>JAAGEH010000041.1:42913600-43011248 GCA_011751065.1 Lasiurus cinereus
CTTCCTTCCTTCCTTCCTTCCTTCCTTCCTTCCTTCCTTCCTTCCTTTCTTTTTTTCTCTGAAGGGAGAATTAGACAAAGGTCTTTGGGGTACAAAAAGCATAAGCCCATTCAGACTAACTTAAGTAAAAGAGCGGGGGGTAGGGAAGAAACAGGGTATAGCATTCAAAGGCTCAAAAGCAAGAGAGCAAAATTTTAGTCTGTGCATCACAAAAGCATCTTTGCCTCTGTTCATCTCCATGGGGGCTGGGTGCTGCCTTCTCTCAGCTTCCCAAGGAGCACCCCCTCATTCTTCTCCCTCTCTGCACAATGTGAAAGCTTTCTCTGCTTTCCCAAGCATTGGGAAACCTGGCCTCCCTAGACCTGGCTTTCCACCTCCAATCAATTCAGAGACCCAAGAGATACTCACTTGAGTTTAGGAATCCTAGTGCCAAATTCTTGAGAGAGTAAATTTGCTTGGATCACATGTTATTTCTGTGGCCAGGAAAGGAAATATATGGCCACTCTGGATTTGTTTGAAGAAATAAACAGGACATTTGAAATATAATGGAGCCATCAAAGGAGCCAAAGGTGATCTTTAAACTGCTATGCAAAAATCAGGAGGTTGGATTTCCCTGCCTTGAGGCAGGGGTTGGAGGTAGCTGCCACCAACATCAAGATTGTGGGAAACTAGGCATTGCATGGAACCAAATGTTCAGTAGACTAAACTCATCTATGCTTGGGCGAACAAATTATGTTGTGGGTGGAGACCGAGACTGTGTTGATCTGGGCTTACAGGCAGCACCTGGGACACAAAAGCACAAGGCAGAAATCAGAGGCGCGCTGCAAATCATGAGAAACATGGGGAAGGGGAACACGAGGTGTTTATTTTTTTTGTGGAATTGGACAGGATCAAACCACTCCTCCAGATCTGGAAAAGCCAGAAGGGCCTGGCTGAACTCTGAGTAAGGTTATCATTGTTGATTACAGATCCCCAAAGTAAGTTTCACTGTTATTTTCAGGCAGTTGTTACATTTAGATTGGCTTTGGTAGTAATACAACTGTCACCTCCTTTCACTGTGACTCGGAGGAAAACTAGCTTCTATCCCCTGAACCTGCACAATTCCTCCTGAGCCATGGGGTTAACAATGAAATAGACTGGAAACTCGATGGGCTTGGCCCCACTGCTATAGAGATGCTCCAAAGCCCATTTTGCCATCTTTCCTCCTGTAGGAAAGCAGGTTTCTGATGGCACAGAGCTGCTGTTGGTTCCTGTTTTCACTAGAGGGTACTTCCAGTGCTACTGCAGGAGAACCTTAGATCAATCTGGCTTTTTTGTTAATGCCACATGTGCTTTTCTAAGTCTGCTTTTAAAAAGGGCCCTATCTTGGTCTTTGCAATTAATGATTGTGTTTTAAGAAGGTATTGTAGCTGAAACCGGTTTGGCTCAGTGGATAGAGTGTTTGCCTGAGGACTGAAAGATCCCAGGTTCGATTCCGGTCAAGAGCATGTACATTGGTTGCAGGCCCATCCCCAGTAAGGGGTGTGCAGGAGGCAGCTGATCTATGTCTCTCTCTCATTGATGTTTCTGGCTTTCTATTCCTTTTCCTGCCTCTCTGTGAAAAATCAATAAAAATATTTTTAAATAAATAAATAAAATGTATTGTAATTAAGACACAGGGCTACACAGACTTGGCTGAAATACTATCTCTATTTTATGTGTGTTTAGGCAAGGTATTTCAGCCAAGTCTGGTGGACATGTTAAATGGGTAATAATGAAATAAAATTGCTGTGGAGGTATATACAGCAACCCATCTTCTTTTAAATGCACTATGACAGTGTATTTAAAAGTATTATTACTATTTGAACCTCCCTAAGTCTTACTTTTGTTTCATCTGTATTGTGGGTCTAAGCCATCCTACCACTCTGTCATGAAAATGAAAGAGGTGTTCTTTGTATAACTTAGTGAATGCTTAGTAAAGGTAGATGCTGCAGATGATGGTCGTGGATACTTCCAGTGCTAAGCATTAGCTAAGACACTTAGGGAGGTTCAACATCTCCCCTTTTAGGCGATGATGGTAATATTAAATAGCAATAATACATATTATAACCATTTCTCAGGGCTTGTCACATCCCACACACTATTGTAAATAGTTTACACCTGAGATCTCATTGCATTCTCCCAAGGAGGCAGGAGCTCAGCCAGTGTGTTCTTGGGAGCTCAAGGGTTCGTAACCTGGGCAGACTCACAAGGCCCACCTGCTCATAACAGCTGTTGGTGATGTTGTTATCCCCATAGCTACACTGGCACAGGACAGTGGATCTGGTAGTCCCAGGATTTTTTGGAGATTACTTATTAACATTCCTAGCTGAGCTGTACAATATTCTCACTCCCCATGCCTGCTCCACACACTGCTTACATCTCCCATCGCTGGCTTTTCCCTGGGAGTTCAGAGATTTTTATAAAGACCTACTACTAATATACTATATCTACTTTTGGCATTCATACATTTAATATGAATGATTCCATCTATTTTTGAGAAACTTGATGGTCTGTGACATAATTATTGGTACACTTGCTGGGATGCAAGTTGGAATTATGCAGTGATGACCATTTGCAGAACTGGGTATCTTTGTGAGAGAGATTGTCTTGTGGCCTGACCTCTGCCTTTGTTCTCTATTCATAGTTACATTATAATAAGCTACCTTTATTATTGTCATAATCATTATATTTAACTCGATGAATAATGTTATTTATTGACTATCCATAGGTCAGACACCGTATTAAGGGCTCAAATGTGATATTGTTAAAGAAGTATGATGTTTGAATCTAATCAAGCTACAATATTTTTACCTTAAACCATCACTTCAAAATATATTTTGTTGAGGTATTTGTATCATATGCCAGTTTAAGGAAATGTTTGGGCTCATTTTTAGACAATTCTGTAGTCCTTTTACTTTATAAAATAACTGCAATTAAAAAATTTTAAAAATTGTCTGATCTAAGCTACTAATAAATCAAAACTACAATTTAGGGTGGGAGTCTGTTTGGGCCAGTCACAGGCAGGAACAGGGACATTTCAGCTTTGTCTCTTCCTGTTTTGGTCTTCACACACCTTAGCAACTAGACTAGATGACATCCTGGTCTGACAGATCCTCAAGTTCACTCTTCCTTTCCTAGTGTGCTCCTGAGTTCATCCAAGATTCCTCTGCTGGGACTACCTGTCCTTAAACCCATGGAATGAGTGGTTATGCCTTCTCTTCCTTCCACCAGCCTCGCTGCTGGGGTCTGCTCCACCCCGGGTAGGCCTGCCTGGCTTGCTCTTTTTGCACTCGGGGCCTATGTCTGCCCATGAGAAATGCTCATACATTGTGTATTTCACCAGTCCTGAGAGCCTTGCAAGTGCAGCCCATTCCCATTGCTTCCATTTTTACTGTACTCTTCTGTGTAAAACTTTCTTAATATGTCAGGCACTAGTCCTGTATCTCTCAACTGCAGGAAACAAAGCAGGTTTTCCAGGAGACTTGAGAGCCTTCTCATGAAGCTTGGGGCTAGGTTATAATCTCACATTTATTGCACAGTAAGACCTACCTATGCCTAAAAATATTCTTAGGCATCTTTCTTTCCAATTTATGACCCCCTTTATTGTTTTGATGAAGATGATGTCCTTAATATAACTGAAGGGCTCAAGGTCTGAGAACCAGTATTTTATCATATCCTTTATAAATTTTGCATTTAGGTATTTGTCTAAGACTTACATTATCTCATATCTGTAGTGTTGGCACTTTGGTCAGAACTTCAATTCTAGTATTTTGTCATAAGTTGGTCTGTTAATCTTTACAATAATTAGATGAGTGACCTATTAATTCTCATATTATAGATGAGAAAATGGAGACTCAGAAAAGCTGAGTTGTCTACAAATAGAATTTGAACTCAAGTCTGTAGAAGCATTTAAATACTACTATATATATATATTTGTCAACATATTAAAAGGGGTTTCTTATGATTAGAGTGAAAGATAGTATGTATTTTAATCTTAAGGAAAATGTCAGGTAATAAAATGCATTTTCTCTTCCATATACAGAGTGGTGCAAAAGTAGGTTGACATTTTTTCTTATGGAAAATAATACAGTAATTAATAAATATTACTAGAATAAAATGTATTTCATGTACTCACAACTGTAAAACTACTTTCTCCCCACCCTAGAAGTTCTTCAAACTTCTATATTGCTATGGTGTATGGTGCTGAAAATTTCACTTTGGTAATTGCAAAAGAATTGGATATTTCTGTTTTCACTTTCCACATGCTCCACCCTTCCCTATGCTTTGTACAGAGCCTGTACATTGGTTCTATATCCTTAGCCCCTAAAGTCTTCCCCAAATATGACAGCCCCTAATTTTAATTGCTCAATGTCCTCAATATGTAGTTTATAGAACATGTATATTTATAGGTGCTTAAAACAGGCCCAGACAAGTATAGCACTTGGTGGAATGATTGAAGATTGGCCAATCAATCAATCAATCAATCATCAGCTTGTGCCAGTAGACTATTTGCCAGTCCATTCAACTGCTGGAGCCCTCCATTTCCCTAGCCTTTAAGGAAAGTTGCCCACACCTCTCTGCCCTCTTTTTTGATCCCTGCTGTTAACTATTAGCTTTTCTCCTTAAGAATAATTTAAATAGTGGAAGAACAAAGTATTTGGAGACATGCCTAAGGGAATAACACTATTTCAGGGGCGCCTCATGACCTCACTGAGAATATTTTATCCTTCAGGCATAGAAGGAATTCTTTCTTTGAAAAAAAAATACAGAAAAGCTTAAGTATTCAAGAAATAAGAATTTTCTTCAACTTAGTGAAGCTCATGATATTTTAGAAGTTTTCTGTCAATTCTGTAAAGTTTTTGTGTGCTTTGTACCTTACCGTTCTTTCAAGCTGTCCAGGAAACTGCTGAGGGCTTTGCCCTCTTATCCTATATATCTGAGCTGAGAGCAGGTGCCATTTTTATAACCTAAATTAAAGAGGACATTATTATGGGGAAGAGCTGGTCTTTTATACTTTCCATATACACCACCAGGGCTTCCCCACCCAGAATAAATGTTCCTTTGTTATGAAATAGAAAAATTAAATTTGGGAAAATAAGAAAGAAAAAAGCAGACAACTAGTTATCTTGAGCTACTTAAAATCTCGGAGCAGATGAACAGGTTTGCATAGGTCTGCTTACTGGTTCCTTAGTTATAAGTCATTTTTAATTTCAGGAACAGTCATTTCTAAACTCCTCCACCAATTCTATTCCTGTCATTAAAATGGTTTTTAGTAAAAATAGGCAATGTGGTGCAGTAGGAAAAGAGGTAGCCTGGGAGAGGGAAGCTGGCGTGGCAGTGTTTTTTTTCTCTTAGTTGTATTGCCTTGCACAGGCTACTTACCTTTCCAGAAGGATAGTTTGCTCACTTGCATGGTGAGGATCATGACAACTTCCTGCCTGTTGTGAAGAGTTGGGATGAGGATTAAATGGAATGAAAAAAGGTGAAGCACCATTCAAATGTAGACACTATGCATATGTAAGGTGTAACAGTACCTGTGAGCTCAAGAACCTCTGAGTTGTGTGCAGTCCCAGGGAGAGGATAATGAAACCTGAAATGGTGACAGGATTGTATGCTGCTAAAGGATGTTGGAGGCATCTAAACTGGCTGCCACTTGCATAGGGAATAAAGGAAAAACAAATACAAATATTTGAACCCCTTTTAACTGAAAGGTAGATTTGCAAAGACATGAGATGAAGTTAGCTGGGCATGGATTTATAATGCCTGGACTCCTCGCCCATCTGCCACAGGGTCACTGTCATAGTGTATTTTAAAGAAGATGGGTTGCTGCATACACCTCCACTGCAATTTTATTTCATTATTTCCCATTTAATATGCCCACCAGCTTTCCCTCACAGGATGTTGGCCAAACACACAAAATCTGTCTTCATGTTGTGAGTTTTACAACCGTATTATTAAAAAAGGTCTTCTTTTGGGGCAATTTTATTTAAAATGTATCAGCTCCAAACAGAAATTTCAGAACATCAAAAGCATTTTTCTGTCCTGCCCAGAAACATAATGTCAATATTAACTCTCACAGGTTCACTATAGGAAATCATTAAGGTCTGAACTCTAACTGATTGGAGTCCCTCACCTGTTCACACACTGATATTAGGTTGGACAAAGGATGAATGTAGGTGTCTACTTATCTCTTTGTGGGAGGCAATTGAGAAGTAGCTGCCATATCTAAAAATAAATTTGGGAGTCTTAAGAATTCTACCCACTTGTCAGAATTTTGATACCTAATACTTATGGCTATGGAAGCAAATTGACTTTGTCTTCACGAGATTACTAAAGATGGAGATGAGCCCCCACACCCAGTTTTGTCCCAGGAATCTGTCTTATTTTGCTTGGAGTTCTGTGAATGTTTATCATGGTTACTCTTCTCCTCCATCGACCCAAATACTCCTAAACATTTCTACATTTTGTACTAATGAAGTTCTACAAATTTGGTACTTGCCACTTAGCGTATACAGTGTATAACCCAGTGTAAATTAAGTGAGAATTATCATAGTTGTAGAAGATCTGGCCTTGGAATCAGACTCTGCCATCTTCTGGTATTATAGCCTTGAGCCATAGTGTCTTTATGGTGTTACTGGAGGCCTGGTGCACGAAAATTCATGTACTCAGGTGGGGAGTCCCTCAGCCCAGCCTGTGCTCTCTCACAGTCCAGGACCCCTCAGGAGATCTCCACCCTTAGGGGTTGGGCCTAAGATGGCAGTGAGACATCCCTCGGGCAGCCCAGGAACCTTCAGGGGATGTCTGCTGCACTCACAGACATCAACTCAGCTTGTGACTGAGTGGAGATCCCCCTGTGGGAATGCACTGACTATCAGGGGGCAGCTCCTGCATTGAGTGTCTGCCCTCTGGTGGTCAGTGCATGCCATAGTGACCAGTCCTTCCTGGTTGTTCCGAAGTTAGAGTCAATTTGCATATTACCCTTTTATTATATGGGATAGCCTTGAACCACAGTCCACCGGGTGAATACCAAATGAGATGCTACATGTGCCAGTGCTGGTAAAGTTTAGAATACTACACCAATGTGCACTGTTGTAATAATAAAGCCAGAGCTGTCTTTTCTGGTTTTGACCAAGGCACTTCTTGATACTGATTATCAAGAAGTCAAAGCAGGGGGCAGGGGGGCTCCCTCTCACTCAGATAGGGCTCTATACATAGACATTCAGCTACCTTAGTGATTTTTTTGTGTGGAATGTAAAGTTTTTTTTAGCACAAACAATATACTATTTCTCTTGGGTGTGAGAACCTGCAGGACCAGGAAGACTGATTGGCAAGAAACTAAAAGGTAGAGTCTTTTTAACTGCAGAAGACTCGTGAAGAGGTTCACAGTCATCACATATTGATACCATTCATTACCTCTGTCTTTGTCTGCCTCTCTCTACAAATAGATGCAATGTATGCCAGTTAAAATTTGTCACAAATTATTCCATCAGAATGGGAAAAAAATGCATTGAATTATCTTAAAGAAATGGATGATGTTGAAGACAGGGGCCAGTAGAAATATTTCCCACAATTTATTATTTCTTGAGAGGAGGAAACCAGGGATAAATAAAAGTGGTGTGACTCATAACACCTTGAGTATGCCCTTACTGTTTAAGTGATTAATTATTGCTTGCAACATGCTGATTTATCCACTTATTCAATGAGAACAAGTAATCATTGAGTCCCTACTAATTGAAAATGAGAATATAGTGATGCTTAGCTCTTATTATTTTTTTTTTAGGAATTTATAGAATAATGGGAAGATAAGACGGCCACACAAAGAACTAGGAAATAAATGATAATTGCCAAAAAACAGGTTCAAACATTACATGGATTCAAAGATCATACTTGCTTATGACTGGGGAAACAATTACATTAACAAGGAAGAATATCAGTGGAGTCCCCAAACTGGATAGGATTTTGAAATGGAAGATTGGAAGAGGAAAGGTGTTCATGATGGAAGTAATATGTACAGTAAAGAATGATGAAGCCACATGAACATGCAGTATTGGAAAAATATAGTTTGACTAAAGATTACAGTATAGGGAGTGGATTGATGTTATCTTAACTCTCTGCCAGGTTGAAGTTATTGGAGAAATATTGTTCAAAGTTTAGGGACAGTGACTGAGGCTGGATAATTCAAAATCTTGAACACTGCTAACTTCAGGCTTCATTTAGAAGAGAGAGGAAGAAATCAGACACAGTGGGAAGACTGATAATGGTGTTGATGAGGAGGATGGATGAAGGCAGGGACGCCAGATCACAAGTTGTTGGATAAAAGGTGTACAAGGGGCAAAGGAGACAAGTACTGGAAAAGGAAATGAAAATAGAAAAGACAAATGTCAGAAGTATTGGCAATAGATTGAATGGAAGCTCTGAGATACAGAATAAAGTTAAAAATAATTTTGAACTTTCCTTGTGAGTATCAGGGAGACTAGAAATGTTATTATTATGAAACAGGGAGGTCTGGGCATACTTCTGCAGCAAGGGGAAAGATGATGGTTTGATTTTAGACTGAACTCAGAAAGCCTGACAAGCCTGAAAATGATTCACAGGCATCGCCTACAGAAGCAAACCCAGGTAGTTCTAGGATTAAACTCTTACTGTACTGAGGAAGACGAAGGTATATAAAAGTTAGAGAATAAGTAATAAATCAAACTGGTCACCACCGAGCATCTCTTCATCAAAGAGTTTCTAAAATTTACCTGACTTTTTCATAGAGATCTATAAAGGACACAGCTCTTATATCTTAGAACAAAACATCTAGTTGCATTGCCAGCTTTGACTTCAATATTGAATATTTCCTGTGCTTTGAACTCAGACATGGTTTTGGATAGGGTTTGCTGTTCAATCCTATGTGTGGTTTGTTTTAAAAGTTTCCATTTATCTACTCGTATGCTCAACTGTATTAGATAAATACTAATGACTCCCATGCTTTTGCTTTCAGTAATTTAATATCATTTACTTAAGCAATCATAGGAAATAGTGACTCCTATTTTCTTCCGGGGTGGGGGGTGGTGGAGAAGTAAATAAATGATTGTTCTCCAGGGGTTACAGATGATTTTTCTCCTAACAGGGCACCTATCATAAAAAAAGGTTTAAATTTTAAGTATTTGCCTCCCAAAGACTTGCTATATTAAGGTATATGGTCAAGATCTGACCTGCAGTTGCTCATTTGTAGATATGCAATAAATGATTGATATTAAAGGTGATATAAATTGGGGGCATAGTTTTATTTGTTCCTTGGGGTAGGGGATACAATTTTACTGAAGAATAGCTCTTAGAAACCATTCCAGCCTGTGTGTACTTATTCTACCAGCCCAGTGGTCAGCAAATTGCAGCTCACGAGCCACATGTGGCTCTTTGGCCCCTTGAGTGTGGCTCTTCCACAAAATACCACAGACTGGGGGAGTCTGTTTTTAAAAAGTGGCCTTACAAGAAGTTTTAGTTTAAAAAATTTGACTCTCAAAAGAAATTTCAGTCGTTGTACTGTTGATATTTGGTTCTGTTGACTAATGAGTTTGCCGACCACTGTGCTAGCCAATCACAAGAATTGAAAGAGAAGTTAAAGGTTGTCTCCAAATTTGCTGTCCAAAGTCCAGTGCTCACATATCAAAGGCTCCAGAATTGTACTTTCTCCGGTCCAGCCAGAAGGAAAGGGAGACAGTGTGTATTACTTACTTCAGCTTTTTACTTTTTTTTTCAAGTGCCACTTATAAGAAATTACTGGAGCCTCACATCTCCCTGGAGTTTTAGTTACCCAAATCTACAAAGCAGCTGTCCTTTATAAATATACTGTTTTTAAAATTGGAATGAAAGTGATATGTTTAAAAGGCACCAAAAATCCATGTGAATAAACAGGAAAGCTGAGTCAAAGAACTAATTGTACCCTGATACTTGCATCTTGGTGCTGCAAGGTGGACCTCAGAGCCCTCGCTCTAATTGCCTGTGCCCCCTGTTTTAGGAGAAGAGAAACCTTTCATCTCTTCATCTGCTTTTGGTTGATGGCTCCCAAGCCATATCTCACAGCCCCACCATCTTTCCCTAAGTTCCCAGTTTATATCATCACATGCCACTAGGGTGTTCCTACTCAAATTCCAGGTGGTTAATGTTAAATTATAATTTCATCTCTTTTTTCCAAATTATTACTGCTTCACAATCCATTGTTTCCTAGCCTGCATGGTTTCTATTTGGGGGCTTACCTTTTTGTTCTTGTTTAGCTTTATTTATTTATTTATTTATTTTAAACCAGTAGTCATATATATTCTATTGTGTTACAATTGCCCTTCTTTTGCCTTGACTTATACAACATTATTTACCAGCGGCCCTTTGAAAATTCTCTCTTCTGGTCACATCTGGCCTTTTATGCTCTTTTTTTGAATGCTGTATTCATTTTATCTCCATAGTAAACCTGTGCTGGATTCCATGTCTGCAACCTATATATATGTCATTACAACATCATGTGTCCTATACTGCCTTCTGGTTTAAACTCTTCTAGGAAGATCTACCTCACAATCCAAGTCCATAGGCCCATTCAGCATGAACCTTACACCTGACCCTTGGGCTTCATAAAATTTTTGTGTCACTTAATCTGTTTATAACAAATAAGAGGCCTGGTGCACAAAATTTGTGCATGGGGGTAGGGGGAGGTATGTCACTCAGCCCAGCCTACACCCTCTCCAATCTGAGACTCCTCTGGAGGGAAGTCGCACCTGGATCCAGCCTAAATGGGCAGTCGGATATCCCTTTCATAATCCAGGACTGCTGACTCCCAACCGCTTGCCTGCCTGCCTGCCTGTCTGATCACCCTTAACCCATTCTGCCCGCCAACCTGATCACTCACTATTTTCCTGCCAGCCTGATTGATGCCTCACTACTCCCCTGCCAGCCCAATTGCCCCTAACTGCCCTCCCCTGCTGGCCTTGTTGCTTCCAACTGCCCTCCCCTACTGGCCTTGTTGTGCCCACTGCCCTTCCCTGCAGGCCTGATTGCCCCCAACTGCCCTCCCTTGCAGGCCTGGTTCCTCCCAACTGCCCTCTTCTGACAGCCATCTTTTGGCAGCCATCTTGTGTCCATATGGAGGCAGCCATCTTGTGTGTTGGAGTGATGGTCAATTTGCATATTACCTCTTTATTATATAGGATTAGGAGATATTTATCAAGCAACTGTCCTGTTTATGTTACCAGGTTCAATGCTGGTAATATGGGCAGCTTAAGAGGTCCTAAATATGTTAGCGGAGCCTCTTGAACTGCCTATAGTGTAGTATAAGAAACAGTTCTAGGTCACAATGATGGAAAGCTGAATCAAGTAAAATAAAACATGTAAACTTGACACCTTGATACTCCATTACACTAGATATAAGGGTACCACCTGGACTTGCTCTTCTGTCTCAGCGCAATCAGCATAGAATAAGATACACTATAGATGCGTAGTCCTTACTAGACATGTCCTCATTACCACACCAGTAGCAGTGATGGGCTGAGTGCATGCTATCTCCCAGTGCTCACACACATTCTTTATAATCCTCACAGGTAGACATTGTTAACCCATTTCACTGGTGAAGAATCTGATTCTTAAAGAAGTTATGTAACAATGTGCCTACACTGTGACAACCAGTAAGTGGCAGAGCCAGGATTTATAGCCATGTATAACTTAAAAGCTTGTGCATTATTCCCTAATATTCATTACTGGATATCCGTAATGGATACCTGTGATATTCACATACATATATTTGCACTTGTGCTAAAGATAAGGGTATTCTTGAGATTAAAAAAAAAAACAGATGGCAGATGTTTGAGATTATCTGGCTTTGTTTGTACATGTTCTCTGCATCTTCTGTGAAAATTACCCCAATTCCATTGTTTCCTTGTTAATTGCATACATGGTCTGCTTAAAGCATCTGAATTAAAAGCACTCATAACTTGAAGAAGGGGCAACAGAATGGCTTCAAGTCTAGAGGAAACTGGCTTTTAGAGGATGTCCATCCTGGCTCTCCTTCACACAAGGGTCATTAAAAGGCATACAATCCTTTCCATGCTCAGAATGTTACCTGGGAGATCCCATTAGTGCTAATGGGTCATTTTCTTGCTAGTACACCAAGGATCAAAAGGAGAAGCTGCATCTTTGATGAAGTGCTAATGCTGCACAGATCTCAGGCCACTTAAGGGTTTTCTTTGTTCTCTTCATATGGCAACCCAACTGGGGACCTTAGACTTCTGTCTGCCATGTGAAGAGTTTATAAGGACCATGTTAAGTGGTGGTACTAAGTGCAGCTTCAGTAATGAAAATGATGCCCCTACTTACAACGTCAAACTCATCCACCTTGGTGTGTTTGAGGCTTGTATCCTGCACAGCTTGAATCGATCCTTTCTGCTCTTTAATAGCATAAGGGAAAGCTTACTACTTTTCTTTAATACACTTTAAAAAGTTGTTCAGCAAATAAGTTTGCTAATAGAAAAAAAAATAGGATTGTGGCAGGAAGTGCGGAAAGGAAGTCAATGCATTTTAGAATTAGTGCTCTCCCCATGTGTTGCCTTACAATTCTTCTTTCTTCTTTTCTACTGTGACCTCAATATTTATTGAGTTCCCACTGTGCTATATAGCCTGGTACTAGGGACTGTGGGAGAATATAAAACAAAGATACAGTCTCCTCCAGGAGGTTATCATCACAAATGACAAGATTGTTTCTCAAATACTAGTGGCCCAGTGCACAAAATTTGTGAACATTAAAAGAGAATTAAGTAGAGGAAATATTTTAATATTGATATTTGGCCTTTCTCTCTAATAGAAGTGTCAGAGACGAAAGAAAATTAGGAGGAAGATTTTCATATACATTTTACTATCAGTCTGGGGTATGCTATGGGACACAGAGTCAAGTCCCCACCTGTGTGTGCCTCAAAATTGTGTGAGACTCATACCTGGCCACGCCATCCCCATTGGGCGCTATCCAGACCCAGCAGGCCCCACCCCTGTCAAGCCCTGCCAGGTGGGGAATGCAGCCTCAAGTCCCCCCCCCCCGGCACCGGGTGGGGAGGCACAGCCTCAGGTCCCCCATCAAGCTCCACCGGGTGAGAGGTGCAGCCTCAGAACCCCCGTTATGCCCTGCCAGGTGAGGGGTGTGGCCTGAGGTCTCCCAGCCCGGCACTGGTATGGTGGCACAGCCTGAGCTCTCCTGTCAAGCCCTGCTGGGTAGGCAGTGGACACAGCCTCAGGTCCCCCACCCCATCCCGGCACCACACAGCCTCAGGTCTCTGCTGATCGCTCATTATGGGAACCCTGCCTTCGCTGTGGGTGCAGCCGTCTTGTGTTATGGCAACCCAGCCTCTGCGGTGTGCTCCACCATCTTGTGATGGCATTATGGCATGAGGGTCAATTTGCATATTACCTCTTTATTTTATAGGATAGTGTTTCCTAACTTTCAGTACTGAATTCTATATCTGAAGCAGTGCCAAGAATTCTTTATCACCTACTGTTTCTAATACTACATTTATTAGGTCTAGAGGAGAGCTGGAATTTCCTAACAATTTTAGTTTAATAAACTAGTGTAGGGAGCATTTTCCTGCCTTGACATTTGGCATGTAACAATATGACTTTCAGCCTACAATCTCAGATGTGCAAGAAATCTATCTCTATTTTTCTATAACTCATCTTGGTTTCTACATTGAGGTATGATTTGTTGAGTTAGTGAAAATATCATCTCAAGCAATTTTAGTTTTCTTATTTCCCTGGGATTGTGTCTAAATTAAGTGGGGTGAGGGATTTCCCAGGGTACCAATTTGGGGGATGTAGAGAGAGATTGCACAGGAGCTGCTCTTGGATATTGTGTATTCATAGCTCGGGTGTTCAATGAATTGTTACCTAGCACCTTCATTCTTGTATGCATAACCCCTTCAAGTCAGTCATTTTCTGCTTATTTTTGTGCCACTCAGGGAATTGTTCTGTTGCTCCCCTACCACAGTAGGCTATGGGAAGTTCTGTGAGTCTGCCTAAGCTCTCAGCATGTCCAAATTTACTATGCAGTCATTTCTTCTCAAGAATCTCACTGTCGCTTCTGAGTTCTCTTGGGGAAATGCACACAGATCAATATCACCCCATAAGCCCACCTGAGGTTTTAGCATCACCCATGGCTCATCCTCAAATCAGAGCACAATGTCTTCTTTTTGGCATTCACCAATGACTGAGCTCATATATCTTCTCCTCCAACTTTCTCTCCCACTTGCCCACAGGAGAGGCAGGAAAGCTTTGCTCTTCTTATGTAATTACTTATTCTACTTTACTCCTCTACAAGTCTTGGCTTTTAAGACTCGCTTATAGAAAGATAATTTGTAACTTCAATTTATGATTCATTTCTCTTCTCTGAGGCATCTAAAACACAATGGCTTGAAATTTAAGAGGAAAGTCTAAGGAGAAAAAGGAAATGTGTAGAAAAAAAATTATTTCAAAAATGGTATTGCAGCTCAGACCAAGAACATGCCACCTTTTAATATTAGTAGTTAACAGTCAATAGATAGTTATGTTCTTTAAGAGGTGGAAGAAGTAAAAACAATCAGTACCTTCAGTGAAAATTATGTAAGATTAATGATATTCCAGTGTAATACTTAGAGCCTTAGTTAGTAGGTTAGAGACCTAAGTTCTCAGTTTTTATGGCTAAATGACTTTCAGCAAACTAAGTGTACTACTCCTCAATGTAATTCAAGAGTGTTATATTTGTGGATTGATTTCTACCCTACCTACAAGCTAATAGATTAGCTTATTACTGGTTCACAGATGCTGGCAGAATAATACATAAGCTTTCTGGGTCAGAGACCAAGTACCTTATTACTCATGACTCAACAAACAGCATGTGTATCGGTTCTCCTTGTCCCAAGTCCCATGAAGACAACACAAAGAGGTCCTAATAAACATGAGTAGTTCAAGGGATTGGTATTAAAATGGAAAAGAGGTATCAAGTGACATGAAAGTTAGAATGGTTAATGTGAGAGAAAATTCAAATGACAAAAGTCCAAAGTAGCTAAAGAGAATATATTTATCAGGACTTGTAGGCAGGGGCAGTGTATTATGGGATTTGAGGGTCAACCTCCTTATGTTATGCATTGATTAAGCGTTTAATGAACCAGAGTCCATTAATTACATCTACTCAATGCCATTTAGATATGGTGAATAGTCTGTGATGGGAAAGGAAACAGAGTCAAACATAAATTGCAGTTTATTTTTTAGAGTATTGGCCCATAAACCTAGACACATGATGAAGATGACAAAGTAGAGCAAAGTGCTACATTAGAAACTGCAATAAAATCTGGGGGGCAATTGACAGCTTGTTAAAAGATCCCAGTGTAGCATAAAGAATTCAAAGTGGTATAACTTTAGAAAACAAACAATTGAAAAAGGACAAAAAATTCAGGTATATCTAAACTTCTGTGGGAGTAAGTTAGCGAATAAAATAGATACAGACAAGGATAATGGGCTTAAGCATAGTAGAAGAAGTAATTTTAGACCCTGGAGAGAATTCGTTGAACTTCTGATTAAGTGACATTCAGTTGACTGTCTGTTGATTGTGCATTACATATTTTCACTATGATGGATACTTATATTTTCTCTCAGTTAATCCTCACATAACCCTCTGAGATAGGTTTTATTTCTATTTTAGAAATGAGACTAGTAATGACCAGAGAAACAAACAAACAAGAACAACAACAACAACAAAAATGGTTAAAGTTACAGAGTTGAAAGTAATGGGGCTCAGATTTCAATGTAGGAACATGTAACCACTTGTGGCCCATGTTCCTCCCTGTTGGCCACACTGTTTGGCACTCGGTGCATTCTATTGGTTTGTGCTTTTAGGAAAATGACTAGTTTTAAAATTACTTTGTTTTTATTTAATGACAAGTAAACCTCACTATATTTTTTCCTGTTTCATGTATGTTTAAAGTCAAGGACAAGTTCCTTTTGTGACCAAAACTTTGATCTTTCCACAGGTGACTTGTACATAGGAGGCGTGGCGAAAGAAACATATAAATCCTTGCCGAAACTCGTCCATGCCAAGGAGGGCTTTCAAGGCTGCCTGGCATCAGTTGATCTAAATGGACGGCTTCCAGACCTCATCTCAGATGCCCTTTTCTGCAATGGACAGATCGAGAGAGGATGCGAAGGTACTAGATTTTGTTATATCACACTCCAATTCCAATTCTACCTGTAAATGTGAACAAATCTCTCTAGCCAGCAAAATTCATTTCTGCCAACCCCCCACTTGGAGCTTTGAAATCCTTATTCATGTTTTTAACCTTTCAACCCATAAATCTTAGTTTTTCTGGACTGTTTGCAGGTCTATGCCTGATGTTAAACAGGAGCTATATCCATGGTTCTTGTTATATTCTGCTGCTTTTCATTATTTAGTTTACATAATCAGTTCTGCAATGCTTGCTTTATAACATTAAATAGACATCCTATTTAGATTCAGAAAATATATTTATTCCAGCAAGTGTTAATCAGTTTGAACTTGTTGTTTGAAATATACATTCCATAGGATATAACAAGAGAATAAAGTTTAGATACCATTCTCAAATTACTTTTTGGTTTGTATCTACCCAGCAGCATGAGAATATATATTATCAGTTTGTTTTAGCAAAAATTGTTTTCTCCTATTACTCAAGACTAGTATTCCATACTTCAGAAATGTGTGCAAGTATTTTCCTGTTCTTTTGTGCTTTCTATCAGACTAAGATCTTTAGGAGTACTTTTTGATTGCTATTTCCATTTTAGATAATTTTCACTCCAACACCTCAGATTAGGTAATTCTCCCTCCATAAATGTACTTTAATCACATCATCTTGAATTTTGTGGTTTTGAATGTATTGCTGCTTCTCCTTTAATGTTGAACACAGTTTGGGCCATTTTGAAAACTTCAAAATCATAAGGAAATTTTCCATGGGAGAAGCAGAGAGAAATGTGAATTCCTATCCCCTTGGAGATTATGAATCATTTCCTCTCAGCCCAAATAATGCCATTAGACTTAGCAACTACCTAAGAACATAGGAATTTTTTAAAATTTGAGAATATATATTTTTTCTCTCGACAACATATATTTCCCTGAAAAGTCAGGTGAAATTCAAACTGTATTTTAAGCCTGCAAACAGGAAGGTAAGGCTATTTAATGGACGTCTCTGTCAAATTCATTTTTAATTCTATCACCACATTTGTTTTCTTTCTTTCAAAGTTTGGAATAACTCAATATGTAAAACAGAAGGAAACTTGTGTTTTCTCCTTTACCAGTTTAGCAAAGCAAACAAAGTTGTTAAGTGAATAGCTCCATTCTAGTGAATAGATACAAGAATGTGAGATAAAACTTGAATACTTGGTCTAATTCATGAGAATAAATACATAAAAAAACTACAAACTATTCTTGAAATAATACTTTGCAAAAATATTTGAAAATACCAATTGCTTGGTAAGTGATGTCTCATTGGTAAAAAAATGGTGAGAGAAAACAGACACTTTCACAACTAAACACACACCAGATAGAAAACCACAAACACACATGATCCCCCACCACTGGCACATGATATGAGAGGAAGATATATTGAGAAAGAATATTAGCAGAAATGATATTTCATGTTATTTTCCAACATAATCTAGTGGCAAGTTGGTTAAGATGACTGAATTTTATATCCTCTTGGAAAACTGTAAACTTCATTCAGTAGATGGTAACAATGATTTCTTCCTTACCTTATGTAGGATGCTTTAATATCTGAGGTTTAATAATTTTTACCCTCTTTTACCTAATTTTCCTATTTTTTCTTGGAATGTTACCTTACCCTTGTCTTTCTGCCTTGACATTACCTCATTTTTAAATTCCAACATCAATATTAACAACTTTTAATTTATGATTATTTCTATCCTATATGTTTTTTTAGGAATCTCAGATGTACCTGTCATAGGTATAATTACATGCTCTTAGGATTTGTGATCATAGTCCAAATACTCCATAAATTCTCTCTTTAGATATTATTGTCTCAAGAATTTTGAGTCCAAATCACATTGGACTCAATGTCATATTAATATGAAAATACTATACAATTTTAAAAATATATATATTTTATTGATTTTTTACAGAGAGGAAGAGAGAGGGATAGAGAGTTAGAAACATCCATGAGAGAGAAACATGGATCAGCTGCCTCCTGCACGTCCCCTACTGGGGATGTGCCTGCAACCAAGGTACATGCCCTTGACCGGAATCAAACCTGGGACCTTTCAGTCCGCAGGCCAACGCTCTATCCACTGTGCTAAACCGGTTTTGGCATATTATACAAATTTGATATAACCAGATATCTTTTCAGTATTTTCCATCATTCCTACCCAAAAGGACCTAAAAATCTCTTAAGCCTTTCTTATGTAAGAAGTTCTTGGACTTCTCTAAATATTCACTGTCTGCTTTTCATTTCTAACTAATCTTATTTGGTAAGAGCTCATAGTGTTTATACCACATATTACATAGGGGAGGGAGCTTGCACATTCCTTGAGGATGAATTTTCTCCAACTTTAGCCAGTGTCAGAAATGCCCATATAATTGTTAAAACCCAATTTCTGGACACACACCCCCAGGGGTTCTGATTCAGTAGGTCCAGCATGGGGCCCAAGAATTTCTATTGATAATAAGGTCCTAAATAAATCTGATGCTATTGGTCTGAAAACCACACTTTGAATTCCATTGCTTGAGATGGCATTGCCCTGCTTACATAAAAGGAAAGGTGGGCTGGTAACCAGGCTCAATTTGGCTCAGTATTGAGTCCAGTTAACTTTCATACATGAAGTTAGTGATTTTTTAAGTTAGATACTCTTTGCATATACTCCTAGCATTCAATCCCAAAATGTATTTTAAGTGACAGAATAAATTAGTAAAGCTACCATTTAGCACTGGTGACATTAAGTTCACATATGCTATTTCATTTACTCAAAACTATATAAACTAGATATTACAGACTTTTTTAGATAAGTAGGTCAAGCTTCAGAGATGGGAGGTGACCTTTCTGAGGTCACATGGCTAGTAAGTAGATGATGGATGCTTCAAACCCAAGTTTACCTTACTTAATACCCAGACATCCAACCACTTTTAGCTGTTGTCTCTTTGTAGTTTTACCTTCACTTTTCTTTCCTTTTCAGACATATCCTTATCTTCTAACTACTTAATACAAATGTCCTTGTGGCTGGCTTCTAATTTTTGTGTGTGATGAAAATAAAGGGACATGATATAACTAAAGGGAAAAATAAATCGCAGGCCAGATGCCTGCCAATGTTTAAATATTGTTCTAGAAAGTGAGTATTTTGAAAAATGTATCTTGTCAGGCATAGGTATGCATTCTCTTGTAATACCAGAATATAAAAAGACTGTTGTGATAATGAGAAAAAAAAAGTAATAAAGCATGTCTTTATGCCCACATAAATTTTGGCAGGTACTCTGAGTTGCTGCTCCACAATATGAGGAGATTACTCTTTAGGGTTGCAGTTTCACCAGTTTTAGAGTTTAACATCATTTTGTAATTATATTTCTGATCATTATTGCAAAAATGAACATCTGGCCCTTCATCAGTGTTTGTTCCTGCTCTTTTCTGCAAGGGAGCACCTATCCCTTGATCAAACAGCCACAGATCTCACACCAGTCCTTGACTTGATGCTTATTCCAGGAAGGAATGGGCTAAGGACTATTGCTTTAAGAGTTTGTTGTTTTTTTTTTTTTAATCAAACACTATTTTCAGTCTCTACTATCATGAGATAAAGATCATCAGACCATTTATCTCTCACAGATTAGAAGAACAATAAAACTAACACAGTGGTTCTTGGTTATTTGATGCAATAGTTGAAAAAAAAACTGTTACATCTATTCAGTCTCTCAGACCTGTGAGATTATTTTAATTATTAATAAAAACTTTTATTAATAGTGACTATTATTACTACTATGCCAAAAATTACTGTTATTATATAGTTAGTATTTACAATATTATGGTTGTGAAAATTCACGTAGGTTAGGCTAAATTTAATAACTTTATATGAAGAATACCTTTAAGAAAACCTTAATAGAAATCTGATTGTAAGGGTCATGTTTAAATGGACATTTGACAAAAAATATTAACTTATATAAAGGCTAATTTTAGATAATTCTCGCTCACAAAAGCAGTTACCCCAATTACTGGTGTCTATTTTGACATTTTCATAAAACCTATATAACTGTTTATTACCAAATACTTTGTTTTTATTCTAAAGTTACTTAGTTGGCTAGTATTCCATTTTCAACCTTTCCCAGGTTAGTATTGAGGTTCTACAATGCAGTCAGTCACTTTGGTAATGTGCTCATATCTATCCAAGAGAGGAAGCCCTTTTAACTTTCTTTCATTTCATGTCATCAGCTCAATTAATCTTTTTATATATGCACACACACACATATATATAGTAAAATTTCTAATGAATTGCTGCTTTCTTATTTTTTGGCTTAAGATTTATGGCTGTTCATATGAATTTATTTGCTTTACATAGCATTTTTCTCCCCCTTTACAGCAGCATGCTTTCTGAATCTGAATGTTCTCCTGTGTTTGCCCCATTTCAGTATTGCTTACTAACATTTAATATATTTTGCTTTTTTTTTTAATTTTGCTGACAAAGTTGCATTGATGAAAGCTGACTTGCAAGGTAGATAGCCCTGTGTGTACAAAACAAGACTGAAACCCCATAATACAGAGTGGAAACCACCAAATAACATTTTTTTAAACATTTTTGCAGTAACTGTTGTTTGGGTTCAGATTTAATTTTTCTCCTTTTTTGCACATTGTGCAAGAAACCTCATTCTGTAGCATAGTTTGCATAAAGGCTTTCAGTCTTGACTATGTTTGTATAGTGATTACCCTTAGTGCTTTTTTCATCCTTCTTTTAGTTTTGTTTTTCAGTGTTCTAGTTCTGATTCTTTAGAAATAGAATAGCATTATTTTTACTTGTATGTTAAAATGGGGCATGTCATTTATACAGAGTTACTCATTTTAAGTTTAATTGCATGAAATTGTCAAAGCATGTGAATTGATACTTGCCAACATACCTATCCGAAACACCCAACAATCATAACTTTATCCATAGTTTGTGCAGGGAAACTTCAAGAAGCCATAAGGACATTTTTGCATACCTCCCTTCAGTTATTTTGCCAATCTTCTCCCAATTTCATGAAGTTATAATCTCTATTTTTTTTCATGGTGTCTCTATTCATTGGTGAAAAGTTAAGGAGATCCATGCATTTTTTTCTGAAATTCAAATGGGGATAGAGAATTATGGATGATGCCTAAATCATACTGGAAGCTTTGTGCTTGTTTTTACTATTTGTTGGTTTCCTTTACCATTATAATGTATTTTTGTCCTGCACTTGAAACTTCAGAAAACATTCCTATTACAGCTTCTCTGTTTCTAATTCAGGTGTGTGAACTAGAACTTTCAAAACTGGTTTGGTCATGTACTTTGAGGTGTTGGCAACTACTATATGTGACCTAGCTCGTGTAGAAAAAGCACTTTGGATTTTTAAACAGGAAACCAAGTTTCTTTTGGGTCGTGTTACAGGGCCTAGCACAACGTGCCAAGAGGACTCGTGTTCCAATCAAGGCGTGTGCCTGCAGCAGTGGGATGGCTTCAGCTGCGACTGCAGCATGACTTCCTTCAGCGGCCCGCTCTGCAATGACCGTGAGTACCTGTGCGCACGTGGGCTGATGCTCATCTTTGCTACAGTTTGAAGTCCAGGCTCTCGAGTGGGGACTCTTCATAGGGTCTGTAAGTTACACAGTCCTAAGCAGGTGAAGCAGTTATTTCTACAGAAAAGAATTACTTACATGCTAAAGTATTAATCAAGGATGCTATAAGCTACCTGTTAAGCTGAGGACGGTGATTCTTTGGTTTTCCACTGCTGTCCATTGTTTGGAATTGCTAATGTTTACCTTGTTGAAAACAATGTTTTTAGGTCCTATGTGTGACAGTTCACCCTGGTTTTTTGAAAGAGACTTCGTATTGCTTTATATAAAGTAATGTTTAATTTTGTAAGGTTACATCTTGAGGGCTGTAATTTTAGTAAATGGTGACAGTTCTCATTATGGTTTTCCACTCTCTATTCAACACTGTAGCTACCTTTTACTTTAAAAACGTGTTTAAACTTTGTCCTTGAAGTACTCTCCCTTATATTTTAGCCACTTGTGGGTTTCCCCCCTTTCGTCTGACAATATAAGCATGACAAAGAAACACAGTGTTCACCTTGTATCATGGGGTATCTGGTAGTGTCTAAGCTGTGTGATTGCAGCGAGGATTTTAAGACTGAATTAACTGGGACAGAGAATGATGTTCTGTTTCTAAATGTTAAAATAGATCATGCTTTATAGCATTTCATCAAAACGATAAAAACATTTCCTACAAAACATTGCATTTCTGTGCTGAGAAAATATTTGTGACAAAGCTTCTTGGTTGTAAAATAAGGTAGCTGCTTTATGTTTGTAAATGCTTCCACATTTAAGGAAAGCTCTAGGATGCTGGGGTAGGTAAAAGCTGAGCTTGACAATGGATTTAAGGAAAGATTATGTTCATTTTGACCTTTTTCTATTACTCTCTTCATGTCCGTAGATAATATGCATGACAATATTGAAAACGGGGTCAAACTATAATATTTCATTGAACTGAGTTGTTGCCTAGCAATAGTGTGCAATTCACCATATGTCTTCAAGTTTCTTATCCAAAATATTGAATGAAGGTATAACAAGCAATTAATGAAAAGTAAAATAGTATCTGGAAAATACTTGTAAAGGTCACACCACCATAGATGGAGAAATATTAGTCACCATTCTACTGGTGACATCTTTCATAGAATTACAAGTAAACTTTCACACATTTGCAAACACTGTATTTCTAAAAATCAAATCACACAAAACACCTCATTTGGGGTTATGTGAATAGCCTTACATAAGATTCTGTAAATACTTATATGAGCATAAAGCAAAGCAAATAACTTATAGATGATTTTAATAAAGATATATATTTATAATATATATATACATATACATATATATACATATGTGTGTGTGTGTGTGTGTGTGTGTGTGTGTACATAGAATAGTAACTTCCATAGAAAATAATATAAACTTATGCCGAAGGACAACCAGAAGACTAATTATTAGAAGACTAATAATTTGTTATGCTTTTATTATGGCAGTTTTAAGCTTGTTTGATCCTGACAGATATGTGATCACATGTGCTAGCTGAGAGAGCTTTTTACATGAAAATGTTTTTCATTTGCTAAAGAACTTTCATTGCCAAACTTTGCTTAATCTAGTTTATATGTTTTATAAAACAGTTGCCATTTGGTTGTATCAGATTGTGTATTCTCATATACCGGTTAAGTAGAAAGAATATAATTTTCTGTATCTATTTGCTAGACATTTCCCAAAGGAACATCGAGATCCTACTTTAAGTATTGTGCTGTCTTCAAATAATTTTTACAGAAAATTATTTGACTGCAACACTAAGTGATAGTAGTGGTGATGACAATGATAAGACTATTTGTTATTTTCTTGTAAATAAGGTAAATGTCACCCAATAACTGTGTCTCCTGATATGCCTCATGCACAAATCAGCATGAAAATTACTTGGAGGGTTCTCAGAATACATGCATTTTGATTGAATCATTACCTCTTAGTGGGTTTTCTGGAAATGTGAAAGAGTTTCTTGGTTTGTGCATGGGAGTTTTGGTAGTGAGGATATGGAGGAACAAATCAATATTTAAAAGCAAATATTATTTTCATATGAACTATAATTTGTAGAAATTACAGTAGTAACTATAAACTTAAGGATGTGCAAATGATACGGCACTAAAAGTAGCATGACACATTTTCTTCACATTTTAAATTGATCAAAATCAGCCTTTTCTCTCTTTCTGTATCTCTATAAGTTGCAAAAGTGGAATTAGTGTGATTCCTGGGATTTTAAAAACTTTCTGTATAGAGATTGACTTTATAAACAAATACCCCAATTGATTTTTTAATTCTGTGACTGCAGCCTTTAGCTGCATAGAAAACAAACAAAAAAGGAAAATAGACATAAAACTTCAAAAAAGGAACGAACAAAAACACACCATATTGTAAAAGGGATCCACTCCCCCCACATTCCCCAATAGACCTAAATGTCATCTCTCTGATAAGTTTCATAAAGCAGTAAGAACATTTTATTTATGTTAGCCTGGAGATATAATTTACAATGGGAAGATGGAATACTTTATAGCTTGTAAGTGTAATCTTGGATAAATCATACTAATTAATGAACTTAATCTTTCAAAAAAAAGAGGCATTTAGACAAATCTTGGAAAAACCTACCTCTAAAGAAAACTGTGAAATCCTTTCTTCCTTGGAAAATTGCCATCTAAATGACCTCTACTTATTGACAAAAACGATTGCTGTGAGTGTGTATGGGTCTATGCACAAGTGTGAGTGTAGTGTAATGAATTCCTCAATTCTTTCATATCAATGCCATAGTTTAGGTACCCAATATTATTTTTTCTGGTTATTGTAGTAATCTGTAGTTTGAGTTTTTCACTTCTTATTCCTCCTTCCTCCAGTTCACCCCATGCCTCCATACTAGTTCTCCCTTCCTGTTCTCCCTACTTGACATATCATTCACTCTTCCTGGTTCTCCTGACTAGAGATAATAGTTTCTTCCTCTGAATTCTATAGGGTTTTCTTAATGCTCTTTTATCAGCCATCACTCTCTACTTCATATTTATTTATGTTTGGTCTTATCTCCCTGTAAGACTATGTGCTTCTTTCAGGGACAATATTCTTTATCTTTTGGGCTCATAAGCTCAGTGTTTTGCATATCATATTGCATGTAAGTGCTGATCATAGTAGCTCACGAAATCAAAGTGGACTAGGTGAATGAATCTTATACTACTATAAGGATTTCTAGTGTACCTCAGTGGCCAACAACACTCTCCAAAATTCATCACTTCGGAGTTCATGAACCTCCATGGTCTGACCCCAGCTTTCATTTTCATCTTTATCTATTGCAGAACCTTGTCCATGAGACATGTTACTGTCAGTTATCTTACCTGTGGCTTTCTGAACAACATGACACTTTCCATTCTCCTCCCCATTGCCTATGCTAACTTCTTCTCTTGGAGGATGCACTCATTCTACCTGGAATACATTCCTTTCACCTGGAATACATTCCTTTCACTCTATCTGCTTAAAGAATTAGATCTTCATTTTCAGTCTCTATTTATTTAAACTGGAAGCTTCGCTGCTTTTTTGAGCTGAACATTATCTTTCCCTCTTTTAAAAGAGACAATTTTTATACTTTTTACATATTATAGCTATTTATGAACTTTCTTTTGGATGTAATTATTTATTGAGTGCTTGCTATGTGCTAGGTCTGAGAGTTTACATTCCTTATATAAGGTCTACCTATCACCTATATATGTTTGCATGTGTGTGTGTGTGTTTGTGTGTGTGTGTGCGCGCACACACACACACACACACACCACATACCTCACCATCATTATCAAACCATTATGCTGTAATAATCCTTTTCTGCTTTTACCCATTGGTCCAGAATAGAATGTAACTATATTAATTAATTTAACATCAGGTTGGGGAAGATGAATATGGCTATAGGATCATATGGAAAATAGCAAACATAATAACATTGTCACATTACATCAGTATAGAAATGTTGTGTGCCAAATTATAGTTCAGCTTCAACACTGTCTGTTACCATAAGGGGCGAGGGTGCAGAGGCATGGGAGAGGAGAGTGCCTGAATTTGTGGTGCAAATTGTTGCAACTTGAGGCTTTTAGGATTGCTTTTACTTTTTAAGTGGGTTTTACTTCTCCAGAATTAATTCACTGGGACCTCTTTGTGAACAAAGTGAAGGTTAATCATGGTGAATTCTCAGAATCCCATATGATTAAATAAGTTTAAACAATATATAATTTATTAGCCATTTACTAATCAAGAAGATATATAAAGAGAGAACATGTCAATTCTGCAACTCTATAGAATGAGATTATCATAGGACTTTTTTTTAAAGAAGTATAACTTTGTTGCTGTGGATATGCCTAGCTAGTACATAAGAACTGCAAATTATTTTTATGTAAATAACAACATGTTTTAAGGCTAATCACATATTAACAGGTACTATGTGCATGCTATTTATATTTTATACTTCTTACCCTGTCAGTCTTCAAAAATATAATTTTCAATTTACAAGTGAGGATCTTGAGGTATGGATTGTTTATATAACTTCTTAGAGCTGAAATGGCTAGTGATTGGCACAGAGTGATTTTGAATGTAAGTCTGCCTAATTTCAAGCCTATATTATTTGCAGCCATAATTTCTTTCTAAGGGATAGATTCATTTTCAGTATTATTGAAATCCCTCTGCTACAAATTTCTCTAGACACCTGGTCAGCAAACTGTGGCTTGTGAGCCACATGCGGCTCTTTGGCCCCTTGAGTGTGGCTCTTCCACAAAATACCATGGTGTGGGCGAGTCTATTTTGAAAAAGTGGAGAAGTTTAAGTTAAAAATATTTGGCTCTCAAAATAAGTTTCAATCATTGTTCTGTTGATATTGGGCTCTGTTGATTAATGAGTTGGCCGACCACTGCCATATATGTTAGTAATGACTAGCATTTAGCATTGTGGATCTTTTTCCCATCCTCATCTGACTCTTGATTCTTATATTTAATTTTAAACTGTAGGTTGCATGAAACATGTTCTACCCCTCAACTGCTCAGTTGCCACGTCTAAAGATGAGTGAAAAATTTATGGCTGTCTAAGGCGGCTGTCATTAACTTCCAGTTCTCTTAAAAAGTCATACTGATTATGAAAGAGAGATGGTAATTTTCTGTGATTTTTTATGACAGCCTAGGTTGCTCAAAAACAATAATTTAATATTTCATCATGAAATCAGGCAGAGATATTTCCCAAGATTTTCTTGCTTGAGTCAGATTCACAATGGGTCTTAGGGGATATGAGCTGCTAAGATTCAGAATTGTGTGACCAATGAATGTGTACCAAATGTTTCATTATGTTGATTACATCTGAGTTTTCTCTCTCTACAATGTTAATGTAGAAAGGGAAAAAAATGAAGTGAGAGGATAGCAATGTGGTCTTTGAAGGTTTTTGGAAGACACATACAGTGCATCAAGCCAGATCTTGAAAAGTCACTATGAGATTAATAGTAAGGGTGTAGGGAAGGGAAAGAAAGCTCTGGAGAAATGTGCAGTCCAGAAAAAGGTCATGATAAAAATGACATTGTGCTGCATTAGGAATAATTCTGTTCATAAAAAAAAAATTATTGTGAAGAAAATGCACCTTGCCCAGTGATCCTTCTTCCTTCCCTGAATAAAGGATTCTGAGTCTTTAACAAAATTTACTGTAGCAATTAAAAAGTGTCGGGTTCTCTTATAGGGAGGAATTATGATCTCCTTGGCAGCTTGCTTCTGTGATGGCATTCTGGTAGCAGCATAAAGTGCAGGGGTGAGCTGTTGGCTCTGGGTATTATGGAGTGTATGATTTTAATGACCCTAATAATCTAAAATCTCACACATTTCAGAAAATGGCCTATGGAGCCTGTGGCTTAATCTCCCCAGGATTTGTTGAGATAGGAAGGTACAAAGGCATTTCTTAACTTGAAATGATTTCAGAATGAAACAAGTTTCTTAAAAAGATGAGCTGACATAGAAAGATGTGTTTTTTTGTGTGTTTTTTTTTTTTAAAGTGGGTCGCGAACAAGGAGGAGGCTACATGTCACAGAGACAGTGGAGACTGTGTTCACATAAGTGTTAATGCTTCTTATAAATCTATAACATATGACCCTTTAGGGAGAAAAACAGATGGAATATGTAGTGGTACATAAAGAATATATTTTGCTAGGTTTCTTCACTTGCATGGGTGAGTATATATTTTGGTGCTTGGCATCTCCTGTTGAGAAGCTTTCAAGACCTCATCTGGATTCCAGCAGGTCGGGGCAATGCTAACACAGGAATGGTGTTGGTTCAAAGCAGGCCTTTGGCTATGTTTGCAAAGCATCTCCAGGTCATGACATGATATATAAATATCTCAGGCAGATTCCATGTCAAATTCTTGAGGGTCTCTCAACTGCCAGACTTTGTGGAATCTGGACTGAGGATCAGGATTCATGTAATTATTGTCCTCACAATAAGACCATGTTGCTGACCCTGGGGATCCAACTTCCATGACATCAGTTATAAATCTACTTTTTCAGGTTACAATCAGGGCAAGTGCTTCATTTTACTAAATTAAAATCAGAAAAAGTGTTAAACTACCATTCCTTTCAGCCGCAGGAGACATCACAAAAGTAATTAAATTGGATTTTAGTATGTTGAGCACATTTCTTTTATTGACAGTGATAATATTTCTGTAAATCAAAACCTGGAAACATTTTCAGTGTTGTTGAAGTGCCAAAGATAAAAAAGTAAGGTTCTTAAAATGAAATCTCTTGAAACTAAAATTGATCTATGGAGTGCCCTTTGAGAGGATGATGCCAGAGTTGTGAAGGCAACTTCTCTTCTGGAATTCAGTGTCTACAAGCTATATGATGGCCACGATTATACTTTTATTTTTTAGCTGAGTCCTTGGAAGTTATAGTGGTGTAAATTCAAATGGAGTAGCTCTGCAATACTAGCTCACAATCACGGTTTTAAGGTCACCTGGAAAATCTTCTCTTCCGGACCCCAATATTTCCTTTCCTAGTGTTGTCAGTAGGTTCAGTGGTCAGTAGGTTCAATTGGCACTTATTTCCCTGGCATTTCTGCATTCTTTCATTCCATGTTTAAGATTCTCCACAATCTTTTTCAACAAACACACTCCACAATGTACTTTATTTCCCATCTGCTCAGGCATCAACTCTTTGATCCAGACATGGACAGAGACCCACTGGTATAGTTGCTGAATGCTCTCCATGCCTTCATCTATGCTCAACGATTCCCTCCTCCGGATTGTCCTCTTCTCTCTGCCTTCCACTCTGCCTAAGAAAAGTCAGCCCATGGAGATGACCCAGCTCAAATTAATTCACTCAAAGCATAGTAATTCTCGGTTCATGGGTGATTTCTTCTGCTTCTGAATCTCCAAACATTTACTGTCTGACAGGTGTCTTTATGTGTGACTTTATTTTCCATTCCATTCGATTTGTTGATATTATTTCTCAGTGTCTAGCACATATTAAATGCTCAATAATATTTTAAGGTTGGTGTTTTCTTAAGACTATATATATTTTAGATCAGCTGTAGGTTCACAGCAAATTAAAATGAAAGTACAGAGATTTCCCATATGTCCCCTGTCCCTACACATGCATGGCCTCCCTACTATTAACATCTCTTACCAGAGTGGTACATTTGTTACAAATGGTGAACCACATTGACACATTCTAATTACCCAGTTCATTTACAAGCTAACTAATGTATACCCCCTATAGTTCTGTTAAGAAAATATCCACATGTTATATAACCACTGGCAGGGGTAGTGTGTGATGTTTTGTCACATTACTGTAAATAAATACATTTTTATTGTCTTTAATTCCACAAGGGTCCTCACTATCAGGAATAATCTCATGTAGTTAGAAACCAAGTGCTGTGAGTTCAGATGTATGTGCCTTTCTGAGGGCATGTGGGTTAGTATGTGTATGTGCATGCACACATACGATGGACAGTGGAATTAGAAGCATTACTTTCTATTTTCTTCCAGTTTTATTGAAGCCCTGCTTTGTATGTTAACTTTTTAATTTAACAAATTCTGGGACCTTAAGTTGTTTCAAAATGACTGTTTTTGTTTAATTTACTTTTTTTCTCCTTAATTAGCTGATACCTGCAGGAATAATGACATTATGAGATACTACACTGCTTATTTGATCTTTTTTAGCTAAGCTTTATCAATGCTGGGGTATTTTTCTGGCACTAACATAAGCTTTCTTACAATTTCATTTATAACAACATATCACTTGTAATAACATATTCTTGACCAACTATCTAAATGTCACCTTTGCAATATGGTAGAACCATATTGATCTTATATAAATAGAATTAGTAATCATCTTTGGTGTTTTTTCTTTCCATAGAAAATATGATGAAGATGGTTCAGTTGCATAAACAAATGCCAAGTGCAAAAGGCTCACTTAGACTAATTGCTCTGGTTAAGTATTATAGGAGAACTTGCCTAATATCAGCTTAATAATATAATGGATATTTACTACATTCCAATCTACCTAAATTACAATCAGTTTGCCAGGTCCACAGTGACAGCATCAGAAATAGAACTTGCTTGGTTGTTGGAGAGGTTGAGACAAAAAGCTTAAAATGTAAATTCTAAGAACACTAGAATTAGTCTAAATTTAAAAACAACAACAGCTAATTGGCTTAGTGATTTTAGTTTTGACCTATGAACTAGGAGGTCACAGTTCCATTCCCATCAGAGCATATGCCCAGGTTGCAGGTTCAATCCCCAGTGTGAGGTGTGCATGAGGCAGCTGATCAATGATTCTCTCTCATTATTGATGTTTCTCTCTCTCTCTCTCTCTCTCTCTCTCTCTCTCTCTCTCTTTCACTTTCCCTCTGAAATCAATAAATGTGTGTGTGTGTGTGTGTGTGTGTGTGTGTGTGTGTGTGTGTATTTAATAAAAGAGGCAGTACAGTAAATGGTAGTACATTTTGGTTCCCCAAATATGATTTTGAACCAGTAGTACCAAAACAATCTGCAGATTTGTTAGAAATGCATATTTTCACATCCCAGAGCCTCCTGAGTTAGCAACTGATGGATAGGGCCCAGAAACCTGTATTCCAAGAGCCTGCGGATTATCTTGATACACACCTAAGATTGGGAACTGTTAGATTAGATGATCTCTAAAAACATCTTCTTAATTCTCTGCTCTCCAGATAACAAAAATTGACATTCTTCCTAAAGAATTTTTCTAAGTGAGTATGATTAGATTTATAAAACAGTTTGATACAATCTTGGATGTGTCTTACATGGTGATTTGAAAGAATAACACACATTTTTATTTTGATTATCAATCTCCTCCGTTGACTGGCAGTCATGAGAATGTTTGAAAAGTTTCCATTCACACTGTTCATGCTGTGAAAAATCTAGTTCAAGGCAAAATGTCTGCTGCAATATAAGGAAAGTGAAAATTACAAATGCATATCCCTCTATTCTTATTCTTTGGGGTTCTTTGTAATAACTCTGATAATTGCTGTAGGTTAGGAAATAAAGTATTACATCTGCAAATAAATTTTAACTTAGAAGATACTCAAGTCAATTGAAGCACTGTCAAAAATGCCTTTCTTATGAGACAGTATATTCTTAACATGGCATCTTTTTTCATTGTCTATGACATTTTACATTTTTACTTACTTTTACCACTTGCTAAATGAATGTGATCCCTATTCACTAGGAATTCCCCAGATACAATTCCCAGTTCAGGAGCAAATATCCTACGTCTAATAGGATCTTCATATTTATTTGTCCTACTAACATAAGATGATCCATATGTGACAGTTCTTTAGCCAGGATCTTAGTATATCACCTTGAGCAAGTTGCTTGAGTTTTGTGGACCTCAGTTTTCTCATCTCTATACATTAAAGACTAATATGCTAAGTGTCTCACCATCAAACCGGTTGCTATTGACCACTGGGGGGAAGATGCTCAACACAGGAGCTGCTATGACTTGGCAGCGGTGGTTCTTGGGTGATGCACCCCCCTGGAATCAGAGAGGACAGCGCCCAATTTCTTGCAGGGCCATACAATTCCACCTTTGGCTTTGGGTTATGTTGTTGCTGGGGCATTGTCAGCCCTGAATCTGGTTTACTGCACACTTGCATTTATGTTCCACACCATGTATGATAGCAACTTTGCAGAGTGTCCTCTTGCATTCCGGGACCCCTTGGTTTGGGCCCAATCCCCACAGGCTAGGCAATGGACCCCATACGCTGGAGGGACCTCGAGTTCACTCTGCAGATGTCAGGGAGGGACTGTGGGAGGTTGGCTTCAGGGCGTGTTCAGCCTGTCTTGGCCAGTCCTCACCCCACTAGCCACCTTCTAGTTAACTTCCTTTCAATGTGCATGAATCCATGCACCAGAGCACTAGTTATAAAATGAAAGACTTGGTTTGCTTCATGTTTAAGGTCTCTAAAGCTCAGAGAGCCTGTGATTCATTGTCACTGTGTTCTTTCTCTCCTTTTTCCTCAACCCTCAGACCTATTTTTACTCATGTTTAAGACTCTTCTAGGATGCAGCCTACAGCTCAGTCACACTACACTAATCTTAAACTATATTTTAGCCAAAGACCTTTCCTGCCAAGGCCTATATAAAGGAAAAACTTGGAAAAGAAAATCTGATTAATGGGATGTCCTCCTGTTTTGAGAGAGAAAACTTTGAATTAATCCTGAAACACAAGGCAAAGGCTTCAGCTATTTGTTTCTTTCATGTTTGTATAGCTATTTATTTATAGCTCCTTTCAGATATTTATTTATACCAAATCTGTTTTAAGCTAAAATTTTTACTGGGGCCTGGGCTCATATGTGTATACTTGCTTAGTTTGTACAATGCTAAATTTAATTATTTTTTGTACTTAAATAAATGCATTTTGTTGATTAAAAAAACAGTAATGAGGGGAGTATAATTTTTAACATGATCAAGAATACAACTACTAATTAAACATATACTATATTCTGTGGTTTTTTTTAATTAAAATAACTTCTCATTCTTGCATAAGAAGTCTGACATCTATTTTACAAGAGGTGCATATGAGCTGAAGAAGTATTCCCATGTTAACATGATAAGAATTCAGGCTTGCCTAACTTAAAATTTCATGGTCTGCAGATTGCATTATGCAGTCTTTCAATATTAAATAAAACAGTAAAATTGAGAGGATTACTGTGCATCCTTTACTTCCACTTTAAGTGTTTGAGAACATAACACAAGATGAACTAATATGTTCAGATTTCTTTAATATAAGAAATTGTAATGATGAGCATGAACTGATAGAGAACAAATATACTCTACTTCCCCTTTTAAATCACTCATTTATAGGCCTGCATTTGATACTTATACATACGAATGCATATGACCAACACATTTATTGGAACTTTACGAAAACTACATCTTCCAGAAAGACAGACTCTGTATACGTTCAGGGAATATACAGACTTTGAAAATTGATGCTTCTTATGATACCAAATATTGAACATTTTGAAATTTCCAGGGAAATACAAATTTCTCTAAGATACTGCAAATGAGAGATGTTGTTGAAAGGAATTTTATGAGATGATAATCATGATATATTTTTTCTAATTAGTAGGTTTCTAGTCTATAGTTCTGTTGTGTAAGGGGAGAAGGATCATCTTGGCAGTAAAGTTAACCCTTCCTGAAGTTGCCTATTCCACCCGCAGTTACAATTTTAGGTCTTTCTCGTTTGCCTGGAAACTATGATTTAATTTGAGAGAATTCTATCTCCCTGGCTGACACTTGTAACTGTATAGGAGTCTCTACTACCTCTGCTTCTGGCCTAAAACAGTACTGGTGGGAAATAAGAAACAGTATGAACATGTCATTCCACCTTCTAAGATCACTTGTGGGAAAATGGGAAGGCCTGGTGTTTAAGACTTTCCTATGCATTAGGGACATATTTGCATGATAAATTATTCAAATCTGAGACTATTATTAATTGTGCATATACTATGTACATAACACTGTGAGGACTATGGAAAGTGCCCCGTTTTAGTTGGGGGAATGGTTCCCAAGACACAGGGAAGCAGTTGTTTTGTCCATGTTGTCTCCTGACCTGTTATTATGTAGTAGATGCTCAGTGCATGAAATTCATGAACTGGGGTTAGGGGGAGAGTCCCTCAGTCTAGCCTGCACTCTCTCACAGCCTGGGAGTCCTCGGGAGGTGTAAGACTGCTGTGGAGGCAGGAGAGGCTCCCGCCACCTTTGCTCTGCTCTTCCTGACCATGAGCCCAGTTTCTGGCTGAGAGGTACTCCCGCTGTGGGATTACACTGACCACCAGGAGGCAGCTCGTGCATTGAGTGTCTGCCCCCTGATGGTCAGTGTGCATCACAGCAACCATTGTTCTGCCATTCTGTTGATTTTCATATTTGCCTTTTATTATATAGGATGCTTACCACAGTGGCTGGTGTTTAGTAAGTCAGGACTCAATAAATAATTGCAGAGTAAGTCAAATAAATATATTGTTAATAAGGTATCTAGCAGTTTAAGTGCTGATGGTGGGGTGCACACAACTGTGAATTCAAAAAGAGGACAAGCCTGGTAGAGGGGGCTGGCTAAGTAGAAGTGATGGGATGGGAATGAGTTGAACATTAATTGGGTGGAGGGAGAGTAGCAGGGAGAGCATCCACACAAAGGAGATAATAGGAGCAAATGAGAATCTAATGATAGAGCAGTCACAGATCCAAGCACATCTATGGGATGCCTTTGTATCCTTATATGCTCTCCTAAGTTCTATGTGTACAGAAAAAACAAGAGGAGGCTGTGGGTACAGTAGAAAGATAACAGATTTGGAGGCAAATGGATCCAGGTAGCATTCTGATTGCCACATGGTACCCTTTGTGGTCAAGGCCAAGTAGATTAATGTATCTGAGACTAGATGTCTTCATTTTAACATGGGAACATGATTACAGATTTTGCAGGATTGTTTTGAGAATTAGAGGTGGTATACATATGGTAAGATCCTTACTGTGTCTCAAAACTGTAAGCCTTCTATCATGGACATCTACTGCAGCACTGCCCTAGTCTTTGCTTTCAGGGAGCTCATAGATGAGAGGAATTGGCTGCTATGTGGACAGATCGTTATAATTTAAGAAGTGCTTTTAATTCTTTGCTTTTCAAAGTGTGTTCTGAGGACTGGAAGCACCTGCAAGTCCATTAGAGATACAAACTCACAAGCCTCCCCACCCCCTACACACCTACTGAATCAGAATTTGCATTTAAAAAGATCCCAGGTGATAGATGTGCACATTGAAGCATGAGAAGTTCTGCTGTAATAGAAATGTGTAAGTAGGGCAGAAAAAGGAATGACTAGGGTGACTTTTTAGGAACTGAGGCAAGACTTCTCTTAGAAAGTGAAATTGAGAAGAATTCAGAGTAAAATGTTAACATGTTCATGTCTAGGTTAACTCCTATTGTAAGCCAGAATTCACAATTGGAAAAATTTAGTGGAAATTGACCTTCCTGACATCACTATTTTTTACAACCCATTGACTTTTGGTCATGTCTGGTGGTGCAGCAGGCTAAACACATGCCAAGGCAACAGTTTTATCAAAGTGAGGCCAGTCCTTGTTTCCTGCTGTTATGCATTATAGAGAATTAAGCTATACAATCTGAAACCGAGGATTTACTGTGCCCATAAGAATTGTCAACTCACCAGGCCTCTTCCAAGCAACCAGGGATGCAAATTTTCATTGGATTGTCTAGCTTAACCAGAAAGGTTTTGGCAGACACTGCTTCTCTCTGGGCCAGTAAATGGGATAATATAAAAGTCAGTCATTTGGTGCTCAGGAAAAAATAAATACCCAGCTTTCCCTGGACTGCCCCTGCAGGTCTCTCTGATTTAACACTCATTTTCTTTTTAACGTTAGAATTGCTTCTATTTTATATGGAGCAATGAGGTTCTGTTCATTGAGTTGGCAGGTGGCTCCAATCCTATAATTATGATTGTGATTGTTGGCTGCCAAAGCACAAAAGGAAACTGTAGTAATCCACTTTGGTGCTCTTCAATGAGTTGTTGCATATGCTTTTTCTTTGGTATATCACCTCACATAAATCTCACAGTAGCAATAAAACTATTAGGGTAGTAAAAGATATGCATTTTAATTTTCATAAAAAGTGTCATAAAATTCAATTAACTACACTTTCCCAAACAGCGGTTCACTCTGGGAAGCCCAGGGTTTCCTCATCTGAAATTATATGTTCCTTATGTTCCTTTCACTTTCCTAGTGACTTCCATGAATGTTTTATCACGGCACCTCTATATCCTCCTGTGATACTGTCATCACTAGGGTTCCTTTGTCTCTTTATCTTCATGTAAAATTTCTCCTGCTTTTCTAGTTACAGCTTGTTAGAAGCACTTCTAAGACATTGACTTTTTTTTTCTTATTTCCTTAATGCGGGGGAGCAAGGGAAATGAATGGCATGTTATCCACACAAATTTAGGCATGGCAATTACCCAGGAATGGAGAAAAAAATTCTCTGGTTCCATACCTACAAGTAATGAGGAAAACACAGAGAAGCTATATTTATTAGACTACAAGAGTATCTGACTAACCCCCGCTTCGCTAATCTATAATAGCCAACATTCCTCCCATGTTTTTAGGTTGTTCACCTTCTCTTCAGAAGTAGTGTAATAGCACAGACTAGAGAAAGGTCTCCTGGCGTTCAGATTTTATTACTTTCACTGACTAAAGTGCAGCACATTTCCTAGTATAATTACACCCCAGTTGTCACAATAAATGAACACAGTATATTTTATGATACACTTTACTGGCTGATTATCATGTTTGTTCACACATCTCTCAGACTTAATAACCCATGGGGGGCTTCTACCATCATTGGTGAGTGAAAATTAGTGAAGTTCTCATTTTTGTTGTTGGTAAGATTTTTATTTCAAGTGTGAAAGCCAGAAAAGGATGGATAGTAGATTTAGGGAATTTTAAAAATACCTATTGCTATGTAATGTTCCCTGCCCACCTCCCAAAGGTGAATATTATTAGCTAAGTGCATTTTTAATAAAGGCCAGCTGATGGTCCTGATTATTTTAAATAATAGAAACAAAGAAAATCCTGACCATACTACAGAGCTCACTTTTGAAATTATATATATTTGATTTCAAGTTGACTTTGCTCAGGACAGGGTTGCTTTCTAAATTTGTGGTAGAATCAGAAAAAAAAATTTGCTTAATTAATTTGGAAAACATATAAGAATATAATTCTATTAGCATATAATCCAGTTGCTGACCTTATCATAGAGATCTAAAATGCAGTATAACACTAAAGAGATACTCTTATTTAAGGAAAGTATAAAGGAATTATATACCCTGAAGTATCTGATATTATATTACATTTTTGTTTTGTGTGTGTTTTTGTTTTTGTTTTGTTTTTTCAAAATGTAGGGTATTTTCCCTCTAATTAGACAAGGCATAGTCATTTAGGCTTAGCCATAAATAAATACTTAGGTTCCACTTTTTGGCAAGTTTAAACCATTTCTATATGATTATATAAATAAAACTTGCTGCAGAACAATAAAAATATAAAACAAGAAAAAACAAAACCACCTGTATTTCCAGAGTTAAGCTTCTTTCCTTTTGAGGGAAGCTTTCCATTCACTAGCCAAGAAGTACTTACATTATGTTAATGGTTGGGGTCGGGAGGAAGAAGAAAGGAATTAAATTTATTTCATAGATTCAAGACAAGTGTGACATGACAATGATTGACATAGTATTAGAACAGTAGTCACTATGTAGTATTGTATAATTTCTATATCATAGAAATCTAGAAGGCATTATCTACCCCATAGTCATTGAATATTTGACAGGTTTTCTGGTGGCTATGTGTCCTGAGGAAGTTGTACTCTGCCCTGCGCTTCGCCCCCTTTCTTCCCCCTTTGTTTTCAGTTCAAAGTTACCATATGTGCTTTAGCCAGCAATTAAAGATTATATAAAACCAAGAGCTACTTGACCTAATATAAGTCCCATAGACTTGACGAGTAAAGAAGAGCTTAAATCAGGCCATGAAATTTAGCTAAGATTTTCTCCCATCAATTTAAAAGTATTAGGAAGTCGAGGATGTCAGGGCCCAGTTCCTGAATCTTCTGGGGAAGTAACCGGAGGTGGCAAAAAAGAAGGGCTTTCCCCACTTCCTGGTGGCCTTTTTCTCAGGAAATTTCCTCTTACCAATCTCAAGGTAGAAGGACTGTCCTAGGTGTCCTCACCCTAATATTAGTCCATTTTCCCTACTACACCTTTCACTTATTTGCTATAAAAGTCCTTTCATAGTCATTGGGGTTGACTGTTATACTCATCCACCTATACTGAAGGGATTCTCTCTCTGTAGAGAGTACAAAGGCATGAAGTTCCTATTTATACAAAGATAAGCAAAACAAAAGTCATGGTTCTTCCCTCATGGAGCTTAAAGTCTAGTTGGGGCAACAGACACTGATCAAAACATCCCCCAGGTTGTAAAATGTTTACCTCAAATTTAACTGCTGAGAAGGAGAATGGTTTGCAAGTTGAGAGAATAGCAGAGGAGGGTCTTAGATATCTACGAGCTCAGAATTTTGCTTATTTGCTTTTTGAGGTTGTATATAGTATCCTTATAAATTGTTTTTCTTTTACTGCAGTCATTCAATTTTTTGTGTACTCCAAGAGTTAAATGAAGAGAAGTTATCAGTACATTTTAGAGGTGTATCCTCAGAGAGATTCACTGACTTCCTCTATTTGAAAAAATATAATTATTATTATTTGCAACTGCCTTTCTTGTAACTATTACCTGATTTTGAGTGAAAAATAATGGAATTTGTTTTCCTGAAAAGTATTCCTGTCTCCCCTGATATTAGGTTGTTTTGGTTATTAGAAGTATTGAGGGCCACCCAGAAGGATTTTCCTAGAGCAGCACATCAGTAAACCCTTTTACAGGAAATAAAAGGAAGAGAACTTGGTGTGGTCAGTAGTGGTTGGCATCCAAAAAGGATTGTGCTTCTACAGTGACAGCAGAAACAAGTTAGAGCACAATGCTGCCCTCATGCCAGCTATTTTGGTGGTAAATTTAAAAGGCTGAGAGTAGGTAAAGGCACATGAAGCACTCACCTAGTTGTAAACTTTAGTGAGGAATGGAAACAAATTAGTGCACTACTTGGAAAACTAAAAATGGATGCCAAAAAAAAAAAATTCTGAACAAGATATCTCATAGATTCTTTTTGTCTCAGACTCCAGTATGGCTCAATATAGCACTGTTATTGATTCCATCTTTATTTAAAATGTTTATCTTTTGTTTATCATGCACATATTTAGATGTTTAAATATTGCTTTAAAATATCATTTCTTGCCCACTGGGTTTTTGGTGCTCCCAAGGCAAGTGCTTTTACTGTAGTCCTGGCAAACATCTACGTCTAAAAAACCTAGCGGGTAGGCACATAATTAGAGCAGAGACCGAGCTGCAATTTGAACTTGGCTCTGTTCATTATTAATCCATAAGCCCCATGGCTGTATCTTCAGGGCTATAAATCAAAAGGCAAATAAATAATACTGAGTATATGACAACATTATGGGTGCTGTGGATGCTGTAATTTGCTGAGGGGATCCAGCTTCCAACAAGCTAATCACAGCCCGAGAGTTAATTGCATCCCTTTGCATTTCAGAAAATTAAAGTGAGGCAGCTCTGTCCCACACTGTTTTCTATGAGATCTTATTACTTTTATGTTTATTTTTTTGTGTGTGACAGAAAATGGATACCCCACAGCTAAAATTAAATGTCTTTTACTACACACTAAGTTGGCTAAGAGCAAAGCTTTTTGTCAAAGGAGGAAGAAAAGATTCATCGCACATCTTTGATTGTGCTGTCATTGGCTAGAAATTTATAAAGCATACTTGAAATCACAAAAGCAGTGGAGCAGGAGGTAGAAAATCCTTGATGAACATGTTGTGGGTAGCAATGTTATTTTCTCCTCAAAAGCATTTCATTCAGAGTACCAAAAATTCAAATTGACTTTTGTATTTAATTTTACATCTTATGCCCCAGGCATATTTTTGTAATTAAACACTCAATTAATAAAATTATTTTTAAAATGTCTAAATAACAAACTGTTGAGAAATTGAAAACATCTCATTGGGGAAAAGAATTTATAGAGGGCATATTAAAAGCATAAAGGATTTTACTAAAGGTTCAAGCAAGATCAAATATTAATTTAGAGGCATATCTCCAACTAGAGTCCTTGGAATCCTAACTTTCCTTTCATTCCATAACAAGACATCATTTAGTTACTAAACAATTCTCTACCTCTTGGGCTAACAAACATAAAACTATAAAACATTGTCTATGAATTATCTTCACACAAATTCACAAATGACCCGATTCTTGTCCCATGCTTCCTGTATAGCTAAAGCAATACTTGAAGACAAAACTAGAAGCCAGTATAAGAACAGTATAAGACAACTCTCATATTCCCACCATCTCTACTTTCTTCCCTTATACTTGGGATTGTTTTTACTGTCTTATCAAGCTTATCTACTCGAGGACTCACTCTTTCTATTATTCTCTTCTCCCACCCCTTGAATCTTCAAGATTAATCATTTGAATTTACTACTCTTTAAAAAAAAAATAGCCAAAACTCTTTCTCTTGACCTAACATCATCCTATGCCCCTTTTCTTGGCTCTTTTTTCATGCTCAAACTCTGTGAAAGTTTTTCATAATAAATACCTTATTTTCACTATTCAACCCACATCATTCTGGCTTCTTAGGCAAAACTCAGCCAAAACTGTTCTAAGAGCACCATTAACCTTCAGATTGTCAAATACAATAAACTATTTATAAGAAAGAAGAAGAAATAGAAACAGAAGTAAAAGCAGGGCTACAATTCAGTTTACCATAGAGTAGATAATAAAGTAGCTAATCTATAAATTAAAGATAATTGAGACCAGTAACAACATTTAACAAAAAACTGTTTAGTGTTGTTAATTCTTTCAATTTCTTAGGTTCTTTAAGTGATATCTAATCTTCCATAGTGTTCTGATGAAATAACAAATTCAAGAATTCTATAGAAGAAAAGGTACAAATTTAGAAGAATCTGAAGATCTAGAAATTCAGTGATAAAGTCTCTGTGTTTGAATTGTATGAAAATATGGTAAATAAGAGAGGATATTCTTGATGAAGAGTCGGGGTGAAGTGGAATCACATTAAATTTGTTCTAATTTTTTTAATCCTTACCTGAGGATTTTTATTATTATTATTATTGATGGAAGAGAGGGAGAAAATCATTGATCAGTTACCTCCCATATATACCCTAACCAGGGATTTGATCCTCAATCTAGGTATGTGCCCTGATTGGGAATTAAAACCACATTTTTTTAATATACAGGATGATGCTTTAACTACTTAACCACCTGGCCAGAGATAAAGCTGTTTTAGATTCTTTTATTTCTCTACATAATAATAGATGAACTTTAAACTTCTTACATCAAAAACAAATGAAATTTTTTGTTTGAATAATTATAAAAGTAGTACCTAAATTTTTATATAAAGATTATGATAGATTGAACATTATAAATGTGCTTTATTAAACAAAAAATTATTCCTAAGGGAAAAATAACTCTTAAAGGAAGTATAAGATTTTTGTTTGAGATAATTCAAACCATGTTGAAAGGAGGGGAAGTTAAGGGAAGAGGAAAACTGAAGGACATTGAGTCATTTTTTTGTTGTTTAAATGTTGGCTTGTCAATGATGCCTTTCCTCGTCATCTTACACATCACCCACAAGACACCTCTTCTCCTTTTTCCCTGCTTTACTTTTCTTTTAAACTTAACCTCTATCCAACTAGCTATTATAGTATTTATCTTATACACTGAGTGGCCAGATTATTACGATCTCTGAACACATAATAATCTGGCCGCTCAGTGTCTATCCTATATAATAAAAGGCTAATATGCAAATTGTCCCCTCGACCAGGAATTTGACCAGCAGGCAGGCCGGCCAACTGCCCATGTCTCCTCCCCCTGGTCAGGTTGGTCAGATCCCACCCATACAGAAATACTTTTTCTGTATATATCTATATATATACACACACTGAGTAGCCAGATTATTATGATCTCTGAACTAATAATAATGTGGCCACTCAGTGTATAATTTCCCTCTGTGAGGGCAGGAATGTGATCAGTTATATCCTTGTATTTTCTTTTTAAAAAGCAAACTGTAGTCAGATTTGGTTTCAGAAACTAGATTCATCAGGTTTGAAACCTTCAATGGTTACACGTCTCCTCAGCACCTCATCTCCAACTGTAAGTCCATCTGTGAGAATCTCTTTGGAGATTCTGGCCCTATGTCATTTGGAACCTTGATCTCCTTTTTCACCTTCAGCCTTCCCCCTGTAGACACTCGTTGCCTCATGCTCATTTATGGCATCCTAACTCCTGCCTTCTTGCCATTGCTGATACTGGAATTCTGGCCTGAAATGCCCTGCTATTTTCCTGCCAACCAAGCAAATCCTGGTAGTTCTTGAAGAGCTGAAGCGTGACTTCTTCCATAAATCCTTTCCTGGTCTCTTTAGTCATGGGATCTAGTATGAGCTTTGAAATCTTTGGACACAGATTTAAATCCAGCTCTGCTATGAGACCATTGTTAAGGTGCCTACTCTTAGATTTTTAATCTCAAAATGTATGGTAATTATTTTAATCTAATATTATGGTGAGTCAATTATGAAAAACACTTAGCAGTTAATGATCGTTTGGTAATATTATATTCATAATACCATGTAACAAGAAAATATATAATAGACACTAATATAAAGATGATATGTGATTACAATGATTATAACTATACTTATGTAGAATTCAGTAAGAGTCAGGCTTTTCCAACTGCATTATATTTCAGGCTTTCTATCTCTGTTAGAGCTGCTACGGTACTCAACACTGCATTTAACATGCACATTTGTGTTCATTTGTTTTTCCATCTCATTGGCTACGGTTTTCCCCAAGTAGATCTGGAAGCTCCTTGAAGCAATGCCCATGTCTTATATTTCTTTATGTTTCAGCATATAACACATTGCTGGCTACCCAACAGTTACTATATGCAGCATCTTCTAAAGAATATGGCTATCTTTCCTCAGAGATATAGGTTTAATTATCTAATATTGAGTTAGCCAGCAAGGTCCAGAGACACACATCAATGAACCTTACTAACCAGCAGCCTACCCTAAAATCTCTTGCTGGTGTCTAAGCTGCAACTCCAAATGCTGGTGTTTTTTTCTTCACTGTATGTGTTACTAATCTTATATTAGGACAAGAGAGCTACCAGTCTTACTGGTGTAATTATGTGTTGCTGTTTTTTCTTAAACTAGCCATCAAAACACAGACTAGCCCCTGCAGACTGTGAGGTATAACTTTCTATATAGGCATAGCCTCCAATGACAGCCCATGTTGAGTAGCTCTGGCAACTTTCCATGAACACAATGGAAGTAACAATGTCTGTAAGCCCAACAGGGAAAATATACAAATGACAACAGAATGCATTGTGGCCATCTAATATAAGAGATCTATATTAGATATTTTCTAGTTTGCCCTTAATGCTGTTTTTCTTCTTTTGGATTTAGTGGAGGTTTAGAGCATATGATATGTAGCAGCAATGCCTCTAGGGATAGGAATTGCCCGTGTTGCTTCTTGATAAAATAGTAAACTTGTTTTCCACTAAATCTTAGAATCTGTGTGTGTGTGTGTGTGTGTGTGTGTGTGTGTGTGTATTTGTGAATCTTTTCCCTCCTGTGGTAAAGAAATACACAGAAAAATAATATATGACCTCAGTGGAGAATAGCACCTGCCTAAATACACTCATGTGAGAAAAATTGCACTTGCCAGATTGCACTGATCATTTCCACATTGACATGATAAAGTGACAACTGTGCTTAAGCAGTAACCTGCCCTTTGCTGTCAGCATTTCTGAGTCAACTCAGAAAAAGTCCACTCTCCCCAATTCTGTTAGAGTCAGAAGGCCTTCCCAGAGCCTATTCCTGCACAGGCTGGAAGAGACGACTCATTGCTTGACATTTTGCTGTGGCTGTTTTTCGTGAGTTGCGTCAAATAAATCCCACCCCTAGTTTTCTCCATCCAGGACTGTTTATCAACAATCACATCAGGCAACATGAGATGCAAAACCCTAAAGCTCCTCTACGTGCAGTTAATTGCTAGCCATTCCTCAGGAAGAAGGAAGGAGAATCTGGTTCCTTGTACAGTAGAAAATGAGAGTCCTGGACAGGACAGGAAAGTTCTTTTTGGCGTTTCTGTCAGTTGGTGTGATATCATAACTGACATTCTGGATCCGCTCACTTGGCTGCATTGTGGATCCCCAGAAAGACTTTTCTTCTTTTTCATTGTAATAATTTTTTTATGATTGCTTTGGAATGCATTTCCCCCAAGAATTTTGATGGGTTTTGGCAGCTTCCATTTTAAAGGATTCAAAGCATTTTATCTAGTCATGGCTTCTTAGTAACCAAAGTCTTATTAGTGGCCAAGATATCAGTGAATTAGTAATATTTCCCTGTTCATCTTTTCAGGATAAAAAATGGGCATCAAGGGCTGCCTTTACCTTAATGTAATTAGTAACCTACTAACATAATTTTGAGATCAAAGACAGATTTGTCTTGTACTTTTTTCTTTCTTCCCTCCTCCTCTCAATTCCACCAATCAATATTTGATATATATCATAAATACACTACACACAGAACCACATATTACTGCCATCACGTTTTCTGACACAGAAGTTATCATAGCAGGCAAAGCTGTTTAAGCTGTTTTGTTGAATAATAAGAGATAAGGCTTAATGGAAAGAACCCAGGCATTTGCATGGGATGAATCAAGAGATAAAAATGACACTAGATCCTTCCCTGATTGAACATCCTCTTGGAGGATAAGTAGTTCTGGGTTGCAGGTGGTAGGGGGCAGGAAGTGGGGAGAAAGGATTAGGTCAGAGAGGACAGGTAGGTACAAAAGGTTGCATGTAATCTGTCAATAAATGGAACATTTTAAAATGCTGATTTAGTATATATTTATACTTTTTTCATTATTTTAGCAAAGAATGGTTCATTTCACTTAACATTGCTGGGAAGATTGTGAACATGAAGCAGGGTTTCCATATTCATATAAGGGCTTGGAAGATAGCACCCCTATGTCATTGTCCCAGAATGGATTTGGGGAATGGAAGTCTGCTTCTGGCCATATAGCATTGAGAGGTGTTTCACGGTGGAGATCCTAGCTACTGCGACTGTTTGCCTGACACAGAGAGCAGGGTCTGGATACGGTAGAAGGTAATTATGATTGTTATTAGAGACAGATTACTTTGGGAGTTAGAATAACCTAGTATAGCATTCTTCATCCTACTTTTCAGATACCCTTGGGTGTCTCCAGACGTCTCAAAGGGTATCACAAGACTCCCCCAGAAAAATTAATTTTACTCTGTCCTAATTTTTAAAATATTAGTGTTCAGCACCATTAAAAGAGACAGAATCCCTTATAAACAAGATCTGATGGAGATAGCAGAGAGGTGGAAAGAACACTAGACTGAGCGCAAAATGTTGATTCCATGCTTGGCTCAGCTACCCATCTCTCTGTCCTCTCTTTCAAATGAAACTAATAATCTGCCCTGAAACCCACTTACAATAGGATATAATAAAAGTGAGGTTTTTGTTTGAAAATATGCCTTGTAACCAAAAGATTCCACAACAGTCTAAGATTATTTTCAAGCAATAAGATCTGGATACACACTTCTGCATTTAATAGGTTGTGGAACTTTTCAGTAGAATTAACAATAAACTAGGGGTTAAGAATAAGACATCCTATTCTACACTTCTTTATCAAATAGTGTGCTTTTCTTTCTTTTAGTATTATTTTTATTGGTTTCAGAGATGAAGGGGGAGAGAGAAATATTGATCAGCTGCTTCCTGCCCACCCCACACTGGGGTTCGGAGCTTGCAACCTGGACATGTGCCCTGACCGGGGAATTAAAACTTGACCTCTTGGTTCTTGGGTCAACACTCAACCAATGATTCATGCCAGCTGGGTCTTTTTTTTTTTTCTTTCATTTTTCAGTCTTGGATAAGTCATTAATATTTTCTTGGTATATGTGCTTTATCTGTCAAACAAGGAAGCTTGACTTCAGTTTTAAGTTTTTCTTATTATATCTAAAATTCTGTTATTCTAGCAACAACAATTGATTCTCAGGAAAAATAAAAAGATCTTTGAGTTAAAAAATACTATCTTTCAAAGTTCCTCCCATTTATTTATGTAATTTCTTACAGTTTGATTAATATTTTCACATACAGTTTTTATTCTTCATAAGCAATGATGAACAGGCAGAGCAGGAATTTTCCCCATTTTATAGGTACTTGGTGATTGATATTAAGATCTGTACGGCTGGTGGGTGGCAGATCTGGAACTTGAACTGATTTCTACTTGGTCTAACGTCAGTATCTAGTATCCACCACTCTCTCCTAAATCAACAAGTTTGGGCTTTGCTGTCAGTGAAATGCCTAGTAGTTCAGATTGTTTCCATTTTGTGCAATATAACCCTATAAATACAAGTACCTTACTATGTAGTTTGCATTTAGAAATAGATGCTTACATCTCTAAAGCATGGCTTGGTGCACTATGATTTTCATTGAGTTTTGACAGCAGATAATTTAATCTTGGTAAATACAATACTGTATCCTGACAGAGATATAAATATGTGGGCAAGCTGGGTTAGCACATTTCTTAGCACTTTTAATGCTGTTAGAATTTCTGGAAAAAACAAGTCTGATCTGAAGGAAGGAAATTCTCTCTTCTCTCTTCTCTTCTCTTCTCTTCTCTCTCTCTCTCTCTCTTTCCCTCTCTCGTCATAAAGAAATGACTGAAAATGTTCTAAACAGTCCATGATAGACAGACAGTGGAATTGTCATTGGTAACCTTAATTCTATTCCAGTTCCAGGATTCCTGAACTGAACAAAGAAACTAACAATTTTTCTGAATTCTCTGAATTGTTTCTAAGGATATCCTATTTTATGATTAAGCATAGACTTAGCCCTAGCTGGTTTGGTTCAGTGGATAGAAAGTTGTCCTGCAGTCTGATGAACAGGCAGAGCAGGATTTTCCCCATTTTATAGGTAATTGGTGATTGATATTAAGATCCATACAGCTGGTTGGAATTCAGATTGCAGGCTCAATCCCCAGTAGGGGGCATGCAGGAGGCAGCTGATCAATGATTCTCTCTCATGATTGATGTTTCTGTTTCTGAAATCTCTCTATCTCTCTCTCTCTCTATCTATATATCTATATCTATATCTATCATTTATCTATATCTATTTTTTTAATATACTTAGGAAGAAGACCTTCCCGTTTCATTTTCTTTCTCTGAAGCCCGGCATCCATCTGGCTTGCAGGAGAATGCCATTTCTGATTTGGGATGTGCCACTTGTACTCAAATTACCTCAATTTTGTTCTGGCAGGGAAATGTATTCAGTCTTGAAAGATGCTCTGAGAAGTAGTAGTAGTTGATTCATCTGTCCATCTTCCTGGAGAAGGAAGCAGGATTGTGGGGAACGGGCTTAGATGCCAGAAACAAAGAGTAAACAGGGGGTGTGGTGGTGGTGAACATAAAATTCAGAACCTAAGTGAAATATAAATATCTCTGGGGAAGTGAAAGAGCAGCTTGTTCAGTTGCTACTTCAATTAGCAGGGTTTCGTGACCAAGAGGAAAAAGAAAAAAGTTCTACCATCTGCTTTTCTTTCTGAAACCACCTCAATATTGGGTGATTAACCTCTGCAACCTGTTCACCATTTGCATACGAAATGTTCTTTACATTTACCTCCTCCTCCCTTCCTCCTTCCCTTCTCTCTCCACCCCCACTTCCCCCACAACTTGCTTTCTTTTCTTTCTCTCCCTTTCTTTGTTTCTTATTTGTTCTTTTCTTTCTCTCCTCCCCTCCCCCTTTCTTTATTTCTCTTTTTTTCTTCAGTTGGTTTCTGGATGACACATTTCACTACGTTTTTGCTGCACATGACACTCTTAGAAGAAATCAGAACAGAGCTCTTTCTTCCCTCCTGCTAGTTAACCTATCTTCACCTCTCACCAAACACTTATTAGTGCATTCAGTCAACAAGCAGACATTACATCTATCAGTAATGTGTTTAATGCTGAGAGAATATATAGAATAGAGATTTATTTCACCAAAGAGTTTCCAAGGACATATTATGTCTTTGTTATGTAATAATGCAAAGTAATAAAAAACACATGGCACAGCTGAATATAAAATACATGTACAATATACCAGTAAATGTAAGTATTTAAGTGCACACTCATGCATTTAAATTTCAATATTTGCCTAAGACTGAGTCACACAACTCTGTAATAGAAGATATGACTAAAAGTAGCCAAATAAGGTTGGATTTCTTTTATTTCTTAATAAAAAAAAATGTCTAGAACTAAGGGATTGGTTAATAAGGCAGTTAAATAAGTCATCATAGACCAGAGCTTTCACATTCTTTCATCTGACAGCTTGAATGGGTTAACTGTGTCTACTTCCATTAGAGCAGGATGGGGAAAGCTGTTCCAGGCACACCAGGTTGTTCCCTCTGATACATCAATTTTCATTAAGAAAGAAAAAGCATTCTCTGAAGGTCCCTTTGCCTTTCAGTTAACTACTTTTAGGGACTAAAAGTTTGTGTGCCCCCTAAATTCCTACATAGAACCTAACCCCCAATTATGAATATCATGGTATTTGGAGGCGGGGCCCTTGGGAGGTAATTAAGTTTAGAGGAGGTATGAGTGGGCCCTTTTGATAGGATTAGTGTTTTCAGAATAAAAGGGGGAAACCAGTACTCTCTTTTCTTCACCATGTGATGATACAGCAAGAAGGCAGCCAACTGCCAGCCAGGAAGAGGGCTCTCACCAAACATCTAACTCTGCTTTCACCCTGATCTTAGAATTCCAAGCCTCCAGAACTGTGAGATATTATCCATTATTTAAGCCACTGAGTCTATGGTATTTTATTAAAGCAGCCTGAGCAGATCAAAATAGCCACTTATATTAACTGGTTTAGGCTAATAATGACTAAGCCACTGGAGCTCAGAGCTCGGTGTATCTTCCCTGAATATCATGGATAAAATGGAGGTTCTACTGGTGAGAAAGAAGGGAAGAGGATAGCTGCTCGATAGACAATTAACAAAAGCTATCTCAAACACTGACCTGGATGCTGTGAGGAATTCAGTACAAAGAGAATCAGATGAGGCCACAGGTCCAAGGAGATTATAGCAGAGTCCTGGAGACTAGTCATGGATAATCAGGCACTAAAGTAATAACAGAAAGAAAAATTAATTTAGGGAAGGGCAAATAAAATCTCTTCTATTTTGAGTAGCCATATTTCAATGAAGGGAAAGGAGAGGGTCATATCATTTCTGTGGCAACCATTTAACTTTGTAGCATGAAGGCAGCTGTGTTCCAGTAACACTTCATTGTGGACAATGATATTTGAGTTTATAATATTTTCACATGCCACGAAATGTGATTTTTTTAAATGTAAAATGCTTTTCAATATAATAAGCATCCTTAGCTCTTATGCCCTGTAAAAAGCAAACAGCAGGCTAGGCTTAGCCTGAGGATTGTAGATGGATGATCCCTGACCTTAAGCAATGCTCAGTTTTAGGGACAGGAATGATGGAGATTATCAAATAACAATGAGCACTTAAAGAACTACACACAGAACCAAGGAGGTGTATAGAAGTAGTTTGGATTTGGTGATTAAGGTAGAAGCTAGACCAAGAAAGTCAAACTCGCAACCTGTGGACCACATGAAGCCCACAAGGAAGATTTTTGCGGCCCAGTCAATTTAAGAGTGTGAGCAGTTATTTACAATTATGAAAAGAAATATGTCTCCTATCGGAGCCAGAATTACTAACATTCCTTTTGGGTCAATTTTGAAAGTAATCACTGCACACAAGATTTCCTCCCAAGTATGAAAGATAATAGCAGGAAAGAGATGCCAAGTGTCAGGAAGAAAACATTAATTTAATCATTGTTCTTGTTCTTTTTTTAATATTTTTTAAATAAACCTACATTTCTATGAATATTGAAGCTTTTGGTTTTTTGTGGCCCACATAAATGTAAACCTTGTTTATTTGACCTGTGTTAGCCTTTGAGTTTGACATGCTTGACCTAGACTGTCAGAGGAAGCAAAGCATGGTAATTATGACAGTGTTAAGTGCCATCAGTGGAGGGGGACAGAAAGGATTACTTGTTTGTATTAAATAGAGGAATCAGTGGGTAGATTAAAGACACAAAGATAGAAAGAGAATAATTAATGGAAAAAACTACTTGAGGCCAGAGGGGATATGATTTGCCATAGGTACAGAGGTGAGCCTTCAAAAAATGTAGGCATCTTTGTTGACAGGAAGAGGGGAGGATAAAAGAATAGAGAATAACTGGTGGGTGGTGATAGTGATGTGTGTATCGACAGAGCTAATACATGTCCTTGGATTCCTTTGTGAATGAGATAAAGTATTTTCTGAGCAAGAAGGAGAATGAGGAGGAGTAAGAGCCTTGCATATGGAGACAATTTAGAATAGTGGCTGTGGTCAATGCAAGAGTTTTAAATGAGAAGAGTTAAAGAGTGTCCAAATGCAATGAGGGTCTTGTTAAGAATTGGAGGGAGCATTTGGGATTCACTCCCAGGCATAAGATGTCATCAGTTTGGCTCAAAGAAACTCACATAAACATTATCTCTAAAAAAAATGAATTTGATACCCCGATTTGTAGTAGTTGATGTACTTTCAAAGATTTGGAGATGCTTTCAGCAATGTTAAAAACAAAAGAAAGGTAGAGGGGGGAAAAAGAATAAGATTGGGAATTCCCAAATCTGGCTATAAAAATATGGACAAGGTATTTCTCCAACATTTTTCCTTTCACAGTCACCCAGAAATGGCTTGGACATTATAAACCTGGGCTGTTCAATACTGTAGCTGCTAGCTACACATATTTATTTAACTCAATAAATGTTACCTAAATTAATTTTAAAAAACAGTTATTCCATTGACTACTGAAGCTAATGCCTCTTGCATTGGGCTGCTCAGATAAAGCACATTACCATCATTACAGATGTTCCACTGGACAATGCTCATATAAAGAATGTCTTTCTGTCATTTTTTTCACTTGTCCGGAAGTCAATAAGATAAAATTGAAACCACAAACAGATTCTCAAAATCTGTTTTATTGTTCTCCAGCCAACGAACCTGGAAACATTAAAAAAATGAAAATGGTTCAAAGACAAACCCGTGGCTTACCCTAGGTTAAACTCTCCATCATGAGTGATAGGCAAACTGACATAAATAGAGTTTAATTGAGTGACAGTTAAAGATTTAAAATCCAAGGCATTGAAGAGAACAAAGGGAGTCACTGTATTCCTTCTGTTTCTTTTTCCTCCCACTCAAATTTTCTTTTAATGGCTGAGTCATGTAGGTGAAGTGTGTGCCACAGAGTGTATTCTGTTGTGTGAGAACAGAAAGGGCACCTGCTGAAATGCAGAACATTAATATGTAAATCAATGCAATTTTTCATAAGTATATAATGGAAGTGCTTAAGAGATAGCAAATGCAGCAGGAATTTTGATGAGTTTTTAATTTTATAGCCCTTTACCGAATCCCCATGCCCCTCTTGTCTTATTTTATTATGGCCATATCCAGAGTCACAGGATGGAGCACATCCCATGACCTCAGAAACGTGGGTTTTTCCTTTGGGAGAATGGAAACTGGTACTCAGATTCCTCAATTATTCCTTGAGTCAGTGGTCGGCAAACCGCGGCCCACGAGCCATGGTTTGCTGCTTTGTTGACTAAGGAGTTTGCCGACCACTGCGTTAGGTGATACACACAAAATGTGTATATTTCACTAACTACTCTTCAGTAAGACTTTTTTAAAAAAATCATTATTTCTTAGAAGACATTGTGCAAGTTACTCTTGATCTATTTCTCATAGATCTGTTTTTTTTTATTTTTGAAGAAAATACATTTTTAAGACTATTATCTTTTTTTTTTTCCTGAATAAAGAAGAATGCTGTACTTTGGACAAATTCTGTCTAGTATGACAACCTCTCAGTGGACTAATTGTCAAAAAGTTGTGAAAGCGGGCCTCATTATAATTTTTAAATTCTAAATGTAATATTAAATAGGGAATTTTAAAATTATTTCTGAAAAAGGCACATGATATATCTTTTGTTCTTTCTTAGAAAAATTGTGTGAAATAAGTAGAGACAAAGGTCTAAGAATGTAGACATAAAAATGTTATTTAACACATCCATATTTATTTATTTATATCTAGTTCCACATTGTTCAGGCAGGCAACATACTTCGTTCACAAACATAAATGTATAAATAAAGTACTTAAAGGGTATGTGATGTTGAGCAAGTTAATAATTTCCCTGAACCCCCCCTTTTTTTTTGCTGCTTCTATTCAAATAGTTCGATAATATTACCCTTCTCATTGTTTTTTTTTTGTTTTTTTTGTCACATTAAATGAGAAGATGAATATCAATGTCTTAGCACAAGGATAAATAGGCTAAAGAAAGTTTTACTGTTATTTTTCTGGTGTTTTTCTAAAGCCCCAGAGCTAATGAATGTTCAGACTCAGATCCAGCCTGGGCGTCAGCAAAGCCCGCCTTCTGCCCTGCTCTACCACTAGAAACACTGCCCTTCTCCCCAGGGGCCAGGACCCCACTCACCGCAGAGATCTGGCAGTTTATATGCAACCATCTTACAGGAGTGTCCTCCAGGAAAGACAAAATTAAAAAAGTATCTAACTACCTTATGGCTGAAAGCAGTTTGCAAAATAGAACCATTAAAAGTCCCTATAGAGATTCTTTTTATTTATATTTTAAATTTTTTCTTTATTGTTGGAAGTATTACAGAGTCCCTCCCCCACATCCCACCCCCCGTAAGGCCTTCACCACACTAGTGTTTGTGTCCACGATCCAAAGCCTCAATTTTACAAGTTCTTAATGAAAAGATAAGCCCTAGTTTTGTTCTCAGTCAGTTTACCTTCCTTGTTCATCTTGCTAGAGCTTCTCTTAAATGACACCAGTCTAAAGAGGCTGGGTTCAGGGGAAGGAAGCCGCAGAACTTGGCCTGCAAAAGGAGAGAGAGACCACACATCAGGCCCTCATGTCCACATTTCAGAATCTTCTGCCTCCTCCATGGACTCCTTATCTTTGTACCCATTTTTCAAACTTGATATTCTAAATCTCAAATTCTAAATCGAAGGCCGCTCTCTAAGGACAGGTTATTTTTTCTCAGAGCATGCAGAAGAAAGACTATAAAGAAAATGGAAATGAATAGGACATGGGGAAATTTTATAATCTATTTGAAGATGTCACTCAGCCCTTGCGATGGTGACAACTCACCAAAGGGGAGGTATGGTTACTGATGGCAGCAAGGGCCGGTGGCAGCTGGCCTTTCGTCAGATTGACTTGGAGTAGATGCATGTATCATTCTGAATTTGCTGGAGCGCTCTGTAGCCTTCCATTTGGTTTTTATGACATCAGTACAATTTTCCAGGAAGAAAAGAAAGTAATGATTAAATCACCAACTCTGTTGACATCTCCTTAAAAGGTCACCTACAGTTAGTTACAGAAATCTATGAAAACCATCTAAAGGGTCACACATATGCTTGAGTGTATAATCAGAATAAAAAATCGAGATAGCTCTGCTGTTTCCAGATGTGACAGAAAAGGTGAGAGGTATGGATTAGTTGTCAAAATGTTGGGTTGGGTTTTTCTACCCTTGGGAATATATATTGCATTACTTTCCCCAAATTGCATAATTACATATTGATAATTTGCCCTAGAGAAAAAACACACTCAATCTTAGTCATTGTTGAATAACTTCATATATTTACAAAGTGATGACTTCGAATTTGAACGTTGTCCCATAATTTCCTGAGAGCGGTAGATTATTGAAGTTACTACTATTAGAAAAAAGGATTCGGATGATGCCAGTGATTTAGTTTATTAGGCCAAACAGCTTGTAATTTGGAACCCAACTTCTTAGCTTGTTCGACCTCACTGTCAAGTTAATAATTCCTGGAAGGAAGGAAGGAAGGAAGGAAGGAAGGAAGGAAGGAAGGAAGGAAGGAAGGAAGGAAGGGTAAAAGAACATAGCACATTTGACAATACATATAGTATTTTCCTCATATTTTAAAGCCAAAACATCCAAATGTCTTCCATTTCCTTTACATGTACATTAAATGCTGTCACTGTACCACATAATTTCAAACTTGGAGATCTTGAAGGAAGGACTTTGAATTGAAAGAAGACCACGTGAAATGAAGGGAGTTTATATTTTGTCAAGTATGGTGGTGGCACAAGAAACAGACTCCATTTGCAATGGATCATACGATGAAAACACCTTGAGGTTGGGTGAATGTTTTCTGTTCTCTGTCCTGGGTCAGGGACTGAATTTGCAGTGGAATTTTTCAGGGCTGAATGCAACAAAAATAACCACTTCCCTCAGGGAAAAAGGAGAGAAGACTTTTACAAGACTGACCTCTAAAGATTGGTATTTTAGATGTGGAAATTGTCCTGGTGAAACTCAGTTATGCTTCGGGAATTTCTCTCCATTCTCAAATAGATGTCATTGTGCACTGGCAGGTGTCAGTGTGGAAAATATGATATAATACACTGTGTTGCTGTAGAATTGTGCAAAGTACATGTGCTTCTAAAAAAATCTGATTATGAAATACATCCAAAGTTAGGTTAACTGTAAGGAGGACTTTTGTGACATTAAGTGAATTAAGACATTTATTGTCTTCCTCTGAAGATGGATACTAGGATAAAATGTTTTTTAATTGATAAAAATCATCTATACCATAAGGCTATTTGGGTCGGTCATTCACCTGCAGTCTTTTGTAGTGGCAGTAACAAAAATGCAATTGGGGTATCCGTGCCCCTTTATGCTGTAGCCCTGAGAGGTACATTCCAGAAAGTTAGTCTCCTAAGCTTCTCCACTAAGAAAAGTGCAATTTGAAATTTCCACAATATATTTCAGAAAATTAAGAAAGGCAGAATTAGTTTCCACAAAGCACATGACTCATATGCTTCCAATAATACCATTTTATTTTTGGGTAATTCACAAAAGCTGTAGGTGCAAATAGTTACCTATTGAGAAGATTTTAAAATGTCCCTGCAACAAGTATTATGGGTAGATGTGATAAGGATGTCCACCGTTGGGCCTGCCCAGTGTGCCATTTCTGTAGCCTGCATTGTCTGCTTTTGAAGAATAGGAGTAGCACGACATCCAAGGGACTCTAGGAAAAAATAGAGCTTCTTGGAGAGGTGAGCGGGTTTGGCGACAGCGCCCTGTCAGGGGTCACCTGTGACAGCAACCGCTCTTCATCTCGGAGGCCTCGTGCTTCTCTGCAAATGCTTAGATCAAACTCTGACCGAAGAAAAAGGTGCCCAAGGTATCCCAGGGAGCCATCAAGGCATTTTAACAAAGAAAAACAAAGCCTGGCAGCAAAGTGTTTTGGATTCGACATCACACACTTAACCTTAATTTTCAGAGATCAAGCTGCATATAATACTGGCCTCATTCTGGCCTTTGATATCAAGTGATCACTTGCCTCTTCTATCCCTACCTCTGCCTGCCTCCAAAGCTTTCCAAAGAAGGGGGGTATGGCCATTAAGATACATAATAACTTGCAGATTATCAAGCCAGCAGCTAGACAGCTGTAAGACAGGAAGCTTGCTAGTTGAAATGTATGCTAATAATTGAAACAAGCCATTAGGTGAAACTGCTCAAGATAGCCAGACATGGAGGTTAAATGAAGGCTTGTCCTCCCAGGCAAGAAGGCAAGATGTTTACTGAAGATAGAACAAAAAGGTGTTTGTTCCGGTGTAAAGTCGCAGCTTCTCAGTTGTTAGGGGAAACTACCAGCATCTAATAGAAGCACTCACGTGTTAGTGTTGCATCTGAGGATCTTGACGGAATATTTTAAAGCTAATTATTTCTATCACAAAAGAGCTCAGGAGGCAGTGGCATGCTCATCATTGGATTTTGGCATTTTTAAAATTTTTCTAGAAAAAAAATGCATGATATGGCCTCAAGTGGTGGTATAAATTACAGCCTGTTTCCCAGCAAGACATTCCTGATCGCTCAGACTCAGTCTCTTGTTTCTGAATAGTTAGGAAGCTTTCAATCAATGAGCAGATCCCCTGTTGTTACTGACTAGTAGAATGAAGAACTTCAGTGAATTAATAAAAGGGATGTCTCTTTTTTAAAACATAAATATATAATGCAATAGGAAACAACTGGACTTTATTGGTATTAACCTATGAATTACCAGTTTATACAATACCAGGCAGCAATTTAGAATCAAAGCAAAGCAAGAGGAGCCTCTGATGCAAGCCCGTGAGGCAGGCTTTAGTATAAATAAGAATCCAGATCTTAAGCACATTAAAGATGGGTAGTAACTTCCTGCACAAAGCTTAGCTTGGAACTAGGCATTGTAGAAAGTGCTAATAGAAGTTATCTGATTCATTAAATCAAATAGTGCTAATGCTGTTGTATATGAAGGACACATTCTTTTTTAAAAAATATGTATTTTATTGATTTTTTACAGAGAGGAAGGGAGAGGGATAGAGAGTTAAAAACATTGATGAGAGAGAAACATTAATCAACTGACTCCTGCAAACCCCCTCCTGGGTATGTGCCCAGAACCAAGGTACATGCCCTTGACAGGAATCAAACCTGGGACCCTTCAGTCTGCAGGCTGATGTTTTATCCACTGAGCCAAACCGGTTAGGGCTGATTTTTTTTTTTTTACAGAGAGTAAGGGGGAGGGATAGAAAGCTAGAAACATTGATAAGAGAGAAACATCCATCAGCTGCCTCCTACACACACCCTACTGGGGATGTGCCCAGAACCAAGGTACATGCCCTTGACCAGAATCAAACCCGGAACCCTTCAGTCTGCAGGCCATTTAGTGTCACAGATATTCAGAGCTGGCATCGCCAAGACTTTGTCCTTGATTGTCTAGAAGCTGCTGCTCTTCCCTTCCCTTGTCATTTACAGTGTCCCTAGCCCCTGGACTTAGCCAGCCAACTGGAATCAAACAGAATGATTTCCAGCCTGCACTAGTGTCAGAGGGCCTAGTCCCAGGAACAAGTACCTTCTGAACTGACTTGCAAAGATTTTCTTTTTTTTTTCTTTCTATTTTGCTTCTTTCTGTGTTTCTATTCTTTTTGGTACAAGGCAAATATCATGCCATTCTTTTGATTAAAGAGTAGAATGAAAGACATCAATGAAAACAGACCAATTTTATTTTTCTCTATTTTTATAGTTTCTGTTTTCTCCAGAAAAATAATCAGCTTAGTGATAATATATTTCTCTTATTAAAACATTTTATCTTTGTTCTTGCTCTAGGCTAGAGTTGGAATACATGGGCACACAAACTGGTATTTTGAGGGGAAATCATGTCAAATATTATGTTACACTTTGTGCAGTTATAGTTTCAGAACCACACATTTGAATCGTACAATTTTTAAAAGTCGGGTATCACTAAATAATGTATTGTCTTATAAATTATACATTTTATTTTGTAACTGACAAGTTAAATGGGATGTTTCTCGTTATCATTCACTTAAAGTCAAATGTCCTAGCCCAAAGAAGCTCCTTTGAGAATATGGGTCAGGGAGAATTCATCATGTGAAGGGTTCTTAATTTGAAAGCGTATGTAGAGGAAAGTTAGATGAGGAGCTCAAATTAGAGAAGCATAGAGAATATATCCCTTCAATGCCTCCAAAGAATTTGATTACTTAATTCTTTTTTCAACAGTGGGTATAGACTAGTAACTTGGTCATAACAAATCATTTGTGTTTTGCTTGAATTACTAGTTTCATTGAGGTGGGGGAACGGGGGTTAGGGAACAGGTTAAAAGTTATAATGCTGATCTCTTTGTGATGAATTATGCATCTTGCATGGCTGACTAGTTTGTTACTTTTTAACTTGCAATATTCACCTCTTTAGCTACACAACCCACTGAAATACTCTGTCTAGGAGTCCAGATATGCTAGTGCACAGTGATGTCATCCTGGAGGCAATCAACATAGTTCAGTGGTTTCAAAGATAAATTGAAACTTGCTAATTATATGCATCTTGTGAAAACTCAGATTAAAAAGAGAACAGCCATATGCAAATTAGATACAGGCAGCCCAACTGAATTATACTGTTTCATGTCTGTGCTTTCTAAATAAGAGACAAGGTAGCTATAAAGAGGATTCTTTTGAATCTTCTGACAAGCATGATTTATGGTGTTCCTAGGATGTATTCATTGTGTGATAGTCAAAAGAAAGGCTTTACTTTCGCACTGATCTAATATTGCATGAATTTATATTATAATGTAGCTCTGTTTAAGAAAGTGAGGGGGGAGGGGAGAATGGATGTTAATTATAATCTTACCAAAATGTACTACGGTGTTTGAAATTGAAAATTGCTCTTTTAGCACGTAAATTGGAAAACCATAATTAATTGCTTTTCTTATGAGACACATCATGGTGAACTTTGAAGAAATGCAGCATATTATAGTGTCAGTGTAAAGCCCTTTGACATTGTGAGCACCCAGAGAAAAGAAAAAAACAGCAAACATACACACACACACACACAAAGACAGACTTCCCTGCTTTTGACATAAATCAGATTAAACTGCCTTTCCCATCTAACAACCAGGGTCTAGTATAAGATATCTGAATGAGACTGGTAAGCCAGAGGGATAGACCAATGCCACAAACAAGCAGCAAACAAAGACCACTTCACCTACTGGACTAGAGTGACCAGACACTGAACCATGCTGCTCAGGGCAATCCAAATGTACTCCTGTTGTGCTGATGCTGACTATTCATCGTACTACCTTTTACCATCATTAGTGTCCCTTTGTAGGATAAACGATGATTGACATAATAATGATTCACCGAAGCAAATAGGGAACACACTTAGATGGTGGAGCATTCTTACAAATCCTATATTTTGATTTATGAATTCCTGCACAAAGGAAAGTTGTGTGGGTTGCATGAGCTCCTTATCAAAAAAAAAGCAAGAACCTGATCCTTAGGATATTCTTTAGTGAGATATCTCACATGATCAACTCAGTCCCAAACATAGATGAGAGAGATACTATGGGTAAAGGGAATTCATCTACATTCCTTTCTTCATTGGCCAGCACTGGGGAAGTACAAACACTCCAGCAACAACAGTAAGAACCAACAATAACTTTGTTTGCAACATAAACCGCTCATGATTTTGTTTTTTTGTTTTTGTTGTCATGGATACCTGCTATACCTCTGCTCTTTTTAGTGTTAACAGCTGCATCTATTTCTCTTCCTTCTTCCAGCTCTGTTATTGTAGAAGGATGAGAATTCTCTCTGCTGTTTGGTTTCTCTCCCTTCCTCCCAATCTTCTTTCTCTTCTCTTTCCTTTAATATAGATTCTGATTGCACAGGTAATACTGGCCTGATGACTTGTTCTATTTCACCAGTGCATTCAGATCTATTTCGTTCAATTCAAAACATTAGTGTTATTTATACAAAATAAAGTTGAGGCTTCAAAAAGAAGCACATTACGTTAACCATGGCATTTACTAAGCATTCTCAAAAGAGAAGGTAATAGGAGGAGATACAAATAGATGTTCTCTGTAGTTTCTGTGGCTGAGCATTATTTTTTTTCACCTGTGTATTTTATAAGGAAAAAAAATGAAGAGTTTTCTAACTTATTCAAGCTATTGTATCTCCGTAGTTTTCTAAAGCATATCTTTCCTTCCTCCCTTTCTTCTTTTTTTCCATGCAAATATGATAAAAAAAGAAAGTTGGATAAAAATGTAATGGAATACCCAGAACGACAGCAGTATACTACAAGTCAATAGCAGTTACTTGGACAGTAATGGCGCTTACACTATTAGCAGAAAGCACTTGTAATAATCAGCCAGGGTGAATCTAATGAGATTCCAGGGCAGGATCCGGTTGATACAGGCATGAATTGCTATGTATGAAAGTTTAGCCAAGCAGTCAGGCTATCACATGTTATGTCTACAAATAGATATTCCAGGCCTCAAACCCATTATGGATTCTGAAAGATGTTTCTGCTTGCCTGAATCTCTTTAAGATACAGCATTTATTCCAGCCTAGAGTTTACTGCCTCAAGCAGGGTTAGTTTTACACCTCTATTTCAAACCTGGGAGGAATTGATCAAGTGTGGACATCTGATTTCTAGGCATGACCCTAAGATCATTGGGATCCTTCATCGATGACAACCTTGGTGCAAATCATGACACCCCATTAATTGTACACTTAAACTGTATTTACAGACTTGATTTGGAAACAGTGAAAGGATAATTTGAAGTCTTTTGCAACAAATATGATAAAGATGTGAGAAAAATCAGAAATATGACAAAACCTAGTCACTTAAATATGAAAAATAGAATAAACTATTGATTCCTTTATATGTGTTCCTGGATGTGTTCTAAGCAGATTAATTAATTTACTACATATATTGTAACTGCTTTGTGATTTATATAAATCTAAATATTGTGATTACACATGTAAGACTGGCCTGATGACTTGTTCTGTTTCACCAGTGCACTGTATATGTCTTGGCCTATATTTTAGAGTAGTATCTATATCACAACATATAAATTGATTGTGGAGTACAATTATCATTGATTACTCTTGACCATTTGGATGAGTTTGTTCTACTGGGTGAATTTCAAAGGGAGTTTACCTGTACAAATGACCTATTTACCTTAAATGACAATGATAAAATCAAAAAGAGAAAAGAATGATTAAATGATCAAGCTAATTAAAATGCTCTGAGCTTTCTGGAAAGGCACTAATCAAAGTATCTATGCACTAGTTACCAATTGCCTGCCAAATGCAAATTCCTTTTTCAGGTGCCTAATTCATATCAGAGATTTTATAAAATGGAGGTCTGACATTTGATAAAAGTGTAGTGCACATTTATAATCTGCAGTCTGTAAAATAAAACAGCTATATATTAGGGAGGGGAGATTGTGTGTTGAGGAATGAATCTGAACCTTATTCTGGAAGATATTGTTGGGCAGGTATATTTCAAAATTGCCCATCCAAGCCTCAGTGGAGATACCTGCCGGCTTTAAAGTTAATAAGAGGTATGCATTCAGTGACCCAAGACTGAAATCCTTTCCCCTCCTCGCATTCCATCAATTACTGCTTCATCTCCCAAATAACTCTAGAATGCAAGAGGAGAAATCCATGTTTTTCTCTTCTCCATCTTCTCTCCTGGTTCAGCTCATCATCACAATGCCCTCCCAAATAGACACCAGAAGCAACCAGTCCTCTTTCTAAATATCATTTCATTTAACTACTGACAACTGCCCAGTCCCTGACCTGCCACCTGGCCTTCAGGATGGCCCTCCTTTACTTGACCCACCAGCGATCATCTAGCCTTTTTACCTTGCCAACCCCACCTATGTCTCATCCTCTTTGTACTCCACATTCCTTTTTACTCCCCGAATGTCTTATAGTATCTTGGATATTCACTGTTTCAAACTTTACACGTTATTTTCTCAGCATGTTTCTCCATTTCTGTAATCTTTACTCACTTTCCAGGCCTCAATTCAGAATTTTGCTGCCTCAAGAAAATCTTGCCTGCTCCTCCCAGTGTGCAAGTTATATGACCCCCTTTTTACTTCCAAAGTAATGTTGCTCACCTTTACAATTGTTATTGCTAGGTTACTTGTTGAGCCAGCAGCCTCTGTGTGAGGATGGAGTTTGTCCTCGGATCAAGCATGATGTGAAACCCCATCGTCAAACAGAATGCCAGTTCCTGAAGTGGAGTGGTGGTCTTCCTTAGGACCAAGCAGAATATCGGGATTTTAGAAATTGTTCACAATGATGGATGGCTTCTTTCTCTAGATTAGGGTCATTTTGCTTTTTTTTTTTAACATTAACAGGGAATCAAAAGTTTTAGTTTAATAAGAGGCATAGTGACAAAAAAAAAAAAAGATTTCTCTGCTGCCCCTTTATTCTCTACTCACTAGAATATTATACAGCATTTAGATAGTTCCACATCCCAGTCAACTCTGTGTCTGGAATCTCTTTCGTTTCAAATGTCAAAGCTGATAAGGAACACACACACCCCTCTTTTAAATTCTTCTTTTTGGGGCTGGGTTTGGGGTGGGACAGCAGGCAAATGTAGAGGAAACTGCCCACAACTGGGCTTCTGCTTGGAAGGAAGCATGGTTCTGGACCTTGATTGGAGGCAGAAATGAAATTGAATCATCATCTCCTTCTTCAATTAAGATGGATTCAATGGGCAGGCTTCTGTGCATTCTATTTTTATTTTTTATTTGTATTTTTATTTTTTTAGAGGGAAGGGAAGGAGAAATATCAATTGACTGCCTCCTGCATGCCGCCTACAGGAAATGGAGCCTGCAACCTTTTGATGCACGGGACTATGCCAAACCCATTGCGCCACATCTGCTGGGCTCTCTGTTCACTTTAGATGTAACAGTAAAAAGCAAGCTGTTGATATTTTTGAATTAAGATTGCAAAATGAATCTTTGTAAGCATTACAAATCCAATTCATTACAGTAATGCCAAAATGTAGCTTTCTGAGAAAGTTGCATACATATCTTAATAATAGAAGATTATAATGTTTATTTTGATATTTTTCCTAAAAAAGAGAGAGAAAAAATTATTTTTTTAAATCTTTATTATTCAGATTATTACATTTGTTTCTCTTTTTCCCCTCCATATCCCCCCTCCACCCAACTCCCACTCTTCCCTTTGCCCTTACCTCCCTCCCGTTGACCTCATCCATAGGTGTATGATTTTTGTCCAGTCTCTCCCTGTACACCCCTCACCCCTTTCCCCCTGAGAATTATCAGTCCACTCCCTTTTTGTGCTCCTGATTCTATTATATTCACCAGTTTATTCTGTTGATCAAATTTTTAATTCACTTAATTTTTAGATTCACTTGTTGATAGATATGTATTTGTTGTTCATAATTTTTTGGCTTTTACCTTTTTCTTCTTCCTCTTCTAAAAGAGTGTCTTTCAGCATTTCATATAATACTGGTTTGAAGTTGATGAATTCCTTTAGCTTTTTCTTATCTGTGAAGCTCTTTATCTGCCCTTCAATTCTGAATGATAGCTTTGCTGGATAGATTATTCTTGGTTGTAGGTTCTTGCTATTCATCATGTTGAATATTTCTTGCCACTCCCATCTGGCCTGCATCGTTTCTGTTGAGAAATCAGCCGACAGTCATATGGGCGCTCCCTTGTAGGTAATGAACTGTTTTTCTCTTGCTGCTTTTAATATTCTCTCTTTGTCTTTTGCTCTTGGTATTTTGATTAGGATGTGTCTTGGTGTAGTCCTCTTTGGATTCCTATTATATGAGGTTCTGTGTGCTTCCTGGACTTGTAAGTCTATTTCTTTTACCAGATGTGGGAAGTTTTCAGTCATTATTTATTTAAATAGGTTTTCAGTATCTTGCTCTCTCTCTTCTTCTGGCACCCCCACAATTCTGATGTTGGTACACTTGAAGCTGTCCCAGAGGTTCCTTACATTATCTTTACATTTTTGGATTCTTTTCTCTTCTTGCTTTTCCAGTTGAGTATTTTCTGATTCTTTATATTTCAAATTTTTGACTTGATTCTTGCCTTTCTCTAGTCTGCTGTTAGGACTCTGTATAATATTTTTTATTTCAGTCAGCATATGTTTAATTTCTAGTTGGTCCTTTTTCATCTCTAGTTGGTCCTTTTCCATCTCTAGTTGGTCCTTTTCCATTTCTAGTTGGCCCTTTTTCATCTCTAGTTGGTTCTTTTTCATCTCCTCTTGGGTCTTGCTAGCTTTATCCAACTTTTCTAGGATATTCTTGAAAAACCTTATAAGTGTGGTTTTGAACTCTATATCCAGTCATTTGTTTTCCTCCATTTCTTTTGTTTGTGATCCCTTTCCTTGTCTCGACATTTTCACTATGCTGGGACAACTTCTGTGTTGTATTCAGCCTTATGATATTAGACTTGCAAAACCGTAAAAGCCTCTCTGTTGAGCTTGGGATGGGTGGAGTCGCAGGGCTTAAGGGACCGCCTTGCCTTTCAGTGGGCCCCGCCCTCCACGGCCCCTGAGTCTCACGTGACTGGGTAATCACTGGAGCAGTCCTTGTGCGCGCAGTGCCTCAAGACTGCTGCCTTTTCGACTCCCCTGTGCTCCGGAAGCACAGGAGTTTGGGTCCCCAGGATTTCACCCGAAACTGGGGCTTAGTGGACTCAGAAGTGGCGCAGTTGGGAGGGTCTGTCTCCCGCCCACTCGCGAAAGCCAGCGGCACAATCAGCAGTCTGTCCTCTGTGCGCAGTGCCGTGCACGCCACCAGCCCTCTAATCTTTTGTGACTCCCCTAAATTTCCGTGCACCTCTCCCTTTTCACAGTCCAAACTCTCCCCGTATGAATTTTGGCTGGATCTGGGGTTTAATGTCGTAGGATAAGGGGTTCAATGCTGTTGGGAGTCTCCCACCAGAGAAAGCCAGCCAGGTACTCTGGCACCCACTCTCTCCATGTGCGCATCTCCGTACCTCAGCTTTTTGCAGCTCCTCTGGGTTTCTGTGAGCCCCTCTCTTTCCCTCTAGTTGTAGAATTTCCACTCAGCCAGCTTTCCTGTTGCTCTGGATGATGTCCTTTCTGTCTTTTAGTTGTAATTTTGAAATTATTGTGCGAGGCACAGTGTAGGTGTTTACCTATGTTGCCATCTTGGATTCTCTAGAAAAAAATTATTAACTTCATAGTAAATTAAAGAGTGACCAGATCTGTAAGGAGGTATTTGGATAGGTCACCTTGGACAAATAGAACTCAACTTATTAAAGCAGGTGCAGAGCCCAGTCTTCACAGTAGTGCTTCCAGCCGCCTTTCAATGTCTTCCCAATCTTTCCCTCTTTCTGTCTTCCTCCTGACTCCCTCTCTTGTTAATTCTATTTTCTCAGTGAGGCCTTTACTGATGACCTTATTAAAATTTAGTCACATCTACCATTTCCAAATCTCTCTCTTTCTCTACTGACTAATTTTCCCCGATAGAATGCAGTACCACCCAATTATTTTGTGTATTTTAAAATACTTCATTGATTTTTTTTTTACAGAGAAGAAGGGAGAGGGATAGAAAGCTAGAAATATCTATGAGAGAGAAACATTGATCAGCTGCCCCTTGCACATTCCCTACTGAGGATCGAGCCTGCAATCAAGGAACGTGCCCATGTCTGGAATCAAACCTGGGACCTTTTACTCCATGGCCCAAGGCTCTATCCAGAGTCAAACCAGTCAGGGCTATTCTGTTTGTTTATCTCCCTTCACTGGAATGTCAACTTTGAGGGCAGGCATTGTTGACCATATCATTCCCTATAGTGTGCCACAGTGCTTAGGACAGGACAACCATATAGAATGGGGCATTAATAGGTTAACGGGTGTTCATATAAAACATAATACAATAATCCTTACTAATAAAAGCCAAAGTGGCCGAAACTGGTTTGGCTCAGTGGATAGAGCGTCAGCCAGCGGACTGAGGAGTTCTGGGTTCGATTCCGGTCGGGGGCATGTACTTGGTTGTGGGCACATCCCCAGTGGGGGCGTGCAGGAGGCAGCTGATAGATGTCTCTCATCGATGTTTCTGACTTTCTGTCCCTCTCCCTTCTTCTCTGTAAAAAATCAATAAAATATATTTAAAAAAAAAAAGCCAAAGTGGTCATCATGCCAAGATGCCCTCATGTTGTCATAAGATGGCTATGCGCACAGTGGGCACACACAGGCAGGTGGGGCTGGGTTTGACACTATGTGCGCAACATGGAGCCTGCATAGGACTCCCACCCCCATGAGGTGAGGCCTGCCTGGGGGTCCTAGAGGAACCGCCTCCTGGCTCCACTTGGCACAGAGGTGGAACCCCCAGCTCCGGCCTACCTCTTTGGGCCAACCATCTAGGAGACCAAGATGGGTGAGCTGGCATACCTCTTTGGGGTGATTGTGGGGTTCCCGCACTGTGACAGGGCACAGGCCACGCTGGAGACCCCCCCTTCCTGAGTGCATGAATTTTGTGCACCGGACCTCTAGTCTCTCTATATAAAAGCCTAAGTGATCACACAACTAGCCAACTGTTCGCTAGAATGCACAATGACCACCAGGGGGCAGACGTTCAACACAGGAGTTGTCCCTTGGTGGTCAGTGTGCTCCCACAGCCAACCTCCCACAGCTGGCCAACCTCTTGCGGTCCCTCCCCTCCAACCCCCAGCCAGTTAACCTCCACAGTCCCTCCCCTCCACCCGCCTACCAATCACCGGTCAGGCTGAGTGACCCCACCTATATAGGAATTTGTGCCCTGGGCCTCTAGTTAATAAATAAAAAATGCAAGAATAAACTCTGTATTTCACGTACTCACAACTATAAACCTACTTTTGCCCTACTTTATATGTAGTACTAAACAAATTCTTATGGAATGACTAAATTAACTTTAGTGTGGTTGGCCTACAGTTGTCTGACTCACATTTGTCCCATCTAAAGCCTTTCAAGTCTATGTCCATTCTACATTTACTTTATTTTTATCTCAGAAACAAATATTTCAAACAATGTTTGTGTGCCGTACTCCTTTCATTACTTTTCAGCTTCTCTATTTTGCTAATATTTGTGGCTTGGAAAAAAAAAAGATAAAAAGAGGCAAAGATATACACAGGTAAATACAGAGTAAAGATATTTAAATACCTTCGATCTTTAAGTTGGACGCATGCATCCAACACACACCTTACTAAGCTCCACCTTCCCAAAAAAACTAGCCTAAGGAAATCAAAAGCATTTTACTCAAAATTTTATTTTTAATATTGACAACTACTAACAGTTACTCATTATGATAGGAATACAGGATTTGAAAGTCATTCATGGTGATGAAACTAACAAGCTCCTACAAATTGTGTCTTTATTTAGATAATTTGGCAAATCACATTGTGAAGGGTCTGTGTCATGAGATCTTTTTGAATTAAGGCAAAATGGGCAATTTGACTATGAGTGATGAAATATGTGTCCTAGAGTCAGTATTTATAACTATTTATATGTAGCTAATTATAGTTAGACATATATTTTTGCACACTAGCTGATTTCATGTTAGAATTTGTAAAATCTTGTATGTCTAATATCCTATACGCCTGTAGTGAGACGACAGCCTAACATCAATGGATGTGAAGAATCAATTCCCATTATTATCCATGCTTCTTCAGGACATTCTCAGGACCTCTGTAGTGCATGCTAGACACATTGGAGCAAATGATATCTTCATCACAGCTTTGAGTAGTAGTCACATTATGAAATAGCTGGTTTCAACCAATCCATAATACACTTTGTCAATCTACTGAGGTGAAAACATAATGATTAAGTTCCACGAGAGCCATGAAGCACACATTCCTTACTGTAATCTCTGGATTCTGGCTGCTAAAATTTATAGAAATAACTTTATTAAAGAGGAAAATAGAGTAATCTGATAAGTTAAAAATAACTTTAATTATAATTTAATTTTTAAATGTGAACTTCCTTGTTATTCTGATTATATACAAGAACTTTCTGTTAAATAATTATCTTCTTTTTTTAATTTTAAGAAACACTAAAATTCATTGTGTATTCCTTGTTTCTAGAAAGTTATCTGTCACTTAAGTTTTGTGTCATTGTCTGTTAATCCCTCCTAGAGAACCATGTTCAAAGTGTCTGCTCTACTTTTGGTTATGAAGTGATAAGAAATATTAACAATAATAACATTTTATTGCAAATAATTTCTAGTATATATAAACTTCAGAATTTAATAGTATGTACTTTGCTTAAATTCACCATAGGCTGTCTTCACAATTTTTACAATTTATTGATACATTTGGTGTTATTAACATTCATATTATATCATCAATGTATTTTTAAAATAATATTTATTAAAATTCAAGATCTAATTCAATGATTATATAACCTTGGACGTGCTCTGTTTGAAATGGTAATGATATACATTGAATTTTTCTTTGAAGCAAGACAATAATTTTTTGAATGACTTTCTATACTGTTAGAGCAGTTACAATTTATAATATAAGTCAAAGGGTAAATCACTGTCTAAATTCTTAAGATTTTTGCCCCCAAAAAGAGATAATACTCAAGAATTATATATATGTGTGTGTGTGTGTGTGTGTGTGTGTGTGTGTGTGTGCATGTTTTATGTTTTTAAACTTTCTAAAAAATTGATTTTTTAAAAAAGAATAAAGAAACATCAATCAGTTGTCTTCTACACACATCCCTACCAGGGATCAAACCCACCAAGGATCCAACCAACTGAGCCACACCAACCAGGACACATATTTATGTTTAAAAATCTTTGTGTGCCTGGGGTCTTTTCCCTGCATCTAGAAGGGTTCAGGAATCTGGAGAAGGGGCTGTGTGTAAATTAATAAAGAGACTGGATATAAAATATAAATTTGGAATACATGGGAGAGCCAGAGGAGACCTAGCTTCAGTAACCAAGCTCTCCGAATCTCTGGACCCCTAGTTGTTGTTTTTTTTATTTTTTTTTAATTAACACAAATTGTCCCAAGGCAAAGCAGATATACATATCAAAGGTTAAGGTTTGGCATACAGTAGGCATTGTCAGGTTAGGGGAACTGCTCAGCTGTTTGGCCAGCAGCAGGTAATAACATGTAGATTGAAATGCCCTCAGCTGTCTGGCAACAGGCAATAATATATACAGTTTTTTCAGGTTTTGGAAAATACTTTTGGCCATTCTAGCAGGCAACAATATGATCCAGCCCTGTTGAATATAGAAGCCCTTCAACCTTTTGAGGACTTCTTGCACATGCTAGAATTAGCTTCTAGGACCTGTTTTTTTGTTTGTTTGTTTGTTTGTTTGTTTCAACAAAATACTTATACAAAGCAAGTTATATATGTCACATATCTGCATTCTTGATCATTTTTTAAAAATATATTTTATTGATTTTTTACAGAAAGGAAGGGAGAGAGATAGAGAGTTAAAAACATTGATGAGTGAGAAACTTCGATCTGTACACTCCTACTGGGAATGTGCCCACAACCAAGGTACATGCCCTTGACCAGAATCGAACCTGGGACCCTTCAGTCCACAGGCCAACGCTCTATCCACTGAGCCAAACCAGTTAGGGCCTGATCATTTTTTTAAGAAAATTAGAAAATGTTCTTTGATCATTATTATTAATGTTTTAATTTTTATAATTATTATACTTAGATAAAATCTAAGTATAATAATTAACATAAAATTTCTTAAGCAAAAACAAATACTTTAATGATATGTTCCTAAAATAAGTAATTAGATTTTATAAATAGTAAATAAATACTCTATTACATTAATATTAAAAACTTTTTTTTTCTTATTTAAAAATTAGAAACCTGATGGCTAAAATTGCAGTGTCTTTAAGTCATCAGTAGTTGTCCTAGCATAAAGTCCTTATAATTGTATATGTGCATGAATATGTATTTTTAAGTGAGAAATGAAGGTGTGTATTTCTAAGCATCTTTTTTAAAAATGCCAAATATATGTTAGCGTCAGTTTTTTTTTTTTTAGGGAAACATACAGATGACTGTCTTTTAGCGCAGATATAACTTAACACAGTTTAGGCAGTTAAATCAATCATCTAAATAATGTATTTATGCCAGGACTCGCCTCCTTCTATTTTGGTCCAGAGACCAAGAACAAAACGATAGAGTGATGAAGGTGTCCTGTGATCTCTCTTCAAAGTGGGGTGGCACTAAAGAAAGGTGGCCTATCTCAGCATAGGGCTGTCCACTTAGGTTCAACATCTCTTTGGCAAGATCAATAGGCCCATCTAAAACAGCCTCCTGTCATTATCCCTTTCTAATAGCTTTTTTCTGAAATGTTTGCAAGTTAGCATGGACAGCAGTAAACACTTTACTCTAGTATTCTTTCTTTTTTTCATTAATTCATTAATTCATTCATTTTACTGACTACATACCATGCATGGGGCTGGCTCTTGTGAGAGAAGAATGAGTGTGTGAATAGTTCCTGCCTCCAGGTACAAAAATAGTTCATAAGAGGTGGTAGGATATGACACATACCCTGTGTATGTGCTTTCGAAAACATAAGCAGTAGAAATTCAGAAGAAGAGAAAAGCACCATAGGCTGGAGAGCAGAGAAAGCTTTGGGGAGGAAGTGAATTCCAGCCAGACCTTGAAGTTTTATGAAGTGTTGGGAGAAGAGTAATTTGGAGAGATACTCTGGCTTTTCCTTCATTCTATCCTCAGTGCCAGGCAGAGGCCTTACAAACTGTTTGTTAAATAAGAAAATAAGATTGTGGAGCTTTAGCACCCTTGCCTGGATTTGGGGGGAGAAGGACAAAGAAAGAAGGGCTGTTCTGGGTCAGGCACTAAAGGGGAAGGAGGAAGGACATAGAAATCCATGTCTCAGAAGAAAAGGGTTCGTACAGGGATTGTCACATGAGGCTGGAGATCTATGGAATTTATTGTTTCAGGTCTTATTTTAGGTCTTTGATCCATTTTGAGTTAATTTTGTGTATGGGACTAACAGTAGTCTAGTTTCATTCTTTTGCATACGGCTTTCCAGTTTTTCCTGTACCATTTATTGAAGAGGCTTTCTTTTCTGTATGCTTTGGCTCCTTTATCAAAAATGACTTGCCTATATACAGAAAAAGTTAAGAACCATATGGATTTACTCACATGTGGGATATAAAACTGAAAGCAACAAATGAACAAATACAAAAAAAAAAAACTCAGACACAAACAACAGTGTTGGGGTGGGGGGAGTAGGGGAAGGCAAAGGGGGTCAAATATAAGGTGACAGAATATGATGTGACTTTGGGGAGCACAAATCTAATATGAAGATCATGTACTGTAGAATGGTACACTTGAAACCTATGTAATCTTATTAACCACGGGAGGCTCAATGCACAAAATTTGTGCAAGGGTCTTGGCCCACGCAGCCCCTGGCTGTCTTGGCCAGCCCTTGTAGCTCTGGCTGCATCCAGAAGGTCATCTGGACGGTCGTCCAGGCGGTGGTTCTGCTGTTCAGTCTAAGTAGCATATGAGCTTTTTATTATATAGAATTATCACTCCAATAAATTTAGTTTGAAAATTAGATGAGTCTGGATAAGTATTTCAAGCTAAAATTGGAGAAATTATGAGAAATAAAGCTGAGGACTCTGGATTTGATCCTATAACTAATGAGGGAGCGATTAATATTTTTTACCTAAAGAGTAATATAAAATCTGTGAAAAGAGATTTGTCCATTTATAAGAAATTAATCATAGTTTTCAGATAACATAATTTTATCTCATAGCAAATTTAATTATATATTGACACAGCACCCTACATGTAGCTATTGGAGTGAACTTAAAATTTCATATCTGGCCCAGCTGGCGTGGCTTATTAGTTGACTATCACAGTTCAAGTCCTGGTAAGGTCATATGCCTGGTGGCAGGTTCAATCCCAATGTGGGGCATGCAGAAAGCAGCCAATCAATGATTCTCTCATCATTGATGTATCTATCTCTCTGTCCCTCTTCCTTCCTCTCTGAAATCAATAAAAATATGTAAATGTTTAAAATTCATCATCTGGAAAGCTAAAATCTGGAAAACCAAATAAGTAGGTGGTAGCAGACCTAAATGAAAAAAAAAAAATTAAGCTTCATCTTCCAAGACCAGTGTTCTTAAAACTCCTCAGCTCAATTATAGTTATGTATTATTTAGAAATTTTAAACTGGTCCAGGTGATGCTGTCCCAATAAAAGAAAAGGCTGCTTAAGTAATGTCCTAAGACCATCAGCCACCAGACAGAAACCAAGATTTTGATTTACTTGGTTATCATTGGCTTAGTAAGTCATATGATAAAAGAGGATGAACTTCTTTGGCCAGAATATTTATAAGACTCTGGTACCCTGAGGATGGGGAATATGGTACTTGATGAGTTGCTTCTTTCTCTAGGGGTTGAGCTTCATGAACTAATAGATCTTTTCCGTCTGTGAGGTAGAAAGACAGATTTTTACAGCATTTGGCAGGGAGGAGTAAGCATTTGGGGACCACATGTAGACAATATAGGAGAAAAATTAAGAGGAAAGCTGCCTGTTTGGCTTTGGCGTGCATCAGACTCGAGCAGGTCTGTAAACAACCCCCATCCCCCCAAAACAAAGATAAAGCAGAACACTGTATGCCAACATTTTCTTTCCTGCTCTCAAATTTTGTGTCAGCAGTTTCAATATAGTATCTTCATTCTTTGCATATTGTTCTGAAAAGGCACAATCAGATTAAAATCATATAAATATAGAGAGATAGAGATCAAAGCAGATAGGGGGAGGAGGTATCAAACTCTTTACTGGAAGTGGCATAAAGCATTTCTACATTTTAGTTATGGAAAAGGTTAAGGGGCAAAAGGAAGTGTAATTCATATTGTAAATTACTTTCCAACACACACACACACACACACACACACACACACACACACACACAATCTATTTAGTCTCAAAATTGGGGATCTTGGACTTTGAAGTCTATTGGAGTAGATTTTTCTCTGTGAATGCATGCTCCAAGCAGCCCTGGCTCTCCTGTAGACACTCCATGACCTTGGGCAAACACTTGCCTCTTCAACTGCATTTCTGTCATTGCTAAATTAAGATGTAAACACTGCCTAGAGTTGCAGTGAGAACTAAATGAAGTAACACATTTGTGCACATGGTAAGTGCTCAATAAATATTCTTTATTAGTGTGAGCGTGTGCCAGGCATAACCTCAGCCAGCCTCTCATTACCACCTGGAAATTCTTATATTAATCTAATGTGGACTCTTAATTTGTATTCTTCTCAGCGATCATTGGGAATATTTCACCCAATCTATTCCTGTTTAGTGTCTGTTGAGACGTTTTCATTCTAGATGGCAATATCTTGGAAGGCTGAAATAATATCGTATTTATTTATTACATTTCTCAGATTGACATATAAATAGTATACACTGTAAACATTTATTGAGTGAATATGTGAAGGACAGTATTTATTGAGTCCACTGTTTTTATTCAGCATATAATTTAATTGGGTAAGAAAGACAACCATAAAAAGAGTGCAAGTGAGGTCATGATGAAGCACAAGCCACATACAAAGAATAAAGGCGAGGGTCTGTAAAAGGCTGAGGACCGTGAGTTGAAACAGAATATGTGTCTTGAAGGATGGGTAGTTTAGATATGCAGAGGGGATAATGGTATCATTTCCTGTGAGAAGTCATTATACACTTCAGAACATAAAAATGGCAGGTTGATGACAAAAATGTTCAAAGGAGACTAGTTTATAAAACCTTTAAAAATATCTCGGGGCAAAGAAGAAAATGTTACGCATGTTTTTAAATGTGAATCGTTTAACTTTATAGAGATGGGAGATTATAGAAACAATCTAGATTTTCCCATTATTTGACAGTTTAGCATATTGAAACCATGGGAGTTTAATCTTTTAAAAATAGGGAATTTAACAATTTTTAAAAAGATATGTAGTTATTAATATCCGTAGACTAATCATAGCGTCAGCTGAAAATGGCTTCCCTCTTCGTCCAGAGGCGATGGATGGAGGCATTAAAGTCAGTGATTTAAGTTCTTATGACTGTGAGTTGAGGTTTTCCTGTTTCCCGGGATGATCAATCAATGCACAGATTGAACTTTAAAATTTGTACTGTGAAAAATGAGTACTACCTTGGTTAAAATTATATTTGAGGCTTGATCTTCACAGCTTGGTTGGTATACTAGCACCATCAAACAGATCGTTTCTTTAGCTAATTGTTTCAAGGACAAGGAACAAAATTAGTTATCAGATAAAAATTGAAGGAAAAACATTAAGCAATCTTTCTCTCTGTATTTAATGAAAATGCTAAACCCAAAATTATTAGTTATGCATGTGGACAGTACCTAATACGTACCTGGCGTGTCACTAGTTTGTAATTAACATAAGTTTCTTTTCCTGCCATTCCACTCATGTCTTAACTACATCTAGAGAGACATAGCCTGAGGGATCTTTTGTCAAACAATATAATTATATGCAGGTAGTTTCTCAATGAAAATCAGAAGTCATTAAGGAGGGTAGGATTTGGGTGCTGCCATCAAAATGCCCAAGAAATAAGGAAAACATTTAGGGACAATCAAATCATTTTTTATTTAAATGTTTTACATGTTTTAACAAAAGATCCATACAGACTTTAACTCCTTGGAGGTGCAGGGGTGGCGCGGGGGGAGTCAACTGCCGCTCCCCCCCTCCCCCCCCGCACTCCCCCTGTCCACGGTGTTGACATTTTCCCCTTCTTTCCTTCCTTCTTTTCTTCCTTCCTTCCTTCCTTTCTTTCTTCCTTCCTTCCTTCCATAGATCAAATTTATGACTCTTCTATTGAAAGTTCCATTTTGTTTTATGGTGGTTTTCCCATCATCTTTCCTACTGGTAGATATTATATCATTATTTAAACACATTGCCATATTTTTCAATATTTTCTCAAAAGCAAAATCATGGGGAAAATATGGGACATAAAATTTGGGTTGAAAAGTTATCAGAAGAGGAGAATTAACATGACAAATTATAAGTTCTGCTTAAATCCACATCCTGACTCCACCACATAACAGTTAGATGGTATTGAACAAGTGTTTTCCCAAGCTGTGCCTCAGTTTCCTCATCTGTGAAACAGTGATAATTATATTACCTACCATGCAGAGTATTTGTGAAGATGAAGTGAATCAACACATACAAAGCACCTTGATAAATGACCGACAAATAGGGAGTGCTATTATGAGTTTTCTATTATTTATATAGGGCACAATATATCTGTCATGGAAATATAAATAATTTTTTAGGATATCAAAGCATTCGGTTTAAGTCAGTTATTCAGAAGTCAAAATAATCTAAAACAAGGTCTCAGGTTCCTAATTTCATTTGCTTCCCACTCTTCCATAGGGCAGAAGACAAAGTAAGAAAGAAGGCAGATAGAAAATGAAACATTTGCTTTGATGAAAATCATACTTGCTTAGTCCCCAAACTGGGTTCTAAACAAAATGTGACTTACTTTCACACAATGCAAAGGCATTTTGACTTAATTTCTTTTCAATGTTTTCTATATGCTAAGCAAATCCCAATGTCTCTACAAGTCTGTGTTTCCCTTAAACACATTTTCGTTTTCTTTCCACTTCTTGGATTTCATCAAAGCCTACGCCAAATAAAGCATTTGAGCTGAAAACACACCATTGTTTGCGGTGGCGTTGTCTTTTCCAATTTGTCCTAATTTGCATCTCAAAAGAGTCATTACTTCCCGTGTTCCGCATGCACTTATTGGGCCTACATCTCCTTTAAACATTAGCAGTGTAACATTTTTTTTTTTGTGACAAGGAATATCTAGTTGTGTATATGCAAGAAACCTCCAGTATCTTTTTTATAATTTTTAATCCTCACCTGATGATATGTTGTTCATTGATTCTAGTGAGTGAGGAAGGGAGAGGGAGAGGAAGAGAGAAAATACGGATTGGTTGTCTCAGGCATGCACTCCAACCAGGAACAAAACTCTGGTCACTTCAGTGCCCTGAACAACTGAGCCACATAGGCTAAGGCCCCAAGATCTTACTCTAAATGGAAGATACAAAAAAAACTTCAAATGTCCTATATTTCAGTCCAGATACAGTGTCTATTTTGAAGATTTGTGAAGGATGCAGGTATAGAGAATATCACACACATCCTGTTTTCTTTATTTAAAGCTCCCTTCTTGGCAGAGTAAGTTGGTGGAAGAAGTGGTTATTCTAGACTGGAACATTTGTCAAGAGTATCTGGAAATAAAGCTTTTTGGGCAGAGAAGATTTCATGGATATGGAAAGCCTAAGAGAGATGTTCCCCATATCTGCACTGGGCTCTGTTCAATGAGGTGAATAGATTGGGACCCCTGGTACTCTTTTTTTTTTTTTACTGATTTTTTTACAGAGAGGAAGAGAGAGGGATAGAGTTAGAAACATCCATGAGCGAGAAACATCGATCAGCTGCCTCCTGCACACCTCCTACTGAGGATGTGCCCGCAACTAAGGTACATGTCCTTGATTGGAATCGAACCTGGGACCTTTCAATCCGCAGACCAATGCTCTATCCACTGAGCCAAACCTGTCAGGGCAAGGGACCACTGGTACTCTTATCCAGTCAAGTTCTCCTACTATAGACTTCCATCAGTAGAACAGTCAAAATTCCTATACTTCTAAGATCCCCTCCTAAAGCCTTTCCCTGATCCTCAACATTCAACTTCAGTACCTGAAAACCATTTTTTAAAAAATGTTTTCAATGGAGAGTTGAGAAAAGGCAACTACACAAATTCTTAAAATCACGATTTTAGAGATTTCTACTCTTATACAAGGAAGTAACCCCTTGTGTAACTAGGGCTTACATTTTTGGTAGGAAATAACCAACTAAGATTAGGGTAACTAAAATTAGACAGGCTCAACAGCCCAGAAGATACCTGGATTTTACAGTGTCTCTCAGATCAAAGCTATAACCCCACTTCTTAAATTGCAGGAAACCCCACTTATGACCTTTGCACTTCGATGTATGACTTGTTCTCCTGAAAATTCAGTGGGTCTCCACGAGGTTAGAGTTCACACACTTGACTGTGCACTGCTTTATCAGATGGCTTCCCTCACCTGCAGGGTACTAAGTGAAGAGAAATGTATAATTTAGAGCATGAGCTCTCCTAGGTGAACCTTTGGTATTAATGTATTTTATATTATATAGAGCATTGGTGGAGGGTGGGGTTAGGAGAAGGCATGTGGAATATGGGGAGGATGTAAAAAGAGAAGGAATTCCTTTCTTATACCTGTCAACTCATCTTCCAAGTTTGGTTCACTTTATTTATTAATATTTTTAATTGAATTTACTGGGGTAATGTTGGTTCACAAGTTTGTTTCACTTTAAAATTGTGGCTGGAGGAGAACTCTGATCCCTAGTACAATGGTCCGTTTTTAACAACTCAGAATATCTCCTTATGAATTGTATAGGTTACATTTTTAATGAAAGCCTTATTCTATTTTTCAAAATTCTGATTAGACTGCAGTGTACTTTCTAAGGTCTCTCCTGATTAAATAATTTTCATTAGAAAATTCTATCAACACAGGTAATAAGAGCAAATAGAAACTATGTATGTATTATTGCCAATACATAAAATTATCTTAAAATCAGTACTAAACAGTAATAAAAAGTTACAAAGTAATGTTACACAATATTGTGTTTGAGGAAGTCATTTTATTATAGTTTCTTTTGAGGCTCATGAAAATTAATAATCTCTACCCACATTTTCCTTTCCCAATTTCATTTTTATAAGTAGTTGTAAATATATTGTTAAAATAAGGCCAAGTCAAAAATACTATAATACTAAATATCAAATGATGTATAGCCAGAGTGGAGTGTCTTAAACTTGAATGTGTCATATAAGTGTTACCTGGAGAAATTGCTAAAATACAGGTTCTAACTCAGTAAGTCGGAGATTAAATCTGAGGTTCCATATTTCTAACAAGATCCCAGGTGATGCATATGCTGCTGGTCTGCCTGAAGACTTAACACAAAACTGGAGAACTAGGTATTAATGATTCCAAAGTAACCAAGATGTTGTCTTCATCTCTTTTATCCCTGTCCCCACCTCTCTGTTCATCAATCCGTATGGCCTCTTTAAGCGTACACTTTTTTCTTTGAAATATGAAGTATTTGAGCAACATATATGGATGTCAAAGATGTTCGAATGGGTCCAGGGTAATCAAGTGATGTTTGGTTGATTTGAATGTCTGCTCACTCATCCGCATTGCCTGGTGTATCCTGCCTGAACTACCTTCTGATGAATCTCAGGGATGTTAAATTATTAAAGAAGTATCCCACCCACCCTTGTCCTTGCATTCACCTTTGATCACATAATGACTTAGAGGGACAAGGCTGCTGGGCCTGGTTCTTCACCAGAGGATATTTTTTTTCCATTGCTTTGCAGAGAAGGGAGAGAGAGAGAGAGAGAGAAACATCTCTGTGAGAGAGACACATTGATTGGTTGCCTCCCACACGCATGTGCTCCAACCAGGGCCGGAGAGCAAACCTGCATCCCAGGTACTTAGTGCCCTTGACCAGGAATAAAACCTGAGAAATTTTTGGTGTGCAGGGCTGATACTCTAACCATTGAACAAACCGACCAAGGCTGATCTGGGATTCTTTATGCAAAACCCAGTCCTCATCCCATTCCCAAATGGGTGTATGTAAAGAAGAAAAAGGTAAAAACTATATGTATATATTACTTTCATTAAAGTGACTTTCATTCAAAATGCAAAGTCCCCTTTGTGGGGCTGGTCCAAGGAGGTGGATTTCATCTCTGAATGAAACCACTTCCAAAAACTCCCAGCAGGGGGCACTGTGGCATCAGAAATTTAGCTCTGCTTGCTGTTTATGGTTCCAAGGTTTAAATCCCACCCCCACCCCACAATGTGTTTTCACTAGGTCCTTATTCAAATTTATTAGACTGGCAGCCGATATTCAGATATTCATCACTGGTAACAGTTCAACATACTTTATCATTTAAACAGAATTTTCAAAATACTTTTTTTTTAAAGCTGTGGAATAAATTATGGCTGATAAAGCAAATAAAAGTAGTTTTTCCCATAAAAGTAGTTTCCTTAGTATCTATACTTCTTAATTAATAGGTGTAGTGAATTAGACTGTGAAAAAATTAAAGGCATGAAGGCTCTGTAACTTTGATCCCTTGTACCTGCAGCAAATGCCTGTTGTGCGTACTCTTTTGCTACAGATTAATTTTATTTTCCAAACAGCGCAATAGATAGAAGATAAGCCATGCCTGTCTGAGTTTCCCCGGGGGCATTATTTTCCACAGATCCAATCAGAATAAAACACTGCTGTTCTAGGCAGGTCCAAGGTTGAACAGCTTCTTGTGTCTAACCTACACTTGACTCTACTGGGATTCTTCCCCCTCCCTCAGGCCCAGGCCAACAGGGCAGAGAGTCACCTTCCTAGAAGCAACTAGAAGCAAATAGCCCGCACTAGGAGGGGAAAACAGGATAAGGCTGGTGTGCGTGGCTTCCCTGGGCTTTGAATAAAGCAAAAAAGATGTTGAAATGTCAGGAAGGGATGTTGGAAAAATCCCCTTGGTGGTGGTGTGTGTGGGATACTTTTAAATGAGAATTTTTGTTTCTAAGGAAATTAGAGGTCAACCGCGGGCTTGTATGAGAACATGGCCACCCCAAGATGGTATCAGTATGGAAGAATTGCTCCACCCTCCCCTATGTCTTTGCCTTCTGTCTGCCATTAGATATAACCAGTGGAAGAACTGTCAGGCAGACAGCCAGCTGCCTCTCATCTAGTTCAGTGTCCCATTGGGTACCACACATCCATCACGCTATGGAAGGAATGGAATAATCAAACTTTTTGAGCTGCAAAGAATCGTAAAGGTTTATGTTTTATACATCACTCAAGCCACCCCCTCAACCCTCATGAGGAAGTTGTCATGTCTTTGCCAAAAGACACATGTCTAGTTCCAGACAGAAGCTAGATTCTCGTTTTGTGGCTTTCCTGAGGTTAGTTTTTCTCTTTAGCAGTGATTTTTCAAACCACTATCGATATAAATATTGGATTCAAATGTAAACATTAAGGAAACCTTACTTTCTATCTTAAAAAAAGGATTACAATTATTCCCATTTTAGCAACATAAAAATCATTTGTATAAACATGTTACCAAATTATGTTAAATTTAGTTATTCATTTAAGTTTTACCAGCGTTTTGCTTTTCGATGTTCTTGACAACCCGAAATCTAAATATTTTTCAACATGTCCCACTTTATACCATTTATATAAATGGGTTTCTGAGCCTTCCTCCACCACCCCCACTAGGGCCCCCCCCCCAGCATCCTTTTTCCCTCCATGGCTGTGAACAACTTAAGGAATTAAGCAATTTAAAGAATTTAAAAAAGAGGAAGAGAGTAATTTTAAAAAATCCTGTCTTTGTTTGAGTCTTTTCCTCTGTGTTCTGTTTATGTGACATCAAGAAGCTCATACATTCTTGGGACACAGGTACTATATCAGTGAAAAGGAGACTCACAGTGCATCCTCTGATTTTTCCTGGCAGGTGAATGTTTTACATGCAGACAACTAGGAGTGAAGAGCCAAGTATAGTTGCTCATTCAACCCTTGTTTTCTCTTGGAGTGCAGTAGATCCCAAGCTCTGGTCTGCAAGTGTTGGTTGTACTATTCTTCTTGATGTTTGTGCATTTTCCTCACGTCTCTGCAACTTACCATCCTCATTTCTTTCTCAGACTCCCATCCATCAAGCAACAATCACCTTTTAAATTTAAGAAAACGATTCTTTGAATATTTATTTATTAAAAGAAATGTCTATCGGTGATAGTATTTTTAATTAAGATTATTATTATTATTATTATTATTATTATTATTATATTATTATTATTATTGCAAGTGCTCTAGTTACACAGTTGCATAGATTTGGAGTAGTATAATTATTTTGCAGGAAACAAGATTTTTCAAGAACCAATTTGGACAACAGGACTTAGCTGTGAGAGCTACGGGAGCCTGCTAGCTGAACCCGTGGTTAGGCGAGCCTGGCTCCCAGACACATGAATGACAGATGCACTCATGTGGTTGGGCAGAGGACTTGCGAAAGCAGAGGGACCTGTGTTCCCTGCTAGAAGCTCTCCCAGAGGAAGAAGCTTGGAACTGAGTGCAGCATGCCTGATTATTTTTGCCACATTTGCGAACCAAAGATATAGAAGCCAGGAAGAAAAAGTAAAGGCCTTCCTCATGGGATAGATGAATATGTGAATATGGAATAGGGAAAATATATTCTCTAACATAATTGGAAAACATTAGCAGAGACTATTGCACAAAGCATGGAAAAATAAATTACAAATAATCCTTTCTCCCATGAGAGGAACCCATGCTTAGTAATTGGAAATATTTCCCTCCAGATCTTTCCTGTGTCAACCTGGTTTTTATGCAAAACTTGGGAGCAGCCTTTCTATCTTTTCTTTTATTCACATGTAGTAGCCATTAGAAAAAAAAATGACTAAGGTCCTCTAAGAACTCAACCTTGTAAAATCTACATGAAAATCAGAGAGAGAGAGAGAGAGAGAGAGAGAGAGAGAGAGAGAGAGAAGAATACTCAAGCTTATTCTCTGTTTGAGTTGTACTTTCAAAAATTCATATGGCCTCAATTCAGTCCTGAAAATAGTCATGCACATATTTGCCCAGACACATTATAATTTATTCCAGCTAAATAGAAAAGAAAGTTTATTTTATATATATATATATATGCTTGCACACCCACTCTACCACCCCCTACCATCAATCTGAGAAAAGACTGGCTGAAACTCAGGGTGTGTCTGAGACCTACCATTAAGGTGATAATCGAATAGCATATTACTTTTACACCTCCAAGCCACATGTGGTGGAACTGTGGAAATTATAATAGAAAACACATGGGCAAGCCACCTATTTAGAGAACAAGTACATCTCTGAACCAGTCAGCTTGATATGTAGACCCTGTCCAAAGACAGTGCCCATTCTTCTCAGTAACCAAACTTGTGTGAATGGAAATGTCTCTTAGGCTTCTCTGTAGGGAAATGACTGTATGCGGGTTAATTATAAAAAAACTCCTTCCCAATTTAATCCACAGCAATAAATTATTTACATTTTCACAATGCGATGTGTGTTAGAGGTCTTGTGTGTATTCTTCATGAGATGCATACATATGTGTTTGTTGTCCAGGATTTATTTTTTCTTACAGACTAATGTAGTAAGTCACTTGGATGTCTGTTTGTTGTTTTTTTTAACCTAAATATTGTTCCAATGCTTGAATAACATTACATTCAAATAGTTACTGAATTTATTGATGGTGACATTGGTTAATACAAATTCTATAATACATCATCTGTATATTATGTGTTTTATCACCTTAACTCAATTCTTCTTCCATCACATTTATCCCCCCATACCTCCTCTTCCTCCCCCCATCCTTTTCCCTCTCTGGTAATCACCATACTGTTGCCTGTGTCTTTTTTTTTTTAAGTTTTGTAGTTAAGATTTTATTTTTTGTTTAAGTTTCATAGATATTTTGCATATTTTTATATTAGATTGAAAAAAGAATCAAAGTCACAGATAATGAAGTAGGTTCAAAGACATGAAAATCCCTGATAATGAGAACATAATACTCTAATTATAAGAACATGCCAGCAAAATACTAGGAAGCAATGGGTTATCCCAAGCTACAAACTCAATTATTAATGACTAGATAATTACAATCTAAAGAACCAGCATTACAATAGTACAATATCCTGATTCGTCCTCTATTACAACTTCAATGGTAACAATTCATTTATTAAAAAAAAAAATTAAGGTGGATTTTCATGGTATGTTTCCTTTATTTAAAGTATTACAAATAGTAGTACATATGTCTCCTTTTTTTTTTTCCCCCAATTGACCTTCCCCCAGCCTTCCCTACCCCTCGGCACATGCCCTCATCCCCTCCCAGTGTCTTGTGTCCATTGGTTATGCTTATATGCATGCATACAAGTCCTTTGGTTGATCTCTTACCTCCCTCCCCCACCCAAACCCTACCCTACCTTCCCGTTGTTGTTTGACTGTCTGTTTGATGCTTCTCTGCCTCTGGATCTATTTTTGACCCATAATACCACTTCTAGGAATATATCCCAAGAAAACAGAAATACCAGTCAGAAAGGATTTATGCACCCCTATGTTCATAGCAGCACAATTTACAATAGCTAAGATTTGGAAACAGCCTAAATGCCCATCAGCAGATGAGTGGATTAGAAAACTGTGGTACATCTACACAATGGAATACTACACTGCTATAAAAAAAGAAGGAATTCTTACCATTTGCAACAACATAGATGTAACTGGAGAGCATTATACTAAGTGAAATAAGCCAGTCAGTGAAAGAATAATACCATATTATCTCACTCATCCTATTTAATAAAGAGTAATATGCAAATTGACTATCTCTCCAATACACAAGATGGCTGCCTCCATGTGGACTCAAGATGGCCACCACAAGATGGCCAGCAGGGGAAGGCAGTTTGGGAGGGGGGGGTGTGCAGGTCTGTAGGGGAGGGAAGTTAGGGGCAATCAGGCTGGCAGGGGAGCAGTTAGGCATCAATCAGGCTGGCAGTGGAGTTATTAGGGGGTGATCAGGCTGGCAGGCAGAAGAGGTTATGGGCAATCAGGAAGGCAGGCAGGTGAGCAGTTGGTGGCCAGCAATCCTGGATTGTGAGAGGGATGTCCCAGATTGGAGAGGGTGTAGGCTGGGCTGAAGGACACACACCCTCGTGCATGAATTTCATGTACTGGCCCTCTAGTTTATGGATAATGAAGAACATTATAAACTGATGAACAAAAAAGAAGTATATACTCTTTAGTTACTTGACAATGTTAGTAGAGGTACTGTCTCAAAAGAAAATGAAAATGCTAGGATAATGAGAACAATAGCCAGGAGGCATTAGCAGAGGCAGAAAATATGAAGTTCCATGGGGGTAGAATCTATGAAGAAGGGTGACCTTAGTGGAGACTCCAAATAATGCAGATTTGCTCAGCAGTTCTGTGTGTGTTATGAGCTTATTGGGGAAGTTTAGCCAATAAATCAATTCCATTAATAGAAGAAAAACCATCCAAAAGGCTATGGACCTGATAAAGGTTAACATCTCTTCCTGTGTCATCACCAAGTCTTGCTTGCGTGTAAAGCAATCTTTAGGATGATGATCATCATTTTTGAACTTCTTCTCTTTCTATCTTAAACAATTCAGAATACCCTTGTGTTTTTTACAGAATTATGATACTTTGTTTTGAGTGTGTGAAAGTTCTATTTTTAAAACATTGCTGGGTTTGGTTTGGCTTGTGATTTTACTATTTTATTGATTGATTGGTTGTAATTATGACTTTTTAAAAGCACCTTTCATGCATAAATATGGAATATGTTCCTCTATAGGAATATGATATGGCTCAATAACACCAGTAAAACTAGTGAAGACATTTTTAAAGATAAAAAAAATAAATTTCTTCTACCTCTACCAGTCTAAACATAACTTTCTCCAAGACTACCTTTTTTTACTGAAAATCACCAGAAAATAAATGTGAATGAAGGACTCTATAGGTAAATTCTTAAATCAATTATTGTTGAAAATCTCAGATTTACAGAAGAGGAGAATATTAGGTGCTTGTATCCTGGGCAAGAAGTGGCCAGTGAACCTCACTGTGTACCTAAGTGGATGAGACAGTAAGACCTACTGATCGGGTCACTGTTGGGAATAAATAGCCAACATATGCAAGTGGCTAAGCAGCATCCACGGCCCACAGTGAACACTCAGTAAACACTCATTATCCTTTTGTCCTTCTCTGCTGGTACTTTATTATAGCAACCAGAGGCCCCAGAAGAGGGGTCTCTACATTAGTGAAGGCTGAGAAATCAGCATTGTATGTGTCTGTCCTGAAGCACAAGAGAAACTGGGCACAGGGGCAGTGTGACACCGATGGCACTTAGTAGTTGATCCCTTCTGGCTCGTGTTCTTGTGTCATTTGAGGTGTTAACTACACAATGCTTAAACCAAACCTCCCCCATGGTTGCTGTCACCGGGCCAGAATGACACAGAAAATAGAGGCAGCCTTGTGGTCTGACCCCAAAGAGCCGGAGGAGTCATCAGGGTGTGGGTCGGGCCCTTGCACAGTGTCTCCTGAAGACCTGTGGCCATTTCCAGGAGAGGATCAGGACTAGAACTTGATATTCCTCAAAGGAATCAAGGTTGTCAGTGTCTTCTCTTTTCCTCTTAACAATGCATTAAGGTACAGCCTTCTACAATTTTGACCTCAAGTTCCAAACCTGAGATGGAAATACACCTCTTCCATGTAAACATGTTCAGAAACCTGCCTTGGAAAATGTAAAGAATAATTAAATATAGGTTCTTAGCTGTTTTACTGAATAGAGTATCTTACTATTTCAGAGTATATATTTGCTCTGTAACAGGAGTGTAGATAATTCGTATTTGTTCACTATGTGTACATGTTGGCAAGTCTAGTCCTTAATACCATTGTGGGTGACAAAGAGTTTTGATTCAAATATGCATCATTACCCAGAGTAGGGTTAGGTAAAAAGATCTTTAATGAGTTAAACTGATGATAATAAAGTTTATATAAACAGAAATTAATACTTTAAAGAAGAATTATAGTACTTGGGCCCTGGATGGTGTGGCTCAGTTGGTTGAGCATCACACCATGCACCAAGAGGCCCCCCAGTTTGATTCCCATTTATGGGCTAGATCCCCAGAAAAGGGTGTGCAGGAGACAGCCAGTCCTCTTTTTCTAAACCAATAAAGACACATTAAGACAACAACAAAAAACTATAGTACTTGGAAAACATTTCTGCTATGAGTGATCAAAATGCTTTGGTTAAAAAAAAAAAAGTATCTCCCTGCTTAATTTGGCAAGCCCCGCTATCTACATGTGTTCACATACAGGATACTTGCTATGTGCATTACTCCCAGGTGTTGGGCAGCAGCCAGATTTCTCATTAGAATAGTGAATTAGAATCTCTGTAAACTCTATTAAGTTCTAATTTTAGTTTATGAACACCACGTTTTAGTAATTCAGTAACTATTTAATAGATTACTGGGAAGAACACCATGGGTGTGAGTAAAAGGCTTCCTGCATTTTTAATTCCTAAGGAACAAGCAGAGTATTTACATATGTGGATTGGCTGAGACTTTAGGGTCTTCTGGGGTGTCCTTGAAGCTTGGTAGATCTACACTGAAGATCACCACAGTGGACTAGCGGTAGCCTTCAGAAAGGCAATGGTTCAAGTTCGTTTTTAATAGCCATCTGAATTCAGACAAGTTTCCTAATATTCTCAGTTTCTCATCTCTAAAATAGGATCCTTATAACTCATGAGGCTCTCACAAGGAATATGAATAGCATAATGCCTCTAGGGCTTTTAGCACGTTGCCTGATATAAGTTGTTTCATAAACTTGAGCTATTCTCAGTCTGTTTACCTTCCACAGATTTCAGCAGAGAGCCATGCAAGTGGTGGTTGTGTGTTTAATCAAGGTGGATGGAATCAGACTCTATTTTAAAGCCAGCAAGCATACAAAGGCCTGATCTGTTTCATTCCTAGAACTGATACTTCTTTTAGGAGCCACATCAGAGGTGGCTAGATGGACATAAGAAGTTACTCAGAAAATAAGTTTAGATGAGGAAGAGGTATGAAAGCTGAGTATTGTGGGATTCCAAAGTCAGAATCTAGCAAAGGAGATGGAATTAATGGTCAGCAAGGTAGGAAAAATAGAACTGGCCTCAGGCATTCTGGAAGCCAAGGAAATAAAGTGTTTCAAGGGGAGAGGGGAGAATGGACTATGTCAAATACTTTATTTATAGAGGTAGAGAAACAGTCTTCAAATTATGAATCCTAGAAAATGGCAATATACAGACAACCAAATGGATTCTCCCTTTAGATGACACTTGTTGATTTTTAAATGTCTTAGGTTTATTTGCTACCTGTGAATTGTTTGGCATAATTCTCTCCCTTTTCTTTTCTTTTTTTCCCTGGGAATTGTATATGTCAGCAACAAGTGAGCAGTAATTTTGTCAGATCCCTACATGCCTAGAAAGTCATGAAAAAATAGTAGATTAAGCCTATTTTTCAAATCTTTCTTTTCCATGTAACAAACTACAGAGAATGAAATACTAGGAAACATGAAGCTGTTATAAAGAAAGTGAGAAACAATGTGTTTTTTGCCCCACATTTTCACAAAATTAAAAAGGAGAAAATATCTACCTTGGAACAGCTTTCTTTTTTGCCTCTCTTTCTCTCTCTCTTTTTTTTTTTAATTCCTTTTATCTATTTTTTAAAGCCAAGATATTTTTACTCCCTTAAATTAACAGGTAGTTTTCTATTTGAAAATAGCTTATTATACTCTAATCCATTTCTCTGGAATATTTGTGAAACTTTTACTTGTGGTGCCCCAAAGCTCAAATTCCAACAAAAAAGATAAATGACTAACAGGCTAGTTAGCATTAGAAATGCAACTTTGTCTAAAGAGGTTCCTCAGTTCTGAGAATAACTGACAGTAAGTTAGGAAAAATGGAGGTAATATATAGTCTGGGAAGAGAAGGAAATAAGTCTTTCAAAGGAGGAAATTATCTAAATTATCTATGCAGATAATTTATCTTAACAGGGAAACAGGTCTTGAATTACAAAGCTTAGAAAATTATAATATTCAGACAACAAAATGTCTTCTCTCTGGAGATGTAGCCTGCAGTTTTCTTTATGGTAGTTCTCTCCTTATGTCCTTCTTCCTAGGAATGTTACATTTTTTCCAAATTTTAAAGAAATGGAGATCTTAAGGAACATCTGCTGATTTTTAAATTTGGTCATTTTTTTAAAAATAAAAACATTACTTTGGCTAAACTTTCAAGTTTGTAGGCCTGATTTAACTTTAGGGGCTACCTATTTAAAATCTCCTGTTTCCATGTGCCTTCATTTATGAAATACTAGAGGTCCAGTGTATGAAGATGTGCACTGAGTCGGGGAGGGATCTCTCAGGGTAGCCTATAGAGATTAAGCCCCAGCTCATGCCCCCAGCCTCGCGTCCCCGTAGCCCTACCTGGGATCCCACCTTGGCCTGGTGTCACTCACTCACCTGCTCCACCATCCCATCTGCTGGGCCCTGGGTCAGGGCCGTGCCCCTGCCCCGGTCCCTCATCTCCTGGGAGCTGGGCGGCAACCTGCCCTTGCCGCCGCCAGAGTCTCCATCTGCAGGGTGATAGGGCAGTTGGACCCTTTTTTGCTCACACACACCGCCCGTTGCCTGCTCTACCATCCCACCCCTTTCCTGCTCTCATAGGGCCCATTGGGGCCAGCAGCTCCTTCACTGCTGCCCGCTGCCAGTGACACATTGCCAATGCCCGCTATGTTCTGCGTCGCCACCTGGTGGTCAGCGCACATCATAGGGAGCAGTTGAACTCCTCCTGGACAAATGACTGCCCAAGGGGTCATTTTGCATATTAGGCTTTTATTAAATAGGATATATTTATTTACCAAGACCCAACCAGGACCGATACAAAGAATATGACTCCCACTACTAACTTTCTTTTGTCATAAATTCTATTTGTCTAAATTTTTTTCTCCCCTAATGCTCACATTATTCTGTTCTGACAATGTATCTCAAATATTAGTACTGATTTATAATATTGATATTTAGATGTCCTTGTAAAATAATCACTTTTTATTTTACCTTACTGAAATCTAGCTCACCTCCTCATAACTTTCAGGAAGTGTCATTTCCATTTCTCTTCCATGATCCTATCATTCGGCATTTTTATTTTTACTTTTTTTAGAGGCAGTGCTGGCAAAACACTAGTAAAATGAAGTGTATCCAATGGTGGTGTTCTGTAAATAATCTAAACTTAGTCAACCCTCTATCATGTAATGGGAGTGGGGGTAGCTCGGGGGCTGGAGAGAGAGAGCAGAGAGCAAAGCAGTCATATACAAAGCTTACCTAAGAAAGCATTTCCACTTTAATTTCTCTTCGGGGTGTTTTCACTGGGTCTGGCACTATTAATTAGGTTTGGTTTGGTAATTTATCACTAGTTATTGTATAAACAATATATGTGATCAAATCATTTAAAAATGCACAGTTGGCTTTGTCAGCGATGACTGAATACTAATTCAAGAAAGAGACACCTCAACAATTATCATAGATTGCAAATGTTTGATAAATTGATAAGCAAGTTTCATAATCTGCCTCATTAAACAAGAACTAAAATTAATATGCAGAGATGTTTACAAGTGAAAAGAAGTCAATTGCTCATAAGGTTTTTAATTATCAGAAAAGTATATTAAATGAGGTAGTCCCTTTTTCGGTCCTTTTTTGAATTGTAAAGACTACATGTATACAGAGAGGAGAACAGATGTCATTGAGCAAATGTGTTCAATTGTTTCTTATTTCTTCCTAAACTGTGTTTGTTGCTGTCTGGCCATTTTAATTCCATTCTGTGTAAATGAGAAGCTTAGTAACCAGCAAAGTCTCAGATCTGGGATTAAGACTCATTGATCCATTTGGTAAAAGCCAGCCTGTCTTATTAGTATCTTGGAACTTAAACAAGAATAAGAGCCCTTGCCAGAAAGTTCTATTCGAACATGGACCAACACTTCCCCTATATTTCTAAATCTATAATGCCATGTGTTAGATTTTTAAAATACATGATAGACTTGCTTATATATATATATTTAAAGGAGATTGTTGTTATTATATTTTTAATAAAATACCAATGTGAAATACAAGGATTCTCTTAAGTGGGTTGAGTTTTTTGTTGTTGTTGTTGTTCGTTTTAAATATATTTTTATTGATTTCTGAGAGGGAAAGGAAGAATCATTGATTGGCTGCCTCTTGCAAGCCCCTGACTGGGGATCAAGCTGAAAACCCGGGCATGTGCCCTTGACTGGAATCGAACCCTAGACCCTTCAAGCTGCAGGCTGACACTCTATCTAGTGAACCAAACTGGCTAGGGCTAAAGTGAGTTGTTTTTAAAGCATATAATTAGAATTAGTCACTAAGTTATGATATTTCTATCTAATAAGATTTTGTTCTGTAAGGTTTATTTTTAAATCTGCCTTCCTACTCCATATTAATGCTTAGTCAAACCAGAGACCTTTTTCTGCATTCCAGTATTTTATCCATCTTATAAATTTCTTATCTCTTTGTTAACTCTTCCTACTCATTCTTTGTGCAAACTTTCCTCCCTAATACATGAATCAATTTGCTCTGTATTTTCCCTCCCTACTTCACCCTCAGGTCTTATAATTCTGCTGCTCTTGCTCTCTGAGTAATACTTGAAAGGCTAAATTTCACCAAATTTCCTCCAGAAGTTAAAGGTGACACATTTCCAAAATCCAGGAAAATTCAGAGTGTGTTAGAGAAAATTTTATCAAATCTGCACTTCATGAGTTTATTCTTACAATTCCTGGTCATCCAGGTAGTTAAATACTAATATGGCTTAACAAGGATTCTTACCACCAACCTTTGTAGTACTGGTGCAGTAAGGACAGCATTGAATTTTTTTATTAAATCATTATGAAAGTTGAACCAGCCTGTGTAAACCAGTCACTCTCAATAATAAGAACAAATGTTCCTCAATTCACAAAGACATCTTCTCTTAAATATATGAGTGACTGAATAGGCTTTAAAAGTTAAAAGAATTTACCAGGAAATCTGACTTTTTTATTAATGACATTAAATGGAGTAAGAGGTGAGTCTAGAAGAACTTTTCTTGTTCTTTTTTTTTTATATATAATTTATTGATTTTTTACAGAGAGGAAGGGAGAGGGGTAGAGAGTTAGAAACATCGATGAGAGACATCAATCAGCCACTTCCTGCACGCCCCCCCCCCACTGGGGATGTACCCGCAACCAAGGTACATGCCCTTGACCGGAATCGACCCTGAGACCCTTTGGTTCACAGGCCGAGGTTGTATCCACTGAGCCAAACCGGTTTTGGCTAGAAGGACTTTTCTTAATGAGGATTTCTTATATTTCCTATGTAAACCATTATTCTCTAGGAAAATTCCTTTTATAAAAAATCATACCTATAACTTATTAACTTACAAAGGATTTCTATAATAAATACAAGAATACCTATGCTTCTTATCTCTGCCTTGGTTTGGCTTTTTTATATATAGATATTTTTATTGATTTCAGAGAGGAAGGGAGATGGAGAAAGAAAAACATGAATTATGAGAGAATCATTGATTGGCTGCCTCCTGCACTCCCCCTACTGGGGATTAAGCCCAGAACCCCAGGCATGTGCCTTTAACTGGAATCACACTTGGGACACTTTTGTCTGAAGGCCGACACTCTACCCATTGAACCAAATTGGCTAGGGCAGTTTGGCTATTTTTAAAATAGTTGGAAATAGCTAGGAGAAGAGGAGGAAGGGAAATGGCCAATATTATAAATTCATTTTTTTGGGTGCAATCAAAAAGTCTTTTTAATATATCAGTGAGATGTTCAAATATTATTGATACCAATAAATCTAACTTATTTATGATTATAAATAGTTTGTATTATGGTGGACATTGTTTCAGAACTTATTTACCAATTACTCCAACTGTAAACCATTTAAAAATTTTCATTGGAATGAATGATGTTCTATTTTATTTATTTTAGGGATAAAATTAATGAAGAACACTGGGCATTAGACATAAGTGTATCCATATACTAGATATGACTAAATCTGTGTATCGCCAATATATATGGCTAGTTCCTTTAAAACTTCCATAGCCCTTATGGCATCCAATAACTGACAATGCATATTTCCCTCATTAAAATGGTCAGATATTGTGCTCTTTGTACATACTCTTAAAGCCACAATAATACGTTTTCTTTGTTTAATGCAGTGACTCAATAAGTAACCAGATTATCTATAAAATTTTCAAAGGTAGCAACCATTTTTTTGTTGTAACAATGAAGTCTAGCACATACACATCAGTGAGAAATATATTTAGTAAAAGGATGTCATAATGGATTAATATAAGAATGATTGAAAGGTATCCTTGAAAAATGATAAAGGAAGAACATCCTTCTAGTCTGAGATAATCAGGATTTGCTTTAACAAATTCCCTTTACTTTAATATAATTGAATGGAATTGAAGGAATTGAAGGGGCATAAAATTATAATTCCAAAGCAACAGCACTCCTCCGAGAGTGCCCTTCTGTCAGAAGCCAGATTTCGGAGTTGCTGCCAACTCCCTGATGGGGAACATTTCTGGAAGATGTTTTCACTGTCAGAATGCAGAAAAACCAAACCCTGGTTTGTATATAGGACAATAAAGATAAAATATGGCATTTGGATGTGCCCCAAGTAGCAATGATAGAGCCAGTGCACACAGACACCAAATTCTGAGCATTCACAGAGTTAAGGCAGGTCCTCCACGGAATGATGACCTCTGCAAGGTCATCAAAGAGATTAAAGATAGCGCTAGGTTTGATGGCAATTATAACCAATCACAAGTATAAATGTGTTATAATTAACGTATGAGGATAAATAGGTCTTTTAACAGTCCTATGCAACTGAAATGACAATTCTAGTACATTTTAAAATTCATAATCAGTCAACTTTACTTCACTGTATTATGAATGGTCTAATTGAAAATCTTGTCCAAGAAAAAAAAAATGTAGTCTTCCCACCTGTCATGGTTGGTTCTTCTCCAAAATGGCTGACTCAGCATGGACCTTTAATCTGTATGGATCTTGAAAGCAGCCAAAGCCTGCAAGAAGATAAAATTATGGACTGATCTTCTGTTTAGCTTCTTTAAGATTAATTGAAAATTTTTATTCTGATTAATTATCCCATCATTTTTAGATTTTAGTTTTTTTAGTACTTGAGTTGCATTACCATGGCCTCTAGTACATATGATATTTATTATCCACAATTAGTTTGTAAAAGGTTATGAAATAAAGGCATTCATTTCTTAATTCAGAGCCTCCTGGTAGTTCATAATGGTGCTGATTGTTTTAAAAGTAATGATATGTTTAAAAATATCTTGAAAATTAACAGGACCTGTATTTTTGTTTTTTTTTAAATGCCATTAAGAGTAATCGCAGATTCCCTGAAGAGAGGATTCATAGGACCATGTACTTCACTGACAATTATTTCTTCATGCTGTTCCTGTAATTTTAGCCTTTAGCACAACTAACTGAATCGAACTGAAGTTGGCATGCATTTCTCCTATCTTAGTAGAAGTTCACTTGGTAGGTCTGAGTGAATAGAAAACTTCAAAAGTTTAAAAAAAATTATATATTTTTAAAAGACAGTATATTACTATATTATTAAGGAGACATAATTAAACTGATTGCCATTAGTCTATTCACCCTCCTTCTAAATGGTTAGGGCCTGAGGACACTGGGAAGAGTACCCCTGTGAGAGAAAAAATCCAATTGGTACTAAGTAATTAGAAATGGATTTTCTTTTTCATATAAAATTACTTTATTATCTCTTGTAAGGTTACTCTCCCCCTCCATGTCTGAAATTCATTATAATTGTTATAAATGGGATATATTTTTAAATAGCTGAGGAATGTCAAGCAGATCACCTTAGCTCTGTTGGGGAAGAAAAACATTTTTCTCCTACCCTTCTAAGTTCTGGCTGATATAAGAATTAAATTGACATGGAGACAAATTAACTGAACAAGATAACTAATTTAATTATATATATACACAGAAATCCATATTAAAATGAGATATTCTAGCAACAGGCAAACTGAAGTTTAATATGCCATTTTGAGCATATTGAGACAGGGAAGTGTTAATGTAAAAACATTCAAACCTGTGAATAATTTTTGTGAGTTTATTTGAGCCAAACTGCCGACATTTGCCTGGAAGCAGAATCTCAACCAATTAAGATACTGCTCCAGAGAATGGCAATTTTTCCACCTTGTTTTATACATTACAATAAAAAAAGACATAAGAAGGTTACGTGAAATCCATTGGTGATAGATTAGAGAGACAAGAGAAAGCAAAGGGGGGAGGGAACCTGTGGGATTGGATAAAAAGTAAAATAATAGACACAAACTCCTTTTACTTTGGTGGGTACAGGATAGTTAACAGTCAACAATTAACATGATAACAATAACAATGAAGGAATTTGTGATATCTGTCCTGGTACCCAGGACATTTGGTTGTGCCCTGAGGGGTCCGGAAAAAAGGGAAGTTACAAAGTTACCCTAACATTTCAACCATTTGTTATCGTAGATGCAAAAAGACAATAGGCTCAGTTAAGGGACGATATCAGCCTAGCATGTGACTACCCACTATAAACTGCTTTTAATTAAAATTTTAATTTCAGGCCATCCTTTGTGATTAATTTGGGTCTTTGAGTTTGCAAAACTGCTTTGCAAGCCTTCCTAGGTTTGCTTGTGGCCCCTTTCATCCACAGAAGAGAAGGAAGACAATTTACAGAAAGAATGAGAAGAGTGTTCAGTAAGCAACTGTTTTCTGGACATACAAAAATAATGGAACACCAAGAAGACTTTGATCAAAGGGGGTTTACTAAATTCCTCCCTGTTTATAACCCCTAGTTAATATTATACTAGGGTTATTTATGGTGATACTACCCTTCCAGGAATAGTCCTTTATCTAAATTCTTTTAGGCATTTAGGGGAAGATTAAAGATTTTTATTTAGTTTTTTGCCTCTTAAAAATAATGAGCCTGAAATAATCCTTCTGCCAAAAAGTGGCAAACTGGGGGGTGGAAATTTTGCATTTCTATAGCTTCAAATAATTTAACATTCTTTTCCTACTTCTGGACTGTCTCAATTTTATTTCTTAGATTAAAGTCTGTTTTATTAATAATGCTAGAAAATGCATATCCATAGGGAGTATTACAGAGAAAATATAAATAACCATTGGATAAATCAGACCCTGTCTGCTTGGACTGGCAACTTGAGGCTCATGTATTAGTAACTATTTTCCCTTTACAAGGAGTCAGGAATGCTAAGTTCTAAGAACCAACTCTAATAATCTTCCCATATAAGGGTAGCTCCCCTAACAATTTATCCCTACAAATTGCTTGAGTAGCTCAATTTGGGGGATTTTTAAAAATATATTTGCTCATCTTAACTTTATTTATCTGTAATGTTATCACATGGCTTGTGCCTTTTCATCCTGGATTTGCTGAAAAGAAAGAACTCTCTCTTTTATGACTCATTAATTGAGAAGATAAATATATGTATGTATGTTTATAACCTAAATGAACTCTCAGCTTTCTTGACAAGCAAATCTTATGATTGTCTGTCAATGAAATCTCCATTAATTAACATTTCTAAGATTTTTTTCAAGTATAGTAATAGTTGAAATCTCTGATATTTTACATATACAATTTTTACCTTTTAATTCTTGAGTGCAGAAATTTAAAATTTTATCTCTGTCAAACATTTTGCTTAGAACAATCAGTTCTAGTTGGTTGGTATCTTTAATTTTTTAATGTGAATTTTGATTGTGAGATATTTTTAAAAATATCAGAGTAGTGATTAAATAGAAATTGGAAAGTATTAAAAGATTTTATGTATAGATTTATCTATAGTCTAGTATAATTATAGCGTTATATACAGATACCTATAAAGATGTGTATATATATAATAATTTTAGTGATTAAATGTAACCAGTTTGCATTTTGATATATTTTATATTACCTTTTCTAATAAATACTTTGAATAAGTTTTTTTACATGATTTTATAAAAATTACACTTTTTCTCAGAAACTTTATAAAATTTCATTTTCTTAAGATTTCAATATGGAGGTCATTTTATAATTTATGAACCATGCCTCCTGTTATTTTTTATCAAAGCCATTGATAAAATTATTGACCAGTATGGGAAATACATGAAGGTTGATGATTGGTATTCTAAGTAAGGCAGGGAGAAGAGATAACTCTCCTGCAGTGTGAGAAAGAGCTTGGAACGTTTCCTAGAAAGGGAATGTGCAATAAGCTGTGCTAGAAATCAAAGTGGTGGTAAGTTACAGCTCAGAATAAGAAATAGGAAAAGGGCATCTTGCCACTAATGGTTTACCCATTGACAATGCTGGTTTGAGGTGTAAGCCACAGGCCACCAACATTCCCTGGTAGCCTGGATGCATGGGTTTCATTAGCTTAATGTAGGAGGTACTGAGACTTCTGAGACTTGCTGCTTTCAAAAATGCTTTTGGCAGTATGGAATTAAGGAAGCCATTTGAGTAAGTTAACTCTGCTGTGGTCTACAGAATTTTTGATTTATTAGGCTCTGACAAGAGAAGACTTACTACTATAGAAGAGATATAAATTGTTAACTGCATATACAAAAACAGTGTGCTGTTTCTAAACTACCCCAAATAGTACAGATGTTGCTCTACTCATACCTTGATGTATACTAGTATATGCAATTTAAAGTCCTTTGTTGAGCTATGGCATAAAAACAAACCCATTTTTAAGTGGAAAAATGGAAAAATTGAAAATTTTCATCTTCAGTGTGCCTTGTGAGTGTTTAGATTAAGTGTTTGCTGATTTGTATGTGAAAAATATTAGTATTTACCTTTTAAAGTGTTTGTAGAGTTCTTATAATTATGGGGGAAATGATCATGAAACTCGATGGTTTCTTGAAAGAGATGGAGTTTGAGGTATTTTATTTTCTTTTTGAAGTAAAGGAGGTAGCTCAAAACACAATGATGGGAATGCAGTTCCAAGATTAAGGAGCAGCTATGTAGAAGTTGTGAAGAGCTGAGTGGGTGAACTGATAATATGGAGTGGCTGGGCCAGACTTAGGGGGACCAAAGCAAAGAGGCCCTTCCTTCTGTGTAGACAGAAAAAAAACAGACACAAGTCGGGGTTCTGTGTGGCTCTAAAAGTAATGATAAGTTTTCAAAGGCTTTGGACATAAAAGGCAGACAGTGTGGAGGTCATAGAATGAAAAATATTAGCCAATAAGCAGCCATTAGTGGAGTTTCCTTGATTTGAAGTGGAATCAAGGTTTTTCTGATCTCTAGACCTGAAAAATTTTGGTAGAAAAGAAGAGGACCAGAAACTAAACAGTTCTGTGAAGAGGTTACATTCTTTTTAAACCACTATAAATTTACTATGTGTAAATAGGAAGAAAAACATCTACTAGCTAATTTCTTTTAAAAACTTTATCTCACTTAGGAAAATTCATACTCATAGGCAAAAGGCAGAAATAGCCAAGAAGCCATTTAATGCTTACCCATCACTTTATGTGTAGAAGAAGCTAGATATACAAAGGTTTCCTCCCCTCCCTTCCTTTCTTAATTTCAAAATCGTTAGTACAACACGCAGAAGCAGGCTCAAGTTGAATTGACTTTTACAACAAATGACTCAGAAGGATAGACAAACTGCCATTGCCAACCAGTCATTCTATGGTACTTACCCCAAGGGTGAGAAACTATGTCAGAAGATTTGACATAGAAACATGAACTACTAGACAGAAAGAATTCGTAAGAGATTATTCTGCCCAAGATTTTTAATTTTATGGTTAAAGAAAGTAGCACTGTAAGAAATTTGTCCAATGTATAACAGAATACTTTCAGGGAGTGCCAGAACCCATTTCCTTCCCACTCTTAACCCAGTTTTCTTTTGTCAGGATTATTCTCCGAGAGAGAGAAAGAACATAATTGTAAAAACTTTAGGCAAATCCAGATCCATACTGTTTAAAGATAAACTGAGACATATTAATTTCAAGCATTTATTTGAGCAAAAACCTGTTCAAATCTAGCCACTCCAAACTACAAGTGGTTAGGAGCATAGCATAGCCAGCTAGGAGAAAGGCTTATAAATGGAAGATACGGAAGCAAATACAGGAAATTATTTTATTAGTTACAGCAGAAAGCCTGGTTGTCTGTTTGTGATTGGTTGTCTTTGGGTTTTGATTTTTTAACTTCAGGTATTCACCGGTATAGGCTTTGGTTTGCTTAAGTAGGCTGCCATGGCATTAGAGCCACGGTAGTGTAATGACCTCTTGAATTAAAAAATTTAAATATATTTTTATTGATTTCAGAGTTGGGGAAGGAGGGAGGGAGAAAGAGAGAGAGAAAGGGAGGGAGAGAGAGAAAGGGAGGTAGAGAGAGGGAAAGAGAGAGAGGGAAAGAGAGAGAGAGAGAGAGAGAGAGAGAGAGAGAGAGAGAGAGAGAGA
>JAAGEH010000041.1:43011258-43212317 GCA_011751065.1 Lasiurus cinereus
GAGAGAGAGAGAGAGAGAGAGAGAGAGAGAGAGAGAGAGAGAGAGAGGTGATGAGAATAATTGACTGGCTGCCTCCTGCATGTCTCACAGTGGGGATTGAGCCCCCAACCTGGGCATGTCCCTTGATTAGGAATGGAGCTGTGACCTCCTGGACCACGTTGGCCTGGCCTGGAAGTAATTTAACAATACTCATTCATCCCACACACTGAAACATCACAGAAAAAGGAGCATGTATAGTACTCACACTGAGGTTGCTTATGACCAAGAACATACATGATAATGGGAACAATTCAAAGAAAAAGCAAGAAAATGCCATGACTTATCTAAATACTGAGGGGATAAAAGTACAGTACTGGGAAGATCTCGAGTAGGAGAAAAAGCAGTGAGCCTGAAGTTTTCCTGGGGAAGGGGTATCTCTAAGTTATCCGAGCTTTGGGGATATTACCGATGAAAGCCCTGACTTTGCATTCCACTAGAAAATACATCCAGAAACAACTGACTTCCTCTGTAAGTCCACCCTTCAACTGCCTAGTTCCTTCCCAAGCAGAGTTGGATCAGCTCCTTGGGGAGCTGCCCATGGATGCCTTTGTAGCTGAGCTTTTCCTTCTTGATAAATCACTACCTAGGGAGAAATGGTGCCAATCCAGGAGGAAAAACTTCCTGCCGATAAGCTATTTCAGATCTGGCATGCTGTGTGCACTTAATAAACATCAAAGAAAAATAAGTGATGATGCCCAGGAGAAAAGTTTCCTCCTTGTTTTCTTGTCCTTTTGAAGAAGGGCAGTCTCGTGTTGGCCTTTCATTTTTCTAGTTATCTTCTGGTGTAGATTTCTCCACTCACATCTCCTGATAATTCACAACAAAGTGGAATATATACAATTTTTGATTGTTTTCAAAGACTACTGCTACTTTGCTGCTAGTTGCTATTTTTCACTTCTGATGAGACAATATCATAAGAAAATTCATCTAATTTTAGAGTTTAAACCAAGATACCTTTTTACAGACAATGGGGAAGTAACAGTAATAAGTAATCAACTTAACAAGAAGATATTGTGTGCCTCTATGTGCCAGGCTTTGTGTTCTACTGATAAGAGTTCCTGATCTTCATTGAAATAAAAGTTATAGAGTTATGGTATATTATAAACTCCTTTCTTAGCTAATTCTTTTAGTTCCGGTCAGATATTGAGCAATTCCCTCTTCTGCCTACATGGAAAGCCAAGCCCATCTTCTCAGATATTAGAATAAGATAAATCCAACTCTCTTCATTTTCAGGAATGAAGAATCAGTTCCTTGTGTTGCCTTCCCAGATCCTAAGCTTTACCATATAGAAATATATGGCTATTCTGGGTCCTGCAGAATCTACTCTTCAGAACTGATCTCAGATTCTGTCCTGGTAGGTCAGATGACTAAATAATTTTTATGCCTCCCTCTTAAACATCCTCTCTGGGTTGCACAGAATTCTAAAGACCCATCTTAAGACATTACTAGGACACATCTATGGTTTTACATCTTAAAATCTCTGAACCTCCTCCTGGCAAAAGTCTCTTAGATCAGTTGGCCTCTACGAGAGCATATTTTGCTATTTAATTGGTAAAAGCCAATGAGAATGGTTCTACCATTAGGTTAAGTTTGTCTCCTTCACCTGGCATTTAAAACTAATATCTGGAACTAGTTTCCCTTGATGGGCATCACTCTCTTGAGTGCCATTCTATATTACTCTAGTTCCTTCCCATAGCTAAAAGCAGAATTTCTTCCTGTTTAAAATCTTGAGTCCCCTTTACACCTCTCACTAAATTCCAATTTTTACTTGTCAGTTTTTTCACAAAATGAACACAACTGGCATGCTCTGAGCCCAGTGAAGGATCACATTCTTCCCCCAGATGCTCTTTGATAATTCATTTTCTGGAGTTTCCTCCTCCCTTTTCTCTTTCAACTCAATCTTTCAGACACAGCATAGACTGTAACCATCCAGAATATTGTCATGATGATGGAATACTACTTAACTCATAAATTAACAATAACAGTCCATCAATACAAAGAGGACACATTTCAATCCTTGTAAATATATGAAACTTTGTCTAATTCTGTAGGGTTTTTTAAAATTTAATACATCTTTATTGTTCAGATTATTACAATTGTTCCTCTTTTTTCCCCCATAGCTTCCTTCCACCCGGTTCCCACCCCACCCTCTGCCCTTACCTTCCTCCAACTGTCCTCATCCCTAGGTGTACGTTTTTTGTCCAGTCTGTTCCCATATACTCCACACCTCTTTCCCCCTGAGAATTTTCAGTCCACTCCCTTTCTATGCCCCTGATTCTATTATATTCACCAGTTTATTCTGTTCATCAGGTTTTTTATTCACTTGATTTTTAGATTCACTTGTTGATAGATATATATTTGTTGTTCATAATTTTTATCTTTACCTTCTTCTTCTTCTTCCTCTTCTTAAAGAGTACCTTTCAGCATTTCATATAATACTGGATGGTGTTGATGAACTTCTTTAGTTTTTTCTTATCTGTGAAACTCTTTATCTGACCTGCAATTCTGAATAATAGCTTTTCTGGGTAGGGTAATCTTGGTTGTAGGTTCTTGCTATTCATCACTTTAAATATTTCTTTCTACTCCAGTCTGGCCTGCATAGTTTCTGTTGAGAAATCAGCTGAGAATTGTATGGGTACTTCCTTGCAGTATGAACTGTTTTTCTCTTGCTGCTTTTACTATTCTCTCTTTGTCTTTTGATCTTGATATTTTAATTATGATGAGTCTTGATATTGTCCTCTTTGGATTCCTTTTATTTGTAGTTACCTGCACTTCCTGAACTTGTAAGTCTATTTCTTTCACCAGGTTGGGGAAGTTTTCAGTCATTATTACTTCAAATAAGTTTTCAGTATCTTGCTCTCTCTCTTCTCTGGCACTCCCATAATTTGGATGTTGGTACTCTTGAGGTTGTCTCAATGGCTCCTTATACTATCTTCAAATTTTTGGATACTTTTTTCTTTTTTCTTTTCTGGCTGAGTGTTTTTGCTTCTTTGTATTTCAAATCTTTGACTTGATTCTTTCAGTACTCTAGTCTTCTGTTAGGTCTCTGTATTTTTTATTTTTTATTTCCGTCAGTGTATGCTTAATTTCTAGTTGGTCCTTTTTCATTTCCTCTTAGGTGTTGCTAAATTTATTGGCCTTTTCTAGGAAATCCTTGAAAAACCTTATAACTGTGGTTTTGAACTCTATATCCAGTCATTTGCTTTTCTCCATTTCTTTCATTTGTGATTTGTCTGTCTCCTGAGTTGATAGAGTAGCTTTGTGTGGTAGATGTCCTATAGGGCCCAGTGGCTCAGCCTCCCCAGTTACCTGAGATGGACACTCTTGTGCACCCCCTTGTGGACGGTGTGCTCAGCCTTGTTGTAGTTAAGTCTTGATTGTTGTTGGTATCACTGGGAGGAATTTACCTCCAGGCCCATTGGTTGTGAGGATCAGCTGTGTCTACATTGAGAGAACTTCTGTGCTGGAGATACACTTATGAGATAAAACTTGCACAATTCAAAAGCCTCGGTGCTCAGCTTGGATGGCTGGAGTTTCAGGGAGGACAAGACAGCCTTGGCTTCCTGTCAGCCCTGCTCTGTGAGGTCCCCTAGGTTTCAGTGTCCCATGGTAATTGCTGCAAGCACCTCTGAGAAAAAGCCACCCTTGAGTTTTGCCCACTACCAGACAGTCTGGTTTCTCCCTGAATAAATGGAGGTTCCCAGAAACTTGCCCAGCACGGAAACTCCCAACTCTCTCCCTGCATTAGAAAGCTAGCTGCATACTCAGCCGCCCATGCACACAGCTGCCTGTCCTCCACCCTTTTGCAGCTCCTCTGAGTCTCAATGTGCTTTCATCTTTTCTTCTAGTTGTAGAATTTCCACTCAGCCAGCTTTCCTGTAGTTCTGGATGGTGTCCATTTGTCTTTTAGTTGTTGTTTTGATATTGTTGTATGAGGCAGAAGTTTAGGTGTTTTCCTATGCTGCCATCTTGGTTTCTCCCCTGTAGGTTTTTTTTTTTTTTACATTTTATTTTGTATCTCCTCAACTTTTTGAGGTTAAGAGTATTCCATTCATTTATTCAATGTTGGATAGGTATCTGCTATGATCTGGAAATTATTAGGTTCTGGATGTACAGAGTAAGATGAATCCATCAAAAGCTCACTCTCCAATGGGTTAAATAAGATACAAATAGATAATCAAATATTTTACTGCCATGATAGAGGAAGTACAAAATCCGGTAGTAGCCTACATAAGAGAAAGATTGATTTTGGCTGTACTCTTTAGAGGGCCTAAAGTAATACCCTATGCTTATTAGACTTACAAGAAATATTTATTGGTGATGATAAAATGGCATAAGTAGAAATTCAGAGAAGAGAGTAGGTAGAAAATAGCCTTTCTTAGAATTGAGATAAGACATCGAGCCTCATAATGCTAAGAATCCTGCTCAGTAATGGGTGGCTTTTATTATTCATACTGGCAATCACATATTTGAGTTATAAATTGCTACCATTTATTGAGTGCACATTATATATTGGGCACTATACTATGTACTTTTCACCTGGCACATCAATCTTTACACAGTCCCTAGTGGTTGGGTGTTTTTTCCCACTTTGTGGATGAGAAAACAGAGGCTCAGTGAAAGAGTGAAGAGCTGATCCAGAATTATAACCCTCTCTGTTTTCCAAATTTCTTCACTTAAACACTCTACTATTATTATAAAGGTAAAGGTTGAAGTTAAATATGTTGAAGCATTTCTAAACAACTATGTACTTAAAACAACTGTACCAAAACCTAAAGAACATGTTGACAGTTGCCATACTCAATAATATATTATTTAGTATTATCAGCAGAACTAAGATCAAATTCTTAGGAAAATATATATTATTTATTTTATTTTATTTATATATATTATACTAACATATAAATATATACATAATGTATAAATAATAAATTACATATATAATTTTAGAATCATTTCTCAGCAATTGGAAGTGCTGACTACTTCTCTCGGCTTTACAAGTTTTGTAATGGCAAAGTGATAAAGCATGAAATCAGTGTTTAAAATTAAAAACAGTGCTTATGTTTTTAATGAAAAGTTTAAAAAACATTTCTTGGAAGCATTTTCACAAGCATTTTATCAGTCAAGATTTGCACTTCATTGTAAACAAAGATCATATTTTTATTTTTTCATTTGTTGTGTTTATAAATCTGTGATCAGGACTTGTAATAAAACTTGTCACTACTTATAACTATTCACTGGGAACATTATCTAATTCTCAAAGGGTTAGGCTATAAACAAGGATTAGTGTCACTAAACACAATATGGTAGAATTGGGTGTTTAAAATGAGTTATAAATGTTTTAGACTTACAATAAAGCATGTATTTAATAAAGAATTAAGTGAGTCTTGTATGCTGTTATTGTTTAGTTACACTGTGAAGATTTCCTCCTTTTCTACACCCTTCTATTTTTTTTCTAAATTGCACATTAATATTAGATTGCTTTGGTGTGTATTGGCTTAATCAGAAAAGCATATGAACTAAAGCCAGCTGTGGGACTGCAGAGCATCTCAAAGATGCTATAAAGGGGACATAAACAAGACATTAGACCTCTTATTCTCTCTCTCTCTTTTATTGCTTAGCTCAGTGGCCTGTTTTATAGCCATGGTGCTCTGCCTAGCAGTCAATATTCTACCTGCAAGCCAGACTGATTCTCAGGGAGCTAGAAAATCTTTGACTATGAGGTTGTAGACAATAGAGTTTATCTGTTTCACTGACTGGGGGATGGGGAGGGGGGAGGGCAGGAAAGGGTGAGGTAGGTGGTATACAATAGAGTTTGTTCACTGTTATTTTTCTCTGTCAGTCTCTCTCATGTTCATTTTCCATCTTTTCTCCTAGCCCTTCTCTGCAAGCATTCTTAAGAAACCTATATGTGTCAGGGATAGAAAATTATGTGCATCAAGGATAGAATGTGAGTACAGTGACTTTTCAGGGATCTGACCTGGCTGACCCAATGTATGAAACAAAGGGTAGGTTTTGAAAGTCATCCTGATGATCTGATCTTCTCCCCTCTTCTGACCTGTCTTTCTTTCTTCCCCTTAAATTAGTCTTTTTCTTATTTTCATTCTTCTCTCTCCAAACTCACTTTGGTATGGAGATTTCTTTCTTTCTTTCTTTCTTTTTCTATTTTCTTTTTACCAAACATTTATTGAATGTCTGCTATATGTCAGACACTCTATGTGACAAATACTCTGCTGACATCATCTGTATATTGTATTGTACATGCACTATCCCACGTCAAGTCTCCTTCCATCAACATTTACTTTCCCTTTGCCCTCTCCTACCTCTCCCCATCCCTCTTTTCCTCTTGTAATCAACATCCTGTTGTCAGAGATTTGTTGTTATTTATTTATTTATTTATTTTGCTTCATCCTTTCACCTTTTCTACCCAGCCCCAACCTTCTTCCCCTCTAGCAGCTCTGTATCTGAATCTGTTTCTATTTGTTCATTAGTTTATTTTGTTTAGCTCTATTTTTCTTCTTCTTGGAGGCAATTTATTATTATTAATAGCCCAAAGTCAATATATTAAATGAATACCAGCTGTACCTACAGCAAATTATCTTGGAATTACTACATAAATATAATTGTCTATCCAACTCACCCAAAAAGAAAAAAGACCAGTAATGAGGCCAGGTATTTGATTCTTTTAGGGAGCAGGCTTTTTGGAAGTAAATATTGATATGGACAATGTGCCTTATAAAATACCTATATTGCACAATTATTTTGTGCCTGCTTTATCTAGCCTAGTTTTGACTCTTGAGACCAAGATCCCAATTAACCACATTTTCAGTAAATGTGCTAAGAGATTTTAAAAATGCTGTTTCTTAACACTTATTTCTGTATTGTAGAAATATTCTGATATATTCTCTAACCTGAAGAGGTAGATACAATTTAGTGATTAAGAGCTTTGGAACTAGACTAGCACTCAAATTCCAATGAGAGACTACTAGCAGTATAACCATCAGCAAGTTATGGGTTCTCAGTGAATCAGCTTCTTCATCTATAAAAGGATGGTAACAATAACTGGTTATTAAAATCCATTTTAATTCCTAAATCAAATGAAATAAGTTTGGAAAGTATTTGGCTGTTATTTGGCACAGAGAAAGACTTGGGTAATGATTTTGGTATTTTGGTTGTTTTTATTAACCTAATAAGCTAGGCTTGATAGCAATAATTATCATTGGCTCTGTCAATGATTCAAGAGCTAGCATGCAATTTCCCCTTAATAATAATAATGTTGAACTGACGTATGTCCAGAATTGCATCCAGTATATCTTGGGTGCAGTGTATATATGGAAACTATGTCTATAGTTACTTCCACTGAGATACAGACAAGTTTTTGTACCCACAAAATTGCACTTATTTTTAGGGCACTGGTGTCAACAGCCACCTCTTCAAAGAAATTATTTCTTTTGATCCATTTAGTAACTTGATCCCAGCTGCATAAAAATAGACTTGCAGCATTTCATTTTTCTACAGACTGCTGATGGCTGCATTCCATAACTTAAGAAATCTGTCAAAAGGAAGCCTCTAAAACTCAGAAGCTTTTACAGAAACTTGTTGCACTTGTTAGCTTTCGAACTAGAATTATTTGCAATTCACAAAATGTGGCTTTCAAAAATACAGCTTCAAAATCTGGACTAAGATCCTTAACACTAGATCAACCATCAAACTTTCATAAATGAAAATTGCTATGTAATCAGTAATTACATAGCTTTAGGGTGATTTTATTATTTTTCCTTTGGTTCAAGGGAGTCAGTCACTGAAAGAATGTTAGTCAAGCATTCACTACGTGTTTATGGGTGTTGTAGTTTAATAGTAGCCTCAGCAAAAAGTTACAGTAGTGAATGCTTGACTAATTAGCAAACACTTTCCAACTCTCCCATGGCTTGTCTCTAAGTTTATTTATAGAAGTTGGCAGTTCTGTGTGGGATTTGGGAGCTTTATTATTATTAATTTTAATCACAGACCATATCAATAAAAAATAAAGAGGCCAGGCAAGCAAAGAGGATCCAAATGAATCCATCACCCAGTTCTAACAATTATCTAACAGGCAAATACTGATTTATTTATTAGCTCAACCTCTTCCATCTCCACTCTTCAATTAGATTATTTTAAAGCAAACTCAGACATTGCTTTATTCACTTGCAAATACTTCAGAATAAATGTTGAAAATACATGGACTAAAAAAAAAATAAGGCCACAATAACTTTGGTACTGTGTTTTTTTTTTCTTCAATTTTATTTTATGTTTATTCAAATTATAAAATATCTTAAAAAGTTAAAATGAGAAGCCAATTAAAAGAAAAAAGCCTCTTTCCCATAATTTCATTCCTAAAGTTATTGGCTAACATGAACACAGGGTGTCACTGAGCTACAGTTGCCCAGTGTGGAGGGTTAAGGTCCCAGATGAGAAGGATATCGTTGCTTAGCATAGGATGCTGGAGCCTAAACACAGTGAGAGAAGGCATTCATTCATAGCAACATGGCCTAGAATGGGGAACCGAATACATTAAGGATAATAGAATCAGGTTTCTCAGTGTTGTTGAAAGGAGTTATAGAAAGAAAACAAAAATGACCCTAAGAAATTAGAAATGAAAGTGGCTATACTAAAAACCAAGTGTGAACACGTGGTTTTCAATACAAATAAATATAGATGTAAATGTATGCACTATACACACATCACTAATTGCTCACTTTTAAAAACATTGGTGCTATTTAGATGATATCACTATAGACAAAACCTAGAAATGTGTTATATACTGTCCTTCCAGAATTTCTTACTCCCTCAAGATTCTCAGAGAACAATTCAAAATGTGCGCCTACATTCTTTCAATGTAGTTCAATCACCCAATATGGACTTGAGGTTTAAGTGAAATCGCCCTTACAAATCTGGGTCTTTATTATTTATCACTAATATTCTTAGGTCTGTCTGCAAATGAGCGTATGAGGGCTAGGGAAGAAGTTAATTCACTTATAATAGGAATATCAATGATTTCTATCCTGATTTCAGGGCCTTTGGATACCTAGATACCATCCAAAAGAAAAAGACCTATGACCTAATTCCTTAGGGCAGTGGTCGGCAAACTCACTAGTGAACAGAGCAACAAAGGGCAGTTCGCGAGCCGTAGTTTGCCGACCAATGCCTTGTTATGTATTGTACCTCACCAGGAGCCAGGTGGAGGGGAATATATCATAAAGAAGAGTATATATTTGTAAGTCTTATTTACTAAAGAAAATGCACTCACACTTGTTAAGATAGTAAAACGGGAAAGTGGAGATCCAATGGAAATTAGAATAGTTGGATCAATGTGGTACAGTAGTACACAAAGTGTGTTTTGAGCAATGTTAATGGGTATCTTCCAGAAGGGAGTGTTTTGGACTCTTATATATGTATTTTGCAGTGGGAACCACATAGAAGCAGATATGGTAGGTTGTTTGAAATATGTTTAGTTGTATTTTATCTTCACTGAGTATGTGGTAAAATTAGGTTTCCTCATAATAGTCTTTGGGATTTGTTCATGTAGAAAATCAATACAGGAATGGGGAAAGGGACTGAATTTTTCATCTTGCACATTTACTAAGTGTGAATTATTTGCATGATTGTTCCTATATTACTGAATTTGGGCTGTGAGTATACAGTGCAAGAATTTTTGTTTGTGCTTGTTTATTTGTTTGTTTGTTTATGGGGGTTGTTTGGGGAGATTGTAAGCCAAATAAACTTGAAGAGACTTTTTCTGACATTTGAAATAGAAAAGCTTTATCATCCTTGGCTACTCACTTTGTAAATTTGAGGTGTTCCATTCTTTGTTTATTACTCAACCTGTGGAGAAAGTGCTAGATTTTTCAAATAAGAGTGTCTCAAATAAGATTGTCTAATGTTGATCTTTGGTTAATTTCAATTTTTATTTATGTGAACATCATTACTATTAAATTTGCAAAGATACCTATTGGGTCTGAATTGCCAAGTACTCCTGCTCTGTTGCATTTCAGATGGGAAACTTCAAATAAAAATCATTAATCTCTGGTCTTCCCAGCTAGTAAAATACATAATAAAATTCTTTGATTCTCCTGGCTGGGAATAAAATAAAATAAAATACTCACCAGAAAGAACTAGGCATGGACTAGTCATATCACAAGTGGTGCATTATTTTCAGTGTTTGGTTATATGTTTATTAGAGATTATTGACCAACTGAAATGTGCTCCTTTCAGCTCTAAATGTCAATGAGTATAGAAAGGCAACTTGGATACTAAGAATCTTAGATGTTCTGACTAGAGAGGCATAGGTTCAAGGGAATATAAGTCATCTTCAAATATTTGAAAGGCATTCTGATTAAGCAAAACTGGCTTTTATTGTTTTGTTTTGTTTTTTTCTTTTTTTTCCAAAGGGCAGAACTTGAAACTTTATGAGAAATTGTAGGAAGAAAATGTATGGAGATAGTAATACCTTACTAATGATTAGAGCTTTGAACCATGCAAACATGAGAGGTTGCATACTATTCATCAGAAATATTATCTAAGGTAAATATTGACTGGAAGTTTGGATTATAAGACTTTCTCAGCTATGTTGAGGAACTTTTTGAGAGTCTGATAAAATTATGGATCCTTTCTATAAAAATCCACAGATGCACACACACAATTTGCATACAGTTTTAAAGGTTCTTAGTTCCTTTGAAGCTTACTCATAGATTCTGGTATTGGAATCAGGTCTATAATTTAATTAACTTGCAATTCTTAGTAAATCACAGACCCTTCATAATTAAGTTATAGTGATTAGAGATCTTTCTATATATAAATCTTACATTCTAAAAATATAAAGTATTTTATTTTCTGTTAGAAAGCAATTCTTGCTTTTAAGACTGAGAATTGGAAATGAAGAACAGGGGTCTTCTCTCACTAAAAAAATAAAAAATGAGTCCTGCCTGGCCAACATGGCTCAGTGGTTGAGCATCAGCCTGTGAACCTTGAGGTCATGGTTTGATTTTTGGTCAGGGCACATGTGAGGCATGCAGCAGAGAGCCAATCGGTGATTCTTTCTCATCATTGATGTTTCTATCTCTCTTCTCCTCTTCCTGCCTTTCTGAAATCAATAAAAATACATTTGTAAAAAAAGGAATTCTGAAGAATACATGTGATAAAGCCTCATTTTCCTATTGGTTTGTACTTAAACAACATGTTCTTGTGTTTCAATTTCCAATTTTAATTTTTGGCTATATGTAATAATAAATCAAGAGCACAGAAGGTTTGTGTGGGAGTTATACCTGAGGGATAGATGAGGAGTGCCTTTTGTAATGAAAGATAGTTGAAAGGCATGGGTGACTGGGTGAATCCATTTTACAGTTCATTAACACTGCCCCTAATGGGCAGAGATCATTGCCAGAATTTATCCCTGTTAAGCAATTACACACGCATACATACATACACAAGCATATGTGCTTATAGAAATGGAAAGGATTTCCTTTCCATCAAGCTTAGGAAGAGAAATAGCAATCAATATTCACTTACTCTTATAGTACACATGTGTTTTATGCTAGTTGTTTTTGGTTTGGTCTGTGTTCAGTAATCTCTACTATTTGCTGGGGGGGGGAATGGTGTAATTTGAAGCAGTAGCAAGAGTAGAACAAAGGAATTGAGTAAAAAGTATTAAATAGAAACTTCATTAGCATTTTTAAATTCCAGTTCACTAAAGTTAAGAGGTTTGTTTTTTAAATAACCATCTTCCCACTATGCCTCCCAACCATAAACACATCTTATTATCCGTTCCTACTCCTTCACCTTTCTCTTTCTCCCCCTTACCATAAATAGTTATTTATAGTGCATTCTAGGTAATGCCTAGTTCTATAAAAAAAGAAAAATAGCCGAAACCGGTTTGGCTCAGTGGATAGAGAGCTGGCCTGCGACTGGAGGGTCCCAGGTTCAATTCCGGTCAAGGGCATGTATCTTGGTTGCAGGCGCATCCCCAGTGGATGGCAATGCAGGAGGCAGCTGATCAATGTTTCTCTTTCATTGATGTTTCTAGCTCTCTATCCCTCTCCCTTCTCCTCTGTAAAAAATCAATAAAATATATTAAAAAAAAATAAACGGAGATACAAAGAACTACCTGGGCAGGACATGAACCCTGAAGGCATTTACTGTCTAATGGTTGACTAAGGACACCCTGAACAAATCAGCTTTTCTTTGTTTCTCATAAACACACACAGACTTGCCAGGAAGCATTCTTAACAGCAGCACCAGACATTGCTGCACACCTTCTCTGGGTGAAGCCTTAGGCTGGCAAGTGTTGTGAGCCCTAGTAGTGCCCAGTCTCTTATGAAGCATGCGGGTTCCTGAGCACATCCCGAAATCCAGGAAGTCCAGGGTGAAATACAGTTTTAAGTCAGGGTTCATGGGAAAGTGCTATAAGTAGTCAGCAGTCTGCATTTTGAAAGAAATGACTACTGATAAAATGGGGAAACAGAGGAATGTGCCATGGGCTGATGTTGCTGCTGTATAACTGGGGGGACCTTGCATACAGAATTGCCAAACAACCCACAGTGGCTAAAATCATGTCTAATCAGCGGTGCAGAAAGTAAGTAGGAGCGTAGACAAGGGAGTGTTTATGGCAGAAGTAGAAATTTAGAAGAATCTTCCATAAATAGAATATATAATGTCTATCAAGAGGTTTTTTTCTGTCTTAGCCTGTTAACCACGGCCATTGTACATGTTATTCCTTTCTTTTGGCCTCTTATCTGAATTCTACTATTAGCTTAGTTCATCACCATTTCCAGTCCATTGTGATTCTATGATCCTCCTCAACTTTGCCTCCACTCTAATTCTCAGAAATTAAGATTTTTTTTAAAGAATATATGTTACTCCACAACTTTTAATATATTTTATTGATTTTTCACAGAGAGGAAGGGAAAGGGATAGAAAGCCAGAAACATCAATGAGAGAGAGAGATCGATCAGCTGCCTCCTGCACGCACCCCCACTGGGGATGTGCCCGCAACCATTGTACATGCCTTTGACCGGAATCGAACCTGGGACCTTTCAGTCCCCAGGCTGATGCTCTATCCACTGAGCCAAACCGGTTTCGGCAAATTCTCATAAATTAAGATCTTGATTGGTCATCAGACTTTTAGGAAACATCAGAGCTCACAGAAATGGGCAGGAGAGAATGCTGGTCACCATTCAAGTAGCAACTCTTGTGGGAGCTGTGAGTCCATGGTTATTTCAGTATCACCTACTATAGAAATGCTACACCTACTTGAGACTATTGGCATTGCTGTGGAGGTGCATTATCAATAGCTCATCATAAAAAAATAAAATCAGATTGAAAGGACATAAGGTTGCTCTGTATTAATTCTACTAGAATACAGAAGGCAAGTGTCATCATGCTGTCTTAATTTATTTGAGCCCATTTACTTGGAATTGTAGGGCTTGCTTACCTTCCTAGAAGATTTATCCTAGTAATTTGTCATAAAAAGATAGGAATTCAACTCTAATATGAGTACTGATAAAGCTTTTTATACTCATGATCAGATAGAGTACACAAAATAAATGCAGAAATCCATAATTCGGATGCAGAAGAATCCAATGGAGAATACATAGGAGGTACAACAAATTAACGCTTGTTTGTTTTACATGTCCTTGGCCCTCTTCTCTGTAGTTGCTGTGATTTGCCACCCACCTTTTTCTCAGATCATTATGACCTTGCTCTTCTTTATTATTCATTGAAGTGGTTTCTCTTCCCCTGTTGTAGACTGTTTTGAAGCTTCTCAACTGGTGGTCATATCTTCTTAGATTCTTGGTGTAGAATATTTTTATATGTGTTATGATGCTCCCCTACCCCATTCCTCCCCAAAGAACATGGAATATTTTTCCTGGAGTTAAAGGCATGTGATTGAAAAGATGTATGATTAACATGAGTCTGCTTTCCTGTGGATGGTTACCTAACTCCTCAGAAAGTTACTTGGAGGTGAGTTGCTTGCCTAGCGAGAGTACACAGATACATCAAAAGTGGTTTTTGTGTTCTTTCCCTACAACTCTTACAGAGGAATCTACTCTCAGTGTCCTTGGCTGACAGTAAGACTTAAAACTCTATTTATTATTTTTCATAAACTTTATAATTTATTTGCCCAAGGAAGTATCCACAGCAAGATCTCAGAAAAGGGGAATAAATCAGAAACTACCTTATGGAAATGAAGATTAGTCCTAAATCCCCACTTTTTAACAGGTTCATTGTGGAACCTTCTTTTATGCTGAGTGTTAATATCTGCTTTTCTATTAATCTGTTTCCATTTATTGGCCTTTTCCTCTAGTTACAAAACCATTAAAGATTAAGTCTTCTTTTTTTCTATATGGAAACCCTCAAGTACTTAAAGATGTCTATAATAATATCTTTTAGTCTCTGCCACTCTTGGCTGAATCTGAGCAGGTAGTCACTCTCATGCTTGTCAATGTATTTTTTTAAATGGGGCACCCAGCATGTTGAACCATACCCCCGATGTGTATCTTATGTAAAGTTCAGAAAAATGAGCTGCATATTAGACTTCAATTCATGTGTGTATTTATTTAACAGTTACATCGAACTATTATCTATTATATTTTTTTGTTCAGTGAAAATCTCCTGGTTTTGTCTTGCATTGAGGACTATGGAATCAGGCCTCTCATCTTGTGCTTATGCTACTGATTTTCTCAAACCTACACGCAGGATTTTACATTTAGGCTTGTTACTTTTTCCTGCTCTGAAGCACTTGGGAGTCCAAGGAAAAGGACGGCCTGCCAGTTGAGAATGTGTTTTATGTACTCTACAATAATTGAAACAGAGTCTCTGAAAGTTTTTTTCTTTTTAGGTAATTTTCATTTTCATTTGCATGAGCAACATGTGCACAGAAAAAAAAAACACACCAACACAAAGTCCAACTTTGAATTTTATCTGGGCCTTTAAGGACTGTAGAAAGCAATGACAAAGACATTCTTTGGTAGGCAATGTAACTATCGATCTTATGCCACAGTGGTTTTCTGGCTGCCCAAGTCAACAGCCTGTTGCCTACACGCATTTAATCATGATGTGGTACCCAAGAGTTAGGGCGATTGAACCTCTTTAGACAGGTAATTGCATGTGTACGTCAAAGTTAATAGTGGCCTTGTAGAATGACAGAATATTAAATGCAAAGGAATTATTTAGATCAATAGTTGTTCCTTAAAACTTCACAAACAGCCCTTGCCAAATAGGTGGTAAGCACCTGGTCAATAAGTGTGTCTAAGTTGTGCACACTGCTGTTTTGAAATTCTCTAAGTATGAAACTTATCCAATGGCATTTTCTTCTTGTTCAAGGGCTTTGGATAGCAATGTTTTCCAATTATCCTCTTTAAATGGGACCCCTTTATTAAAACCACTAATGTAACTTTGTTAAATGCATGTGGTTCAGAAGGAACCCAAAGCATATTCTGACTCTAACAGTCAGGGCAATACATTATCTACTTTCCTTAAGGATAAATATCTTCCCAGAGTCCAGAGTGACTGATTTACTCATCTGAGTTATCTTTCCAAGAAATTAGTTATACATTAGGTATGCATTTAGCTTTCAAGGACTGATAACCTGAGTGACATTGGTCAGCAAACTGCGGCTCACGAGCCAAATGCGGCTCATGAGCCGCAGTTTGTGCTCTGTTGAATAATGAGTTTGTTGCCCACTGGGTTAAACAGAACATAGTTTATTTTTCAACTTTAATAAGTCCAGAGGTAGATGATACAGAGCTAATGGAACTATTTCAGGAGAACATTGGGTGTTTAGGCTCTTCTGTCTTCTTGCTTCTCCATTCATAGAGTGTGACTTTGAATTCGGAGTCTCAGAAGGGGTTTTTTCCCATAGGCACCAACTGTGTGGTTTTGTAGCAAGAATGGCAGAAGAGGCTTGCTGTCCAAAAAGTCTGCCTTTTTAAAATAACATTTCCCAGTGACTTCCATTAACATTTTCTCAAGATTAACTGTGTCACAGGGGAATGACTCTAAGGAAGTTGGGGAAAGCAAGTAATTTCAGTCTCTCCTCAAAAAAAAAATTGTTTCAATATCCCAGGGAAATGGCAAAATGGATATTGAGTAAAAACTAGAAGTATCTGCCGAAACCGGTATGGCTCAGTGGATAGAGCATCGGCCTGCAGACTGAAAGATCCCAGGTTCGATTCTGGTCAAGGGCATGTATCTTGGTTGTGGGCACATCCCTAGTAGGGGTGTGCAGGAGGCGGCTGATAGATGTCTCTCATCGATTTTTCTAACTCTCTATCCCTCTCCCATCCTCTCTGTAAAAAATCAATAAAATATATTAAAAAAAAAACTAGAAGAAACTAGAAGTATCTGTCACAACTGCCCTTCTAGATTGATAGTTTGACCTATGAACTGAAGACTGGGCTGCCCTCCTCTCCTGCCCTACTCCTCAGAAATAAACTACAATTGAGCAAGCACTGGTTTTTATAATGCATCTTGGTATTCTTATATAAGTACCACCTAGTAAGTCATGGGAGGCTATTGGATTCTTTAGTACCAGCGCTGAGTCTTCTTACAAGTCATATCATTTTTACATTATTTTATCTGGGAAATCACAACATAGTTTCCATGCTTTGACCTGTCAGCAATCCAGATCTTGATTTTTTAATTCCCAGTCTTGGAAACCTAGTGTATTCAAACTTTGTTTGCTCAACCAACCTGCTTTTATTGCTTTATTATTGGATTGAGGAATGTACTTGGGTGAGAATAATATCAATCATTTCTCCAAAGCCTGCTTATCTCAGCCATACTGAACAACTTCAACCTTCTTCTAAGATTATTTGGTTGTGACAGTCAAATTTAATTCTGCTGGGTTATAGATCTGTACTCTTCTAATTTGGTTCCCTTGTATAATTTCTTATTCTCTTTAATTTTCACCAAAAAATATCCTAATTTGTGCAATATATTAGTCACCAAATGTAGAAACTATTACTCCAGTTATATATATATATGTAACAGGGCCTGCCTACTGTGGTAATGCACTGGTTTCCTTGTTCTCAATGTCTCTATGGGCAGTTGGGTTAAAAATACTTTAGTATCATCAATATTTTGACAAATTTGAAAAGGGCAATTAAAATAAAAGTTGGAACTTTATTTACTAATCAACCACTGCAGCTCAGATATCAGTTAACACTGTGAAGGGCATGACTCTAGACAGATAAAACTGGATAACTGAGGAATAAGTTGAAATAAATTATACATTTTTGTCACGATCCTATTATTTAGCAATGGGGACTTCTTGTTCTTAATTATATGACATGATAGTTTCAGCATAGAAAATATGCAACTTCCTTAAACGTGAGTCACATTCACAACAAACCTCTAAAAAATGGGCTGTGGAAAAGAGGCTCATGATTTTCCTTCCCCGCACATTACACATGTAACTATTATTTGCCTTTATTGTTTAAGTGTATGCCTTCCTCCTCCTTGAATGTAAATGCACTTTAAATAGATTAGGATTTTCACATTGATATTCCAGAGCACAGTTTTGCGCTATGGATTTTCTTCCATCTGAATGTAATTCTGACTGATCACAGTGGTTAATATTGTTGTGACCCGAAAAGGTAAAGCAAACGTTTGCTGAAATTTACATAATTTTCACTTTTCTGATGCTAGCAAATGTGAACTGCTTCAAAACAAAAATCACCTGTATTTTTCCTAAAGAAAAGGAAAAGTTTTCCATATCAGTTCATATTTTTCCTTATTGAGCTAATTATCTTTTGCTATGTGGCAGTTTAGTTTATTTTCTTCTTCCCCCCCCTCTCCCACCCCTCAGCCGCATGCTGTGTAAAGGCTTGTTCAAAGCAGTACTGCATAAAGGAGAGTTCTATAAACAAATTTAATTTCTTCCATTGGTGGAAAGGTATGCATTTGGGGGTCTCTGGCAGTTTCTTTATAGACTATTTATGTGAATAAAAAAAACAAAACAGTATTACTTGAAAAAAAATAAAACTTTGATTTAATAGTACAAAAGAGGGTACTGCCTAATCTTGAAAATAGAAAATTGCTTTTCTTCAAAATCCATTGCTTTCATACTGTTTCTGCCTGCTACTGCTGAAGGAGAAAAGACCCACCTTTGCTCTTCTACCAAATGTGTTGTTTTGCCTCTATAAGGCTTGGCTGTAAATAATAGTTGAAATGAGTAAATTTTAATAATAATAGTAAAATGTCTGATAGGATCTTCAAGTCTGGATTGGATAACTCTGATTAAACCACAGCAGGAGATAATTTACCTAGGAACCTGAAATGAGAAATTACACATTTGGCATAGCTTAGCAAGGGGATATGATTTACTTGTTGCTCTTTGAAAATGTTGCTGTAAATGTGAGATGGAATGGACAGCATTTCTGAAGTAGACAGGTTTTTCGGTGAGATGCTTTGTATTTTTTTCTGTGATAAATGACAAATCAAAATATTGCCAATATGAAGAAATACTGATTGTATTTGCACTTAATCTTCCATTGGTCATTAAAGTTTCCATTTTTTATCACAACTTAAGGTGATGGTTGCTGTGCTAAGAAGTTGCATTATTTTAAAGCAAACCACTGTGAATTGGGCCAGAACATTTCATTCTAAACACCTGAATCCTAAATGTTATTAATGAGTAAAATTGTACATTGCACAGAAAACTAGAAGCTTTCTTTGTTCTTAAAAATTAGAAAAGCAAATCTAGTTTAAATTATGTAAGGATAATGTTAGGTGAAACATTTTTTTTTCCATTTGGATATAAAATATTAAGTCTAGAAATGTTTCTTGTATCTCTTTGTTTAGGTAGCTAAAGCAATCTAATGGTAAACTAGTTCATTGAAAAATAATATGTGTAGCAATTATCATGTATATATTTAAAAAGTCATCAGAAATGTTTTGTTTCAATACCTATCATATGTCAAATATTGAAGACCACACCATATCCTTAATGAAAACTTCATTAGAAAAACATTAGTAGGTTAAATCTACTCTGTGTTTTATTTTATTTAGAATACAAGCGGGTAACTGTGTTAGTTTGCCCATGTAATGTTTTCTGCTATACCTCAACACAGCCAGGAACAATTCCACAGAGGTCTACAGACCTACTAACACCTGTCAAGATAAACTCATAGTTCTCAGGGGGAATCATCTTAGTAACAGAACAGAGAAAATCTGAGGAAAGTAATTTTCTCTTGAAAGAAAAAAACACCCACTGATTAATGATTTTTCAAAATGCTTCAGAGGTGATATATTTCTTATACAAGTATCAAATATGTAATCAGATGTGTATATATATGTGTGTGTGTGTATGTTTTCTATTTTTATTTTTTAATATATTTTTTATTGATTTCAGATTGGAAGAGCGAGAGAGAGAGATAGAAACATCAATGATGAAAGAGAATCATTGATCGGCTGTCTCCTGCATGTCCCCCACCAGCAATCAAGCCTGTAATCCGGGCATGTGCCCTTGACTAGAATCAAACCCAGGACCCTTCAGTCCTCAGGCCAATGCTCCATTTACTAAGCAAAACTGGCTAGAGCTATATAACCTATTTTAAGAATAAATTTTTTGGCGTGTAAGTTTTCATTTTGATATATTCTAAGAGATTTGAAATATGTGAAATGATCACGCATTTTGAATTGAACCACTGAAAGTTTTTTCTACACCTAGAGCTGAATCTTTCCTTACCCATCCTAGAACAAATATATTAGATTATAAGTCTTGCTATAGTGATATTATTTGAATGGTTATAGTTATCGTTAAAATGGTGCCAGTATTTCCATTATAGAACCCTATTTTCAAGGATTTATAAGTTCACTATAAATGTTTGCTCTGCAATTCAAGTTGGCAGCAAGCATTTTAGATTGGTGGTATGTTTTTTTTTCTTCTACATCATATGAAAAAGAGAGACATCTGTTTATAGCCTGAGAAGGAAAATATGACAAAGAATTCCATTATTCTCCATAACCAATTTATTTACCCTTCAAATTAATGTTCAGCCTAAATTTATTGTATGTTTTAGGCAGTAAAAGAACTAACCAAAATACCTGAAAGAGTAAGTTGAGAGAATTTGTTTTCCTTTTTTGTTGGTCTTGGTTGCTTATTTGAAATTCCTAAACTTGTAGATATACTTAACTAATTGCTTTGATACTACATTATTTCAGCACAATAATAAGGTGAATACATTGTCATGTATCTTGGATATTTTTAAAAGATATTTGTTAATAGTCTCTACTTAAGAAAGCAGCAATTATTTGGCAAGATTAAAAAAGTTTCCAACAGATATGTATGTGTTAAAACTGGGTAGAATGAAGAGTGAGAAATTAAGAGGGGGAGGAAAGAGAAAAAATAGTTTTTTACAGAAGGAATAATATGGATAATGGCAATGAAGTAAAGAGGTGTATAGTGTGTCTAAGGAAGAAAGAAGTTCATGTAGCTGGAGCCTAGGATGCTTTGTGGGGAAGTGGCAGAGGTTGAGATAAAGGTAAACTGAGAAAGGCAGCATAAAGATGAAATTTAAAGGGCTTAATATTCCCTAATATCCCATACTAAAGAATGTTGATTTTATTTCAAACAGATCTTTGCAATGGAATAGTCACACTAACTTAACTCTTGTACTGACATCAAAATACAACTCTAATAAAAAGTATAATCTAATGTATTTGTCCTTAATTGGATGGGGATTAAATTATAGACCCCAGATAAACCTATTTAGAGATTCAATTTATATTGCATGGTTCAATCCCTTACAGTGCATTCAGATGACAATGCATGCTCTAGATTAGAACATCTATACATATAAAAGGCTAATATTCTAAGTGTCTGTCTGACCGGTTGCTATAATGCACACTGACCACCAGGGGGCAGATGCTCAACACAGGAGCTCCCATGATGTGCATCTGCCATTTACAGAGAAATGACACTGCAGACAAAGCAACACTCGGCTTCCCCCAAGTGGGACAAAAGCCTTGCCACCACCCCAGAGCAACAGCCCACCAAATCACAGCCGATGCTGCCAAGATTCCATGGCACAAAATGCAGCCCACTGCCCAGCCCAGCCCCCAAACGGTCACTGTGGGCACTGGGTAATGACTTCACATAGCAACACCTCACTTTCTCCCCCTAGCAACTAGCCTTCTTGGAGTTTCTTCAGCCTAGGAACATACCTTGCTTTGTAGCCAGGTGGAAACATTTTATACTGTACTATAACCAAATGTCTGTGAAGCAGTTTTCCTGTGCCTCCTCTTTTGATCCTCACAGAAATCCTGGAGTAAATAGATAGGAGACTCAGTGGAATCCTCTTTTCTTTTCATTAGCCAGAAAATGGAGATTTAGAAAATTTAGAGACTTGACCCAACTGGGGAGGGGGGGGAAAGAAAGGGAGAGAGAGAGAGAGAGAGAGAGAGAGAGAGAGAGAAAGAGAGAAAGAGAAATGGTAGACCTTGAAAAAAATTTCAGGTTTTTCTCACTGCACAGAATATAGTCAAACACTGCTACAGTTAAATATTTTACTCTTTGTTATCCCTGTGTGATCTACAATAATAATCTGCTTTGTGTTGATATTCACTGCTGTGTTGCTGACAATTACCTGAAAGAGAAGTTGAGGTGCTTCACTGGGCTGGAAAAAGTTTAGCTAAATCAGAAAGCAGGTCCAATTAGCTAAATCAAAAAGTAGGTCTAATTAAGCAAGTTTATTATATATATAATAGCTAAGTTGACTAATGCATGCATGATACACATAAAGCTCTCACTGGCACAAATCACAGGCATGTTTTTCAATCTGTCATTGTCAATTGTGAATTTGGTTGACATTTCTATTATAGAGAGAGGGCAAACAGTGATATTAAAATATTTCTTCTAATTAATTTTTTCAATGTGCATGAATCTGTGCACCAAAACACTAGTATATTTATAAAGATAGATCAAATTGGTTTATGTTCTAAGTATTTAGGAATTCAGGAAATAGGACTTATGTGATGCATATGATTTCTGGTTCCTAATTTACATATCTGTATTTACTAGGGTATTTGAAAATTATGTCTTGAGTTTTATATCATCCGGAATAAAGCTTTATGTTTGTCCTTCCATTCTCAATAGTGATGGGCATATATGATGTAATGTTAGAATATGATGCTGAATACAGGCAGGCAGATCTCAGTTGGTCAGTCTTTGACATTGAACTTTTCTGGAGCTGATGCTAGTCAGACTGGAAGCCTGATATAACAAGACCTGAAGGGGTCTTTCTGGAATTTTTATATAGACTGACTATTGGGATGGCTAGTATTATGTTTTATATGGAAGAAAGCATTCTCATCCATTCTGATTTATTTTCTCCATACCCTCTCCCCTAAAAAGAAAGAATTAATCATCCTAAAAATAAATAAGTGCTGTATTAATACATATATACTGTATACCAGATACTATTCAGATACTATTCTAAATGTTTTATATATATATATCTATGTATATATATATATACCCCAACTCATTTAAGCCTCACGAGAATCCCACATCCACTCCTTTTAATGATAAGAGAACTGGTGTTGAATAACTCCTGAAGGCCACAAATCTAGCAAGTTAGTAGAGTCAAAATAGAATCCTGGTGCCCTGCCTGAGTTCCTGTCCCTAGCCACTGGCTAAGCTAACCAAAGAAGAATTCAAATACAAATGGTGGAAAGAAAAAATAGCTTTTTCTAAGTAAAGGGATTTTATGGTTGCATGGTGTAAAATAAGGACATGCAAGTTTATATGGTGGACATCCTGAAGTATTTAAAGATTCATAAAGAAAATATCTGAGAACAATGTGGTTATCTATCTAGAGTGTATGAGTATACTGCAAAGGAGAGCATTAGTAAGGGGCTTAATTAGAAAGCTTGCCATGTATTGCTAACAAAACCTGTGTCAAAGATTTTGACATTCAGACAGAGCAGTGGTTCAAAAAATCTGATTTCCCTGGAAAGCAGTATGAGCATCACCCTGGAACTTGTTAAAAATACAAATTATTAGGCCTTTTTTTAAAAAATATATTTTATTGATTTTTTACAGAGAGGAAGGGAGAGGGATAGAAAGTCAGAAACATCGATGAGAGGGAGACATTGATCAGCTGCCTCCTGCACGCCTTACACTGGAGATGTGCCCACAACCAAGGTACATGCCCCTGACCAGAATCGAACCTGGGACCTTTCAGTCCGCAGGCCGACGCTCTATCCACTGAACCAAACTGGTCTCGGCAATCAGGCCTTTTTGAAGACCCAAGCAAAGTAACCTATGATTTAATAAGCTCTCTTAGTGATTCTCAGTCACACTAAAGCTTGAGCACCTCAGATTTAGAGAAACAGAGACTGAATTAAGAAATTATTGGAGAGATGGCCAAACTTGACCATAGACTAAGTGGGGAGTTCTTAGAATATGGTTAAATTAATCAACCATACAGTTCAGTATTATTACATTTTTAGTACCTATCCTATATAATAAAAGCCTACTATGCTAAATGTCTGGTCATCTGTTCAACCAATAAAAGCTAATATCCTAATGATATGCTAAGGCTTCTCAACTGTTCACTATGACATGCACTGACCACCAGGGGCCAGATGCTCTGACCAGTAGGGTTAGCTTGCTGCTAGGGTCTCATTGATAAAGATTGAGCTAGATGGGCTGGACATGCCCTGGAGCCTTCCTGTGTTCCCTCTCCAGCTGGTCAGTCTCCCACATCCCTCCCTGGCCTGTTTCATGCACCGATGGGGTCCCTCAGCCTGGTCTATACCCTCTTGCAATTTAGGACCCCTTGGGGGATGTTAGAGAGCCGGTATCAGCCTGATCCCATAGGCCAGGCTGAGAGACCTCACTGGTGCACAAATTCATGCACCAGGCCTCTAACCTAAAGTATGTACAAATGAATAAATAACAATCATTTATATTTAGTACTTAATATATTTTAGAGACTGTTCACATTGAATTACATGTAGCGTTATAATCATAGTAAAAATGGGAAAACTGGGACAAGGAGCTATTTAATCCAATGTCACAGGAATAATAATAACTCCAATTCAAACTCATAGCCTGGCACTCATTGCAAGTTCTCTTGCTATATTATGGGCAAATTCAAGTCCAAAGAGCATGGACCTATATATATGAATTTGTTGGCGATACAACTTGCTTGAAATAACTATACAAACAATATAAGATGACAGTGATTGAAAGATGACATATGTCTGGTTGGTGCCCAAACAATGCCAATGATACTTAAAGATGTAGTTATAGAGAAATCTCTATGATGTTTCCTTGGTGCTTAGGCAGGTAGTGTCATAAATGAATATTTTACATCAATAAAACAAGAGAAGAGATAGATAACATAAAGTACAGTGGTCCTAAACACTGCCAACCTTAATTGAATAAATCCATTTATGTTTCACAAGTCAGACTGTATACCTGGCTTTAATTTAATTTAAGTGAATTTGGCTTCATGCTGGCTCATGCTGGGTTCTCACTACTCCCTCCTATTCATTATATCAGTTCTAGGTAATAGCTAAATTGACTGAATTCACAATCTATGTCTCTGACTGGATCATAGGTGGCAGGAGATGAAAGTGCACTTCCCACTAAATAAAAACTTCATAAACCAGACTTTTCTGAAATATTGTTACTTCTGTGGGCCTTAGATTTATCATCTGAATAAGAAAGAGATTGCACTACAGAATTTCCAGGGCTGCTTTTAACCCTGGCATTTCTTTATTTTACTCTTTTCATGTTTTACTCTTTCTACTTGGGCTTTTCTAATCTGCTAATTTCTCAGAATACCCAGTAACTCATAAAGGTCACAAGATAAGAGGTTTACCATTTCATGAATGACCCCCTCTTCTAAGCATTTTTCTTTTTTGTTGTTGTTGTCCCTGTGCACCAATCAGGAAGAATATATGCACCCCTATGTTTATAGCAGTGTTATTTACAGTAGTTAAGATTTGGAGTCTTTTTCCTTTTATTCTCTTTCATTCTAAGGCCTGGATACAGGTAGAGGAATAGATGGGTCTGTTCCCTGCTTTCTTTGTGCTGACACCATTAGGAATGCAAAAATGCAAGACCGACAATCACCTCATTTTTAATTTTTAAAAGATCGGGCTGCCTTTGGGTTTTAATATACTTTTCCTCTGCTGCTTTTAGTGTATACATTTTTATTTAAAGAGCTTAATACTGAACTGTAAAAATGTCCAATTATGTTTAAGAAAAGCACGAAAAGGTTGAAAGTGTCTGCCTGACAACCACTCTGTTTCTAGAGACAGAGGGGTTGATTTTTTGGAATATGAAAAAATAATTTGAAATGACCTATTCTTTTCCATCTCTCCCTACAACCTCCCTTCCATTCATTCTCTTCTCTCCTTCCATTTTATTTGTTTTATCCCCTCACCTTTCAAATCCATCTCCCACTTCTTAACCCTGTTGTCTGACTTATGCTACCTGCCTTCTTAGTCATCATAAATCAAAATGGACCTCGGACAATTTACTGTGCACAGTGATTAGGTTCTTTTGGTAAATCTCAGTAGTCACAGTTGTTAGAGGAGAATGAAGGTTAACCACTATTCCAAGAATTTCTCTAAGTCTAGGTCATAGTGAATGTAAGATGCATATCACCCTGTTGCGATGGAATCAGACATTTAAGTAGGCACAGAATCTTAGAGCCTGTTCTGGATGCTTGATGAAGTCCCAGCTCTTGGTTTTATTAAATGCCTGAAAAAATGACTTTCCAAAAAGATTTTTATGAAGCAAAGATGGCAGTATTGCAGGAGCATCATCCAACTCATCATCTGTCAGAATTAGGTGACTAAGATCTGTTAAGGATCACTAATAGCACCCAGTTCATGTGATGGTTACATGAACTAATACATTTAAATCTCTGAGTTGTGCCAGTTACAGATGTGTCCGTTATTATTAGTATTGTTATGGCGCCATTCCTTATAGTGAAGGGTGAAAGGGTTCTTATATTCACATATTCTATTTAAGTAGAAGCAAAACATGTCTAAAGGTATTTTGGCCAACCCACATTTCTTGAATATTAATGATTTCATAAAGATAACCCCTTTCTAACTTTCATTACACCAACTGATAAGCCATTTATTTCACCGATGATAACCTAACTCTAACATACATTGTAATTAGCAAAGCCACGTCATGATGGGAGATGATGATAGCTCAAGGCTTCTGGAAGCCACCTCTGGCTTCTATAACTCTGGCTGACACTGGAGCATAAAGTTCTGATGAAGGCTTCTGACTCTCTTGGGATACAGAATAACACTGGCACACATTTATACACCCCGGTCTATGCTGAAATATTTAAGAGTACATTGCAGAGAGCCAGGCACTCTGTCTCCTGCAACCAATTCTTCACTCACCTAACCCTGATTTGTCAAATGCTGCCTCAGTTTCCTTTTATTAGTGTCCGTTCCAACCACAAGGACTGACTAGCTGAAGAGACATAAAGAGTAAGCACAGGCTTTATTTGTTTCCCACAGATTAGGCATGTGTTTACTCACAAGACTTTTCTCCACTCTCTATACAGAGAATCACTCTTTGTTCCATCAGATTACAACCATTTGTAATAAATATTGCAGCAGCAGTATCACGGCATCCATGCTAGAACCTCCTAAGTATTGCAAAGGTGCCCTAGACATCGGCCTGAAACACGCACAGCTATAATTTCTTTTTTCAAGGAAGCAATAAATACATTTTTTTTTAGCTCTTGAGACTCTAGTAAAACTGAGATTTCTGGTCTATCCTTTTCCTAAACCCATCTTTATCTCCCAGGGCCCCAGGCAATATAAGACAGATGTGTGGGGGGGGGCCCTCCTTCATTGAATTCTCTTGGGAGGGTTGTTCAGAAGTTTCTTTACTTATTCTATTTCTATGGCCTTAATTTATACAAGTAATTCTCCAAAGTCCCAGCCCCATCCTTCCCTAGTAATAAGAGAATAACAAATATAGTTAGTATTTATTATTTTTGGATATGAATTCACCTTCTCACTAAAATTTCTAAACCCCCAAGTCCTGGCTAGGTAGCTCAGATGGTCAGAGTATCATCCTGATACGTCAAGGTTGTTGGTTTGATCCCCAGTCAGGGCACATGCAAGAATCAACCAATGGTTGCATAAATAGAACAATGAGTTGATATTTCTCTCTCTCTCTTTCTCCAGCCTTCTCTATTTCCCTCTTCCCCCCACTCTTTCTTCCTCCTCTCTTCCTCCTCATCCCTTCCTCTCTCTCAAATCAATTTAAAAAAATGGTATCAAAAATTGCAAACTCCAAATCAACACCCATAGCACTATTTTGGTCATTAACAGACATGCACAGAATGGCAAAAATTTGAGTCCCAACACCCATGTTCCTACCTGAGGTCAAACAACACAGCACTCTACCTTCTTTCAGCTCTTGTATTATAAACAAAGGGGCCTTTTGGTGGTCTATTTAGTGGCACATTTTTTAAAAATATATTTTTGCATGCTTTTTGTGGATCATTTTGCTGGTTAAAATGGCCACTACACATAATGCTGAAGTGCTAACATTCCTAAGCAAACGAGGCTGTGGGACACCGTATGGAGAAAATAGATATTAGGTAAGCTTTATTCAGGCTTGAGTTATATTGATGTCAGCTGTGAGTTCACTGTTAATGAATCAAGAGTACATATTCAATAAGATGTCTTTAACCAGAAAAGCACATAAAACAAGGTTATATATTGATTAGTTGATAAAAATGTTGTGGCCAGCGGCTTGCATGAACTTAACTCCTAGGGACATTGGTTCAGGTTTGGCTAATTCAGTGTTCACAGGGACTTTATAGACCATAACTACTGGGGAGAATGAGAATTAACTGCATGTTCTAAGAGACTAACTTACATTTCACATATGCTGGGCACTAGAGGGAGTACAAAGAAAGATTGGACTCTGTTCCCCTTCAGGAATTCCTGTAGCTGGTGAGGGGAGGACAGATTAACACTGTACAGGAGGGCACAGAGAGCAGTGCAGTGCTCTGCATGTCCTGTAGATGGAAAGAACGGAACGCATTGTGCAGGCTAATCAGCTCGATAGGTTAGACCTGTATGGGAGGAAAAGCATAATGCCTTAATTGTGGGGAGCATTTGATATATTTTAAATCACTCTCACATTAAATATTGCATTATATCCTTTCTGCCCTGTGGGATTCTGAGGGAAGCTAGGAACATGACTATTTTATAAAGGAAGCCAGGGAGCCTCAGGGAGAGGCTCAGTAACTAATCGGACATCACTGGTAAATGGCAGTGCCAAGGAGGCCGCACAGGTCCCCTACCTCTGCTCTTTCCCTGCGAACACTGTCAAAGATCACATTCAGAATGGGAGCCTGGAGTCCTGGAACCGTGCTGGGGAGGGGCATGATCCTCTTCTTTCCTTTGGAAGCTTGCCTTGATATTTCAAAAGTGAATAATCACAACGCTGGACTTGTGAGGAAAATACATAAGCTAAAATAATAATAATAATAATAATAATAATAATAATAATAATAATAATAATGAAGAGGAAGTGGCCTGGGAATAAGGGTGGCGACAGGACACAGTGGAAGGTGCAAGATTTGGAGTCTGTTGGTTTATTAGCAGTTCAGGAAAGTTAGGAGATATAGCACATTTAAGTAAATAGATGCTCCTCCTTTAGCATGGCTAAGCTATTTCAATTAGTGGACTGAAGAATTATCTGCTTAGCAGAATGACATAAACTTTTGACAGGAACATAAGATGACAGATTGCTGCTACAGATTTGATTTGGGAGCCCCTCAACACTGTTACAAAGTGGCCACCAGTGTCCCTGGGTGGCCTCTCTGCATGGACTTGGAAGCAATAGAGAAGTCTAAATGGCCACGTGTATGAATGGCTGATTTAAGTCAAATCCTTCCAGATTACTTTTTTTCCCCCAATATGGACTTTACATTTGTTGATACAAGGGTTATCAAGACGAGGAAAGCCTCTGGGAAGTAATATCTCTTCGGAGTTGTTCCCCTTTCTCTTTACATAGAAAAAAAGCCAGAGAATGACCAGTCACTGGACAGGTCCTACTTTTATCACTTTTGGAAACTGGAGGAGTGTTTCAGCCATCATCCCAAACTAGCTGCCAGCCTCCAGGGACTGTGGTCCTCCTGGCCAGCTTCACTTGCTGTGCTTGCTAGCTTTTCAGATTTTTTGATGTGTGTTGGCTTTGCAGGTCTTTCATCCAGGGCACACAGATTCCAGTGAGAGACACTGCATTTCACCAGTAGGATATAAATGTCCTCTCATTCTTGGGGACCCTGGATTTATGAATTTGTGTTTCTTGATGCTGTTTTCTTAATGAGACAGCATGAGAGAAGACAGAACTCTGCTGTTATTAAAAAAAAAAATCACCAGAGCTGGGCTTCCATAGAGACCTCGTGGGTTCTTAAATATCCCTAAGGTGTTGGATTGAAATATACAAGCAAGCTCCTTCTTCCAGTTTCTCTCCTCAGCTGCCCTTTTCCCCACCTGTCTCCTTTCCCTCTTGCCTTCTCCCCTTTTTCTCTTCCCCTCAGTTGCCTGTGCACACACCCCTTTCCTCCTGTGTGTTTCCGTCCCCTGCACTTTCGCCGCCTTCTGAGATAGGATATTGTAGCCGGAACGAGGAGGACCCTTTGTGATGAGTGATATCTGTAATTAACAGGTCATCGGAACTGATGCTTGAGTAGATGGTGTCAAGCCACATTTAGCAGATGGGATTTGAATACCTGGCAGAACAAGTTTGGTCCAATAAAAAGAGCAGGATTCTTCCCCTTTTAAGAGCTCTCAGGACACTGGTTACATCTAAACCAGAGGGGTAGGGGGAAGGGTGCCGTTTGCCGTTGGAATGCAGAGGAGGGATCACCTGGCAGAGGAGGGAGAGTCGCTTTTTAGGTGTCCCCTGCACTGCCGTACACGTGTCCCTCTGATGCGTGGAGAACGCACGGGAGAGGCAAAGCGGGGTGCTTTTTGTGGGAAGCCAGACCAGCCTCCCTCCTTACATAGGCTCGTCCTCTGCATTGCATCCCAGCTTCAGTGATTTGCTATTTGGAGACTGCAGATTTGCATAGAGCCCCCTCGCTTTGCCAGCGCCAGCGTGTGTGTGGTATTTCTTTTCTTTCTTTTTTCTTTTTCTTTTTCTTTTTTTTTCTTCCCCCCTCTTTGGCCCTGCACTCCTCTCTGCCGCTTTTCCCTCGCCCGGTTGCTCCCGTCCAGTCCCCGCTCCCGTCCTCGGGGTGCACTCTCGCCTCTGAACCCCTCGCCCGGTGTGAGTGTCAGGAGGCAGCGGACGCGGGGATCGCCTCGGGAGCAGGCGATGCGCGCCGCTGCTCCGCGCGCTGCCCGCGGGAGGCTGGCGCGGGGAGCTGGCCAGCCGGCCGGGGCTGCGCGGAGAGAAGGGGCGCCGGGATTCCATGGGGTCTGCTGCTCCCCTGAAAGGAGGCTGGGCCGGCGAAGTGGCCTCCCGAGTGCCCGCACACGATGCTGAATGGATTTACCTAGCGGAGCCGCGGCGGATGGCTGTCATGTAGAAGTGAGGACCCTCCGGGAGGAGCTCTAAACCATTTCCCCGCTCCCCACCCCCTGGCACGCACTCTCGCCCGAAACTCTTTGGGAGTATCACAGGAGAGCCTGGAGCCCTGGAAATCGGGGGGCAGCCGCCCGCTCCGCACTTGCTGTTCCTGGGGAGGGGGGCGCTGCCTTTCCGGACCAGCCCCCCCCGTCGGCTGCATTGGCCTCGGCTATGTTTTGGATTCTTTGGGGTACAAGGCACGGCGGACTCCAGGACCCCGAGAAGACTGTCCGAAGGAGGGAGAGGATGGGTGCTCTGGCTCGGTGAGGCGGCGCCCTGCAGCCCACCCTGAGCTGCCTGCGCCCGGGTGCCCTCTCCCCTCCCTGCGCCCCAAACTTTGCCTCCCGTGGTAGCGGCCCCTCCGCGGGTGCCCCGCCATGTACCAGAGGATGCTCCGGTGCGGAGCCGAGCTGGGCTCGCCCGGGGGCGGCAGCGGCGGCAGCGGAGGCGCAGGGGGGCGCCTGGCCCTGCTCTGGATTGTCCCGCTCACCCTCAGCGGCCTTCTAGGAGTGGCGTGGGGGGCGTCCAGCTTGGGAGCGCACCACATCCACCATTTCCATGGCAGCAGCAAGCATCATTCAGTGCCTATTGCAATCTACAGGTCACCTGCATCCTTGCGAGGCGGACACGGTGGGTGTGAGATGCCAAGTTCTCAGGGGTGGCTCCCTGCCTCCCAGCTTTCCACCCCGAGCGCTCGCTTTTCAGCCCCTAAGGCTCCGAGACACGGGAGCGCAAGCCAGGGAGGCGCCTTTGGGTGTGCTTGGTGGGAACCACTAATCTCTTTGAAGACAATAGAAGAGGGATGGGGGAAGGCATCCGGTGTGTTTGTGGTGAGGGGTGGGAGGGGCCTCCCTCGGAAGGGTGCGGGGGAGAGGCGTGGGGCACCCAGGAGAGGACCCTTCTTGGCTGGGCACCTGGGCCCCAGGGGAAGGGGGCGTTACTCGCCAGAAGGTCACTCTGTGTGGCGGATGGGGCGCTGTGCTCAGCCAGGGGACCCAAGCGCCGGTGAGAGGAGGGCTCTGCAGAACCTTTTGTCTGCACCGAGGGCTGCCCCACCTCCTGCCCATTTCCCTGGCCCTGGGGAGGGACAGGTTCCAGACCGCACATTCCTCCAGAGTGTGCCAGACTGCAGTGCCCGCGAAGCAGGGGGGTCCCGGGACTCACTCAACAGGAGTCCGGTCCCTTTTGCCCCCCCCCTTCCTTTAATTGCAGACGGTAGGAAGGTAACTGAGGCTGACCCACTCCTGCTAGGCTCGGAAAAGACCTCTGCACACCACCCCTTCCTCCCACCCCCACACACATTTTCTTATTTTTCTTGGTGATTGGGCTCAGCTCTTTCCCAAATGCAGCAGAGGGGCTTGGCCACCCCAGCCCATCTCCCCCAGGGTCATGTGTGAAGGCTGTTGGGGTGAGGGATGTCTTACTTCCTCTTTCTTCAGCTGAATGCTTTTTTTGGGGGGAGGGAAGGTGAGCCAGTGCTGGTTGGTGTAAGTCCGGAGGTCTGCTTGGAGGAGGAGAATTTAGAGCAAAGAAGCTCTTCTCACCCCGGTGTGGTGTGTGTGTGTGTGTGTGTGTGTGTGTGTGTGTGTGTTGTGAAGAGTAGAAGTGAAAGAAAGCCTTGCTGGGCAGATTCCTTCTCCAGAGTGGCCAGCAATGTGAGACCAGGTTCCTCTCATCTTCAGATAAAAGTCTATTTCCCTGAACTGGCGGTAAATAATATGTCAAACTGTGTTTGTAAATCTCTCCCCACTTCCAATCTGCTCCCCCAGTTTAATGTCCACTACTTTAAAAAGCAGGGCAAAAGTTGTTGTGGACACTCTTCTTATATTCATTCCATCCTCCCTTCCTTTCCTTCCAGGACTCTCCCTCTTTTAGACTCCTTTCAGCTCTAGATCCAATGGCCCCTTCCCCCAGGGACAGCTTCCTACTTGGGGGCAATTCTGGTTGGATATGCAAAGCATATCGCTTCACCTAACAAAGAGAGAAGGAGAATCCCCCTTAGCAACTCCTCTTTAGGAGTGGCATGGAGACACACCTCATTGGAGCCCCAGAAATCCCTTCCTTTCCTTTCCCCAATTCCCTCTCAAGGATTCTTTCCAGCTTAGAGTGGCTAGGATGGAAGTGATGTCCCAAAGTGGGGCATCTGAACTGAGAGTGACACCAGGATAGATCCCTCTGAGCCAGCCAGGAGTCTTGCTGCTCTCACCGGAGGTCCAGGAGCCTGCTGTTCAGTTACCTGGGCGCAGTTCTCACCCACTTGCCCTGCCTTTGTGCAGAATTGTGTGAGTTCCAGGGAGGGAGGCGAGTGAGGGCACAGCAGTGGCAGACAGGGGGTGGGTGGGTGGGTGGGTGCGCTGAGCTAGATGGGGGTAGGGTGAGGGGGTGGGGCGGTGCCTAATTGTAGTGGTGGGAAGCGCTTGGATAGTAATCAAATATACATGTTCACTTTTCCTGTGCGGTGGCTCTGCCTCTCTCCCTGGAGATGAGGCTCCTCTGGGGAGAGCGCCTGGGGATGGGAGGCGGAGGGGAGGGGCGGAGGAAGGGGAGGAGGAGAACTCTAGTGTGGCTCAGCCAAGAGTGAGCACTCCTTCCTCTGCCCACTGCTGCTCTGCCCCAGTCAGGCGCCGTCTGCTGGTCTTTACAAACATTTCTTCCCCTCCAGAATATAGTGATTGTCTCTGTATGTGAATGAAAAAACCAGGCACATCCATCACTGAAAAAGAGAAAGGATAGGAGAAAAGTAGAGAAAATGGTGTGTGAGCAGCATTTGGCATCATTCTTTTGAGTCAGAGAACTTTTTCTTTCCTTAAGGTTCTGTTGTTTGTTTTTGAAACTCCCCATCCACGTTGGGTGGAAGCTTTCTGATTCTTTTTTTCTTTTCTTTTCTTTTTTAAATCAGAGTAGCAAACTTGCCAACATCCACCAAATAAAACCGATGTGAATTTTTCCTACTTTCTTTATCCCCTCTCTTGAAAACAGGGAATTAACTCTGGCTAGAGTATAATAAAGGGGCACTGAGGATGAAGTAAGCCTCAGGGCAGGGGATGGAGAGATGTGTGTGGTGAGTGCAGAGGGGCTGAGGGCAGGGCAGGCAGGGTGGTGGTAAAGGAAACCTAATAAGGACGAGGTGATGTTGAATTTGTTGGGTCAGTAAACTCCTTCAGTATTCAGCTAATTAGACTCAGGACCCACAAGGATATAATCTTTGAGTGTAATAGATGAGGGTGAAGGGAAGTACAAAGGTGAATGACAATATGATAAATTCTTAGCTGAAAACCCAGGCAGATGCAAATGAGGTTTAGTTCAAAATTTAAGACTATTGCAAGTGTATGTATGTAAATGAACAAATGAGCCAGTCTGTTTATATTATAATTTCTTGGAATCATAAGACATTGTTCTCATAATAGGGAAAGCATGTATATGCTTGAAAGTGTAAAAGAAAAATCATGTGTGGTGTATTTGGGGGAATGAAATGAGTCTCCCCTCTATGTTGTGAAAACTGCAGGGTTGACTCCCAGGGCTCATTCTTCTTCATTTTCTCATCATGCCATGCTTCATTTGCACTATTATGAGGTGTCACTTACAAGAATTGCAGGGTGCTGAAAGCACTCATGGCTACCCAGAGTATCTTTGTGCAAGCTGACCCAGTTGCAGAGATTATGATGAGGATCTTTCTTTCTTTCTTTTTTTTTTAATGCACATGAGAAGCAGCATTGGAGATCTCTGCAAGACCCCATTTTATTTTGCATGCACTTAAACGAATGATGAAAATACCTCCTAGAAAAATTACATTTTCCCAGTTAAATAAACAGCAAACTGTGTGATTATAAAAGATAACAAAGCAAGCCTGCTTGTAATTAAGAATGCTACTTAAAGCCAGCCAGAGTTGAGAGTAGACCAGGGTGCTCATTTAGTATTGCTGTAGTGATGCACCATGTGTGCTGAGCATAGAATGATGTCAGTGCAATGCTCAGGTTCCCATCTCTGCCCCCGGCTTTCCTAAGTACCTCCGCATAGTTTTGAAAATTAGCTTAGGGCCTCTTAACAATGTCAGGAGATAAAGGAATGAGAAAGCCATCACAGGGCCGAGCACACCAGTGCCAGGCATTCTCCTCTCACAACTAGGAGCTCCAGAAATTATACTGCCATGATTAGCTTATACTATTAAAGGGCAAAAGGGCTTTCCCAGAAGGAAATGTTAACAGATTTTAAAAGTGTGGATTGTAATTGAAGCAGCTCAGTGCTGTTATATAAGGATAATAATATCTTGCATTTATAATGTTTCTCATTCCCAGGCACATTTTTGTGTGTGTGCCCATACTCCACTTTTAAGAGGAATGCTGTGTTTTGGAGGGAATTGTGATTATGATCCTCTTTGTAGGGATACTGAGGCATCTACAGATGCACAAAAAAAAAAAAAAAAAGAAAAAGAAAAAGAAAAAGATGGAGCCAAATCTCCAATCAGTTAAACAAGGCTTCCTGGCCCACAGCCCAGAGCAGTTCCATGAGCTCACAGGTTTGGAAACTGGAACTCAGAGGGCCCACCAGGTGCTTCAATGATTGGTGTTTGGGGTAGAAATTATTACCAGGAACAGGGCAGAGAATTTTGCTTCTAGCACATATTAACAATAATGAATACCAGGAGAAAGGCTGATGGCAACTCACTGGTGTCCCAGGGATCACTTCATTGATTCAGCTGGGGAGGTTTTTGTTTGTCTTTTGTTTTTCTCAGATGTAGGAGATTGCTGTTGGATGGAGCTGATCCCTTTGCTCTTTTGTCTGGCAACCAAGAGAGTTAAAATCTTTTGCAATATGTTTGACTTTGCTGCTTTGAAGAAACGGTTAGTCATTAATTGATATGTGTGACCCAGAACATTTTTGGCTATGAATATTCTGCTGAGATATAGCTATCCCTACTGTACACCTCTTCCTTATTTGGCTTTTTTCACAAAAATGCACTTCATTGCAATACAATTTTAGGCAAGATTGCCAGCTAATATTTTTGGGATTATCTTGGAATCAGTCATGGTCCAGATAATCCATAAACTCTAGGATACTGTTTTGGTTGCCCCTAACTTCAATATACTTATTGCTCAGATTGTCCATTTATTTATTTATTTATTTATTTATTTATTTATTTATTTATTTATTTATTTCAGTAAATAGGGAATATGTGCATGTTTCTCTTTTTGTGCTCTATGTACCATGCAAGGCTGGATAATGATGGGGATGATGGGAATAAAGGTGAGAGAGGAGGGGCCAAGATACTGAAGGCATGACCATCAAAAAAGTTTACAATTTAGTTCTCAAAGTCCAAGCGGTTGTTAGAAAGAGTTCATCTTTAAACAAAACTTGCTCTTTAAAAACAAAAGGCACATATCATATGTATATGTAGCAATCATCTGAGATTCAACATGAAGTGATCTGGTAAAAACATCAACATAGTAAATTGTAACTATATCACTTTCTGTTCTTTAATATTAATGCTCTATAAGAGCTTCTTGCACAATTGCTTTCTTCCATGTTGCTGCCTGTATTTCCTCTGGCAAACAGAGTTTTTATTTTTCAAATAAAGGTGACACTTGTTTTGCAAATGTATTTAATATAGGTGGGTCATTGCTTGAATGTTTACTGTTACTAGTATATAAGTAATCAAGGCAGCTAGTGGTCTAGTGAAGATGATTTTCAGGAACATATCTATGTGAAAATTTGGCCACTGCTGCATATATTGTGTATATTTACTAAGCTACTTGTCCTCACTAAGGTCGTTTTCTCAATATATAAAATGAAAATACACTGAATTACATCTAGTGAAAAATGAGGCCATGAATTTGGTAAGTTCCCAGAATATAATATGCCCCTAATAAATTTTTGTCCATAAAATAGATTTTTCGGTTGTTTCCACATCTTGGCTACTCTGAAGAGTGCTACTGTGAACTAATAACTCTTCAGAATAAATCCTGATTTCAATTCTTTTAAATTTTTTTTGAGGAACCCCTATATTGTTTTTCCTAGTGGCTACACTACTTTCTGTTCACAATTTCACAAGGGCTCCAGTTTCTCTACATCCTTGTCAAAACTTGTCTCTTTGATAATAGCCATTATAATAGGTGTGAGGCGATACCTTCTTGTGGTTTTGATTGAATGGATAAAGCGGATGTGATGTATACCTAAAATGGAATATTAATCTTAGAGAAAGAAAGATATTCTGTAGTATGTGATAACATGAATGAACTTGGAGGATATTATCCTGAGGGAAATAAGTCAGTCACAGCAAGACAAATCCTACATGATTCCACTTATATGAGGTATCTAAAGTAATCAAATTCACAGAATCAGGGAGGGGAATGGTGGTGGCCAGGGGCTGGGGAAAAGAGGGAAGAAGCTGATAGTCTGTGGAGCCTAAAGTTTCAATTACACCAAATGATTAAGCTCTGAAGATCTGTACAACATTGTGTCTATAATTAACAATACTCTTTAAGCACCTTCAAAATTAAGAGGGTAAAGAGCTCAGGTTAACGGTTCTTACATGACAACATGAAATTTTTAAAGAAGAGTTTTCAGAGATAAGACACAAGTCAGAAAAAAAAGAACAAACCTTGAAATCTGGAGACCTGATTTCTAGTTCTAATTCAGCCAGTTATTAACTGTGTGACTTCTGGAACTCATTAACAGCTTGGAACATCAGTTCCCAGACAGAACATAGCTCTAAAAATGCGAGGAGCACGTTCCTCTCATTTTATGGATGTGAACACAGAGCTCTAAATAATGTAAGGGAACCGAACTCATAGTCACAGCTAATTAGTAGCAGAGTTGGAAGTAGAACCCATATTTTCTAATGTATCTTCCTCCTCAGTTAGAATACTCTGCCAGGAAACCTATGCTCCAGTAATGGGGAGAGTCAGTACTGAAGACTGTTTAACCTAAAGAGGTTGTTTTTCCATGATAAACTGGGATTAGAACCTAGGTCTTTGGGGGAGATAATAGAGCAACCTAATTTAGGAGAGAAAACCATCTTTGCTCTGCTGTTGTTCATTACCATAGTCAGTCTCAATGCCTCATTTACATTACATTGTGTATCTGTTTTTAATGAAAGACACTTTTGAATTGTTGCTGTTCTCAGTAATAATGTTGAGAGTGGCTTTTTATATTGTTTTGTAATTCTTATATATATGGTGGTGTTTTGTTGTTGTTTTTTAATTAGACTAAGATCATTTCCAACTTTGAGTTCTACGATTTCTTTAGTAATAAGACCTCTTAAGATTCTAATGTTCTTTCTTGTCTTTCCAGAGTCTTAATGATTCTAAACAGACCATACCTGGAGCTATTTTAGCAAAGATTGCATTTGGATCCCTTAGCCATCTAGTTGTCTCCATCATTCGTTAAAGGTGGTTTACCTCAGTGCACAAGAATCATAGTATGCTGAGCAAGCAGGTTCCAGGTACCTGCCTAGTGCTTGCCTTCTCACTGAAGTCCAAAGGAATGTGTCTTTGAGAAAAGCACCCTCTTCCTTTACTTGGCTTTTTGTCCCATCCTTTTTGGTCTGTGTAGGGTGTAGAATATCTCTCCACAGAGAAATTGGTAATAGCCTTTTAAAATATTCCATTCTCTTACAAAATGCAAGATTTTATTTTTAGTGTTGATCATATAACAATTCCCTGAAGCTTTTGACAGAACTTAGTAAAAACAGCCAAATTTTAAGTATATATTTCCACAGAGCCCTCAAGTAAAGTGTCTCATTTATTCATCCTAGTAATCCTGGCAGGGCTTAGGATCACCGCTTTGCTGACAAGGAAGCAGATTTACAGAGGCGAAGACTCTGCCAGGGTCATTTAATTAATAAGTAGCCGCAGTCCTTTTGCTTTTCCACTGCAATATGATAAGAGGCAGAGTTTTTAAAATAATACTTCATTTGAATTTAGAAGTCCTGAATTTTGTCCCAGTATTGTCATTTCCCAGGTCAAAGCCCCTCCCCCAAAAAAAACCCTTTTTTTTTACTAAGATAAAGGTTAACCAAAAAATAGATAACTTATAATTATTAATAATTTCAAGTAAATGTTGATGTAAAATTTATATTTTTACATCAAATGGAAGAAATTTTAGTTAATGTTACATTTTGATACTTAGCAGGAAAATCAGTAGTAAGGTGGGGGTAGATTAATACATGAGGGTCATTTTCAAATTAAATTTAAAGCAATGTACTCAGGCATTGTTAAAAGTTAGTAAAATAAAATAATCACCATGATAGTAAAATAGTTTGTGACTAAAATATGACTCTTGGACAAACTTCCTTTTAGTAACTAAAGATACAGACAGTTAAAAAAAAACAACCCTGCTTTAATGGTGTGAATTTATTATCTCTGGGATTTTGTGAACTGAAACCAAGGTTGTGTCTAAGGGTATTTCTCCAGCATACCTTAAGACACGTGGCTATGTGCATACTAAGTTTGCATGAAGCTTGCAGGAATCTTGTAGCCACTTTTATTGTGAAATTCAAAATACTCTTAGAATTTTTGGCTATGGGATCTCTAATTTAAGCGTATTATGTAATGTGACCCACATTTAATGCAAGATTATGGACTTTATGTTCATATGCATGTGTCCTACATTTTTATATAAACTTGGTGAGAAAAGGTATTATAATCTATCAGAAAATAAGCAACTAGAAAGAAATGAAACTTTAAAGTTAATAGTAATGGAGTGGGTTTTATTATGTGGTAAAACAGAAAAGCAGTGGCATTTACTGACGTGGGCATCACTTCTGCACAGTTGTGTTGCTTATGTGAGTTGCTTTTGGACAAATGTCCATCCATGTCATTATTTATGCGGTTCAGCCTGTCTTGGATATTAGTTACCATGTGGCAGTCATTACATTTTTCTGGATAGCTACAGGATTCAGACCTGGTAAGAAGAAATGGTGTCCTTGATGCTTCTTAAAATCGAGATGATTTTGTATTCTGAAATCTCTGTAACTTTGCACTAAGGTTGAATTTCCTAGAGCATGTAGTTACTCAGAAGAAAATACATCACTGTGAGTGATTGTGGTGTGTTCTAAAAAGTACATTCAGGACAATATGGAAGCCAATGTGATGGTGCTCCATTTAATACTATCGGATTAGCACTTTTATTTGGGCTTGCAGAATAATGCTTTAAAGAAGTGTGTACTTCTCCTGACAAACTTCCTTTCACATTTTTAAAGATTTTGACTTTGTTAACCTGGTTAACACTCTAGTTCATAGCCATGGCATTTTATATGTAATTATCCCTTTCAATAGCAAGTATGTTGCAATCTGTTTGTGGAGAAATAATATTGGAACATAAATAATTTAAATATCTCTGGGAAGGTTTGCCTAAAAGCTGTATTATAGAACCTGAACTTTCTGTTTGTTTTCCAAAGCATTGTTTAGTAGTCTTTTTATTTAATATTTCATATTGATTTCTGAAAATCTTGCCATATTGAACTACTGATACTCACATACTGATTGAAAATCGATCATTTTGAGATTAAATCTTTTTAAAGATTTTCCTCAACACTCTCAGCTACCCTTCCTTGAGGTCCACACTTAATATTTTCAAAATTGCAGTGTGTTGTGTCAGTCACTTTTCATGTCTACTACCAAAGTATTAGCATATGCTGGGATAAAATGAATATTAAATTAATCTCTGTCAGCAAAGTGGCTAATTGGACACACTGTTAAATATGCAAATAATGTACTTCATTCTCCACTCATTTTTTTTTCCTGGGGACTTGTTCCAAGTGAGAAAATAGTTTTTGATTCTGCTATGGACAATGTATGATAACTCAGTTAAAAGTAGAAGACTGCTGGTGGGTTTCTGATCACCATCTTTATACAAAAGCCTTGTGTTTTAGTATATTCACAAGGTATTGATTTTGTGTGGGTGCCTCTGTAATGACTAAGACATATAATAACAGTCTATTTGTACTTGCCAGCAATAAAACGTTTGCCTCAGTGATTTTCCATTTAATCATAAAACTGTGCTTTTCAGAAAATATACATTTATTTTTACACAAGAAATAATGAAAAACTTGGCTTATAGTAAGGAAGTGATTTAAATATTGTAGGAGTATTTCACTGTCTAATTTTCTCCAGTAAAAAGGCTGTAAAGACAAAGAACTAGGATTATATAAGTGGTAGTAAATGACCGATGAAGTTATTTATTTACTGAATAATCATTTAGTCTTTATTATATGTCAGATACTATTCTAAGCCCATAGCAAATGATGAATTCATTTATTCCTCACAAAAACTCTATGAGGGAGATAAAGGTAATCTCCCATTCTACACATGAGGATTTAAAAGCATAGTAACATGAAGAAATGACAAGGTTGCCCTGTTCATGTGGCTCAGTTGATTGGGTGGCATCATGTGCACCAAGAGGCTGCAAGTTTGATTCTTGGTCAGGGCACTGCCTGGGTTGCAGGTTTGATCCCCAGTAGGGGGCATGTAGGTGGCATTCAATTAATGTTTCTCTCTCATTGATGTTTCTCTCTCCTCCTCCCTTTCTCTATCTCTAAAAATCAATTTAAAAATCTTAAAAAAATGTATAGATCACAAAATGAAAGTCATGGTTTCTAGATTTCACCCTAGGTACGCTCAGTTCCAAGCTCATGCTCTTAACCCCTACATTATGCTACCCACAAACAGAAGTGATCCTGAAGGTATATATTTTCCCCTCCTCCAGCTTTTATCAACAGTGAGACATAAAGGACTAACCAAGGACAACTATCTGGATTTACTTGGTCTAATTTCCAACAAGTATGTTCACTGAAGGTTAGGTGCCTCATCCTTATCTTCCAATTTTGTTGGTAAGCATCTTGCTTCTTAACTACACAGGGCATCAGGAGGCCTCCCTGTGCCTCCCTCCTTCCTCCTCTGTTTTGACTGCTTTATTAATGTGCATATCCACCACCACATCAAGGGTAAAGGAATGATTGATTTAAGATGTTTATTCATGTTTATTAACTTCATTCCTTCTAGTTGGTAAATACATTCCCCACCAAATTGATAGATCTCCTGTGATAATAGACTAATTTGCAAGCTCAGTCATGGTTTACAATTAAAAGGGAACAGTTGCAATGTATCTGATTATGTGATTATATTCTCATGAGATGAAAGGAATCTCTCTTTAAATGGTTTAAAAGTTGTATAGTTCTGAAGGCAGGGTATAAAGAAAACACCGACAATTAATAAACTAGGTATTCATCCCCATTTAAATTATGGTTTCTTAATTATGAAACCTTGAATACTTAAGAAAAAACAAATTGTATTGGTTACATATGCATGGTATTATGTGACCACACAATGAATGTAAGCATTTCTTTCACTCATTTCTAATTAGACTCTTGAGTTAAGCATGATTCACAAAGGATAATAAAGGCTTTGAAGTTTGAATATCCTAGCTTCAGTTTTCTTAAAGATTCTTTTGCTTCTCCAATTTAACAACAGATTTTTTTGGGTTTCAGTTTATTTACTGGCATTATATTTATATCACATATAACATCACAGGCATTCTAGGAATTTCCTAGCAAAATAAAAAAATTACGCTGAGACGGGTTTGGCTCAGTGGATAGAGCGTCGGCCTGCGGACTGCAAGGTCCCGGGTTCGATTCCGGTCAGGGGCATGTACCTTGCTTGCAGGCACATCTCCAGTGTGGGGTGTGCAGGAGGTGGCTGATCAATGTCTCTCCCTCATCGATGTTTCTGACTTTCTATCCCTCTCATTTCCTCTCTGTGAAAAATCAATAAAATATATTTAAAAAATATTACACTATTAGACTTCACTGCACCCACTGACTGGCCCTGGGCAAGTTTCTAAACCTTTGGGAGCCTCAGTTTCCTTAAGAGTAAAATAGGCCTATAATTCTACTCCATAGGTTTGTTGTGTAGACTACCTACTTTATGAACTCATATGGCACCGAACCTCACAAATGACTGCTGCTATTAATCTGTCTGCTGCAGTGGGTCTTTTCTGCTCTGGACTCCACTAAGGAAGAAACCAGGAAGGATTGAGGTTATTAAAATGACCATCCTCAGAGTCTTTTAAAACCGACTATCCTTGTATCATGCTAGATTGACTTGGTAGATTTCTTAAGTAAAGATAAGGGGTTGACATTGAGATCCTTTCCTGGCATTTGATTCACCAAAAAAACAGTGACATAGATATTAACAAGAAGATAAGCAGAAAACCAACTTTTATTTTTTTCTTCCCTGTGTTCATGTGGGAATTAAATCAGGAAACCTGCATCAGGGCTGAACAGCCAATGCTATTTTTTCTTTTTTTTTAATTAATTAATTTATTTTTTTTCTTTTCCCTATTGCCCTCCAGCCCCCAGTACATGCCATTACCTGTCTCTCCCCACCCATCCAATGCCCTGTATCCATTGGCTATGCTTGCATACATGCGTACAAGTCCTTCGGTTGATCTCTTACGGGCCCTCCTCTCCCCCCACCCCCCACTGCCAACCTCCCCTGCCTTCCCATTGTAGCATGACAGTCTGTTCATTGCTTCTTTGCCTCTGTATCTGTTTCTCCCCCACCCCCCGATTCTTGTCTTTAGAAACATCTTGACTTTGTAGGCTAGAAATAAACTTATAAGAGCAAAAAAAATGTTTGAGTCCCATTTTCAATGTCAAACAGTTTCTTATGTGTACACATCATCAATTGTATCTGGATGGTGGACAAATGGTGGCAGTGCCCTGTCCATCCCTCTCTGGTTTGGTCCTAGGCAACATGTAGCGATGCACAGCTGCTGATTGTTCGCATGGCAAGGCATCATCAGCGTCTTCCATCTCTGGACTGTTTCTCTTCTTGTCTTCGTGGACTCCTGCAACAGCCAATGCTATTGATGCATCTTTATGTTCGTTTTGTTTTAGGAAATTATTTTAGAATTTACATTAGGAGTTTTTAAGATAGAGTCAGGGAGGAGAGGCAATTGATGATCAAGAAAAATTAAGAAAATGTTTCCACTCTTCCCCTGCTCCCCCTTTCTCCCCATCATCCTCTGAAACAGAAAATGCTAAGCCATCTTTACCTGGCTGTATTACAGAGGAAAGAGATTTCAATAAGAGAAATAATGTTCCCTGGCCCAGAATAGCTATCACTGTGACCACTTTGGTGCCATAGCCAAATGCTAAGCGTCTAGCATTTAAACAGAATATAAACATGTCAGAATACTAAATCAAATGAGAATGCCCAGGAACTGTAATTTAATCATCCATTCTTTTAAAAAGATAGGTAGCCAATTTCACAAAATAAGTGAATGTTTTTAACAGGAACTTAATATACACGCTTGATTTCTCCTCCTCCTTTCTAAAGAAGAAGCTGCCTTGGGAACCATGTAATCGAGAAAGTTTCATGATAGTGTGAAGATTAAAGTTACCATTTTTACTGGGCCTCTCCCAAGGCCTACTTATTGTAGTATGTGAGTGCCAGCAGCAAGTTTAATCTATGAAATCATGGAGCTTGAATTTTTCCCTAAATGAAGATGATTTTCTGGATAACAGAATGGTGAAGAATGTTCTTGAAGAATGCATTGCCTCTGTCTGGCTCCTGCAGGGGCTATAACATGTGAGTGTCCATCTCTCTTCTTGTATTTGTGCATTCCATAGTGTTTTGGAGAATTTGGAGACCCTTCCTATTGAGTGCTTGCCATTTGAAAAACAGGGTCCCAAATAACACGTCTCTACAATCTGCACTGTGGCAATGTAGGTATCTAGAAATCAGAGAAACAGTTTCCAGCAAGGGAACCATTAAAGGTGTCATGAAGGAGGTGCGCTTTTAGAGAAACTTTGAGCCATGGGTATGTGGTACATGGGGAGGTAAAAATGGGAAATTAACAGAAGCGAATAGCATGAGTGGAAGACACCATCTTCATTCCACTTGTGCTTTTATTTTAACCAGTGCAATGATTGCAAATTCAGTTTTTCTTAATCATCCCAGACAACTGCTCTGACCACTGAATGAGTGTGTGTGTGTGTGTGTGTGTGTGTGTATACTTCGATATGCAACCATCAATGTAGTATTTTTCCAGCCTTGAGGAAACACAGCATAGCAGAGACAGGATTCTTTGTTTAGCTGTAAAACACAATGTTGTGTTCACTAGATGCTGGTGTGGAGTTGCCAAAGAGGAGCATATTCTTGAGTGATGGACAGAAGCACATAAAGGAAAAAAATCCCCCCAATCCACCACCAAGGGCAGTGCCCCATCAGCCCCTTGTCTTTAGGATAAAGAAAATGATAAAGGAGAAAGATGTAGGGTGTTGACTTCTGTTTCTGATAATTTCTTTTATTCAGCCTCCTCATTCACAATAAGCAGATACATAGATTATTACCAAATTGTGGGCATTTACGCACTCACTGCTGGCAATTCATTGTTCCAGAGAGAGGCAGGAATGCAGAGGTCAATCAATCAACAAATGCCTGTCAAGTGCCTGCTGCTGGAAGTAGGACACTGCCTTACTGTCTGCCAAAGGAGACGGGGCCTGAAAGAGGCCTTCAAATCCTTTATGCAGCTTTTGGCTTTAAAACTTAACCTGTCTGTCTCCTATTCCCCCAGGGAGGCCTTTCTGTCCTAGAGCAGCCAGCAGGAGAGGTGAGAGCCATCTCTTTTCATTCTACCGCTGCATCCCAGAGGCTCCATCCACACCATCAAATGGGCTAGACAGGCACAGCTCTTGCTTCATTAAAAATTCGGTAGTTGGGATGTATTTGATTACATTTCTACTTTCACATTCGTAGAGCTCTTCATGTTAAAAAAACCGTCTCTCATGTTTGATCTCATGTGATACCCACAATAAACCTGTAGGTTAGGCATGGTAGATTTTGCCTCATTTTGCAGGTGGGGAAGTGATATGGCTCAGTCCCTTTCCGTGGCCCGACGTGGTCCCATGTTTATAAATGGCAGACCTGGGACTTGAACACAGTGTACTGGTTCCCAGAGCCCAGGGATATTTTTCTGAGCCAATAAGTGAGTACAGGCTCTTTGTGGACTGTCCTTAGAAACCCATGGAGACCTAATGATTCTGCAGGGACTCACTATATTTTGATCATTGTTGACATTACTCAAAAAAAATGTACGTATATCCTAGGAAAACATTGAGGCTTAATACATATATATTTAGTGTTGCAATGTTTTTCTGACAATAGTGTCAAGAAGCTGAATATAATTAAAATACCCAATTACTTGTAAGGATTTACTTAAGAACACTTGGAAAATTGAGATATTTAGTAAAAAACTTGTAATGAAAGCTTTGATTTCTCACAATGATAACAGAAACTTACAAAATAGAATCTCACTTTGGAAATGTATTTTGCTTATAATCGTATGAAAAAATGATGCCCAGTGGGCAAGACAGTCAGCATTCTTCCTGAAACAGAGATCTATCCAATTAATTGAGAGATAATGCTTCCTGGTATTACCAACTAGTGTGGAGATTATGCTGGGACACATTCAAAGGATATGTTTGTAGAAACACTCCCTACATTTTAAGGATAACACTCTAACCTCCTGATTTAATTTCTGAGGATATAGCGCCCAGCCATAAATATTCAGAGGTACTAAAATGTTTATAGACCAATTCTTAGGCCTCCTTATATAGAAGCAATGATATGTTCAGACCGTTAGTTGAAACTGACTTTAAAACTAGTTGCTGTCAGCAGAGTATGACTTTGAGCCCTATTAATAGCCTGAACGATCTAAATGTTTCCACCATTGCCTGTGATTCCACCATTAGAGATTCATTATTTAGTGCCTTGATAGCTTTTATTAAAATTTGTTGTATGTTGAAAGATCATAAAATTTGGATTCATGGTTCACCAGTTGCTGGCTGGATGACTTCTCTAAAATGGTATAAAAATGACAATTTCTGTCCTTATTGAACTATTTTATGTGAGGAATAAATGGAATAATATTTGTAAAGTGCTGCGTAAATTATAGTTAGAAAGAATAGAAACATTTTAATAATGTATATAAACCATTTATTTAGGAAATAGTCTATTTTAAGCTGATGTGAGAGGGTGCTTTTAAAATTTAAACTTCATCAAAATTCTCTGGGGATCGTATTGAAACTGTAGGTGATTGGTTTGCACCCCTACAAAGTCTATTCAGTAAAATTGAAGTAGGACTCAAGAATTTGTATTCTAGGTATTCAATATAAGAGATTCTACTGTAAATGGTGCTTGGACAACTTAAGAAGTAAGACTTTAGGCCCTTAGCAAGTAGGATCTTCAGTGGCAGCCTTTTACCTAATATTAGCTTTGTAAGCCTTCAACATTTATTAATAATTAGGAAGTGATTACTTTATATAAACAGGAAGCAGGGAAATCATTAGGATACAGGGAGAATACTGTAGGAATCTATTTCAAAACTGATTATCACTTTAGCAATCAATTGTTCTATAGAATATTATCAAGAAAACTAACAAATTGTTAAGCCTATTGCCTTTCTCCTAGGAAAGACCATTAGACATAAAAATATGTTCATATAAGAGGTAGAGTACAAACAGTTTTTTTAAAAGGTCCATATCTTTTCTTTGAATGGGGTGACCTTACTACAGCTAACTCTGGTTTTGCTGTGGAGTTGTACTTTTGAGGCTCTATGCGTGTGTATGTAATGAGCTCACTAACACACAGTTTAAAAATCAGTCTTCAATCTCTTTTGTCCTTCTATTTACACATTCTTTGGTCCTCCATTACCAATATCAGTAAAAAGGATTATTTTAGTCTATAAAGCAAACTAAGGTGTCATTCCTTTTTTTTTTCCCCCTTTCAAGTAAAAAAGTCTTTTGATAGCACTTTTCTTTGACCAACAAAGCTTTCATGTAGGTTTTATTTCTGTATACATTTCATCACATTCTATGTATCATGTTTTAGATTTTGTAATGTATTTTCTAAGTTTCCTCCTCTTTTATGTCTGTAATATTTTCCATGTTAAATATTTTATGGACTTCCTCATTCTTGGTCTTCTTAAATCACCTGTACCTTCCTAAAAACACCGGTATTACTAGGTTGTAATTGTGTATTTATTTTTGGCATTATCTGGATGACAAGTATATGTCTAGATTCAGACACTTGGGAGTAATAGGAAAGACCCTAGGGATGAACTAGTTCCCACCCCTAATTTTACAAATGAAGACGGAGGCTCAGGAAGGTTAAATACATACGTACTCAGTTCCAGGTTCCTTTCCTAGCTCTGGACTGCTTTGCTCTAGCTTTGTTTATGAGTTCCCTACAGTCAGAGCAATCTAGCCATATCCAAGCCATTCTTTGTGCAGAATTTTAACTGCACAAATTGCAGTAAATAAACTCTGAGAAACTGAATAAGTTTTCCATTTATAGTACAAGAATATCTTTTGTGTTTTCTTTTTCAGCTACTTTATTCATTAAAACGTAGCTGAATTGAGAGCAGCCATAACTCCTAACAGTGTAAAATTTTACCTTGCTTAATTTGTTACTATGGAGATTTTTAAAATAGAGATTAAATAGCATTTGGGTTGGGGGAGGTAGGGGAAGGTATTGGAAGGAAGGATCTTCAAATAAGAATATCCTTGGGGATGCCAGGTTAAGGTATGACCTTACTTTAATATTGTATTGTTGCCAATGACAGAAGGAAAATGAGAGCTTTTCTATGTTTTTAAATTCTTTCTGTCATTTAGACATTTAGAGATGATTGGCATTTTAAAATAACCTTTATTATTACTGATTATTGTTTATTGCTGTACAAGATTTGCAAAACACGGAGAATTTTGAGGAAAAGTTTAAAACATCCATAATCATAATATCCAGAGATAAGCACTATTAAAGCTGTAGTGTATTTTTTGTTTGTTTGTTTTACTTATTTGTCTTTTATATATTTCAACATTTAAAAAGTAGGATTCTGCTGACTGGTATGCCTAAGTGGTTCAGTGTCGACCTATGAACCAGTAGGTCACAGTTGGATTCCTGATCAGGGCACATGCCTGGGTTATGGGTTCAATCCCTAGTGTGTGCATGCAGCAGGCAGTCAATCAGTGATTTTCTCTCATCCTTGATGCTTCACTCTCTCCCTCTCTATCCCTTCCTCTGTGAAATCAATAAAAAATATTTTTTAAAAAGTAGGATTCTACTTTACTTGCTGTTTTACAATTATTTTTTTAAAATTAAAACTATATGATGAACATTTCTTACTTAATTTCTTTCTAAACTATAACATTTTAGTGACTCCTATTTAACCTGAGCCATATTGATTTCATCAGTACTTTTATTGTTGGTCATTTAGATTATTTTCATTTATAAAATTTGATTATTGCTGTTATAAATCATACTTGAATATAAATATCTGTATTGTGCACAAAATTGAAATTCTAAGTTAGAAGATATAGTTATTTTTAGATTTTTGGCACTCAAACTGAATGGCATTATGATTTTTTTTTCAGTTTGATTCCCTCTCCCCCAGTACATTCCTTTACATTATCTTCTATACTATCTATTGCCTGGCATACTGGCCATCCTATATTATAATTACTTTCTTTGTCATTTTTTAGGCAAAAAATGGTATTGCTTTTTAAAACTATTTTACACTCTTCTACTCTGTTTAAGCATCTTTACATGTGGATTTGCCAATTATACTTCACAAATAATCTACTTATTATGTTTCCCAATGTTTCTTAGTGCACTGTTCCTTTTGTCCACATTGATTTGTAAGTATTCTTTATTAACTACTAGAGGCCCAGTGCACAAAATTCGTGCACAGAAGGGAGGGGTGTCCTTCAGCCCAGCCTGCTCCCTTTCCAATCTGGAACCCCTTGAAGGATGTCCAACTGCCTGTTTAGGCCCAATCCTACCTGCTGGTCTAATTAGACCAGATGTCTTCCGGGACTGCTGGCTCCCAACTGCTCACCTGCCTGCCTTCCTGGTTGCCACTAACTGCTACTGCCTGTCAACCTAATCACCCCCTAACCACTTCCCTACCAGTCTGATTGATGCCTAACTGCTCCCCTGTCAGCATGTTTGCCACTAACTTCCCTCCCCTGTGGGCCTAGTCACTCCTAACTTCCCTCCTCTGCCAGCCTGGTCACCCCCAGCTGCCTTGCCTTGCAGGCCTGGTCCCTGCCAGCTGCCCTCCCCTACTGGCCATCTTATAGTGGCCATCTTGTCTCCACATAGGGCAGGATCTTTTGACCACATGGGAGCAGTCATCTTGTGTGTTGGAGTGATGATCAATCTGTAGATTAATCTTTTATTAGATAGGATAGAGGCCTGGTGCATGGGTGGTGGCCATCAAGTTTGCCCTGAAGGGTGTCCCAGATCAGGTTGGGAGTTCCCTTGGGGTGTGGGGTGGCCTGGGTGAGGGGTCTGTGGTGGTTTGCAGGCCGGCCCTGCCCCCCAGCAACCCAAGTGGAGGCCCTGGTATCTGGGATTTATTTATCTTCTACAATTGAAACTTTGTAGCGTAGGTGGAGCCAAGCCTTCTGCTTGCTCTGTGGCGGCAGCCCTTGAAACTTTGTTGTCTTAAGTGGAGGCCTGGGGCGGCCATGCTTTGTGAAAAGCTTGGCTTTCTCCATCACCAAGGGCAGCCCAAGCCTCTCTCCTACTCTCTCTGTGGCCATAACCATCTTGGTTGGGTTAATCTGCATATTCATTCTGATTGGATGGTGGGTGTGGCTGGTAGGCGTGGCTGGTGGAAGAGGCTTGTGGGTGTAGTGGAGGTACATTCAATTTGCATATTACTCTTTTATTAGATAGGATTGTTAATCGTTTGCTATATTTATTATATACTAGAGGCCTGATGCATGAAAATTTGTGCAAGAGTAGGCCTTCCTTCCCCAGTGGCTGACACCAGCTTCCCTCCAGCACCCGGGACCTGAGCTTTCTTCCTCCAGCCACCAACATTCACCCAGGACCCAGGCTCTTTCCTTCCAGCCACCCACTGGCACTTGAGACCCAGACTAATTCCTTCCAGCTGTCCACAGGCCCCCGGGACCCAGGCTGCTTCCTTCTAGCTGCCCACAGGCGTCCAGGACCTGGGCTGGCTTTCCTCTGGCCCTGGCTTCATCAGGAAGGACATCTGGAAGACATCTGATCTAATTAGCATATTATCCTTTTATTATTATAGATGTGACTAACATTTTTCTCAGTTAATTACTTGCTTTTTAGTGCTGTTAATGTAAAGTAATTTAATATTTTTTTTGTAGTCAAATCTGTTGGCATTTTTATTTATTGTTAATTTCCCTTTTAGTCTTCTTTTCACCCTTGGAATTGATTCTTCATTTTGAGGCAGGTTGTATATTTCCACAGACAGAAGACATTGATCCAGCATTTACTCAGATAACTATGATAAATATGACAAGAGACAGGGTTCCTGGGGGATTCGCCTAAGGTATTAACAGCATAGTGAGGTCTTGGAGTTTAGGAGTGAAATGGGATTAACAGAATTAGTAGAAAATGATTAGAGGGTCCTTAGTTCTTAATGCCAAGACAATCTAGAGAAGGAGTGAGGGAACTAAATGGTAAGTTCTTCTTCTTTGTTGTTAGTCATGGTACTAAGCTTGGCCCTTCCTCGCCTCTGTTGCTAGCCATGATACTGAACAGTTCCCATGTGCTGTAAGATGGATCTCCCTTCAAGATGCACTTGGTTATAAGGATCTTGTTGACTGCCCTACTTTAACAGGCAGGGACCCTAATATAAGAACACACACGTACTAACTCTGCTCTAATAGAAGACTGAAGGTGTTTGTTTGTTTTTCTTGTTGTAGATTTTCCTTTTCGAAAAAATGAAGTATAATTTAAATACAGTGAAATGTACAAATTTTAAGAGCACATCTTGATGTAATAATTTTTACCTATTTATACTCCCATGTAATTATCACCCAGAGACAATATTTCTGTCATTGTAGGAAGTGACTCTCAGTGGAAAGCTTACCCACTCACCTTAATTTCTGTTCTGACTTATATCATAAATGATTTTGCCTGTCCTGAATTTCATATACCGGAAAATGGAATCAGAAAGAAGAATCTCTTTTGTCAGATTCTTTATCTCAGCATAATATTTTTGAAATTTATCTATTTTGTTATATGTATCATTTGTTGGTTCTCTTTTATTTCTGAATACTATTACATTGGATGGATACGACACAGTTTTTTTTTTTTCTTTATGTTATTGTTGACTCTCACATGGGTGGACATTATGGTTTATTTTCAGTTAGGGAATCTTATGAGTATGAGCATTTTTAAATGAGTTGGGACATAGTCACTTCCTTCTGTTGGTTGCATCCTGGAACTGGGAAGGCTGGGACATAGAATAAGCATTTGTTTAACTATATTAGACACTGTGCCACAATTTCCCAGGGTGTTTGGATGATTTTACTGTCCCACCAACATTATAGGAGTGTTCCCTAGTTGGTCGATATCCCATTTAGAGTTAGTATTGTCGATCTTTTTAATCTGAGCCAAGTTGTTAGGTGTGTTCAAAATTGGGTGGTGGATATCTTGAATGATCCAACAGAATGAAAAGCAGCATACATTTTTACAAGGAAAGAGAATCCTAAGAATTACAGAATATAGGCGTTTGTTAAGATAGTTTCAGTTCTATGTAACGGAAGGGAAAACACACTAAAAAGTTAATGAGCACAGAAACAACTGTAATACTAAAAAAATGTTTGAAGATACAGTTCAGTGTAAAACTTCAGTGTTTAGTAAAGCCTCAGATTCTTCTAGAACCACCTGGCCTTCTTTGAGGTAGTCTCCTCTTTTCTCTTCCATTAGGTGCCTGAGCCAGCAGCTGCTAGCCTGCAATTTCATGTAATAGCAAGCGGTTATTTTAAGAAGTTCAGATATTTATAAAAAGCACTGTCTAATTTTATATGTGCTAAGTCTCTCGCTTTTTTAGATACAGCAAGTGCAATATAATAATCACAATAAACATCTGAGGGAAAACAATTTTTAAACAGAAAAATATATTATTTCAGGTAATGAATGCTAAAATTGTTTTATGGCTTTAGTTGAAATTGCTTGTTAATAATTGCTGATATTTATCCAATACATCTTTCAGAACAATATTCACAATATGTTAGTTAATATGCTAAATATTATTTTTGGACTGTGAACAAAAATATTTTGAAAATATTTAAAATAAAAATGGACAATATAGCTTCATTGTTTTAATGTTAACTGATAAACATAAGGATGAAATGAAAAGAGTAAAATGCTTTTGTTAGCACTTTTTATAAAATAGTGCTTTTGTTAGCCCTTTTCAAAAAATAGCACTTTTCAGACAAATTATACTTAGCTTTCTTAGCTAAATCTTTCTTCTAAGATTTTATTTTCTTTGAATTGCTAATCATTTTTATTTATTGGAATCAACAAATTATAAAACCATAAAGAGAAAAAGTAATATATTGAAATCAGTTTTTTAACATATTCAGAAATTTTATCAGATTAATATTAAAATAAATCATAAAACTACATAAAATATTAGTGTAGCAATAGTGTATGTTTTCTAATGTTAATTTGTATGTGGTATTTATTTCTGAGTTAAAGTGGAAACTCAAAAATATTCCTAAAATTAGAATCAAGCTTCTTCTGATTCGTACTACAGGTAAATATTTGAATAATGCTATTTATAGTAGTGAGGAAACATAGATACATTGCTATTAAGATGTGCTGTAAGAATAAGTGAATGGACTTGGAGTTAGGCAAACTGAGACATTGAATTCCAGTTCTACTTGGTGCTATGATTTTGGACAGGTTTCCTCATCTGTGAAATTGGAATCATATTAATTCACCTTCCTATGTTATTTGAACTGATATATAAATTGCTTATTACCCCACTCCTCTTTAATGAGTTTAGAAAAACTGCTCTTCTTTATCTCCCCCAAGGAACCTAGTTAAGAACATTGTAAACATCTTTCCTGTCTATTCACATTTTCCCTCCAGTGATCACCAATCTATGGGACCCATTCTGTAAAAGCTGCAGATTCAATGGCTTCATATTCTGGTCTTTTAGCACAGGGCCCAGTCCACATCCCTGCCTTGTTATGCTTTATCTTCCCTTGGCATCACTGAGCTACACTGTCTCTGCTCTGTGCTGATTGTTCCATTATCTCCCTCTTTTGTGTTCTCTGTCATCAGCGTGCAGAAATGCTATTTTAGGTCCTTGCTCCTCTTTCTACTTTCTTTTTGATGACTTTTGTCAACCATCCTCATTATTTTCTCAGTCCCAACTTGACTGTTGTATTTTTAAGCCCATATTGGACTTTTTTCTACCTGAATTTCTGGGTTGCACATCAAAATCCAAGAATAAATAATGAGCATATACTTCCCACAACTATAAACATTTCCTACAGGATTATGTTTTGGGGGGCCCTAAAGCTGATACAATTCAAGAAGTGCCAGCTAGGGAAAAGAATGTTAAGTGCTAAGTAAAAATGACCCACAGCAGCTTCATTTCAGGGTCACTTGGAGTATAACCAAGGTCAAGTTGGAGCTGAGATAAAAGTTTAAACAATAGAGAGGGAAGCAGCTTTTAACACAAATTTATCAAAGATATATGGCGAGGTGAACAATTGCTAAGGTTTCTCTCACTCTGAGAAAGAAGAACCTACAGATGAGTGACCCTAAAACTTGAGATTCATTAGCTTCAGGTAACTTGAGTCTGTCTTCTTGGCTTCTCAGCCTCTTAAATGGCACCCCCATTGATGTGTGTGTGTATGTGTGTGTGTGCGTGCGTGTGTGTTATTGCTTGTTTGTTTGTGTTTGTCACTGAGTCTCAAAGCCTTTGAATTACATTCCTTTTTCCTCTTTGGCTCTGTGTTCAGTCTAATTGCTGCCTGGTGCACCTGGTTAGGTCTATCCCAATACCTGGTATAAAGACCATGTCAATAGCTTTCTCACTAGTAGTCCTCCTAGTCTACTAAAGTATTGCTTTCTTCTCACTCCTACTACAATAAGTAAAAATAGTTCAAATCCCTCAGTCTTACACTCAAAACCTTCTCTTCCTTAGGCCCATAATTTACCAGCTTTTTATAACCCCCCCATCTGATATCCACCTCTTAAGCCACACTGAACTACTTTGACTTTCTAGAAGATCTCTTGTTTTAGGCAGATGGTACTCGGCGTACCTGTAATTGCATGATGCTACTTGTTGGATCACTTTCAATTAAAATGAAGGATTGTATTTTTCCAACTTGGTATTTTCCATATTTTCCTGTTCATTGGTTTACTTATAGTAATGTTTGCCAAATATTTGCTTAATGAGCAAATAAATACAGTCATACTCTGGAATAGGACCTGAGGGAGCTCAGTTAAATTTTTCTTTAACTGATGATGCTAGTCACCAAACCTTTTATAAAGTCAGGATACTGACTTTCCAGTGATGTGAATACAATCTCAAGCTATGAAGAAAGTTTCCATAGGTGCTGCATCCATTCATTACCCACAACCCACTGTGTTCAGCCTTCCTGTCTTCCATTTAGTTCTTTTTCAAACATTGCAGGGGCCTCTCTGCAACTTTTTATTCAGAAATATTGTACTGAATACCTAGTATTTGCCAGGCACCATGTCTATTCTTCAGTGGTTCTAGTCCCATAGTGGGAGGCAGACTTTGAAACTGAAACACTATAAAAGCAGTGGTTCTTAAATTGTGGTCCCTAGGCCCCAGCATCATCAGGATCACCCTGGACGTGGTAGATGCAAATTCTTGTGTCCCACCCAAGTCTAATAAATCAGGAACTCTAAGGGTGGGGCCCCGCAAGCTGTAGTTTAAGACCACTCCAGGATATTCTGCTGATGATCAAGTTTGAAACCTACTGTTATAATGTGTTACTTGAACAATGGAGCTACCATGGTCCCAAAGGGATTTGTTAATAGGGCGGAAGAAGGTTTCTGATAAAGCTTTATGGAGGATGTCGCCTGTGAGCTGAATCTTGGAAGAACTTTGAAATAGGTTTTTATGCCTGCATTATACTAAATTTTAACATAGCCTATCACACAACTAAATAAATTCTTTTTTACAAAGTGATAGTTATTAATGAAAATAATGCTAAAATTACTTTGTATTATGGGAGAAATGGTCAGGTAAAGTGTTACCGGGCTGATTATTATAGAATGGCTTACAGATGAAACACTGGGATCAAGAAAGGGACTGTCTTCAGGGCTGACAGTGGCTGCTAAAGTTTTTTAAATCATAGCTTTAGAATTTAAATTTTCAAGATTTACTATTTTGTATAAATTTGGGAAGAATGACTTGAAATATAACCAGTGGGATAAAATAAATAGCATTGGCTTTAGACGTAAATCTTTGGTGACTGCAAGGAATGAATCTATATTTAAATTCAAATCCTGCCTCCACTCATCCTTATTAGTTGTCAAATCTAGTGATAGATTAGAGGTTTTTTTTTATAGTTACAGGGTAACATAATTCTGAAAGAATTATCATCTGAAAAACTCCTTGTGTAAGAAATTACTGTTATCGATTCCTTATTTAAGAATGTGTGTTCACAAGGAAGAAGGCATCTTCTAGTTATCAAGTATCTTAAAAACACTTCACCATAAAAACTTAATACATAAGTGAACAGATTGGTTCTTGATGGGCCAAGTTATTAAATCCAACTCTACTGTTTGTACCGTGCCACAGACAACAACCAAGTAAGCAGTCTTTGGAGTTCTTTTTTCTTTTAAATCATTGTGTTTGAAGCAGTTCCTCTGTTACAGAGCTGAGGTGATAAAGGGGAAGTGGCCCTGAAACCCTCCTGGCTAAGTGCTCAGTGCTCAGCCTCTAGATTAAACCCAGTTCATGCATATAGTGATGAATCAGTAAGTATGTAGACCCATAAATATAGCATATCATTTAATACATGACTTAGTCTCAACTCTTTTTGGACTTTGTCTTAGCTCTGTGACCATGGGTGGGCCAGTTGACTAAGCTAAGCTTCATTTGTAACTTGGCTAATTCTCATCTGTAAAATGAAGATGATAATACTTACATATTACAGTAAATGTAATAGTGTTGTTAAATCATGTAATATATTACTATCACAGATGTCCTCCATCTTCCTCCTCTGTGCTCCCCTGTGTCCCCTCCACTGAGTCCCCGCTTTGCCATAGGCCTTCCCCCATACTGTTGTTTAATATAACATGTTACTCGCTATTTATGGTTATTTATTATTTTATTATTATGTTTTATTTCACTAGGGAGTAGAATATTAGAATACTGTCATTATTGTGAAATTGAGGGCAGAAAAGAGTGAGGTTAATTACAGCTAATCTCTGTGACTTTCCCCAATGTAAAACAAAGACAAGAAGCACCAAATCCTATTCTTTACCTTTAAAAAGGTGGTCAGTACTCAATTCCGCCCAATCATTAGAAAGTACTATTATCACTTAAAAGAAAAAAAAATTTCCATTTTGTAACATCATCTGTTCCTTTTTTCACCCCAAATTTATAAATCTATGCACTGTTTAAAGTTCAAAGGTATAAATGCGGTCACTGATCCATAGGATGGTAAAGGGAAATCTTCCTATGTCTTAGATATGAACTTCAGTGTATTTATTTCAATGAACAAATCTCAGTCCACTCTTTGTTTTAATAGGACATATTGAAATCAATAAGGTAATCTCTGCTAGTTCCATAATTCCTTAGATGTAGGCATATGGACAGAAAACCAATATGTGTCGTACTGGTGACAGTGCCATTTTGGGTGTTACTGGTTATGTCGTGTGTTTCTTTGGTGTGGAGACATGCGTCCCAGCTACATATTTGCTATTATATTATGGTTTGCCTGTCTGAATCGCCCGTGGCTGGAGGCCAAGCGGTGCTTTTGTTTCAATGAGACTGCCTAATGTTAATGTTTACACGGTTTCTGGCTTCAGGACTTTGGCCTTAGAAGGTGATCATTTTCTCCTTGCTTCCCCAGCTTTCTCGTTGTTATTAATCAATCCTGGATGCCTAAATCCTTGTAGGATGGCACAGACTTAATTTGCCACCCCAGATTTTCCTACACAACTCTAGGGCTGCAGTAATTTGGCATGACAGAAGGTGTGTGCTGCCAGCAAATTACCAGAGGAAAGGAGAGTACAAACCATTGCTGCCTGAATCAGATGGCATCGGATGCACATTCCATTAGTTCAATGACTAAAACAGCCAGGCATCTGGGTATCTGTGGTCCTTCTCGGTATATCCTCATCAGAGCAGCTACTGGGATCACACATTAAACTCCACTTCACATCTCACAGTTATAGCCCCTGCTTGTCTTCCATGCTTGAGTTTAAGTCCATATTCTATCTCGACAGCCAGCAATGCCCTCCTTCAGCTCTCTGACTCTTCTGCTCCTGTTCATTCATCCATCCCCCCAAACTTTGCTCAGTTCTTACTTCCTCTTGGAAGCCTTCCCTTTGTACAGATGATGCTGATTTGTCTCTCATGTGAACTTCTGTGTTACTTATCATTGCTGAATCATTTGGCACTTTATTACATTGCTTTCCATATTTCATCTAATTCTCTCGAGGGCAGATCTCCTCAATTGTAACATCCTTATTGTAAGGTGCCATAATGTTTCTTTTCTATCCCTTTACCAAACAAACGCATCCCTACCTCCAGGCTAGCCTAATGGGAATCACATACTAGATATAAGACTCGGGTGTAACACTTAGTGGATATTTATTGAAACACGGATCTGATTTTTTTTTTCAATTTGGCTAAAGAAGGATAACATGTTCCACATGTCATAATTCAAGCCCTTCCTGTTGATAATTGCTTAGTCACTTGAAGTGGTGATTTTAGAATGCTGTGGAAACATCTTGCTTGTGAAGGTTTAAGCCATCCATCAGTTTGGAATGGTCCTGATTAGTGGAAAAGCTTACTGAGGAGGGATGAGCGTGGGATGTGGTGAAGTTGTTTAGAAAGCTGTAGGTTTTTATTATACTCTTTATCATCCAAATACCTCCTTTTGTCCTCTGGGTAGATGAGGGCTATGCCTTGCCACAGTGACTATATTGTACTTCTGAAAGGAAATACTATAATTTTTGTTAGAACTGAAGGAGACGAGGATGGAGATGTAAGTGGTGGTGAAGTCAGTGCTGAGGGGACAGAGGCAATGAGTATGAGGAGAAGTTGTCCCAAGGGGTTTCGATAGGCCTTGGGACTCCCCTGCACTTCTGGGGCATTACCCGCTTCTCCCCACTCAGCTGTGACAGTCTCCTGCAGGTTTGGTTTCCATAAGTTGGATAAATGACGAAGTGGGTTGAATTACACAGTTCATTTTGTAAATTAGCATTGGTGTTTGATACATACACATATGTATATATACATATATATACATATACATATATACGTGTGTGTGTGTGTGTGTATGTGTATAAAACCCTAAGTGACCAGTAGACCATTTGACCAGTTGCTATGACATATACTGACCACCAGGGAGAAGATGCTAAATGCATGAGCTACCTCCTGGTGGTCAGTGTGCTCCCACAGTGGGAGCACTGCTCAGCTGATCAACAGGTGCCAGATAACAGGCTCATGGCTGGCAAGTGCAGCTGTGGTGGCACGAGCCTCTCCTGCCTACATGGCAGTGCTGCTAAGCAGTGGCAGCAAGCGCAGCAGGGCTGGGATTAGTGGGAGTGGTGCAGTGCCTGGCCAAGACTCAGGCTCCTCCCCAGCTACCTGCTGCTTCTAGCACTACTACATCCCTTGAGGGATGTTGGACTGATGGTTTCAGACTGCAGGGATTGGGCCAAAACTGGTAGTCCAACATCCCCTGAAGGGTCCCAGATTGTGAGAGGACGCAGGCCAGGTTTCGGGACCCCACCGGTGCACGAATCCATGCACTGGGCCTCTAGTTTTCTTATAAATTAGTTGAGTAAGTTGGATGAAAGTATTTGGAGTGAAGAAAAGGGTAAATGACAGAGAGGAGGTCCTTTCTTTTGGGAGCAAAACCAGTGCTTTTGTTGCTGGTCGCGTCAGTTCAGGGACTTCCCTTGCTATGGGAATAGGATTCAGACATTTTAGAGATGGAAGACTTTGAGTTGAGTATGTCTAGGTGCAGTCACTGAACAATACTGGACACTAAAAAATGCCTGTGGTATGAGCCACTGCGATTTTATGCTGCATCCTATTTATTTTCATCTTGCATAATGCATCTGCAATATATAATTCATGATGAGGAAATGCCATAAACTAAACTGAACCACAAACTAAAATAATTAAACAAGCAGACATTTTCAACTCTCTGTTGGTATCATTCTCTTAGTTATTACTCCACTAGCACTTTGAAACTGCTGCCTCAGAGGACAGCCCCAATTTCACTGACATTGTTGGTGTGGGTGTTTTTTTTTGTATTTATTATTATTATTATTTAAAAATATACTTTATTGATTTTTTACAGAGAGGAAGGGAGAGGGATAGAGAGTTAGAAACATCAACGAGAGAGGGATATGGATCAGTTGCCTCCTGCATGCCCCCCACTGGGGATGCGCCTGCAACCAAGACACATGCCCTTGATCAGAATAGAACCTGGGACCTTTCACTCTGCAAACCGATGCTCTATCCCCTGAGCCAAACTGGTTTCTGCTTGATGTGGGTTTTTAAGATGTGATTTTTTTAAAAAATGAAAACCCCAAATTCGAAAGATTTGCAGTTTAAAATAAAAGCTGATCTTCTGATTTAAACTGAAATGTCTTCTGATAATATTAAATGTATTTTTCTATTTTGGAAATATTTTTACATTAAAAAATTATATAATGCACATTGTAGACTGAGGTGTAATGATGAAAATCTGTGTGCCCAGCACAGGACTTAAGAAACAAGTCACCACCAATGTCTGAAGCACTGTCCATGCTTCTCCTTTTCCCAGAGATGGCTACATCCAGTGGCATCTAATTTATTTATTCTTACCACCGTATCATTCTTTTGAGTGAATAAGCCACAATATCGTTACCCACCCTAGCACTGGTAAATGTTTGGGTGGTTATGAGTGTTTGCTCTTGCAAACAGTGCTTCTTGAACCTTCCCATATGTGACTCTGGGTAATAAGAAATTCTCTAGAGCACAGACATGGGAGTGGGATGGTTGGAATATGTATGTATGTGTATGTGTGTGTGTGTGTGTGTGTGTGTATATATATATATATATATATATATATATGACAATCGAGTGTGCACACTAACTTTCCTAATGAAATTGTTTGCATTCCCACTATCCCCTTAGGGTACAGGGTTAAGGTTAAGGTGTTACCATGTTCTTTCCTTTCCTTAGTCCATTTTGTACCTTTTTTATTCCCTCTGGGATTATTTTATTTTTCAGATGCACACTCCTTAAATGTTTCTTTAGTTGACAGTCTTTCAGTCATGACTTCTCTCACTTTTTAAACTTCTTTGACGATTTCTTTATTTTAACCTAATTCTGAAAGATTTGTTTCACCTCATACTGTTTCCTGCTTTCCATTGTAATGTTAATTCTTTTCCTAGATCTCTGGCACCTGGTTCTCCTGGTTGAATCTCTGAAAACTTGGTTTTCTCACACTATCCATTTGTCTCTAAGGACTGGAGCTACCGTGTCATGTTTAGAAAAGGAGATCTCTTCCTGTACCTCCAAGACTGAACTCTGAATACAAGCTTTAGCAGGGTTGGGGAACGTCTGGCCCACATGCCATATCATTTGGTCTGGCCCTGCCAAGCAACTGCAGGACTCAAAATGTAATAAATCTAGGAGGTTTTCTTTTTTTGTAGCCACATAATTTTAGGCTGATCATTTGTATGGTCCATGAATGATGATATAAATATGCAAATGGCCCTTGGCAGAAAAAAAGTTCCCCACCCCTGCTTTCAAGAATCATTGCTAAGGTGGTTTGTTTCCATAGTACTCTTTTATTTTCATAGTGCTCTTCGTGTTATCCTTTTTTTATATATATATATTTTATTGATTTTTCACAGAGAGGAAGGGAGAGGGATAGAAAGAAACATCGATGAGAGAGAGAGACATCCATCAGCCGCCTCCTGTAAGTCCCCTACTGGGGATGTGCCTGCAACCAAGGTACATGCCCTTGACCGGGATCGAACCTGGGACCTTTCAGTCCACAGGCCGACGCTCTATCCACTGAGCCAAACCGGTTTCGGCTGTTATCCTTTGAAAACACTTCTTTTAATAAACTGGTTTTTGTGGACTAGCCTAGGAACCTAAACACCATTTTGAATATTAATTCTATGGGAATTAATACAGAGCGTGGGACAACTGGCTGGTGGATGGACTTGGCATAGAGCCCGTTTGTAAGCGGGGCATTGGCTGTACAGGAGAGAAGTTGGATGGCTGTGTGGGCTGGGAGGGAAATGCCTTCTGTTAACCAGCAATGCCACAGATTTGAACATTGCCCATTTGTTTTGTGTAATCTTCCATCTAACTGTGAGCAAAGAGCATGATTGAAGTGCTGCTGATTATGTGTAATGTTTATAGACTCCATTTCAGTGGAGCAGACGGCTATGTTCCGTAGTTCTATCTTAATTCTAAATATGATTTTCATTGTCTCCCCTCTTTAGTCAGTGGCAGCAGAGCCGGGAAGTCATTTTACCTTGCAGTTCAGTAACTTTTAATTGCCTGTTCGTTTTCACTTGATTCTGAGAAAAATGGAGCTGCTGCCTGTGCAGCTTTAGTCTCCAGAACTTAAATTGTTACACTCCTAAGTGCTAAAGCAGGAAAGGAGTTGTCTTTAGAGGTAAAGCTGGAAGGAGATCCCCCTGTGTTTTATTGTGGTTTGTGATGGCTTTGTGATTGTGTGTGAGTGTGTTTAAAGACTCGGAGCGTTACTTAGAAAAATGTACACCAAGTGGTTATATGTGAGGGATAAAATGATCAGTAGTGTACATACTCTTACTTATGATTTTTCCAAGCACATATTACTTTATAGCCTGAATTAAAAAATGTTTTTTAAAGGTAAATGTAATCATGGCATTTTAGGTTGGAAAGAACTTTGAGATCATCTAGTCCAGCATCCTCATTTTAAATGTGAAAAAAAAAAGAGGCTTAGAGGGATTCAGGAACTGCTTCTAGCCTCCCATATCTCAGGTTGGGCCCACATGAGCAGTAGAAATGCTGATTAATTTTCTAACATTCTTTAGGGATATGTTAGAAAAGGAAGGGAGAAGGAGTGAAAGATAGAAACACCAATGATGAAAGAGAATCACTGATGGGCTGCCTCCTGCATGCTCCCTATTGGAGATCGAGCCCACAATCCAGGCATGTGCCCTTGACCAGAATTGAACCCAAGACCCTTCAGTCTGCAGGCCAACTCTCTATCCACTGAGCCAAACCAGCTAGGGTGACTTGATCTTAGTCTTAATTATCCATGTGGAGAATTATAGTCCTCAGAATTTTTTAGTCTCCCTAATATTTACAGAGAAACTACCCAGGGTTTTCATTTGCACTTCAACACTACTAAACCAACGAAAGGCATTTTCAAAAAGTAGATTCAAAACATCATTGATTTTAATGCATATGTAACTTTATGGAACAAATTTATTTCTTTGACTGAGGGGTTAGAACTCTTCTGGCCTTATGAAGGATGGAAGATGTGAAAAGGAACTTGATTTATATAAAACAAGGAAACTGGCCATTGGGGTTGTGATGCATTGTTTCTGATTGGAGCTGAGCAGGAAAGGAAGAGAAAAGATGAAGTATTTTCTAGAAAATTTTCACACAGTTTTTTTTCCCCTCCAAACAAAATTGCACAGAGCCCATGTGGGAACTAGATGAAAGTGAAGTGTATTTTTTTGAAGCAGGAAAGGTGTCTGCAGAAACTAGCATTTCTTAGCATTCCTTAATGTTCAGGCAAGAGGAAGACTAGCTTCTACCATCAAAGACTGAGATCTCCAGATAAAGACTCTGCATTAAGCAGAAACTACCAATTCTGAAACCTTTATTTTTAGTGTGAAAAAATGATTTTTTTCTCTACAGGTTCCCAACTACTCAAGCATACATATGCAAACAATGGTGTGTGAATGATTTGATCCATAGTTTTATTGATTAAACTACATTATGGACTTTCAGCTTAACAGATTCCCTGTGCACTATGCTTATGTGTTAATGTATAACATTTGGAACAGAGCTCCATGTGTCAGCTGCCTAGGCAAAGTCTCTGTGCTCTGATTCTGTCTGCCACATGGCAGGTGAACAGGTAAGAATCATGAAGGTGTGAGACATTTCAATATCCTCAACTACTTTTTCTTCATCCTATCTCTTATTTGAAGACATTAAATATCCTTGCCCTTCTGATGTCTTCCACAAAAAGGAGAATCTGGTGCCAAGCATTTATACTTTTGTTTAATTGATTTGGCTATTCTTGGACTGAGATGCTGCTCATGGCCTCAACTAAATAGTGGCATACATTCCTGTGAGCTTTTTCTCTGCTTCAGTGTATATAGTTCAGTGTGCATTTTGATGACTGTCTAGATTTCCTCTGTTCACGTCAAACTCATCACCAAAGGAACCAAAGTTCGCTGGCACCCACAGAGCAGAATATCAAGCAAAGGATCTCAGGCAGCTGCCAGAGCAGGAAGACTGCTCATAGGGATATTTGACCTGGCCTTCCTCCTATTCATGTGATTTCTCGTGGGTATCCTAAAGATTTAAAAATACACTCATCCCAGGAGTATTAGCGGCACTGAGGAATCAAGTCAAAATAGTACCATTGTGAGTGGTTAGGGTGGGAACTGGAGAAGTGGGAATAAGCAGGATGAATGTCAATAAAAAACAATAAAGTGTAGTTATTCACCATCCTGGCCTTGACTAATAAATCGTGATACAGTAATTGTTGATATTAGAAGTTATGCTACATTTTCATAGCTCACTTTGTCAGAGAGTTCCTATTCATTTCATTGAATGGAAATATTTCTTCTGACTATATTCTTTGCAACATTCATTTACCCTTATATAATGTCACCTTACACTTTTATTTATCTCTTAATATAGATGACCAGTTTCCTCAACTGTAAATATTTCAAAATTATCTGCCTAATGTAGTACTTTAGTTCAGGCTTCTATAAAAAAAAATAGCATATAAAATAGGTGACTTAACAAATACTTATTTTTCACAGTTTTAGAGGCTGAGAAGTCCAAGATCAAGGCACCAGCAAATGTGGTATCTAGTGAGAACCTCATCCCAGATTGCAGACTGCTGACTTCTCACTGTGTCCTCACATATTGAAAAGGGGGCAAGAGAGAGCTCTCTCTGGTCCTTATATAGGGGCACTAATCTCACTTATGAGAACTCTATCCTCATGATCTAATTAATCTCCAAAATGCCCCACTCCCTAATACTATCACATTAGGGGTTAGTATTTCAACTTATGAATGGGGGAGGGGTGGAAGGTACATAAACATCCAGTGCATTGCAGGCAGTGACTCCAGGGAGCCCTGAGAAGTTCAGTCCCCTGGCATGTTCTAACCAATTGCCTCTGCAGTGTTTACACACTAAAGTTTGATAATCACTGCTTCCAGTCAAAACCTAAATTTCTTTAACCAAAAAACAAAGGATGGTTTATTTTATTCATTTTAAAATTTGTCTATTTGTTTTTAGTTGATGATGAACAAGTTAGATGAAATTTCAGTAAATTTATTTGGCTCACACTGGGGTAAATCTGATAGTCATTTTCTAGTGACAGGAAGAAAGGAAGAGAAAAGACTCAGAAGGGCAGTGTTCTGCATTACATTCTGAAAAACACGAAGAGCTCTCCTAACCCTAAAACAGAGTTATGGCTTGTGTGCAGGGTGGGAGCCAACAGTGGGAATTTTTATTATATACTCAATGGGATAACCTGAACTGTCAGAAAGGAAAATATCAAGTGCATTAAAAATGTAAAATCCCTGTTAAGAATAGTTAGACTGAGAATGTAGATCATAGTTCTGTGACCATGTATAAAAAGTTCTAAATTTCCCAAGATAAAAACAAAGAATATCCATCTCATAGACCTACTTACTATCTGGCTCAGGTGACCTGTACCTGTACCATCTTCTTTTCCTTTTGTTCTTCCCACTATACTATGTCTGTCCTCCAACCATGAATAACTTTAACTTCAAGGTAAAAAACCAAGGTCCTGCATCTTTGAATATCAGTGTTCCTTTTGTGAGCTAGGGATCAGTGAGAAATCTCAGGATTTGGCTGTCAGAGGGTAAATTTATTAAGAGGCTTGCCTAGGAAAAAAATTGCCAAGTAAATAAAATTGCAATTAATGAATTGGGTGAAGCTCAGATAATAATGAATTTATGTAGTGATTAATACTAGAATTACTGTATTAGTATTATTAGTTAAGGCTAGGGTGAGGACTAACTATATTTAGTTTTCTTCTTCTTCCTTCCCTCTGTTCACTCCCATTCCCCAATTAAGGCCCTAGCCTCCCACTATTAAGCCATTATGACTTTACCCTCAGTATAGTGTCCTCCCTTCAAGTGTCTAGGTATTTATTGTTATTAATATTTTCATTTTTATATGTTTATATATTTAGGATGCTTTTGAGTTTTTTTTTGTTTTGTTTTGTTTTGCAAGAGAGAGCCACAAATGTAGGTAAAGGCCAAGCCACATACTCCAAGCTATCTTTTTGCCCAGGAATTTAAAAAATAGCAAAAAAGTTTTACTTTCTCCAAAGAACCTCACTCTCCTCCACTTTTTTATATAATTATTATTTGTTGTAATATGAGACACAAAACGGGGTTATATATGATTTAAAGGCCATCATGGGATACAGATAAACCTGAGTTGATGGCTTCCACAAGACAGAATGAGTTATAATGTGTGAGTGTACCCACAGTTAATGGTCAACAAACCCATGTGAGTTGTATTTGTCATTAAAAGGTATGTTCCAGTACATTTCAGTTTATTTACACATACAATAACTTTGGTTGCTATAGCATTTTATATATATTTTGTCCTTTTTGGCTTTTTTAGATATGTAAAATACAACCAAACATACAGAAAAGTGAACTGAACATAAATGTGTGGTGGCTAAGAGAATCATCACCCCATAAACATTTATGTGAACCCCACGTGTGAGTGCCAAACTAGTTCCCTAGACCCTCTCTTATATCCCAGACCATTTTGGAGCTCCTCATTCCCAGAGGTAGCCACTCTTTCACTCCTGTCCCTAGATTTTAGTTTTTGATATATTTATAATTTATATAAATGAGTCATACAGTACTTATTATTTTTGTATTCTCTTTCATGAAATTCTGTGTTTGTGAGGTCATACATATTTTGTGTGTTACTGAAGTTTGCTTTTATTATTGTATAGCAATTTGTTTCTCCTTTCTTGGAATTAGTTTATATCAATTAGATAAGCATATATAATTATGCATATATAATTATGCTTTTACATATGCATATAAGTATATACATTTTAATGGTGCTATGACATCCACATGTAGTTTGTGGATTAAATTTGGATATGTTCTCTGATAATTCTAGAACATTGTTTATTTGTCCAGATTTAATTTTGAAGTAATAACAATTATTCAAATTAATAAATGATTCTCTCAGGAGAGTCATTTGAGAACAAAATATGCTGTATTCTTGTACATTTGCCTGAGGAGGACTCTATTTTAGCAGTCTGGAATCAAAATGGAAATAAAATATTTCATACATAACGGCATGCAGTGCCCAAATTGAGCAGCCTTGGGCACAAAGAATCATTGCTTCTTCCACAACCTCATTCTGAATGAAATATATTGAGTGGCAGTTGGTTATTTTTTTTCTCTCTTTACAGTGTTGCAATTTTAGTTTTCCATGAATATGTGCTGGGACTTAGAGGACCTAGAAATTTGTTCTCCCCATTGGAAGGCAGACCATTTCAAGTAGCTAGTTATTATCCAAGAAGTAGATATAAGGAGCAATAAACAACCTTGGTCAAAATAATCCATGCACAGCCTAATGCTCCTGAACTCTTGCCTCGGCAGAGCACAGTACTAACAGAAGCAAGACACTCTTCTCTTTCCTATGACTCTGGAGATCTCAGGATGCAGCCAAAGGCATCAAAACTCTATTTTCACTACACTTAGCAGTGAATAAATACTTGTGGACTCACCTTGAAATAGAATACATCATTTTGATTAAATAATAAATGCCTATTAAATAATTTGCTTAAAGCTGAGGGCGCTAGGCAGTTTTCTGCACCTGAGGAGTGTTCATGGTACTTATGGAGATATGACAGTTTTGAAAATCACTGTAATAGATTGTGAGGAATATGCCATGAAAGAGGCTTGATAAGCCGTGACTCAGATGGCACAGAAAGTGGACAGAACCTTATTGTTCCTTCACCACCTGGGTCAAGATTATCAGAACCAGTTGAAGAATCTCAGCCACTTGATTCCTAGTTTGAGTTAACTAGACTGTGGGGGAAAGGTGTGGGGGGTAACTCTTATCAATGAGATTGGCTGATTTATAGCCCCGCAGTTTTCAAAGTGCACCTGGACTCCTTGAGGATTTGAGCAGGGCCTGAGATTCTCCATTTCTCCAAACTCCCTCATACCACAGCTGCCACCTGTCTCAGGACTACACTTTGAGTGGCAAGGAGCTCGGTCACAGGAGAAGCAAAGCAACATCCCTCCCCAAATAACCAAACAACTAGCAAGCAAAAAACTTACAACTTATCTAAGAAAAGTTGACAGAAGAGGTTAACTTCAATCCTGTAAGACAGTAAATTAATCTGATCATTTGACTTGATTTATATTTTCTTTTCTAATTACAAATATTTTCTTTTCTTAAATACATCAGAGGACATGTTATACATAGTTTACTGGTGTAAGAAAAATGTGTCCTTATGACAATTAAATACTATAGATATCCTATCTAATAAAGAGGGAATATGCTAATTGACCATCACTCTGTCACAAAGATGGCTGCACCCATAGCTGAGGCCAAGTTCCCTTAAGGAGCTTTAACGAGCAATCAGCAGGGACCTGAGTCTAGCCCTCCCCAGCCTCCTTGGGGCTTGATGGGACCTCAAACCTTGCCTCCTGCCCCAGTGCCAGGCTGGGGGACTTAAGGTTGCTCCTTCCATCCCAGCACCAGGCCAGGGGACCTCAGGCCGCAGCCCCCACCCTAGCACTGGGCCAGGGGAGCTGAGGCTGCGCCCCCCCCCTGCCTGGCAGGGCTTGACAGACGACCTCAGACTGTGCTCCCCATCCAGCGGGGCTTGACGGGGTCCTAAAGTTGCAACCCCAGTGCTGGGTCAGGGGAACTCAGGCCATGCCCCTCGCCCAGTGGGGTTGACAGGGGACCTGAGGCCATGCCCCCCTGCCTGACAGAGCTTGATGGGGGACCTAAGGTTATGACCCCACCCAGCAGGACTTGACAGGGGCTCTCAGGCCATGTCTCTCACCTGGCAGGGCTTGAGGAGACACCTCAAGGCATACTCCCTGCCCCATCTGAGGGACCTCAGGCCATGCCCCCCATCCTAGCACCAGGACAGGGGACCTGAGGCTAGCCCCCTGCTCAGCAGGCTTGACAGGGTGGGACTGGCCAGGTCTGAATCTAGCCCAATTGGGCTGGGGGAGCACCTGGGTCTGGGTCTCATGCGATTTTGAAGTGCATGTGGGTGGAAGGGGACTTGACTCTGGGTCCCTTTTAATGTGCACGAATTTTGTGCACTGGGCTACTAGCTTATAAATAAAATAAAGGGAGAGATAATGTTCCTATCTTCTACCTTTCGTGTTTCTACATCCATTCTTTCTTATTGCTTAACGCACAGGCTGTGTACATGGGAACTGCAGTATACAAAAGCAGTTTATATAGTAAATCTCTTTTATCCCAAACTACATTGGATGAGAGGTGATTCCCACTGCTCTGTGTATAGAGCTCTTTAAAACACAATGAAAACATATCAGTAGGAACTGCAGCCCAGGAGGTGATAATCTGTGGGAGCCAAACTTTGCTAATGCAATATTATTTCCATGAGGATGAAGATCTGCTTTAAACTGCTTTAAACTTACATGGAAATCTCTACTCCATAACAATAATAATTATAAAAACTGAAAAATTTATTTGAACACTTACTACCTTTTGGCTGCGATGTTCAATATTTTACATGTTATTTCAGCGACACAATAACTCTGTGAGGTAGATACTAACGTTTTCTCCATTTTATAGGTGAAGAAACCAAGGCATAGAGATGTTAAATAATGTCATATTATATAGCTGATTAGGATTTAAGTTTATTAATTCTCAATCCTGCTCAACTAAGATGTAAATCCTCTCACAGATCTCAGTCCTCAATGTATATGCAACTATAGCCAACACATTTTAAAAGCTGGGAGCTTTGTATGTATGGGACCAAGGATAGCTCAGAAGTGTAAATATAAGATTCAGAGTTTCAATCTATTTTTTTTCTTGAAGCAACAGTCAAGGTTATTCTTGCTTGGCAAACCCACCCAAATCCTAGTGACAGATGGATCAAACGTTTACAAAAGGTACTATAGCCCTGAGCTGTTCACCAAAATGTTTGAAAGTTCTATTCCCTGTCAGGGCTAATACCTAGGTTATGGATTTGATCCCCAGTCAGAAAGCTTACAGGAGGCAAATGATCAACTGATTAACTGATTGATGTTTCTCTCTCATATCAATGTCTCTCTCTCTCTCTCTCTCTCTCAAAATCAGTAAAAACATGTTTTTGGGTGAGGATTAAAAAAAAGGGACTATAATATGTGATTTTAGCTTCACTGAATCTCTTTTTAAGATGAATCTTTTGCCAAATTATCTAACGAATATGTATTTACTAAGTTCTTGCTACATGCCTAGTATTGTGCTAAAACTTACCAAATGCTATATTGCAGAGGCAAATGGTTTGGCGATATTTCCCTTGATTAGTGCATAATAAATAATGCAGAACTTATGACATGGCAAGCTTTATTTCATTTAGGTGCACCCTCAAGCCCTCAGCCCTAAAAAGGGGTGCATTCCCAGAAGCAGTCATATCATGAGGTCTGTCTGTTTTATCCATGAGTCTGTTGGAAGGGTAAAGATTGGGGTTTTTTTTTTACTCACCCTAGCACCTCAGAACAGCACTGTAGTATGATATTGGAGGGGACTTGGGAGGAAGGTCTAATTTGAACCAGTGCAATTAACAATTGTTTCCAGAGAGGCAGTTGGCAAGGCTCCCATAGTAGCATCAAAGGGAACAAGAAAATTAGTCTAGACGATGCAGGCTTGGAGCACGTTGCCTCTTTTTTCCCTGGGTGACAATTTGGCCTGATTTTCTGCATAACTAAAAGAGTATCCACTATGGAGCCTGTGAGAGGAAACTAGGTCAGAATTTCATATATGGATTTTCCACATTCGGTCGGAGGGAGGGGGGTACATTTTTCCTCACAAATTGCATTGGGTTACATTCAGCTCCCAGACACATTAAAGGGATCCTAAGAGTTGCAAACTCTGATATTGCAGGTGAAGGAGACTGAGGCCCTTCACCATGAACAGCAGAGGTAGCACTGGAAACCAACACTCCCAATTCCCCATCAATGTGAATCCAAAAAATCACAATATAGTACAGTTTCAAAGACTTGGAAGATTGAATATTTTTCAACTTGGACTTACAGGAATCTATTGTTTTACATGCTGGTTTTTTTTATTCTAAATAATAGCTAAGGTTAGTGTAACCAAGTTGTAGTCAACCATCTTCATTAAAATATTCATTAAAAAACAAATCTGTAGATGGAAAGTACCTTAGATCAAATGGACAACCCTAGGCAATTTAAGTATTGAGAAAATGCCCCTCCTTCATTTGCTGATTTTTTTTTGAAAGAGAGGCATCCTTTATATTAGGTACTAAAATTGAAGTTACTATTTAAAGCAGTTCTTATGTGCTCAACACTTTTTTAAAGTGCTTTACAAACATAGCTCATTTAATTCTTACCAAATCCTTAAGATTAACTATGTCCATTTTTCAAAAGAGAAATATGAGGCTAGGAGAAATGAAATAACTAGCTCAAGGCCACACTTGGATAAATGGTGGGCTCAGGTCATTAACTAAAATCTTTCTTTCTCCAATGTTCTTAAGCATTGTGTATACTGCTGATCAATAAATGAATGGCAACTTAAATAATGTACACAAAATTCTGTGAGTGAGCTCATTTTATTTGACAGTTTTCTAAAGAAAATCTATTATCACTGATTACCTAAAGCTTATCACTTTCCTTTTTTCCCATTTATTATTTTTTAAAATAAATTTTTATTCAGATTATTACAGATGTTCTTCTTTCCCCCCCCATAGTTCCCCTCCACCTGATCCCTCCCCATGCCCTTACCCCCTACCACTGTCCTCATCCATAGGTGTAAGATTTTTGTCCAATTTCTTCCTGCATCCCTCACATCCTCTTTCCCCCAAGATTTGTCAATCTATGTCCTTTCTATGCCATTGATTCTGTTATATTCAGCAGTTGATTCTGTTCATGAGATTTTTTGTTCACTTGATTTTTAGATTCATTTGTTGCTAGATATGTATTTCTTGTCACTTTGTTGTTCATAATTTTTATGTTTACCTTTTTCTTCTTCTTCCTCTACTTAAGGAATACCCTTCAGCATTTCATATAATCCTAGTTTGGTGGTGATGAACTCCTTTAGCTTTTTCTTGTCTGTGAAGCTCTTTATCTGCCCTTCAATTCTGAATGATAGCTTTGCTGGGTAGAGTAATCTTGGTTGTAAGTTCTTGCTGTTCATCACTTTGAATATTTCTTGCCGCTCCCTTCTGGCCTGCATAGTTTGTGTTGAGAAATCAGCTGACAGTCATATGGGTATGCCCTTGTAGATAACTAACTGGTTTTCTCTTGCTGCTTTCAAGATTCTCTCTTTGTCTTTTGCTCTTGGCATTATAATTATGATGTGTCTTGTGGACCTCTTTGGATTCCTTTTGTTTGGGGTTCTATGCACTTCCTCGACTTGTAAGTTTATTTCTTTCACCAGATGGGAGAAGTTTTCTGTCATTATTTCTTCAAATAGGTTTTCAATATCTTGCTCTCTCTCTCTTTCTGACACCCTCATAACTCGGATGTTGATATACTTGAAATTGTCGAAGAGGCTTCTTATATTATCTACATATTTTTTAATTTTTTTTCTTTTTGTTTTTCTGGTTGCGTGTTTTTTGCTTCCTCATATTTCAAATCTTTGGTTTGATTCTTCGGGTCCTCTAGTCTACTGTTGGATTTCTGTATATTCTTTATTTCAGACAGTGTAGTGTATGTTTATTTTCTGACTGCTCCTTTTCCATTTTTTTGGCACTTTCATTAAGATCCTTGAAGGTCTCACTAAGTTTCTCAGAGGTCTCACTAAGTTTCTCAGTGGTTTCTAGAAGATATTTGAGTAACCTTATAACCTTATAACCTTATATCCAGTAGTTTGCTTTCCTTCATTTCTTTCATTCGTGACATGTTCCTTTGTCCCACATTTTGACTGCTTCCCTGTGTTGATGGAGTGACTTTGTGTGATAGGTGACCTATAGGGCCCAGTGGCTCAGCCTCCTCAATCACCTGAGATAGACACTCTCGATGCACTCCTTTGTGGGATGTGTGCACAGTCTTGTTATAGTTATGTCTTGATTGTTGTTGGTATCAATTGGCTGTGAGGATCAACTATGTCTGTAATGGAAGAACTGCTGTGCTGGAGACATCCCTATGGGGCAGGACTTGCTTCAGTGGGGCTTTGGTTATCACTGAGTCTGCCTCTTGAGTGTATTGCTAATGGATGTGAAGAGTTAAAATCTGATGTCCTCTCACACTGACCACTAGGTAAGCTGGTTTCTGGATCTTCAAGAAGGTGTAATCAGCTACTGTCTGAGGCCACCCAGCAGGAACTACAGCGAGATCTGCAATTTTCTCCTCTTTATTGGGAGTTTGGAAGTTTTGGAGCTGTGTGAACCAGCTGCAAATTTGTTAGGTTAAACTGTGAAAGGGCAGGCCATTCATATGCAAAAGTTGCTACATACAGTACCAGTGGGTTTGGGGTCTCAGTGAATAACTAGGGTGTGGCAAACTGATGGCTGCCAGTCAGCCCTCTTTGCATCTCTGTGTTTCTGTGTGCCCACGTCCCTTGCCCCAGCACAGTAAACAATGACTACTGCATGCACCTCTGTGAGAAAGCCACCCTCACCTTCTGACCCGATGCCAGACAGTCTAGTTTCTCTCTATGAGTCTGGGTCCCCAGAGTCTAACCAGGAACTGGAGTTCAGAGCAGTCGGGAGCTTGTGTCTCCATCCCACTTGAAAAAGAAAACCGCGTTCTCAGTTGCCAGCTCTCTTCGTGGGTGCCTTTGTGCCCTCTGCTTTTCCAGGGCTCTGCACATCCTACACAGTCTCAATGCAATCTTCTTTCCTTCTAGTTGTAGAACTTCCACCTTCCACTCAGCCAGCTTTCCCATGGTTCTGGGTGATAGTCATTTTGTCTTTTAGTTGTAGTTTTGGTGTGGTTGTGAGAGGCAGCATGTACAAATGTATAATTTATGCCTCCATCTTGGTCTCTCTCTCTCTCTCTCTTTTTTTTTTTGGAGTGTTCACCCAGTCTTTCGAGATACTTGTGTATAAATCCAGAGAAAGGATTAAGGGGAAATAATGAAAGCCCTTGGATACTTCATGAATCTTGGTTTAAGTAAAATCGTTATGGAAGAATCCTAATATATAAAACCCAGGGTCCATGAAGTCAGTCCTGCAGTCATTGTTGGGTTCCTGTGGTGACCCAGCACTGACTGCTGCTGCTGTGGATCAGGCACAGAGAGAGGCAGGGTCTGATCCGCAGCCTCCATGGCATCCCCCATTGCCTTTCTCTTTCTATCCGGGCTTCACCAGCATCTGCCTCTCTTTCTCTCCAGGCCTCCACAAGGGCTGCTGATCAACCTTGCCCCTCTGATCAGGCACAGAGATAGGCCCAGAGATGCTGCCTGGCATAGAAACTGACCAATCAAAACCCAATTTGGGTGAACTGGGAGGAGCCAATGGCTGCCTAGGAGGCAGAGCTTTTGACACTGACTGGCATAGAGACCGGCCAATTAGAACCTAATCTGAGTGAACTGCGAAGGCAGAACCTAAGGTGGGGGCCAAGGAGTGGTTTTAAGGGCAACAACTGTTTGGTGTAAGGTGTAGCAAAGCTGTTCAATTTTTTAATGACAGTTTGACTGTATGATGGATATGGCTGGCTATCAGTCCAGATATAGGGATTATGTATCTTTGTCTGCCAAGAGCATCTCCTGCTGAAAAAAGTTTCCTCCCCCCATTTAAGCAATCCTATCCTATATAGTCTATCCTAGCTAATAAAAGAGTAATATGCAAATTGACCGTACCTCCATTACACTCACCAGCCATGCCCACCAACCACGCCCACCAGCCAATCAGACTGGGTATGCAAATTAACTCATTAAAGATGGCAGATAATTTGTATAAATAGGCACCTAGTGCCTGGTCCTGGGAACATCATGGCACCCAGGTCACTCTGAGGTAGGCCCTGCATGGGCCCTGAGCAGCCTGTGAAGGGTCTGAGCCAGGAGGCTCCTGGGCAGGGCCAAGCGGGCAATCAGAGCCGAGGAGGCAGGGGCAGAGATAGTGATTGGAGGGAGCTGGGAGTCCACTGCTCAGGCTGCAAGCTTTTGCCAGAGGCTTTCGGCCTGGGCAGGCATGGGCAGGAGCAGAGCCAGCGATTGGAGTGTGCTGGGGATCCACTGCATAGGAGAAAAGACTTGGCCAGAGGCTTCGCCTAGGCAGGAGCGGAGCCGGTGATAGGAAGGAGCTGGGGGTCCACTGCCCAGGCTGAAAGCTTTGGCCAGAGGCTTTCAGCCTGGGCAGGGGCAGACCCAACGATCAGAGGCTATTGGGAATTAGTGTGAATTACAGAGGAAAAATCTTTTCTGACTGCTCATTGGCTAAGCTCCCTGTATGCCACTGCTAATATTCTTAGTAACTTGGGTAATAAAAATCCACAAAGGTCATCTAGGGCTTTTCCACCACACTTCTGTAGAAAAAAAAAAGGTCTGCTGGAGGCCTAAGAAATCTCATATCCTGCCCTAGCAGGTTTGGCTCAGTGGATAATGCTTTGGCCTGCCAACCACAGGGTCTGGGTTCAATTCTGTTCAAGGGCATGTACTTAGGTTACAGGTTTCTCCCTGGCCGGGGCCCAGGTCAGGGCTCATGCAGGAGGCAACCAATCAAATTGTTCCCCTCACTTTGCTGTTTCTCTCTGCCTTTGCCTTTCTCTTCCACATTCTCTAAAAGTCAATGGAAACATATCATCAGGTGAGGAAGAAAGAAAGGAAGAAAAAGAAAGAAAGAAAGAAAGAAAGAAAGAAAGAAAGAAAGAAAGAAAGAAAGGTCATATACTATGAAAAATACATCTTGAAAATGCCTAAATAAAGTTGTCATTTTTTTCACGTGAAGGGACTGGAGTCTGTGTTGATGCAACCACTTCGGTGGCTGTGGTAACTGGTAGTGGCTGCAGCAGCAGAGTGATGGGGCTGGTGCCTTCCCCTGATCAGCCCCGTTGCCTCCCACAAAGGGAGGCCAGACTGCAGCTTAGGCCTAAGCCTTCAATAGGACATCCCCTGAGGCTCTCAGATGTGAAAGGGGGCAGGTTGGGCTGAGGGACCCCCCTCCAACCCCCAATGCATAAATTTTGTGCACTGGGCCCCTAGTTTATAATAAAAAGTTAATATACTAATTAGACTGGGTTTACTGGCCATCTTCCAGATGTCCAACATCCTTCAGGACAAAGCCATGGTGGTGGGTGCCAAGGCAAAGAGCACAGTTAGGTGCGAGACCAGGCCGGCAGGGGAGGGCAGTTGGAAGCAACCAGGCTGGCAGGGGAGGGTCATTATGGTTGATCAAGTAGGCAGGCAGAGACAGTTAGAGGTGATCAGGCAAGCAGGCAGGTGAGTTGTTAGGAATCAGTTGTCCCAAACTGCAAGATGGATGTCTGACTGCCAGTTTAGGCCTGATGAGGATTTGGGCCTAAACCGGCAGTCGGACATCCCCCAAGGGGTCCCTGATTGGAGAGGGTGCAGGCTGGGCTGAGGGAGTCCCCACCCCAATATCCCCCCCAACCCCCATTCCAATTTCATGCACTAGGCCACTATTTTGAGAATAAAACAGGAATCATGAAACTTGTCCTTTGGTGGTGTTTTTACATAGGTAGCAAGCATGTCAGGATGCTAGTCCTGATCATCAATGATAATAAAAACTGAGATTATTTGGAGTCTACACTGCTTTTGGGGCCACATCTCAGTCTTTTATGAATATTAAGAGTAATTGAATCTGTTGACATTTCATTTGCAACCTTTCTATGTTCTGCTCAGATGATCAGGAATAATGCCAATTACAGCCTCTTTTTAATAGTCTCCTCACTCAGTAACTAATTGAAGTGCCTTTAGTCTAAAGGATATTCACAATTGCCTAATCTGACATGTCCTTAAGCTTTCAAAACATATAATAATGATAAATCAGAAACCAAATAAAAGGAAGAAAATATTATTTAATATATGGCATTAGTGTTATATATTATTCAGGAAGCTAAAGAACTGGTAATTAAAAAGACTACTTCGGGTCTTAATTATTTTTTCAGTTTAGTACTACATCGAAGTCAATGCTCTGAATTTTGATTATCCTCAAAAATGTCACTAAAAGTTAGAAACTAAGCCATTTTAACTGAAGTGCAGCAGGAGGGACACAAAGTGTGCATCAGTTTTGAATTAGACTTAATGTAATCATTGCCTTGTATTCTATTTGTATTAAAACATGGAAATACTTCTTTGCAATCCAACTTGGCCTTCGAAAGGCAAAAGTACTTCCTGAGAAATCTGCACTGACAGAACAAATCCTACTTGCAAAGTTGAAACCGATGTTGGCTTGAGTAGATCTCAAGTCAGCTGTGAAATTTATAATCTCTTACCCATAAAAGAGCTTCTCTTCTGAATGACAAAATTAATTTTGAGCTGGATGTTTGTCAAGTCTATAGTGACAAGGCTCTGTGTGCACACCCAAGCACCAGCTTCAGGCTGGCTTTTAAAGAGATGGTTGTGTTTTAGGGGGCCACAGGTGCTACCATCCTGAATTAATCAGTGTGAATATTGCTTTAATAAGTCAGACATGGTCTGTTTTATTAGAAGTCTAATAATATAGTGATTTAAAGAGAAGCTCCAGACTACTCAATGAATTCAGTGACGGACTATTATACCTAACCAAGGAATTTTTTTAGGTTGTCCTACTTTTCAGATTTTTTTTTTAAGTCCCAATAGATTAATCTACTTATTCAGTGATTAACTTACTTATCTTGCCAGACAGAAATCTAAGGTCTTCCTGTTGTGTTGTATTAGTTTGGTATTTAAAATACCAGTTATTCTTTTTTTTTTATTAAATTTATCGGGATGACATTGATTATTACGATTATACAGGTTTTAGGTATACATTTTTATGATGCATAATCTTTATATTGCATTGTATGCCCAGCATCCAAAGTCAAATAATCTTCCATCACTATGTATTTGAACCCCTTTACATATATATTTCTGAATATTCTTTTATTGTTTAAAGTATTACATATGAATCCTTTTCCCCGCATTGACCTTTCCCTGTTCATTTCTACCCCCTTAGCAAACACCCTCACCGCCCTCCCCTCCTTTTGTGTCCATGGGTTGTGCTTATATGCATACATACAAGTCCTTTGGTTGATATTTCACCTCCTCTTCCCACCCAGCCTTCCCCCTGAGGTTGGATGGTCTGTTTGATTTTTCTGTGTCTCTGGATCTATTTTAGTTCATCAGTTTATGTTGTTAATTATATTCCACATATGAGTGAGATCTATGCATTTTTGTTTGTTTTTTCTTGCTTGTTCTTTTGTTCTTTTCAGTTTTATATACCCACATATGAGTGAAATCATATGGTTCTTGACTTTTTCTGTCTGACTTATTTTGCTTAGCATGATCATGCTTGAAGAGTCAATAAGCCTTAGGTTGCCAGTGCTTTCCTCCTGTCTCATTTTAAATAACACTACTGTGAGGCAACAAGGTGGAGGCCAATTCATTCAAGCAAAATCAAGGTAGGGTCAATTTGACCATGAAAGAAAGAAAAGGTTCTTTCTAAAAGCCCATTCTTGCATGAAGGCACAGGAAATTGTGTAGATCTTTTCTCCCTTTAGAGATTACAAGGACAAGAACACTGGGGATTCCAATTTGGAGAAGACTCTTTGTCTTGTGTTTTCTGCAACAAATCAGTTTGGATTTTGCAAAGCATGGACTTGAGTAACAGCATTGAGGAAAAACAGTCCACAAGTAGACTGTTTCATAAATATGTGACCCATGCTTATTAGCATATCAACTTTTCATTTTCTTTGAACTAATCTGGTAACAAAGAACTTAGCATTAGTTATTAAATATTAATTGTTAATGATTCAAGTTAAGAACCAAAGTATTAGGAATCTATTGGCCAGAAATTGTGTTGAATCCTAAATTTAACAAATGACATTAAAAAACATCTCTAGTATGTATTTATTATATTTTTAAAATTTAAATATAGCTATTGGTTTATCACTGGAATTATATGAAGAGATTAAAATTAATTTTACAAAATTTGAGTGCACCCTGATATTTAATAAACATTTCTACATTGCATTTTTAAAGATTTGCTGATTATTACTGATGTTTTATTTATCTTCCTGGTTAAACTGTACAGGAAGAATATTATTTAAATAACTTGATAGCTCTGTAACTTACTTCCATTTATTAAGAAGAATCAATCTTTTGAGTATCTAAAACCCTATTTGAAACGGTCTTTACTCACTTGTTGGTAATATTTATACAATTTAACTTTACCAAATTATCCTCTAAATACAATAAAATCAATAAGCACCTTTATATTAATGGGGTAAGAATATATATTTATCCTCTATCGAATACTAATAGGTACTTCACATAAAGATGATCATAAAGAATGATCTCCTGTGTACAACACATTCATAATAAAGGGAGGAAAATTTAAAGAGGTAAAAAAAAGTAGAGTTTAATAAGATGTGCTTCTTTAGCTCTTTAAAATTATTTTCCTCTGGGGCTCAAGTAGAAGGGGGAGCATTTTTGTTTATGTCCTACTCAGCAACAAGGAGTGAAGAAGTCCCTGACCAACAAATTGAATGCTGTAGTTGGCTCTTGGAGACCTGTGACTCATTGCTAGGGAAGGGGTCTATACTACATATACCTGCAGTTCATTACTGTTGCTACCTATGTTTTCCTTGATCTTTGGAATATTTTTGGCTTCCCCTTAATTAAAGCTAGTTCAAATCTCCTGAGGGCTTAGAAAATATTCAGCCCATTCTGCCTTTTTAGTTTATTTAATAGGTAGTTGTCCTTGACCCCCATCATATTCTATCAAAAATTTACTTAATGTGTGAAGCTCTGGATACATTTGGGTTTGTCTCTCAAGGGTTTGGTTGGCAATTTATTTCTGTGTGCAAGATCATAAAAAGCATTCTGTCCAGAGTAGATAACAGGGGAACACATTCTTTAGTTTTCATATTCATGATGAATGTAACCAGCTTTGTCAACATGCTGTATCTTTTCTGCTGCATCTTAATAGATCTGTGGCTATAATCTTGTGTGTCAGGACTTTCAGCTAATTGGGATAACTTATGTATGTTTATATAACTGTTAAGATCTATGAAATGCTATTTTATATGAAGCGACATAGATAAAAACTTTTTATATTCTAATTCTTATGAAGTAGTGTGCAATACATGACTCTACTATGGTACACCTGGGAGAGGAGGTCAAAAGCTTTCTGTCAACTATGCTGGATTTAGTTAGCTAGTATATTTCATAGGATAATAAGCATTGAAATGTAAATGCAGTTGTTCTGTACCTGAAATGTAGAAAAAATTCTAGAGGTGAGCAGATTTTGGTTTTGTGAATTTTAACAAGCAAAGTTAAGATCACTTTTAATAAACTTTGGCTCACTTACAAAAATGCTAATTTTTGTAGCATGATCAGCTTATCAAAAGCATTCATTACTTGCAGTGAAATACTTGATAAGTTGACAGAAAATAGTTATAAGAAAGAATGATTAGGGCTTGACTTCAAAGTGCTGTTGTTCAGAGGCATAACCAGTCATGGAAGTATGTGAGTATGATCAACACATCATGATTAATGCGTGGTAAGGATTTTAATTGTATATAAAGAATAGAAAGTTGAGGAAGATAAATCTGGGTACCTGAGATGTGATTAATAAAACTTTCATAAGTTTCAATTAATTTGACAATTCAGTACCAGCCAAACTGTCCCAGTATTGAGAAAACTAATAGGAATAGTTTTGCTAAAAACTGATCACTCCAAGAAGCAGTTTTTTTTCCCAAAAAAATTGTACACTAAGGTGTATGTATGTGATTCATGGCTTGAATGTAACAATTTAAGTGTGGAGTTATAATAAAGACTCCTGATTAATGATGCAGATGCCTGTGAATAAATTGAACATGCTCTGGGGTTATATATGCTTGGGGCAGGGGGCGGGTAGAGGAATGTGGACTGATTATTACTCTCCTCCTCTCTCAAATGAGTTCAAAAGATGATTAGTTTATAGCAGTGCACTTCCAGATTTTTGATTCATAAATGGTATTCTAGACAAGCTGAGTCAAGAAGCTTTACTTTTAGACTCTAGTCTAATACAACTTCATTCCTAACTATTAAAAATGAATATGTATATGTGGAGAGATGAATGGATGGGTATAGAGAGATGAGATATAGATAAGAGATCTGGCACACTATAGCAAATAAGTGAACGCAGATTTATTTCTCAAGTTGGCAACATACTTCTTTCATTTAAAATGCAATTAATAAAATGTAGAGAAACTTCTAAACATTTTAAGGACTATAAGCTTCAATAAATAAAGTATTGTCCTTGAAAATAGCATAATGGAAGACAAATTCAGCCATGTGCTACATGTTTATTCGCAGAAAGAAAAGATTCCTTTAATTTGTGGAAATGCTTATTAAAATACAGCACATTATATGCATATTTAAAGTTGATATTAGTGTGACCTCCACATTTATAAATCATAATGACAATGCATTTTCCAAATTGGACAATAGAGGATAGAAGATACCTAGTTAGATTTGGTCTTAATAATTAATTGTTAATCATTCTAGATGTTGTAGTCTCTGTCAATTAAGGTGACTGACAAAATTGTTTCTTGATCCACAGTTAATTATTTGCCTCCATTATATATTAACTAGAGGCCTGGTGCATGGAATTCATGTACAAGGGTAGGGTATGTCCCTCAGCCTGGCCTGCACCCTCTCCAATCTTGGATCCCTCTCACAATCCAGGACTGCTGCCTCCCAACTGCTCACCTGCCTGCCTTCCTGATTCCCCCTACCCGCTTCTGTCTGCCAGCTTGATCACTCCCTAACTACTCCCCTGCCAGCCTGATTGATGCCTAACTGCTCCCCTGCCAGCCTCCTTGCTCCTAACTGCCCTCCCCTGAAAGCATGGTCCACTGCAACTGCTCTCCCTTGCAGGCCTGGGTCACCCCAACTTTCCTCCCTTGTAGGTCTGGTTCCTCCCAACTGCCCTTCTCTGCTGGCTATCTTGTGGCGGCCATCTTGTGTCCATATGGGGGCAGGATCTTTGACCACATAGGGACAGCCATCTTGTGTGTTGGAGTGATGGTCAGTCTGCATATTACTCTTTTATTAGATAGGCTAGAGGCCTGGTGCATGGGAGGGTGCCAGCTGATTTGCCCTGAAGGATGTCCCGGATCAGAATGGGGGTTCCCTTGAGGCATGGGATGGCCTGGGCAAGGGGCCTGTTGTGGTTTGCAGACTGGCCACATGCCTTGGCGACCCAAGTGGAGTCCCTGGTATCTGGGATTTATTTATCTTCTACAATTGAAACTTTGTAGTCTGGAGTAGAGCCAAGCCTCCTGCTTGCTCCTGTGACCCCAACTATTTCTGTTGGGATTTATTTATCTTCTATAATTGAAACTTTGTAGCCTTGAATGGAGGCCTGGGCCCACCAGGGTGTGTGGAAAGCTTGGCTTCCTTCATTGCCGGGGAAACCCAAGCCTCCTACTCACTCCGTGGCTGCTGCCATCTTGGTTGGGGTTAATTTACATACTCACTCCTGATTGGCTGGTGGGTGTGGCTTCTGGGTGCAGTGGTATGATGGTTAATTTACATATTACTCTTTTATTAGATAGGATTGGTAAAATTCTTCATTATTTCAAGATAACAGAAATCCCTATGGCTCTTGGCTCACTTTGGAAACTTGAAACTTATCTAAAGCAAAGTGACTATTTATTATTGAAAAATTAAAGACTTAGATGTAAAAAATCATTATAGAATCCTTCTTTGATGCTTACCACATAAAGTGATCATTTTTCCCTGTAGAAGAGGAAAATAAGTGCTTGCATTAACAAATCTATCCATGTTGATATTTCTAAATACAGTTAAAAAGTTTTAAACAAACGGATTACCTCTTACTATAGTAAACAGAGATTTATTTAATATTTGGTAAATGTCTAACATTGTGCTAAGTGTTGTGACCAAGCATACAGATTTTAGAGACAAACTGCTTCGATTCAGAATTTCTTTTACTTTCTTGATGTTCTCTATGCTTGAATTCTACATCTGTAAGTATATATAATAAGTTACTTTTTAGATTATTGCATTGCTTAATGAGTTCATATGTTAAAAGCATATAGAATACTGCCTGGCACATGGTAAATTCTATAGTATATTTATTATTATTGTATACATTCTGCTTTGGGGAAAAGAGACCTTAATTAAAAATGGATTAAACAAAACAAAAGTTTGTTTAGCTGTCAGTGACTGAACAGTAAAATCTAAACTTGGACCAATAAAATTGAGAAGGTAGCTCCTCCCTGCAGAATTTGTGAAGTTTTGTCTTTTAGTTCTTATAATCCTAAGGTGGTGTTCTCATCTGCTTGGTCTAAAGTGGATAATGTCATAGAAAGGGAAGGAAATGTCAAATTCCCCTTTAAGGACAAGATCGAGAATGTGCCCTCATCACTTCTGCTCACTTATTATTGGCTAGAATTTAGCCACATGGCCACACTTAGCTTAGGGAGACTGGCAGATTCCTTCTTTATTTTTCATGGCCATGTGCCCAGCTCAAAGTCCCATCAACCATGAAAGGAAAGCAGAGAAGAAAGTTAATTAGGAGGAAAATTCTCAGTCTCTGCCACAGATAAACTCACATGGAGTCAGCACAGTGGTGGCTTACCTACCCAGAGCTAATAGGTTATAGTATTGCGTTTCCATAGTACACATAAATACATGGAGAAATGCACTTCTGCATTGTTTTTTTTCCCCGACATATGAACATAAGTACAACTCAAACCATTGATTATAAGTATTATTAATTTTTTTGTTTTCCCTTTATGTACTTTACAAATACCCCATAAAGCTATTTGTTCTTTCAGAGAATAAATACCATGATTTTCTTTTTCTCTACTGTTCTATTCCAGCTACTTTAGAAATTAATTTTATTTCTTGCCTTCTTACCTGCTATCTTCTTTCATCTTCTGGGTTAGAAAATATATAAACTTCCCAAATTGCTATTTGGAAGTTTCTGCTCTAAGAATCATTATTGTGATGGGAGGTTGATCCCTGGTCTTCTAGAATCACCTTCTTATTTCTTTGAAATCCATAACTTGACTCTCTCTTCCCTAAGCACTAATGTCAAAAGCCTTAGATTTGTTCATAAAGGCTTAATGGATTATAGATTGCTTATTAGCCTAAGGAAATAGGTTGTCTTCAGAGCACAGCCATTTCAAAAGAACTGGAGCAAAGATCTGCAAGTTAGTTGGACTATTTTTTATTGCTTTACATAACCATGTATGTACAGGTTAACTATGTATCTTCAAGTTTTTAAAAATAGGGAACAACTTCAAATAAGGAAGTCATCCTTCAAAATGAGAGCTTGTTATTCATATTGCATTATTAGTATGATTTGCTGAAATTATCCTATAATAATGGTGAAGATACTAATTGCAAACTTAGTAGTGGAAAAACATATGCAAACTTACTAAAGTTTTATTACCCAGGAGGACAAAATATACTGATTACTGAGGAAAACAAGCATTTTTCAAATAATAAATTTAGAAGTAAGGTTTTGTTTTGTTTTTAACATCGGGCAATGACTAGAGTAGAAACATCTCTAGCACCATTTCATTCGGTAATTGAGAAAAAATCTGCTGGAGTGAACGCGATACAAACATGGAATAAATGTACTCTTAATGCATCATCATTAGAGCCAATATATAGCAGATGGCAGATTTCTAGCTGATGTAGAAATTCAACTCTCCTGCCATATGTAGTTTTCCTAGTTTGGAAACATATTAGAAAGGAAGAGAAGATGCCATTGTATAAAGCCAGAAGTGTGAAATATTCTGTGTATAAAAAAATAAATCCATAAATAAGCCATTTCCTGAAAGAGTCTACATGATTATGTAGCCCAATTCCCCAAAGTGCTAGCTTGGGGTCAGATCAATTTTGAACATAATAAAAGGATGGCATTTTCTCCTGCACTATGCCAATATCTTTTGAAAATTTCATATCTACAGACAGGATCATTACATTTGAAAAGTGGATGGGCTACCCATAGAGAGCATGCATTATCTGAAATAAATGTTCATTTCAAAAGGAAAGTTTGAGTGACTTGGGGTTAGCAGCAGAGACACCTCTTAATCATAAAAATCAGTTTTAAGAACCTTGCAAGAGGCAAGGAATATATCCACAGAAAATGAAGCTACATTCATTTCCCAATGAATAAGGCATTACAAATAGATTATGTAACAAATTATTGTCATAGTATACTTAGCGGAAATTTCAGAAACCAGGTCTGAGGAACCATTCAATAGAAAGGTACTTGCTTATTGAGAGTAGAATCTTTCTCCTGGGGACAAAAGAAGTGGCAGATGAAATATCTTTTTCATGTTCTGTGGACATTTCAAGTTGGTGATTTAGCTTGGTCTATAAAGAACTTCATAAATTTAGAGAGGCACTATAGAAGTCTAGCAGGAGTCTTGGTGACTATCCTTAATTTCCATATAATTATTTAGTTTTTTTTTTCACTGAATATTTTCCTGGATTTCCAAGCATATGTTAATATATATATATATATATATATATATATAATATAGGGCATCAGCTGAGGCCTGTTGGAGATAGTGTTGCTCAGAATAAGAAAGTCAAGAAGAGAATATATGTGTCTAAATATTTAATTATTCATGTTTATTTCATATTTACATCCCACTTTATTAATTTTTATTTCATTTTCCTTGAAAACATCTGTGCCTTTAAAAAATTATTTTTTTTTAAATTTAAAGACATCAAGACATAGAGTAAGGGGGTCAGAGAGACCTGCCATAATCTTTGGTTCCTTGGCTTTTTAGCACTTTTGGACACTTATAATCACCTATTTTTATTAATTATGGTGTTAGTATAAAGTTAGGCTTATTAGGAAAGGCTAAGGAAGTGAGATATGTTAATCAAGAAAAAGGAAAAATAAGGGTTAGAGTTTCAATGGTGTAATTTTTCTAATGAGCCTACTTACTTTTACTGACCTCTCACTTCCTATGTTGCCTTCCTCCATTTCTCCCTTACTTATAACCTAGTATCCTGTATCCCTGAAAAAAGTTCTTGGACTCAGTACCAAGAATTTAACCAGATAGAGTCTCTCTACTGAACTTACTTACAGATTCCTGCCTCCCTTGCTTCTTCCCAATGGAGGGCTACGCTGGCCCATGTTATGTAACTATAGAAGGCACTTTGGGTTGGGAACTGTCACTGGTATAATTGGTTTTTCTTATAGCTGTGTGGCATATTGGTCAGAACTGGTCAGAAAGATGAAGAAGAGGGATGACTGAGCAGAAGTCCAGACTGTGAGGAAGGTGCTGAGACAAGTTAGATGTGGGACAGTGAAGCAGGTTTGGGGTTGGGAGGAATTGGGTAGAGAAGGAAGAAAATCTTTCAGAGGTCCAGAAAGCTAGAAATATTTGAGACCTGAGTAAGTGTAGAAACAGAAAGACTTACAATTTGTACCCTTAGGAGCACACATAATGGGTGTGTGTGCAGCTGCAGCTGGTTTTCATTTAAGTTGCATTAGCCTCATTTTCTATTCAACCTGCTCACTTCATTCCACAAATAATTACTGAGGTATCCTTCTATTCCAGACGATGTACTTCTTTCTCTTTTATTCACTGATTATGGTTCTGAATGACTTAAGATTAAAAATAAGAATCAAGTCCAAGTTTACTGGATCAAAATTTGATATCATTGATACTTTTTAAAAGATAATCAAAAGAGAGGTTCTGAAGGCTAAAGTGAAGCTGTGCTTTAAATATGTTTTGAGCACCAGAAGCTTCTTTGCAACAAATTTCAGTGTGTCCTTTGAAGAAAACAACACTCATTTTGATCTGTAAGCTCTGGGAAAAGCAATCTGTCATGTTACTTTTTAGCTGCATGTTGCCCAAATTGGTTGTGAACTTTTAAAAGATACCATCTTGAGACCTTGGTTCTTGGTTATCCCACCCAGACTTCTTGAGTATATTTCCTAAATGGAGGTAACAAACCTGAGGGAATGGTCAGTTCTGCTCAAGCACTGAAGAGATTGACATGGAGTCCTCCTTTAAATGAATGATAACACATTTCAGAGCCTGTTAGAGGTTTCCAATGACCTATAATGCTTTACATTAGGTTAGGGATGGGGAACCTTTTCCTGTCAAATGCCATTTGGGTATTTATAACATCATTGCAGGGCTATACAGAATTATCGACTTAAAAATTAGCCTGCTGTGGACCTAGCCAGTTTGGCTCAGTGGATAGAGCATCGGCCTGCAGACTCAAGGGTCCCAGGTTCAATTCTGGTCAAGGCCAGGTACCTTGGTTGCAGGCACATCCCCAATAGGAGGTGTGCAGGAGGCAGCTGCTCATTGTTTCTAACTCTCTATCCCTCTCCCTTCCTCTCAGTGAAAAATCAATAAAATATATTTTTAAAAAATTAGCCTGTGTATTTGGTCAAACATTTAATTAACTCACCCTTAATGCCTTTGCAGGGCCAGACCAAATGCTTTTGTGGGCCTTCTACAGTCTGAGGGCTGGATGTTCCCCACTCCTGCATTAGGCGATCAGCAAACTGTTTCCTCAGAGGTTTTAGGCCTGTGGGTCATAGATTGCTGTCACAACTGCTCAACTCACCTGCTGTATTGCAGAAGCAGCCTCAGACAAGATGCAGGTGAATGGGTGTGGCTGTGTTCCATATAACTTTAGTTATGGACACTGCAATTTCAATTTTAGGTAGTTTTCACATGTTATGAATATTATTATTACTTTGATTTCTTTTCAAACATCGTAAAATGCACAGCTATTCTTTACTTTCTGGCAATAGGAAGAGAAAGGTGGGGTAGGATTTGGCCTGTGACCTTAGCTTGCTGACCCTTGAGTTAAAGAGAAAACCAACATTCAGGAATTTCCAATTGGGGGTGGCAACCTGCAGGGTGGCTGCAGAGTTGGGGCAGTGTCCAGGAGCCAGGCTGTGGGTGAGTTATGGGCATCCCTGGAGTAAAGCATTTAAAGAACCATTAAGGTTTAATTAGCTGGCTGTAGAGCAGCAATGCTGGGCATGAGCGGCTTACCCTGCTGCATGAAAATGCTTACTCAGGGCTCTGCAGTCCTGGTAAATACCAATGGTCCTTTGGAGGCCCCTTTGTTGAGATGAAAGCGGGTGCTAGAATTTATTGCTCCTGTAATTTCAGTTCCTGGACACACCAACTACTCTTGCTCTTTTCAAATAAAAGTCAGTTTGGATTTATTTAGACTTTGCCCATATGGAAGAAATATCAGAAGAGGATATCTGAGAGAGCCAGATAAGCATCTCTTAAAAATTTAGCAGGCCTCTGGCATGGTTAAATGACTTCTAGCTGGCACTGGGGACATTCCCACGTGACTCATAGTAGGATGGCCTTTCCCCGGTGCCTGACTTCCAGGGATGAATGCTTCTCTGGAGGTGGGTTTATGGGTTGCAAAGGCAACACTGAACATCTGGCCACCTTAGTTCCTCTCTGTTTAATAAATTCCTCCAAATATGGCCAAATGCCCTCTGATGCCTAGTGTAGCATGGGAAACCAAGCAAGCAGGGATATAATTTTAAGCTAAAAATCCTCCCTCGCTTTAAAATAGTTGCTCATATTTCATATTGGTACTTGGAGGAAGAGGAATGCCTTAATGGATGCATGTGTCTGAGAAAACAAAGCAGGATTATTTGTTGAAACTGTTTGGTTCCTAGGAAAGCACATGAGCCAATGTTTCCTAACATTAGATTGCTTTCCTCTTAACTCAAAGCCTTATTTTTTTTTCTTTCAACTTTGGTGGTTCAGCACAAGGAGCAAAATGAAAAAGCCCGTTCCTTCCTAGAGCAAGCATACATGGGCATGATTACACTGAGGGCCTCTCTGTGCTATCTTTCTAGAAATAGAAATATGCGGGTGTCACGTGGCTACATTACATCCACATTCGACTGGTAATAGTACCTCAGCTGCAGGCAAATGGGCCCTGAGATAAAATGCAGCCCTGGAAAGGGTCCCTGTGCCAGCCTCATTTGAAGAAAGCGCTCATTATTCAGCCAGACTGTCAAGTGCACACGGCATAAACCCCTCCATTCTTTTCTCGGCCCCCCTTCTTTGTCCAGAGGAGATCTGATTTTGCCAGCGTTGTTTACTTCTTTAAAACCTAATTCCATTTCTCCATTGGTCTAAACCAGCTTTCCTAGCTCCAAAGCAATTCAAAGCAATAGATCTTCAGGCTTCCACAAAACAGCCTCCTTCATTTCTTCCTGCTGTGTCCTTCACCCAAGTGGCCTTGCTCTGCTTGCTGGAGAATCCAGGGATGAGGCACTGTCTTACTACCTTCCACAGACATTGCTTTTTCAGTTTATGAATCAGAAGATACTCAAAGAAGACGGTGTTAATGATCATGATAAAGCACAGGACTGGCATTGGGACTATCACTACCCAGACCTTTTAAAGAGGATATTCAGAGGGAGGGTGGAGTGACCCTTATGAATCTTTATTGTATTACAGAACAACTCATGCAAAGCAAGCCCACTTGGATAAGGTGCTTTGACTTAGTGGTGGGTGACCAGGAGCTCTTTCAAATTTGGAGGAGGGACTGGGTGGATGAAATAATTAAGTGCCACATGATCTGTTTCTTTTGGGTGGAAGAAGTGCTACTTATGTGTCACTAAGCATCTTGCACAAATGTGTCTTCCCTGTTGATGTTTTTCTTTCTTGGTTCTAAATGTGAACTTGGAGAATCTGTGCTTTTCAATATATGTGTGTGATAAAGAAAATATTTGCTATTGTTTATTCAGGACAAATTTGAATGCCATTTTCTCACTAATTTATCTTCCTGAAATTATCTTCCAAAATCATCTTCCAATTTAATTTACAAATTAACTTGTAATTGTTTCTTACCTTAAAATCACTGGATTGGCATGCAGAACATTACTATTTGAGATTTAGAATTCTGACTATTGCCTTTTTTCTTGTAAAAGATTAATGAATTTGTCAAAGGTTAGTTGATTATGGAATGCACAGACATCATACTTCCTTCCTATAGAATGAATTCAAGTGTCACAATCCTATTTGAAGTCAATAGCAGTGAGATACTGTATGTTTTATAGGGAAATAATATATATATATATATATATATATATATATATATATATGTATATAATTAATATATATAAATTACTAGAGGCCCAGTGCATGAAATTCGTTCATGGAGTGTTGTGTCCCTCACCCCAGCCTGCACCCTCTCCAATCTGGGACCCTTCAAGGGATGGCTCACTGACCATTTAGGCCCGATCCCGGTAGGTTGAGCCCTAATGGGCAGTCAGACATCCCTCTCACAATCTAGGACTGCTGGCTCCCAACTGCTCACCTGCCTGTCTTTCTGATTGCCCCTTATTGCTTCTGCCTGCCAGCCTGATCACCCTCTAACCACTCCCCTGCCAGCCTGATTGTTGCCTAAGTGCTCCTCTGCCAGCCTGTTTGCCCCTAACTGCCCTCCCCTGTAGGCCTGGTCATCCCTAAGTGCCCTCCCCTGCAGGCCTGATCATCCACAGCTGCCCTCCCTTGCAGGCCTGGTCCCTCTCAACTGCCCTCTCCTGCTGACCATCTTGTGGCCATCTTGAGTTCATATGTATACAGCCATCTTTGACCACATGGGAGCAGCCATCTTGTGTGTTGGAGTGATGGTCAATTTGCATATTACTCTTTTATTAGATAGACTAGAGGCTTGTTGCACGGGTAGGAGCCATATGGTTTGCTCTGAAGAGTGTCCTGGATCAGGCTGGGGGTTCCCTTGGGGCGTGGGGCATCTTGGGTGAGGGGCCTGTGGTGGTTTGCAGGCCAGCCACACTCCCAGCAACCAAGCAGAGGCCCTGGTATCTGGGATTTATTTATCTTCTATAATTGAAACTTTGTAGCCTTGAGTAGAGGCCTGGGCCCACCAGGGTGTGTAGAAAGCTTGGCTTCCTTCATTGCCGGGGAAACTCAAGCCTCCTGCTCACTCTGTGACTGCTGCCATCTTGGTTGGGGTTAATTTGCATACTTGGTCCTGATTGGCTGGTGGGCATGGCTTGTGGGTATAGTAGAGTGATGGTTAATTTGCATACGATCCTCTTTTATTGGATAGGATATGAATATGTTTTAATGCATCTGTTTGCGATAAGTATTTGGATATAATTTACAACCTTTATTAATTAAGCCTACCTGAAAAGTCATAGCTAATATTAAGTTGCATTTAGAATTATAGTGAAATGACACATGCTTTATGCAGTAGGAAAGAAGCCAAATCATATAGTTTTATCAGATACCTCAAGTAGTTCCTAATTTCTAATAAGATGTCTCTTCTACAAGTCTTGATTTATACCACACATTTACATGAGAGACAGGGAATAATGAATATTTCAGTGACGAATAATACTGCAGAGGGAAGTTTTATTACCACACATTACATATTTGCCTTACAAAAGCTTCACCATTGTCTGCAGTAACCCAGCTGCAGACACCTTGATTGCATTGTAAGAAGGGCATCTAACAGTTATCTCTTCTAACAAATAATAATATCTAGTGAGTAAACGTTCAATTTATTTGATGACTAGTTCTTGGCTTTCCTCACCTTTAGAGCTCTGCCAAGTTATACATCCATCAGACCTTCTTATCAAGTGCCTCTATTTAAATGAACTCTGTTTGCTCCAACTCAACATTTTCAAAATTAAAGCTGACTTTCTCTATCATTAGTTTACCATCTGCATTCCCTTACTCAGTGTACTGACAACCAACCACCAAAACTAGAAATCTAAGAACTGTCCTAGGTTTCTCCATTTTCTTACTTCTCCCATAGCTTCTGAATGGTTGTATCCTGCCTGTGGTCTTTCCTCAATATCTCTCCAACTGACTCTCCCCATTTCAATAGGAAATGTTTTAGTTGAGAGATTTCTCTTTTCTTGCCAGGATTAGTCCAGGCCCTTCTCTAAAAGCTATTCTCTCTCCAATTCTATGCCTCCCTAAATCATTCCTAGGTTTTTATTCCAGAATTTCTAACCTTGGCATTAATGACATGTAGGGCTGGGCAACACTTTGTTGAGGGGCTGATCAGTGCATTGTAAGGTGTTTAGCAGCATCTTTGGCCTCTACCTTCTAGTTGCCTGTAGCCCTTCTCTCCCACTTGTGACAACCAGAACTTTTCTAGGCCTTGACAGATGTTCCCTGGAAGCAAAACTGTCCCCTCAATTGGCAACTGTAGATTTACTCCCATTGTTAAATACAACTCTGAGCAAATAGATATTCAGCATATAGCTCATAAAAAACTGGACACATGCTACAACGTACTGTTTATACATTCAAGCTAAAGATTTCTTTGAGTTTCTATTTGGATTGGTCATTGAGTAAAGCCTCAAAGATGTATGTATGTTGTACACCAATAATATAGACTTTGATTTCAGGTACTTCCCACTTTGTTGTGTCTATATACTGCCCTCTACAAATTCAAGGTCCTTTCTTATGTTATAGTACCGTATCTTCCAAATTCAAATTACAAAATTATTTATAAATCAGTTTACTGGAAATAATCTAGAAATCTTCCTGGGTTATCAAAGGAAACAAATCCATACATATTAAATAATATTTTGAGTATCACTTTCTAAATGAATAAAGCAAGCTGCAACATGAGAAATTGAATCTTCTTATCAGCAACTAGCGCTTATTTTCATTTGTTTGAAGTGTTGTTTTATCTAACTTGTGGTAGACTATGAGAATCATAATATATGGAAACAGATCACATCATTGCCATTATAATCCATTTCTACCCTAATGGAGACTATAATTTTAGAATCAGATGGCAGAAAGCAAACTTATCTCAAAAGACATGCTATATTTAGTCATCTTTCCTCTGTTACATTCCCATCTTAGGAATAAGACTCGCTAATATTTAGACCACATAAGCCCTGGGCAGTGTCAAGAGCAGAACATACCTTCAAATATTGCCTAACATCTAAATAAAATTTATATAAACACCCTTTTAGAAGATAATAACAAGTCTCAATTCATTTTAGTTACCTTCCCCATAACATTTTTCATGCTTACTGTTGCTAAGGACAAAATAAAAATCATAAGAAAGGATTAGATTTTTCCCCCAGATTCCTTGGTAATCTGTTAGTGGGAGTTTCTTGTTCCTGTTCCCTTGTACTTTTTAGTCCCTCGGAGCCCTACAAGTCTCAGCTATGCATGAGTGCATCTCCATCCGTGTTGGCCAGGCTGGTGTCCAGATCGGCAATGCCTGCTGGGAGCTCTACTGCCTGGAACACGGCATCCAGTCCGATGGACAGATGCCAAGTGACAAGACCATTGGCGGGGGAGATGACTCCTTCAACACTTTCTTCAGTGAGACAGGCACTGGCAAGCATGTGCCCAGGGCAGTGTTTGTAGACCTGGAACCCACAATCATTGATGAAGTTCACACTGGTCCTTACCGCCAGCTCTTCCACCCTGTGCAGCTGATCACAGGCGAGGAAGATGCTGCCCATAACCATTCCCGTGGACACTGCACTATTGGCAAGGAAATCATTGACCTCGTCCTGGATCAAATTTGGAAACTGGCTGACTAGTATGCGGGCCTTCAGGGCTTCTTGGTTTTCCACAGCTTTGGTGAGGGAACTGGTTCTGGGTTCACCTCTCTGCTGATGGAACATCTCTCCATTGAGTATGGCAAGAAGTCCCAGCTGGAATTCTCCATTTACCCAGCCCCCAGGTCTCCAGTTGTAGCTGAGCCCTACAACGCCATCCTTACCAACCACACCACTCTGGAGCACTCTGATTGTGCCTTCATGGTTGACAATGAGGCAATTTATGACATTTGTGATAGAAACCTCGATATTGAGCACCCAACCTACACTAATCTTAACTGCCTTATTAGCCAGATTGTTTCCTCCATCATTGCATCCCTCAGGTTTGATGGGACTCTGAAAGTTGATCTGACTGAATTCCAGACCAACCTGGTGCCCTATCTCTGCATCCACTTCCCTCTAGCCACATATGCCCCTGTCATCTCTGCTGAGAAAGCCTACCATGAGCAGCTTACTGTAGCAGAAATCACCAAAGTGTGCTTTGAGCCAGCCAACTAGATGGTGAAATGTGACCCTCGCCATGGTAAATACTTGGCTTGCTGCCTGTTGTACCATGGTGATGTGGTCTCCAAAAATGTCAATGCTGCCATTGCCACCATCAAAACCAAGCATGGCATCCAGTTTGTGGACTGGTGCCCCACTGGCTTCAAAGTTGGCATTAATTACCAGCCTCCCACTGTGGTCCCTGGTGGAGACCTGGCCAAAGTACAGTGAGCTGTGTGCATGCTGAGCAACACCACAGCTATTGCTGAGGCCTGGGCTCGCCCGGACCACAAGTTTGACCTGATGTATGTCAAGCGTGCCTTTGTCCACTGGTACATAGGTGAGGGCATGGAGGAAGGAGAGTTTTCTGAGGCCCTTGAGGACATGGCTGCCCTTGAGAAGGATTATGAGGAAGTTGGAACAGACAGTATTGAGGGAGAGGATGAGGGTAAAGAGTGTTAACCTGTCAGCTGTGATGTCACACTCCAATGTCTTGGGATTGTCTTATTTCTGTTGTTCTGTGAAGTCTATTGTGTCCTAAATTTTTCAATAAAATTCTTTTCATTTTGAATGTCAAAAATAAATCATAGGAAAAAATTAAACATACTTGCCCTTTTATTTGATGGGAGTCAGAACATAAAAAGAGAAGGCTTTATCAGAGTGATTTTCAATTCAGGAAATTACAGGGAATAATATTAAAAATGAAACATAAGTGCATAAAACATGTAGTCACTGAATTTGAATAGTATTAGCATATAGTCACCTAGATTATTTCTGTTTTCATTATTTTTCTTTAAAAAGTATTAAACCTCAAGCTCCATAAAATTATGTAGTGAAGCAATCTAAAAGCCTGTACCTATTGATTTAATAAATACAGGGAGTTCTATTTATCAATCATTTGCCTTTAAATGCCAAAATAATTTAAGTTTCTATTGCATAGATGATGGTGATGATGATGATGATGATAATGATAATGATGTTGATGCTGATAAGTAGAAGCAGAAGAAACAACAACGAGATTATTGCACAATGCTATCCTATTTCTTAAGGGCTAAAAATAATTTTCTAATTATCAAGAGGAACTCTGAATTTCAAACTCGAATTTTATCTAAACTCTTCTGAGATAATGCAAATTCATATGTTTATAGAAAAATCTTTTTCTATAAAGAAAGAAGTTTTTTTTCAATTATATCACAATCATTTTTCTTCATGATTTTTTTTAATGTACCTACACAGATGACAATAAGATATAAGAAAATTTTTATTTTTACTTTTGGTTTTTTGGTGTTTTTGATTTATCACTTTATCTTCTATACCTTTGAAGAAAAGTTAGGGCTCATGCATCTACTAGGTTATTTTACTAAGTCACTGGTTAGTGGCCTTACTGAAGTCTTGCTGAGATAGACCTTTCTGGGGTAGCTTTGATTAAAATTTTGTATGTTACTTTCCATAACAGTTACAAATTAAGAATATTATTTCTATCATACATTGCTCTTTTTACAAATTTTCTCAAATATGCAGTCTCATAGAATGTCAAAATGACTATTAAGTAGTGAGCTATGGATATTCTGAACTTTTTTCATATGGATCTTTAAGTGAAGGACTTACATCCTATCTAATAAAGAGGTAATATGCAAATTGACCACTCCAGCACACAAGAATCCCACCCCCATGTGGACACAACTTGGCAGCAGGGGAGAGCAGTTGGGGGCAATCAGGCCTATGGAGGTACAGTAGGGGGGAAGTTAAGGATGACTGGGCTGGCAGAGGAGGGCCTTTGGGGTGACCAAGTCTGGAGGGGAGGACAGTTGGGGGGAACCAGGTTGGCAGGGGAGAGCAGTTAGGGGTGACCATGCCAGCAGGACAGAACAGTTAGGGGCAATAGGGCTGGCAGAAGAGCAGTTAGATGTCAATCAGGCTGGTAGGGAAGTTGTTAGAAGGTGATCAGGTTTGCAGGCATAAGCGGTTAGGGGTAATCAGGCAGGCAGGTAGGTGAGCAGTTGGGAGCCAGCAGTCCTGGACTGTGAGAGGGATGTCTGACTGCCAGTGGGATCGGGCCTTAAATATATAATGCTCTAGCAAGTGGCATGCAGGTAAAACAAACTTTAAGTTTATAGAAACATTTCCTAAAACAGAATTTCATAAAATTATTTCTGAGAGATTTTTTGCACATTCAAATATTGAAATACTACTCATTTTCTTCTTAAGGAAAACTTTTTTTTTTAAAGTATCTTTCTCTTGTCTTGGACATATTAAATAGTACATAGAACAACAATCTCATGCCTCACCCTAGAGATGTTTCTACCTTAATAATGGCAGCAGCAGGCTAGAATTGGGTTAGTGAGTAAAAATAAAGTGAAGAGAAAGTATTTACTGACTTCAGATTACTAGTGGTAGGCACTTTCCCAGGTGCTAGGGATATAATGGAGAAAAAAAAATAATCTTTGTCCTCATGGAGTTTATATCCATTATGAAGAGAGCAGAAATTCTACTAATTTTTAATGTTTATTTTCTTTATTGATTAAGATATTACATATGTATCCTTTTCCCCCCCTTACTCCCACCCCCACCCCCCACTCATGCCCTCACCTCCCTGGTGTCTGTGTCCATTGGTTATGCTTATATGCATGCATACAAGTTCTTTGGAAAATGTACTAATTTTAAGACCATCTTAAGTTCTTTAGAAGCAGAACTTAGAATGCTATAAAGCCATCCAGTAGGAGATGATTGAGCTAGTGTGGGAGGTCAGCAAAGATAATGGGAGTTCATTATACAAAGGGTGGAAAGGTGCCAGGTAAGAGATTCCATGTTGATGGTAGAATGTGGGCAAAGGCCTTGAGGCATGGGAAGAAATCACATTCTTAAGGAACTGAAATGTTATTGTTACCCTTGATCAGGACTATTGACTGAGAGCCCTCTAAGGCCCTTACACCAGAGTGATTTCAGATGATCACCATGATTTCCAAGGGAAAGCCTTCTCGATCTTGTATATGCAGAGAAAACTAAACTTAGCTGCCCATGAAACCATTTGTTTTGCATCTTTCTTTTTTTGCTTCTGTTGGTATGGAGGAGAATGAATAAGAGAAATACTTCTCTCAAAAAACTGTGCTCTGGCTAGGTAAAATAGGAGGAGGAGTGACATGGATAGATAAATTAAATAGATAGATACATAGAAAGAGATAGATAGATAGATAGATAGATAGATAGATAGATAGATAGATAGATGGATAGATAGATAGATGAAGGCATTTGCCTGGAGAATAATGATCCTGGAGTTCTGACAAGAATGAGTATAGAGACAGGGCCTGTTAATAGCGGCCACTGATATCACTTATTGAGATACTAATGGTACTTAACACAGAAATTTTAGGTAACACAAGGGACTACATATATTAAATCATAAGTACTGGTTCCACACTCAAATATGTAGCAGTTAAGTGTAGCAGAAAAGGAAACACTTAGATAAGCTAAGGAAAATAGTCATAGATATACAGTATAGGACAACATTTAAGTAACTCTTAACAAATAAAGGAAAGATTATGCTCATGCATTCTCAGGTCTTCATAAAGGACATCCAATGTCAAGTTCAGCTGTTTGTTCAAACTGGGGCCTTAAAATTCTGCACCAAAAAAAAGAAAGTATTGATTCATTTTGGCATGTGTATTTTGTATTATAAACAAGAAAGATGTTCAACATTACAAACAGACTAAATGTTGAGGACTCTTGTTCATTCCTTATACATTTCTATGAAAATGCATTACGTAAATGCATCTTGAGGGATGATAGTTTTTGTCTTGTTGAAGAAAATGTACTTTCTTTTCAGAGCATTCTAATCACTAGGTCTTTACAAGAAATTAGAGATTGCTTATAAAATAGGGGGAAAAATAGCCCAGTAATAACTAACATTTGTATCGTACTTTACGGTGCACAGAGCAATTTTACATTCATCATCTCATTTGACAGTTCTTTCCTGTTTTCTTCCATTCCATCCTTACCATGTGCCAGGCAACCCAGCAGGCTGTCCGGCAACAGTAAAGAAGCCATACACTGCTTGTCTCTTTGTTTACAGAGCTTACATGGCTCAAAAATTAAGGGAGATGGGTGAGGCTTATCTTTCTATTCCCACGTTACAGATAAATTATCCAAGACTCAAAAGAGTTTAAACAAGCATCCATGAGAAAAGAGATCTATTTGGATTCACTTAAGCCCGAGAAGATGTTGATCTGATTACTCTTTGACCTCAAAGTGAGATGAAGGTTGATAAGGTTAATTGGTAAAATTTTCTGACACTCAAAACTCATGGTCTCCGTTTGCCTCCGGTACTCAAAATTATTTTCTTGCTTCAATTATCATCAAATTGTGGAAGATATGCCAACTTTGATTTCATTTGGCATTGATTCATATTTTCAAAGAATTCATCTGATTACACAGTGTGAAAGGAGGTAATGTAAAAATTGGAAGTTAACAATATGACCAAAATTCTATCATTTATTCCAAACTTTGAACTGTGTTTTCGTTTGAAGTTGTAATGAATGAATGCCTTAAAAAAAACTCTATAGATTGCCACCTTAGTGATCTGCCTAAAAGTAAATGTAACTTTCTATCATTGGCTTATAGCTATTTAATGAATCTCCTTCACTTAGGTCCTAAGTTTTAAAATCCTTGGCATGGCATAGAAAGCTCTTTATAGCATTGGCCCTGCCTATCTTTCCAGTCAAATCTTCTACTTCCTACTTTCCCCTTAATGCTCCAAAAATGTAACACAGATGGAGAAGGCCATAAAAGTAGAGAAAGTAATAACTCTAAACATTTTGATTAAATATATCAGTGCCTCATACCTCAGGTATGAAACACTGCATTGCTTTAGGTAAATAATTAATTTTATGATAAAAGTGGAATCAACTTCTCCATAGTAATACATATTTTTCTTTAGGCCAAACAGTTTAAATTTCTCTCTTATCACTATGTTTATTTTAAAGTTGCTTGAGAAAGTTAAGGTTTTCTTTTGCTAGTAGAAACCACTTTGCTTTGTGGATTTTTTATTTTTTTATTGTTGACTCTATTACAGATGTTCCCCTTTCCCCCACCTTTGCTTCCATCCACCCTGCCTCCCATCCCCCTAGGCTTTTACCACATTATCGTCGGTGTCCATGGCCTATGCATATGTGCGTATATGTTTTTTGACCTTTTCCTGTCTGTGTCCAGGGCCTATTATGCATACATGTTCTCTGGTTAATCTCTTACTGTCCTCCCCACTTTCTTCCCCTCTGAGATCTGTTAGTCTGTCCCATGCATCCATGCCTCTGATCCTATTTTGTTCATCAGTTTATTTTGTCCTTTCAATTCCACATATAAGTGAGATCATGTGAAATGTATCTTTCTGACTAGGTCATTTCACTTAGCATAATAATTTCCAGGTCCATCTATGGCATAGAGTACGAGTTCCTTTTTCTCAGCCACATAGTATTCCATTGTATAAATGTACCACCCTTTTTTATACACTCATCTATTGCTTTGTATTTTTGAACAAAAAAAAAACCATGTAGACCATAGTGCAAATTCAGGTTCTAAAATAATTTGCATTACCTAATGAATTTGAGATGATTTGATCTCATTTTTTTAACCTTATATGAATTCCTGGGTTAATTGAAAACAGTTTTCTTTAAACTCTTGGTTTTTGAAAGGGGGCCTCTTCACTTCCTTCTTTAGGGCAGGGACCAGTTGCATACTTTTACCATTAATAATAACAGTATCTAATATTTTTTACAACATTTATCAATTTAATATATACTTTACTTTTATTTTATTAGATCTTCAACAGTACCACACAAAAAAAACAAACAAACAAACAAAAAACACCCCACCAAAAGTAACTTAGCTATGATTATAAAAATATAGGGTTTGAGTATAAATAGAAGCTAATTCACCAAGGCTCTATGTAACCCTTACATGTTCTCAACATACAGAACAGAACAAGGTTTTGCCATTGGGCTCCAAAGGCTAAAGTTCATCATGGTACTGGCCACATGGCCACGTGGTCAGTGTGCTTCCTGTTGGCATCCTTAGAAAAATCTCAGGAGATTTATGATTTGAAATCTATTGATTTAAAGCAGTCTTATTAAGAATCCTTTTGTAAAGGAATAACGCATTTTGTGATATAAATAACTGACTGCTAATACATCTGTTTTGTAAAATTAGCTTTTTCTTAGAGTGTTTCCTCTTAATAGGAGGGAAACTTGAATGTCAAGATAAATTAACATTTATAGTTAAGAGTAAGTGCTACTGCCATTTTAAAAATTATCTCTTTTGAGATGTTTTCAAACTATATACACTTTTACTTTCTTCCATTTTCTATTGTGATTTATGAACCATTTACTTTATTATCTATACTAATTTGAAAATGATTCTTTTAAAAAATATATATTTTTATTGATTTCAGAAAGGAAGGGAGAGGGAGAAGGAGAGAGAAACATCAATGAAGAGAGAGAACCATTGATTGGCTGCCTCCTGCATGCCCCACACTGGGAATGAGCCCACAAGCTGGGCATGTGCCCTTGATCAGAACTGAATCTGGGGCCAGTTAGTCCACAGAATGATCCTCTATCCACACTGAACTAAACCAAATAGGGTTTGAAAATGATTCTTGACATTTTGTCATCAATAATAGTCTACAAAGTAAATATTTTATTTTTAAGCTAGTCTATAAATAAGTACTATTTAAAGCTTTGTGGCCATCTATATATATAAAAAGCCAGCCACCAGAACACCATAATTACGCCCAATGCTGCCAGCGAACTGGCTTGATTAGGGGGTGGGGCTGGCCAACCAACCTCCTGCACCCCTTCCCATGGCTGGCCCAACCCCTAATCACCCCCACCCCAATTGGCCTCTGGCCCCTCCCTTCCAACCAGCTTTTTCCCCGATAGACCCCCACCACTACCAATGGAGGTGAGGCTGCCCAGCCAACCTCCCACAGCTCCTCTCCTCGCCCCAACTGGGGAGGAACCCACTAGCCAATCACCTGTGCTCTCCCCCACCCCCCCAGCTGGGCCAGCCCTGATTGGCCCTGATCAGAGCAGGCTAGCTGACTAACCTCTGCTGTGTCCTCCTCCCAACAGGCCAGGCCCCAATCCACCCACTGGGCCGGTCCAGTTGGACCCCACCTGTGCATGAATTTGTGCATTTGGCCTCTAGTTTTTAATAAGAGAGGAGAACACATCTTCAGTTTGATTTATTCAAAATGTTTCATCACAGTCATTTCATATCTCATTTCTGTAAACAGATTAATCAGTTATTATCTTATTAATAACTTACCCAAGCAAGGCTAATTCTTCATAGCCATCATGATTATCAGGCAGACACCAAAAAGAACAAAAAGTGTTACCTTGGAGTAAAAAAGGAGATCAAATGCATACCATATTTTTGACACTTTATTCTCCAGTTAATATTTCTTTACTGCTTATAAAAAATTTAACAGTATATTTTGCTGAGTCCTAATTATCATCAGGGTACATACATATTATATTGATACATTTTATAACTTTTAAACTACTATTACTTGATTGGATCTATATTCTTATAAAATGTAAAATAATGAGACATATTGTTATAAATTTGATGATGACCAGTATCTTAGTGAAATTTTTATAGATGGTGTATCATTTGAAAACAGCGTTTGGTGGATAAGGTCCAGGTAAGAACACCAACACAGTTATTTATGTTTTGAACAGGCCAATGATTGATTTGAAGAGTGGTTCCAGAGGACGGGAGCATGTTAGTTGATAGCCTCTGACAAACAATGCCACAGATATAGGTTGTTTTTTTGAACACATATTTTTTAAACAATAGAAGTATAAAATAAGAGCATAAAATCATGAACTTGGTAAGAAGAGTGAGTGGGTGATTTGTGGCATATTTGTATAAGTATGACATTTGTAAGTCTTAGGAATTATTTTTCAAGTGCATCTGTTTATAACTAAAACACTCTTTCTAATTATTTGCCAGACTGGTAAGCCATCATTAAGTTATTTTGTATTTTAAACACTTTCTTTTTAAAATTTACCTTTATTGTTGAAAGTATTACAGATGCCCCTCTTTTTCCTCCATTGAATCCTTACATCCCACACCAACTACATCTCCCAAATAATTTATTTTTTTAATATACTTTTTTATTGGTTTTAGACAGGAAGGGAGAGGGAAAGAGAGGTAGAGGCATCAATGATGAGAGAGAATCATTGATTGCTGCCTCCTGCACAATCTGGGTATGTGCCCTTGGCCAGAATCAAATGGAACCCTTTAGTCCACGGGCCAATGCTCATTCCACTAAGCCAAACTGGCTTAGTCTCAAATAATATCATACTAGAACTATCCCAAGAATGCTTGATGCTGTAGCTTATCTTAACCTGATCAAAAGATTTTACCACAGTCTCATTGAACCCCACCCTGCTGTACTATTTTGAACTCTGAGTGGTCTTTTGCTAAGTCATGTCACTCTGGCATCTAAAAATATCAGTTTTGATATGTTTAATAAATATTTTTTTCTGACATGGTGAAATAAGTACCACTATTCTTCATTAATCTGCTTTCTAATAAATGTAAATAGAAAGTTCCATACCGAGCTTTAATTAAAATGTAAGGCCCCTCTATGACTTTTAAATTTAAGATGTTATAAGTGGCATATTGAGATATTTTTACAGGAAGCACCATCCATAGTCACTGTGTATGATTTTAATTTACACTAATAAAAGAGAAAGATGCAAATTTACCATACCTTCGTGACACCACCAGCCAATCAGGAATGTGTATGCAAATTAACCCATCAAAGATGGCAGGTTAATTTACATATACAGGTGCTGAGTGGCTGGGGGCAGGACACTTGCATCTGCACTGCCCCAGCCACTCCAAGTCTCTGGGCAGCATGGGAAGGTAAAACGGTGGCTCTGGCCAGAGCAAAGGTCATGCCAGCAGCCAGAGGAAGGAAGGCCCATTCTTGCACAAATCTTCATGCATCAGTCCTTTAATAATATATAATGCTTTGAGCCACCTGGCAGATTTGCATATAACAACCAGTGCCTGAAGAGTAGTGATCATTTAGTTACTACCTAGAATTTTGTGGTCTCCCCCTGTCTGCCGCAACAGCATGTTAATTTCTAATAATGATAGATTCTATAGAAGCATGTAAAAACAATTTGAAGGTTGTTTCATCAAGGATATAAAGAAAAATAAGGATGGAGGCCTCTCTTCAAACTCCCACCTGGAAATCCATATTTGGAGACATATAATACCTGACACTTAAAGGCACTTGCTTTTCTGGGTCTGCTATGAAATCAGTTCAGATCTGCTCCATGAGAAGGATGTCTTTAAAAGGGTGTCCTTTTACTTTATTATTTTTTTAAATATTAGAATTTTATTATTTTGCCTGTTCAAAGGCTGTATTATCAACAACAAAATTCAAAAACTTTCGCTGTCTACTTAGAACATATTTGCATTTTTGTGGTTTGTGCTTTCTGGAAGCTAATAATATTATACTTTGGGGACTGTGGGCTATCTTGCCTAGGGTTAACACTTGAATAAAGTGTAATGTTCAAAAGTTCATACAACCATCCCCCAAAAAGTCCAGTTTTGAGAAAGGGATCATTCCATTGCAGCACCCTACCAGTTTAAGACACAAATACAAATGGTACCATCTCAATTTGTTCCCTGGATCTAAGCTCATCAAAGACCAAAAAATAGTAGGCTGCATTTGTCCTTAGATAACTCAAGTAAATTCTCTATAAAAGGACTCAGTCCTTCCTTCTTTTTATATCTTCCTTCCCCTCACCCTCCTACCATGCACATCCCCTCAAAGGAGAGCAATCTTACAGTCAATAGCATGTTTTTGTTCTTAGTCAAAAACATAGCAAACCTTGCTTTGGATTGTTATGCCAAACAATGAGGCCAAGAGGTAAGAGAAGTAGAAACGGGAGTCCTTTTAAAGTGAATTTGTTGACTTCTCTTTTGAGCTTAATACTCAGAATAAATATGGCCTATGCAGTGCATTTTTATTAACTCCTGACTTTTTTTTTAAGAAAAGAAAGAAAGATGAGATCTTTGGGGGGCTTCTGTTGGCCGAACAGCATGGGCTTCCCATGTTCTTAAGAAAGAAAGCACTCATGTAACTCCTCCTCTCTATGCACCTTCTGAGTACACATGTTAGGCTTCTTTATTTACTTGTATATTTAACAGCTGTATGTTTTTCAGAAGGTATGGGATTGGCTATGATGATATAAAAAGTGAGCTGTAAATACACTCTACCTCAAAATCAAAAGAGGCATCAAAGAGCCTTTTTCTTTATGTTCCTTTTGAGTACCTCACCTTTCTTTTATTGAGTCAACATGGCTTGAATACATAGGTCACTTTCCTTTAAATATTTCCACTTCGTATTTCAGTCTTCTAATTTAAACCGGTTATTAAAATTGCAGCACTGTGCTTCTTTGCAAGGTAGTAATAATGGGCTGTAATATAACCTTTACTGTCATCATGAAACATAGCAATTGCATGGTTCAAATGATTTTGTAGCATGCAGGACATGTTAAACCAACATGACTTTTGACACAACTGTTCTACAGAAATTCATTTATAATACTTAGTATATTTTTTGATAACTTGATATTCATAATGTAGAGGTGAGAATTAGCCAGTTTTTGTTTAAGTTTGAAGGAACTATATTTGGAGTGAATGAGGGTTCCATAACTTACCCAAAATTTGAAGAGTGGGTTCCACCAAGATGGGTAGTGTTTAGACATGTAAATGAATTAGAAGAAACTCAAAGAATAAATAATTAAAAGGCATAATAAAGTGTTAATATGTTAAGAAAGAAAACAAAGTTTGGGTGAGGAATCCAGTCATCTGAATAAAGGTCAAGAGTGGGGAGACAAAATTATTGTCAGTGCTGCTATAAGGGGACCACTAGCCATGCATAAATTTATTTTATGTGTGAAACTTTGGTTATTAAAAAAAGTTATTTTTAAAAATAAAGCATTTGGATTTCATGTGAATATTTGCCTTTAATATTTTCAGAAATCCAAAGCATATGCTGAATAAAGCAAGTTTGACTAATATTTGATTAATCAAATCTTTGTTGAAGTTATACTCTTCAAATCTTTATGGATTTTTCAGATGATTTTCATAAGCTATAACTTCTTGCTGTAATAATCATCCTTCTAGTTAATAACACAAGGCTCAGGCAAGTATACTGGATTTACTTTTTGGTTGTTCATTTATTTTCCTTTCAGGCAATTTTCTTCAAGTGTCACTCTGACATCTAAATTTGATACCAAGTTCATTGTAAAAGATAACATTGTTGTCCAGTAGCTTCACTTCCAATTATTCAGGACCTAAAGAAACAGAACAAATGGAGTGATGATATTCTTGGGGTTGAAAAAGAAAACACTGTTTTTATTTTGCTCAGTCTGTCTTACAGAAATCATGGTTAATACTTTGTTATTCCAAACATATGAAGGCTTCTGAGCTATTTGGCATTAATTTTGTAGCACATGCCACACTTCTACCCTGAGTTAAGCATACAAAGAGAAAATCTGTTGCAATAAAGCCTATCATTTAAAAATATTGACTTAGTTCACCTCTACACAGATTTTCCTTCAATTGTCACTCTGGCATCTAAATTTGAGATCAACCAAAGAATTTGTATGCATATATGCATGACCCATAACACAGATGATAATTGGGTGGTGAAGACCTGAGGCAAGGAGTGGGAGCTAGATAGAAGGGGTCAATGGGAGTAGGAGGAGGAAAGGGACATATGTAATAATTTCAATAATAAAGATTTTGTAAAAAAAAATAAAATTGGTAGTTCATCCTAAAAGATATCATTTTTGTCCAGTAGTGTCAATTCCAAGTATAGAGGACCTAAAGGAACAGGACGAAATATTTGATACTCTTGATGTTTAAAATGTCTGTGTTTTTTCAGTCTCTTTTGCAGAATCCCTGGAGCATATCTATATATTACCCATTCTAACAGAGGAATTAATTGCTACAGGGGATTTAATTTCTCTCATGGTTTCATTTGCTCTTTATTTCCCTTACTAGAGGTCCAGTGCACAAAATTCATGCACAGAGGGGGATGTCTCTGAGCTCAGCCTGCACTCTCTCCAATCAGGGAGCCCTTGAGGGATGTCCAACTGCCCATTTAGGCCTGATCTCATGGGCAGTCAAACATTCCTCTCACAATCCAGGACTGCTGGCTCCCAATTGCTCACCTGCTTCTGTCTGATTGCTCCTAACTGCTTCTGCCTGCCAGCCTGATCACCCCCTAACCACTCCCCTGCCAGCTTGATCGACACCTAACTGCTCCCACACTGGCCCAATTGCCCCTAACTGTCCTCCCCTGCAGGCCTGGTTGACCCCAATTGCCCTCCCCTGCTGTCCCGGTTGTCCCCAAATTGCCTCCCCTGCTTGCCTGGTCACCCCTACTGCCCTCCCTTGCAGGCTTGCCCTCCCCCTTCCCCATCCCCCAACTGCCCTCCCCTGCTGGCCTGGTCTCTCCCAACTGCCCCCTTCTGCTGGCCCAGTCACTCTTAACTGTCCTCCCTGATGGCCTGATTGCCCACAACTGCCCTCCCCTGCAGGCCTGGGTCTCCCCCAACTGTTCTCCACTACAGACCTGGTCCCCCCAAACTGCTCTCCACTACAGGCCTAACCCCTCAACTGCTCTCCCCTGCAGGCCTGCCCCCAAACTGCCCTCCCCTGCAGACTTGGGTTCACCTCCCAACTATCTTTCCCTGCAGGCCTGGTCTCCCCCAACTGCCCTCCTCTGCCAGCTCAGTTACCTCTAACTTTCCTCTCTGCTTGCTTGATTGCCCCCAACTGTCATTCCCTGCAGGCCTGGTCCCCCCAACTGCCCTCTCCTGAAGACCTGGTCCCCCCCTCAACTGCCCTCCCCTGCAGGTTTGGGTCCCCCCCCAACTGCCTTCCCTTGTTGGTTTGGTCTACCCCAACTGCCCTCCTCTGCTGACCTGGTCACCCCTAACTTCCCACAACTGCCCTCCCCTGCAGGGCATCATGTGCTGGTCATCTTGTGTCAACATGGGGGCAGCCATCTTGTGTCTTGGAGTGATGGTCAATTGGCATATTACTCTTTTATTAGATAGGATTCTATTCTAGCCTATTTTTATTCTGTTCATTTTTTCATCCTCTAGCTCTTGTTTCAGAGAATCCATGTTTTCCTTGGATTTCAAGATACTTGAGTATTTATAATTTTAAGTTAATTTTGGAGGGATTTTTTTTCTGGTGTTTATTTTTCAGTTGACAGTTTTTTGTCACATTGATTTAACACTTTTTCCTAGCTCCAGTTTTCAGTGGGAACTTGTCTTATGGGTTAGATTTAGTTGAGTGAAAATATGGGGGAAATACTGGAATAGTACAGAGAAGTGGTCAGCTTTAATTCCATGTATTCTCTCTTTTTTTAATATACATATATATTTTTTATTGTTGATAATATTACAACAGATTATATTATCTGTCTTTACCAACACACCTGTCCCTGCAGCTACATCTCCACTCCTAGTGGCAGGTATTAAACATGTTCACAGTGAACTGCTGGTGTCACAGGTCTTATCTGTGGTGATGCTATTTACTTCATTTCAACTGACCAAAGTGAACAGTTCATAGCTCTTTGTTATTTACTGTTTCCCCATCTTATTGCTAAACTCATAATCTGTTCTATGCAAAGGGGTGAGCCTGAGTGTTTCCTCATTCAGACATGCCTACCCTAATTCAGTGATTTTTCTACAATTTGTCCTATCACTCAGCTCTACCTTCCAAACACTTTGTTCTCTGTGGTTGTATGACCTTTAAGGGCTCACCTACAGAACTTCCTTTACCCCAGTGGGGTATTTTGAGTTTTGTTTTGCTGTTTGCTTTCTTTTCATTCTTGCCTTTTTTAAAAAAAAATTATTGTGAGGAATAATTGGTGAGAAAGTAAAATTATTCTTTCACCAGAACATCCAAGTTTTAATAGTTTTGCAACGCCAAATAGTCATTTAAAGGAAATAAATGCAATGACCATGAAGCATAGTCTCCAATGATCTATAAATATTTGTTGAACTCTCCCTATGTTCCAAAAAAAAAAATATATATATATATAGCTTCAGTTGTATGTTTGCAAAACAGTGACCTAAAAAATAAAAAACCATGTTAAAATGTGTCACTTGCCCTCACTATGTTTGACCTTGTCCTAATATATTCTTACACCGTCATGGTTGAGACAGAAAGTACCATTTAAAGTAAGATGGAAGAAAGTAGGATCTTATGGAATAGCCATTCCTAAAACATTCTTTGGTTACACTGCACATAAAAGAGAGGCCATTTGGCCCTGGTCGGTGTGGCTCAGCGGTTAGAGCTTCAGCCTGCACACTGAAGGGTGGTGGGTTCCATCCCTTCCCTTTAGACAGTGAAACAATAAATTTGTGAAAAATTGACAAGACAAAGGAATTGGGGTTGCAGATAGTAAATGGTGAAGAACTAGCTAGGAAAACAAAAGTAGGTTTAACATAGGTTGGTTGTATGGTTTTCTAGCCCCCAGTTCTTTTCTGGTGATAAGGATGCCTTCTTTCTGGTACAGGGAGAGTGCCTTTCACATTAGAGGTTTGTGACCTTTCCGGGAAGGACTAAGAGGGGAAGTCCCAGTGACTATCCTCCGTCTGCAGTTTCCTCCAACTCCTTCACCTTAAGTATTCAATAGGCCAAGGTGCCTCATTTTGGGACAAGGTGTTCTGTCAGTGTAAATGGGGTGAGGCTTGAGTAAGAAACAGGAGATTCTTATTATCACACAGGCTAGTCAGCAGCTGCTGCTGCTTTCTTCGTTCCTCTTCCTCCTCTCTTTTTTCTTAAGGTTTTACTTCTTGTATGTCCAAAGAACAAAATTTGAAATATTCTGAAATCTCTCTGTGAGGAGAGAAAGAAGGAATAACAGGAGAGAGATTTAATGGACAAAAGTGTTTTTCCCCAAATTGGACCTTTCCCACTGTTTAAGGCTCAATGTCAAACTCTATTTGGCAGAACCTCTAATTCCCACATGCTAAGACTTATTTGAAACACTGAAATTAATTCAAATGTACAGTTTTAAAAATTAAAAATCTCATTAGAAAACTTAAGAACTGGTTGACCAGTAGCAGACATTTGGCAGGTGTTGAAAGAGTATCTTTCTTTTAAAATATATATATATATATTTATGACTACATAGGAGTTGAAGTAAATTTAAAAATTAAATTACCTATAATTCCATTGGACAGATATAATCATTATTAGCATTTGGGTGTATGCCTTTTTAATGTTTTGAAAGTGAATGTTTATAAATATATAGACATAATCACATATATAAATAAAAGTTGGGAGGTATTGTATATACCATTTTATACCTAGTTTTTGCTCAATGTGAGTAGGCATTTTTTTTTAATAAAATATTTAGAAGGAATTTTCAAATAAAAAACTAAAACTCAAATTAAAGGGCTAGACAGATTTTGCACCTGCAGGCCAGTGTTATGACCACTGATCTTAGAAGAAGCTCTCATGGCCCCATTAAGAGCCCTCAGGATGTCCACATTGCCTCCATTCATAAAGCTTTGGCTTGAAAATGGCCTACCTCTCTGGAACCAGCAATGAATCAGATGAACAATAGTCAGGAAAGGGCATTATACCAGAATTTTAAAACATCTATATTTTAATAAGTCTAAAGTCCTTACTAAGACTAAAATCTAGTTGGACTTTCGAGTAGGAACCCAACTGTTTTTTTTTTTTTGTGTGTGTGTGTGTGTGTTTTGTTTTGTTTTCTTCTTCCTTGGTATAATCACTAAGTGTTTTATTTGGAATCTGAAGTCAGGCAAATAGAATTTACTTAAAAGGAAAAGTATATGGTAGTTTGTCATTCTTATTTCAATTTAATTGTGATCTCTTCCATTATTGGCAGCTAGATTAATTACCATATTCCATCTCTCTCTTTTAAAAAAAATGAAAGTAAATCTTTTTGATGGAAACTAGTGAAAACAATAATATATCATGTTACAGAGAGATACAAACAGAAAGGAAATGTGACTAATTTGCATATCGGTATTGCCAGACACAGGGAGAGAGCAGATGAAGTGTCATACTATCAGTCAAGCATTGTGTACTTTAGATTTGTGCTGATAAGGAAAACAGAAAGTTTTTAGGAAAAACAAGTGACACACACTCAGTATATGAGAAAAGAAGGAGCAAGAGATAGAAGGTTTTCTTATAAAGATAGTGTAAGTAGAAAATGCAAGTCAATTTAAAGACGTTGAGAAAGAAAGATGAAGGTGAGGACAGAGGAAGCATGGGAGAAACTGTGAATATTCAATAACCTCTCAGCCCAGAGAATAAAATTCAGAATACTAACTTAAGCATTAGAGGGAGAGGTGACATTAAAGTTCATTCTTTTCTGCATTTTAGAAGTAATTAAAATTGACAAAAGGCTTATTTGGAATATCTCTGATGAAGAGCGAAGTCACACACCTCTTAAGCTATCCAAACAGGCTCTGGTACCTAGCACACGTTTTCTCTTTTTGTGCAGAAAAATAAATATGTTTGGCTGTAGATCTGGCAGAAATGGTGTAACAAAAGGAAAACAAAGGTGTATACATCCAGTGTTCCACCCCTGAAGTACCAGGAGGTCCAGTGACCCACATCTGGTCACTTTTCATTCACTAAAATAAAATAAAATTCACTTTTCATTCACTAAAATAAAATTGCCTACATATGCTAAGCTCACAACAAATGTTTCCCTCCCTCCCCCCTTTTTGCACAACATTATTTGTGATTTTAATCAAGACCCTTCCCTTATTTCTTAGCCTGTTTCTTCATATGAAAAACAGAGTCCAGACTATCTGGCCTTTTCCACATCTAGAATGCCACAATTACCAAATAAAGCACCTTTTTTTTTAATCTGATTATCAGATACCATGACAATTTACAAAGCCTATTTGTGGATTTCTTTAACAAAGGTATGCATTTTTAACTTGGAGGCACAAGCAAATACTGATTATGCCTCTATGCTAAATCAAGCATTTTGCTAGAAGCTACATGGCCTAGATAGAACTATGTCATTGGGATTTTTTTTTTTTTTAATCTGCAAGAAGCTTTGGGGTTTAATTGGGAGGTAAGACAAAGATAACACAAACCAATTGGAAGACAAAGTGCTGACAGACACTATTTCACTTAAAGTGCCAAAGCCGTGCTACAGACATTATCTGGGTGATGTGTGCTATGGGGATTCAGAGGAGGAAGAAATCACCTCCTGGGATCCTTGGAACACAGGCTAATGAACCTTAAATGAAGGGATTGACTCCCTGAGTCTGTGCACTCAATTATAATCCATAGCCTTGGGCTATCCTCTGAACTCCCCAGCTGTTTTGTATAGTATTGTGTTCCTGATGAAGACAGACAATGCAGAAGGACAACTCCTCTCTCCCCGATGAACAATTCAGTCAGTGTTCTTCCGGTCTCTCTTAGGTGAAGTACTGAACATAAGCAGGATAAGAGCATCTATCTGTATCTAAGAAATTAGTGAGGTTTATGCTTATGAACATAAAGACCAATGCAGTTTTCAGTCACAACTGCCTTCTCTTTTCTATTCAAACCCCACTCATCTTTCAGAGGCCATGTCCAGTGGAGGTTTTCCCCACTTCCACCTCTGGATTGCTGTCTTTTTAGAATACACAGTATTTAATGTCTATTGAATGAAGTGACCCAGGCAAAACAGATGTTGAGAATCATAAAAATGCTCTTAAAATGTGAGTACTATGTATAATACTGTTACTCCTAATTTCACTCACCCTGGGTTGGTAATAATAATATATCTAGTGTATAAGCTTTTCTTATATTTCCTATAATGCCTCATGGGCTGTGGGTGATAGGTGTTTCTTGATTACTTGTTATCAATCAAGTACCAGATTGTATTAATGCTGTGGCAATTCAGATAGGAAAACAGTCTTATAGTTGACCTCCCCACCCCCACAAAACAAACAAACAAACAGAAATTACACATTAGCAGCCTCATTTGTTTGAAGAAGTTAAAGGTTCAATATTTCTAATTTTTGTTTTCAATTTTGGGAACATCCAGCATGTGTATGGTTCAATTGAAAACTAAGACATTATTGTAGTTTACTCTGAAGAAATATGTACAGTTTAAACATTCTTCCTCTTCTGAAATTTATGTTTTATTATTCAAGGAAAAAATATGAATACATTTTACTTTCTTCAAAACTCAGAAACAGACAAATAAATTGGTGTGTGATTGCCCAAAGACAAAGTAAGGGACAGAACTTACTTGTACTTAAACTGTTCTTGCCTATACCTTTCCGGCCGACTTATTCATTTTCTTTTCTACTTAAAAAAAACAACTTTTTTTTTTTAAAATGACAGCCTCACAGAGTACATTAGCCTCTGAAAAACAGAATAGCAGTGGGCCTGTACAAAGCATTGCTTTGGGAGTTCTTTGAAGCGACATGATCATAAGGTGTGCACAAAGCAAATAATTAATCCCCTAGCTGTGCTGTCTGTAAGCAGAGAATGAGCTGAGTGTTCCATCAGGTTTTGAAAATAAGGAAGAATAAGTAGTATTTTCTATACTCACTTGTCCAAGTAATTTTGACATTGGCAAATGAAGTTATACTCTCTCTGAATTTTTAAATACCAAACATAGTTTCCTGTGCCTGTCAACTGGAAACGGTCAAATCTTTATCACAGTGGACTCACTAATGACAAGGAAGGGTTTACTAGGTAATGTGGAACTGAGAGACAAAAGAGTGGTCAAGAAGACAGAGTCTGGAAATTGAATTAACTCTAAAAAACTTAAAATTTAATAAATGCTTTGGTTAGTGTTTCTCCTCACTTGCCATAATTCTTTACTTTCTCATTTTCTTGATAAGATCTGGCACCCAGAATTAATTTTAGAAGTAGCTGGATAAAATTTTGTTGGTCTGGTGATGATATTATTCCAAAGAAAATAGATGTGTGGTCTTGATGTGAGAGAGACCTAAGGTCTTGTTCCCACTTCCTTTCTGCGAAGGTTAAAGGATAGCTCTTTGCTGAAATGCATCTGCAATGTTTGTCCAATCATGTGCACAGCCTTCAAAATCTGTTAAGGAAATTGAAATATAACTGGGCTCTAATGTTCTCAGGGAGTTTCTCCATTTCACTGGACCACACAGGGAAATTATCTTTTTGCTAGAGTACACAACAATCTCTTTATCATTGACCTGCTTGCATTGATTTATTATTATTTATCTTTATATATTTTTCTCTTGGTTACCTCTTACTGCTGATAGAAATGCCTAATACTTCTTTGTTTCTCCATCTGTCTGCTAGTCATTTACATTCTTTCAAAATGATTGCTTTATCACTCATCTGTTTTTGGATTTTATTTTAAAAATGATAATTTTATATAAAGAGCAAGTGGCTAGTTTCCTTTCATTTGAAATGTTTATCGATCTCTAGGGACCTAGTGACTGTTCTACAATGTTTCTGTTTATCTCTATGTATATATATATATATATACACATCTATATATGGCTGACTTTATTCTCCTTTTTTTAAACAATAGTAATTTTATCCATTTTCTTTAAGGGAAAGATATAAACTGAAATTTTATAAAAATGGCTTAATTATTATATCCTACTACCACAGTATTCTTAATTCATAAATATGTTAGTTGTCACAGTTATCCCACTACATGAGGTTGTAATCATTTCTCATGCAAGCCATTTTAGTGCATTAGAAAAATATTTAACAGATTGAAGGCTTTACTCAACAGACTAGGTTCAAAAGTCTTAAGGACCCTGATAATATTGAAGTTGAGAAAGATGAAAGCAGTAACAGCCCATTGATTTCACACGATGTCACTTGCTAAATGATATCCCAACCAAGAGAGCAACCTTTAAATCAACCCTGGTCTCTGCTGGTCCTGAGCCAAATATCTAATCAATAGAGTGATGCAAAGTTAAGTTGATGTCTCAGGATGTAGACCTCACCCTAAATAAGCTGTGCTGTTAGACTAGGTTTGTAGACTGGGAGCAGGGACAGCTTAGGGACTTCTAGAATGATGCATGCTCTCACTTTTTAGTCCAATGTTACTGTTTTTACTCTTTTTTCTCTGCATTTCCTTTCTTTATCAGTAGCTAAATTATTTAAAATTCCACTCACGTGTTTTAAGTCATTTTCCCCTCTATTCTTCATAATTATGCAATATTCAAATATTATTTATTTACAAGTTATAATTAAACCTCTTAAACATATGGATTTTCTTATCAGAATTATCTGAATGTGTATGAAGAACTGGCAGGTGTCTGTATGCAATGATGTGTTTTACTTGGAGTCATTGAATAGGGGAGGAGTGGAGCTAGCCCTAGATTAATTCAATGTTTGGATAGTGCCAGATTCCAATTATTATTATATTATTATTTTTTATTGTGTTAATATGAGACAGTTGTGTGAAAGGCAGACTTTTAAAACTTAAGCAATACATCACTGAAGGTATCACTACATGTTCTTCCTGCTCACTAATTTTATGATCTAAAATTTGTTGGGTTTTTCTTTTACCTTGGTAAAAATGATCACCTTGCCCATTATCCTCCAAAAGGTGCTTTAAAAGATAAAAGAGGCAACGTGATTGATGACATTCAGTTAGTGTGTAGAGTATTGTCATCTAACTCAGGACAAAACATGGGTTTCCACTCTCTGGTGGGAAAGGTTTAATGGCATTTCTAATGGTACTATTAACCCACCAGGGAAGGAGTCCCGTGATGACTTCACTGGGCATCTATAAAGGACTTTAAATTTTTTGCCAAAAAACAACACATGAACACATACAAACAGACAAATAAATAAAGGGCTATGCTATTGGTTAACAGATGCAAGATCACCTTAGGTTTAGAGTTAATAAGCTTTGGACTACTGAGTTGAATGAGCCTGGTCTTTCTCAACCAGAACGACAGAGAAAATGATACCAGTTCTGCCTTCATTTTTCCTTGTATTTTCACAACTGAAGTTGACGGCAGGAATCGCATAATGATCCCCTTTTGGATCTGAGTCATATTTGTGACAATAGAACCTACCAAAGCTCATAATCATTCCAACTTAGAATGATTCTGTTCATGTAAGTAGGAATTATCTTAAGATGTATTCACAAAACAAATCAGCCAGGGTGGTTTTTGCTGAGTAACATTTTAACCCAACCTTTTTCATAGTAACTGCAATAATTATAGATTTTAGACTGAGACAACCTCAGTAATTACATAACTAGGTTTTAATAAACCTGGGACTCGTTTCAGACTACCACTTCTATAGATGTTGTATTGTATTGATTTTGAATGGAGTTACTAGACCAGTCATGAGGGGTAGATAACTTCAGGAAAATGTTAACTGTTAACAATGCTCAGCCAGCATTTTGTTTATTTTTGTCCTCTGTATTCATATCTAAATTTCCTATAATCATAGAAAGAATGACTACATGAAATAAAATACCCTCTACTATATCATTTTGCAATCATAAAATATAATGAGAGATTCCATGCACTTATTGTTTAAAGTCAAATAAGAGAGGAACAAAAAATTCACTCCAAATATTATTGCACATTATCTGCTGTAGTGCCTCACAGCTAAACTCACCTCTCACCTTCCTGCTCAGATTAGCTAAACAGTTCAGGGTATGCTGGGATCAAATTCTAGGTTAGCACCAGCTTTGGTGAAGTGGTATTTTAACCTCAGAGAATAGAGTTGAAAATGACTCTGGAGATTACCAGGTACAACCTCCTTATTTTCAGAAGACGAAAAGGAGGATTAATGGAAAATTTCAATAACTTTGGCAAAGTCACAGAGCAAGGAGTTAGGAACAGATCTATACTTCCCTGAGTTGAAGTTGGAAGTGCTGGCTTTTTAACTGTGTTCATTTGCAGTCTTATTTCATCCATTTTAACATGGAACAAGTAGACTTTACTAAAAAATTCAGAGTGCAGACATTGTTCTAGTGAGAGAGGTAAAGATCTGATTTATGTAAAAATAAGTTATTGTGTTTTTATATATATGTATGTTGTTAACATAAAATCTGTTTTGAGGCTGAATTTGCTGCTTTTTGTGTGTGTGTGTGTGTGTGTGTGTGTTTGCTTTAACATTGAGCACATGCATCTCTTAGATTAACGTAGGAGACATACAGTTCCTTGAGTATATACCTGCCTTGTAGCTAAAGTCTGGGGAGGCTTCTAGCCTTGGGTACATTTCCTCCATTTTCAACAGCACTTTATTCTGTGTCATTTTACATTCCATTGGCTAGAAGGTGATCTTGCTGCTTTCAAGACCTTTCCTTTTTGCCATCTTTCAATTTAACTCCAGGAAGAATGAACCGCTCTGGGCTTACTTTGGAGGCTTTCCTTATTACATAAATTTGTTAAGCAAAATCTTCGACAGACATGAAATTACATTGTGACCTCATTGGCAGGGTCAGGTTTGGCCTAGAGTCCTGTGTATGTCGCTCCCCTGGACATCTTTGGAAAGTCCACATCCTTCAGGGCTTCAGAGTAGGGGTGCTTCTGTGATAGGAATGTTCGAAGCTTTGCACCTTTGAAGGAAGAGTTAATAGTGTAATTAGCAATCTGCCTGTCTGCACCGTGTCCTGAAATTAATCTGGGGGGAAAAGTTGAAAAGTCTTAGTAAAGCCTATCAAATCTTTTTGAGATTGTTTCCCCCTTTTTTTGTTAATTGAAAAGAAGGGAGATTGTACAAAATTCATTAACCACCTATTCCCAGTTGGAGCCCCAATTTAACCTGCCTCAAAATTGAATCTGTACTTCAGCACCGTCATAGAGGAATAGGAACAGAGGTTGGTCTCCCAAGGATCCCGACTGTCTCGCTTTTACAAGTTGCCGTTTTGTCTGGCTGAAACCTCTGCTTCAAATGTAAGGCTGTGCGGAAGCTCCCCATGCATGTCTTTCTTTGCACGAGTTCCATTCCCTCAAGTCGGGTCTCTGAACTGATCTTATTTCAGTGCAAAAAAAAAAAAAAGCTTCTCTTTAAGAAAATGCTGGAACTTCTGTTGAGACTGGTGTTTGCCATGCAGGAAAGAAAGTGGTTAAATAGGAATTCTGCTACTTTCCATGAACCAGAGGAGAGTGGGTTCCACAGAACAATAGGATCCAAGATGAGTTGAATTTTCCTCTTGAACCAAATTCTGATGTGTCCTTCATCCCACTAAAGGGACCTCAGGTATGCTTGTACAAATTGTAGACCTGTGAGGTTGGTCTCATTCATATTGTTATCCCCATGGAGTTGCATACTTAATATGATAATTTTCTAGGACATAATAAAGAAATGGCTTGTTTTGACAAAGTCACTATGCTATGACAATTTCCCAATGGTTAGAAGTAAAGGTTTTTGAGGAAGGCTTTTTTGTTTTGTTTTCTAATTTGCCTAAGGGTCCATGTCGATATGTTTTGGGAGACAAAGGGTCTAATAGTTCAAAGTTATGCTAATGATACAGAATGTCTAACTACACTTGTTCTGTAGAGAAAGGCTTTACATCTTAAAATGGGGATCAAAGGAGCTAAGAGAATGTACACAGAGCATACTTTTCAATAGCAGTACATTTCATCACTGCCTCTACTCCTTTCACATAACTCAACTTCATCGACAGATGCAGGGAGCCAAGCTTACACTCAGCTGCGTTGTGACATTGGGCCCGATGGTTTATCTCTGCAGCAGAACTAGGTGACCAATAATTTAACTTACTGAAGTGCTCTCAATGCAGAAAACAGTTAATACATTTTTGATGAGCAGAGGAAGCAAATCAACTAGGCACAATAAGTTAATCCAGCAATTACGTGCAAAGAACCAAACAGCAACCCAGCAAAAGAAATACTGGGGCAGTATTGTATAGTTCAGCCTTTTCTGTAAAGTGATTCCTGAAAGTTATTGGCAGAAAGGGAACACTGCAAATGTTCAGATGACAAATGTAGCCAATTCAGGTAGTTTTTGTAGAAAGGTCTTATCAAAAGCTACAGATTACATGTGGAGAATATTTTAAAGAAGAGGAGATACAAGTTAGCTGTGTCTTGCAAAAAAATTACTTTAAAAAGGTCTTACTGAAAGCTAAGTATTACATCTGGAGAATATTTTAAAGGTGATGAGGAGATACAGGTTAGCTGTGTCTTGCAAAAATGGTTTTAAATAAAAGTGCAGACAATGGTTTTCATTAGAACATCCCTTCAAACTTATGTTTGATTCATTAGCAGGATACTGAAAAATGTCTTCCACATACACCTCAGTGTGCTACGTACTACAGGACTCTAAGGATGACATAATATTTTCATATGGAAGAAGATGAGTAAATACATACGTATCAAACTTTCTGTTTCTAACTCATCCCATTCATCCTCCAATGCTTCATATCTCAGTGAATGAATGGCACCGTATCTACCCTCTTTCCATGTCAGACACCTAGGAGTGACCTTTGATATCTCCTTTTTCTCTATAAATTCAGTTCTCAAAAGTTCTTACAATATTTCCTCCTGCATACTTCTCACTTCTGTCTACTTCTTTTCATAGGTCATTATAGTTTACTAGAGGCCCAGTGCATGAAATTTGTGCACAGGAGGGGGGATGTTCTTCAGCCCAGCCTGCTCCCTCTCCAATCTGGTTCCTTTTGAGGATGTCCAACTGCCCATTTAGGCCTGATCCAGGGCAATTGGACATCCCTCTCACAATCCAGGACTGCTGGCTCCCACTGCTCACTTGCCTGCCTTCCCAATTCCCCCTACCCGCTTCTGTCTTCCAGTCTGATCACTCCCTAACCACTCCCCTGCCAGCCTGATTTATGCCTAACTGCTCCCCTGTCCACCTGTTTGCTCTCCCCTGTGGGCCTGGTCACCCCCACTGCCCTCCCCTGCAAGTCTATGTCCCTCCCAAATTGCCCTTCCCTGTAGGCCTAATCACCCCCAACTTATCTCCTCTGTCAGCCTGGTCACCCCTCACTGCCCTCCCCTGCTGCCCTGATCACCCCCAACTGCCCTCTCTTGCAGGCCTGGTGCCTGCCAACTGCCCACCCTTGCTGGCCATCTTGTGGTGGCCATCTTGTGTCCACATGGAGGCAGGATCTTTTCATCACGTGGGGGGAGTCATCTTGTGTGTTGGAGTCATGGTCAATCTGCATATTACTCTTTTATTAGATAGGATAGAGGCCTAGTGCATAGGTGGAAGCCAGCTGGTTTGCCCTGAAGGGTGTCCTGGATAACCGTGGTATTCCGTTGGGGCGTGGGGTAGCCTGGGCCAGGGGCCTGTGGTGGTTTGCAGACTGGCTATACCCTCCAATGACCCAAGCGGAGGCCCTGGTATCTGGGATGAATTTATCTTCTACAATTGAAACTTTGTAGCCTGTAGCTGAGCCAAGCCTTTTGCTCACACAGACATTGAAACTTTGTTGCCTTAAGTGGAGGCCTGGACAGCCAGGGTTTGCAGAAACCTTGGCTTCCTCCATTGCCAGGAGCAACCCAAGCCTCCCTCCTGCTCTCTATGTGGCTATAGCCATCTTGGTTGGGTTAATTTGCATACTCACTCTGATTGGCTGGTGGGTGTGACTAGTGGGCGTGGCCTGTGGTGTAGTGGAGGTGTGGTTAATTTGCATATTACTCTTCGATTTGATAGGACTAGAGGCCCAGTCCACAAATTCATGCATGGGTGGGGCCCCTCTGGGTGGCCTGTGCAAATCAGGCCAAAACCCACAATCCAATGCCACCTGCAGCTCCTACCTGCTGCTCCTGCTCATCCTGGCCCCACTGTGCTTGCTGTGGGCTCAAGCCCAATCAGACCCAATGGGAAGAGCCTCGCACTGCCAGAGCAGAGCTCACCAGTCATGAGCCCTGCATTTGGCATCCTCCTGAGGGGAGTGGCCTGTGGGGTCAAGGCTGACACCGGCTCTCTGACATCCCCACAGGGTCCGGATTGCAAGAGGCACATGCAAGGCCTAGGGAACCCACTGTTGCACGACCGAGCTGGGAATTGACCGTGGAAGGGCTCCAGGGCATGTCTGGCCCATCTCACTCAGTCCCCATTGGCCAGACACCAGCAGCAAGCTAACCTACCAGTCAGAGTATCTGCCCCCTGGTGGTCAGTGCACATCATAGCGACTGGTGAACTGCCTCCTGGTGGTCAGGGCACATCATAGCAAGCGGTTGAGCAGCCTTAGCATATCATTAGCATATTATGCTTTGATTGAACAGTTGACTGATCACTGGATGTCCAAACACAGCATATTAGGGTTTTATTATATAGGATTTTTATTTTGTGACATAACCTTCTGCTGGGCCTCCTTGCCACAGCTCCTTGCCATCCATCCCGTTTTCCATATAGAAGTCTTGATAATCTTGCTAAAATTCAGATCTGATCATGTCATTTCCACAATGAGAATCCTCCACATGGATCCCGATCTCTGCTTTAGTATAAACTCCATCCTCCTTGGCATGTGTCTGTTTGACATGTTGAAGATAATCTGGAAAGAGTATGGGCAGAAGACAGTAAAGTCAGGTAACTGATTTCTCCAGGGTGAGTGATCAGGATATTTGTCGAAGGGACGTCACTGTTTTGTTCATTTCCCTACACGCTATTTCAGCAAGCTGACACCTTTTCATGGGAAAAGAACTATTTGGTCAGCTTATTGGTGAATGCCCTATAAAGTTACAGTAGAAATTGGACATTCCTAGTTTGAAGGCATCCCATACATTTACTCATGGATGCAGACATTGTGGGTTTTATGGTTTCATGTCGTTAATGGGATTGAAAGGGAACATAGTCTTTGTTATTTTAGGAATCTACACCTTGAAATGTATAATATAGTATGTGGAGAATGAATGCTGTTTGCCAAATAGATAAAGATATGATAAATGAATATGGAAATAACTTGGTTACAGATACTAAAATAGCAGAAGAATAAAAAAAAAATGCTTGACCATTTCTTAATACCGGAGTTTTTACATCGCTTGAAAAAACAGTAGAGTCTTTTGAAAAAGTTGTTCTGAGTTTCCATCCTTGAAATGTGCCCTTTAGAATTATTTTAGATGTTTATTTGCATAATAATAAATGAAATCCCAGCTTCTGAAATTTTCTTTGTTTAGAACTTGCTTATTTTAGTTTTGAAAGAATCTGAATTTGAGGAGCAACAAAAGAGTCTTATTTTAGACTATTCATCAAGGGAAGGGCTATTCTTTGGTTTTTCATTTGTTCTGCTTTGTTATTTTAACTTATCTATCCCTAGTGTGATATTGGTTATCTAAAGGCTCACCCTCTCTGACCAGTCAGTGAACATGATGTTTTATTGTCTTCCTTGGGATTTATTTACTAGAGGCCCAATGCATGGATCCATGCACTGGTGGGGTCCCTTGGCCTGGCCTATGCCCACTCACAATCTGGGACCCCTTGGGGGATGTTGGAATGCTGGTTTTGGCCTGATCTTGGCAGGCCAGGCTGAGGGACACCACCAGTGCATGAATCCATGAACTAGGCCTCTAGTATGCATATAAGATCTTTGGTTAATCTTTTCTTGCCTTCCTACCTCCTCCTTGCCCTCTGAGATTCATCAGTCTGTTGCATGTTTCCATGCCTGTGCATTGAGCATCTGTCCCCTGGTGGTCATTGCGCATAATAGTTAACAATTGAATGGCCAACTGGTCACTTAGTACACATACACATTTATGTGAACTCCAAAGTAACATACATGTCCAGCAACAGAAAATTAAGACCTATTCTTTGATTCCAAAGTTAACACTTGAAGAGAAATAAAAATAGCAGCTACATATTTTTGACCAATCTTTTTTTCTTTAGCACTCTCAATATATAGCACTTTGATGGTATCTTCTAAATTATAAAACTTTTTAAGACATTGAGAAAAGTTGTTGACTTACAGATTGAAGCCACATTATACCTTTCCCCCCAAAGTTCCCATTAATTAAGTCCTTTGTTATACAGATAGTAACAAAGATTTTTGTTTCTAAAACATCAAATGAAAATAAAGATGTCATAAAAATCATGCTGGATGTTACATATTTTATTTCATTCACCACACCAAATGTTGTTGTGAAGGAATTCATGGTATTCTAGGATCTGAGTTAAACATTCAGAACTCAGAGAACAAATTCTTATCCTCAACATAGAATATTAGAGACAAATCGTATAAAACCAACCCACAAAATGAAATAGATAAAATTTATATTGATCATTATACACTTGCTTTGACTCTTTTCAAGGAATGAAGATAAAATGCTTTGCTCTAGAAGTCATATCTCCTATAACTCCAGGTGACTGTTCCTCATGATGTTTCTATAAAATATTATTTAGTATTTTGATTAATGTATAAAATACTTCAAAATAAAATTTTTCACTATTAAGCTTCCCTAATAATACTTTACTTTCAATGGGGAAGTAGATATTTTTCTCTGAGAATGAGGATGAAATAGGGAAGAGAAATAGAATCAACCCATTGAAACTTGATGTAGGAGACTTTTAAGCTGTGGTTGACCTGGTGGAAAAATCCTGGAGGACATTAGTGGTGGAAGAAGGAAGATGCTCAGTGTGATTGCCATGTGCTCTGTGTTTGCTAACTGGTGCTTATCAAAGTTGGGCTTAACTCCCACAAAGACTGGGAGAGAGGGGTATAAACCTTTCAAAGAGAAGGCTCCCAGGCCTTTGAGAAAGACATTCCTCATTTACAAAAATGTAAGAACTTATCTTAAAAGGGCAGAGAAAGAACTTACAAATTGTCTAAAATAAGTAGTCTCTATTCAAGCCAATGGGTGAGCATGGGTCAATTAATTTCACTTTGCTTGAGGGTACTAGATAACATCCTTACCATAATTTGCAAACGTGTGCCATTTTGTTTCTGTAAGAGAGAAACTAATTTGAAAATGGGGTAGATTCAAGAAAACATGACACTCCCCCGCCCCATAGAATCTGCTAGGGTGAATAACAGTAACTGAGTATAACAAAGGTCATAGATTGTTACTAGCCTCTATGGAAGGTTTTGGTAAGAAAGATTTCACATTATACTTTGTGACCACAACAAATCATTATACCTCTGTGAACACCAATTTCCTTTAAATTTATAAAATAGATAATTATAGTTTTCCTATTGAATTTACTTGACTGTCGTGAGTATAAGAAATCCAAGGAAATGTTTTGTCGTTTTGTTTTAAAGTCTGTATAGAAACTAGAGGCCCGGTGCACACGTGGGTAGGGTCCTAAGGCCTGGTCGGCAATCAGGGCCACTGGATCCTGGCCTTCCCCTGCTGCTGGCCAGGGCCTTCCTTCATTTTGTGCCACCCCCTGGTGAACATCATAGCGAGCTATCAAACTCCAGGTTGAACTCCTGAGGGGACAATTTGCATATTAGGCATATATATATATATATATATTTTTTTTTCCTTTGGTATACAAATGAGATCCAAAACATGCATAGATATATACCAAATGTAAGTTTTATTTTCTCACATAGTAGTTACAATTCAAGGTAGGATAGTGCAGTTTCCATATAATTTCCATCTCTAGGTCTAAGGCTTCCTCAGGTTTCATTTTGATAATGCCTCCTAGTGTCTGATATACACAATTGTATCAAACAGTGGTTACAAAAGTATATTTCAGTGAAAGCCCATGAGCCAACCAAGTATTGTTTTAATGCTATATATGTGTGCGTTCCATGTTTGGTGCATGCTCTGTACACCTAGTAGCATCATTTATCTCAGTTTCTGTCATCACTCAGAAAGAAGAAAGTGGAGCGTGGGCAGGAAAGTGCAGGTACATTTCAGGGCCTGAACTGAAGACATTGGCCATGTATTCCTGGTGAGAACTTGGTCACACAGTCCCCTTAAGCTCCAAGGGAGAATGGGAAATGTAGGCTCTAGCTGGACAACTGTATTGTATGCCCTGCTTTGAGTTCTATTACTAAAGAAGGTGAAGTAGACAATGGTGTACATCAGCAATCTTCACCACAGACATAAATGGAAAGAATGATCAATACAATAGAAACCTCTTAAAAGGGACAAGTTGGGTACTACCTCATTACTCAGACAAGGCATTGGGTTAGTCAAGTACCAAAATTTAGTCAAATTTATAGCTAGTTCACTCTCAGGAAACCTTGTCTTTCCTCAGATCTCCTTTTGTTAATGCCTCCTGATGTCTAATATGCATCACTGTATTGGTAGTGTCCAAACAATACCTACAAAATTACATTGCAGTAAATATAGTAGCCAACTGACTATAATTTTAATGCTACATATGTTCAATGGCTTCCATGTTACATGATCTGTGAACCTAGTAGCATCATTTGTCTCAGTATATTGTTGAATTTTCAGAAAGCTCTTTATGTTTTGTTTTAATTCTTGCAAATTGCTTGCCAATTTAATACGAGCAGCATCTAAACAGTAAGTAATTGCTTATGATAATGAGTGCAAACTAATTTGCTTGAATATGTTAATATTCACAAAGCACTGTTCTACTGCCTGCTGTTCCAAAAATACTGCTCTCTTGGTTAAATGTAGCTTTTAGATAGCATTATTGTTACAGATCTGACTAAAATAATCACTTCAGTACTATCTACCCCAAAGTTATATGAGTATGACTTTAATATACCAAAGAAGGAACAGAAAAACATGCCATTCCTTGATAAATGATTTAGAATATTCTAGAGAAAAAGAATCACATGCTTAATAATTAATTCTAATTAGTAATTGATAGTAGTAAGCCGATTATACTGAGTTAGAAATGACCTCTTTTTTCCACAAGAATGATAAAACTTAATTTTAAGGACTTCAAAGACAGATGGCAAGCAACTTCATTTGAATACAATGCAATTTAAAATGACTTAAACTTTTAAGGATGATACTAGATATCTGGGTGTTCTGGGAGTTTTGTAAGTTTGAACCTACCTCACCCCTTAATAATACCTTTCTCCTTACCCTTATAGGTCTTTTACAATCATTTTCAGAGCTGCTATTTGAAGATGCTAGAGCTCAAAGACATGTTTCAAACCTGAGGGTCTTTTAAAATGAGGGACCTGAGTGTTCAAGGATCTGAGGTGCAGATTGGAACCACTTTGTAACATTAGTCTAGGAAGATAGAATCTTATGAGCTAAATACAAAAGAAGAAAGGTTTGACACTTCCCTGCCCCAGGGCTGATTTGGCACTTTAATCTACCCTCTAAAAGTTCAATCATTTCAACTTCAAAAATGATTCTCACACCTAGTTATATATCTTCACATGGGTGGGGAAATAGAAAGTACTCTGTAGAAAATCTTTTTTTTTTTTCTCCAGCATTTTCAAAATCCATGTCTTCATTGCATTCCATTGGCTAAATATCTTCATGGGGGATGGGAGGGGTGGGTAGAATAAAGTCCATCTATGGATTTTAAACCTTGTAAATACACACAATTCCTTGTCAAAGTAAGTGATCTAATTTCCCAATATTTCGCCTCTTGTAATTTTCATTATGAAAGTATGTGGATTTATATATCTCAGAATTGGCTGAATTTTATTCTTTTTATTAAAAATATATTTTATTGATTTTTCACAGAGAGGAAGAGAGGGATAGAAAGTTAGAAACATCGATGAGAGAGAGAGACATTGATCAGCCGCCTCCTGCACACCCCCTACTGGGGATGTGCCCGCAACCAAGGTACATGCCCTTGACTGGAATCGAACCTGGGACCCTTCAGTCTGAAGGCCGACGCTCTATCCACTGAGCCAAACGAGTCTCAGCATGAATTTTATTCTTATTGTTATCTTCATAAGCTGTTCCAGAAAGTCTAAGATAAGGAATGAATAAACAAACCAAAAGTACATACACTTTATTTTAATTTGGGTTACTATCAAATTTTACTTTTTCTACTAAGCATAGAGCAGGACTTAAATTAGAAGTGGTTTCTTTTCTGGTAAAGATGGAAAGAACACATTTGTGATAAGTAGCAAATAGCACCAAGGCATTGCTTATTAAATACATTTTCTCTCTTTTGACAGTACTATCACATTTTTTCTACATTTGTGACTCTTTGTTAAAGGAGATTTTCATTTTATAGAATCATGAATATACTGAGATATTGGAACTGATCTAATCTCTCTTTAACACTAACCTTGAACTGTCCCATTTTCTATGATATGATTTGTACTCTGTATTTATCTAGAGATTTAATTCAGGAGACAGAGATAGGGAAAAGTGGTGCTTAAAATGCATCCGATTCTTTATTAATATAAGTGGATCTACTTCCTATTTCTGGAACCCATTTTGCACCTCTGTGACTTTTCTCATAACAATCCTTCTCACAAAATACATTTGCTGTTACTTTCCAGAACCTCATTACAAAGAATTTGGAGGTATTTCGGGAAACCAAGTGAATTCTGCAGTTTGGCTGGAGTAGAGGGTTGGTTTATTTGGAGGATGTTTCAAAGATACCATAAGGATTTTTCACTTAATTTGGTAGACAGTTGTTTAATCATAAAAGTTCTTTTCACAAATACCATTTCGAAAAACAACAACAATCTGGTGTTAGTTTGTAAGGTAGATTTAAGTTTAAGGAGGGACAGGAAGTTATTAGATAAGCAGGGATGAGTCTTCATTCCAACATTTAAGATTGAAGATTATAGATAAGCAATGGCTATAAGAATGGAAATACAGAAGTTCAAGAATTGACATCTGATTGAATGGGTAGTGATCAGTGTGGGAAAGCTACTTTCTCAAAAGATAACATATACTTTTCTATGGTCTCCAGAGCCTAGTGTGGTGCTTTATACATAGAAATGCTTTATTAAATTGTAATGAGTATATAGATGTTTTTATTCTTGAATTATGCTGTTGTACTACCTTTGAATTTTCTTTCTCCTATCATAATATTCTGCTATTGTCTCAGCCATGTGTTTTGTTTGCTTTTGTAAAAAATCCTAACTCCTTATTTTGAATTAGAATCTTTCCCTATCATTTCACTAAGCTCCTCTGGCTTTCAATCTTTCAAATAACTTCTAAACTAATTTCACATTGGATTTCTTTACCTTACTATGTTAGAAGAAATACAAATTTTCCCTCTAAAATGACCAAAATTCCCTGTCTTTTGACTCATCTCTTCTATCACAACAACTGTATATACTGCTTTTTACACAGGTAATTATCAGCAATAATTATCAGAAAAGCACATGTTAACATCTGTACTGTTTTTTTTTTCTCTTCATAACACCAGTGTCCCTCTTAGATTTCAAATTTATGAAAGGAATTAGGTCACACTCTAATCTGAGTCAGTTTAAATAAGATTGGACAAGCACATTTTATCTCAAGGCTATTTACCTCTACATGATTTTAGGGCTGGAAACTAAACCCTGTCTCATATTCCAGTCCCTGTAGCTAGTTGTAATGCTTTATCCATTCTCATAAGCCTACATCTTCCATAAGGAGTCTTAAATTATGAATTTCAATGACTTCTACATTGATCCACCCTGATAAACAAATGGATGAATGAATGAATGAGTACTTGGTCTACTGGGTGAACTGATCTCAGATTTGACTATTCTATTTAAGCTTTTTTTTAAAAAAAACTAAATTTTTAGGTATCTTCACTTTAAAGGCTTAATTATGATTTATTTACAATGAGCTATGTTATAAGCAAATTTATTTTACGTAGAAAAGAAGTGTAAGTCTTCCACCTACCTATAAATGCTCTCTGGTTCTCAAAGACAAGCAAAATCTCCAATTACACTTCATTTTAAGAGCTAGGGATTTTTTAGGTTACCTATGTTTCACAGATGCCCACCATCCACAATCTTATTCAAATCCTAAATTGTTTTTCGTGATTAATACATTCCCTTGAAAAATTGTTCTGAAATAATTTTAGATTTATAAAAAAATATATATATAAAAGTAAAACCTAGGTCTTCTTTATCCTTTCAACTACCTCCTCCAAAGTTCACATCTTATGTAACTATAGTACAGTGATTAAAACCAGGAAATCAACATTGATGTAATGGTAGTAACTAAACAAAACGCCTTATTTAAAAAATTACCAGTTGTCCCAATTATGGTCTTTTCCGTGGTTCAAGATCTAAACCGAGATCTCACATTGCCTCTAGTTGTCAAATTGCCCTCCAATTTGGCAGTTTCAAGGTTTTTCTGATCTTCTTAATCTTGACTCTTTTGAGGAATGCCACCAGTTACTTTGTAGAATGTTTGCAATTTGAGTTTCTTGGACACTTTCATAAAATTAGGCTGAGGCTATGCATTTTTGGCAAAAACAGTACAGAAATGATGTTGTGCCCTTCTCAGTACATCATGTTTGGAGGATCTTAATTTGATACATCCCATTTCTGGAGATGGTAATTTTGATCACCTGGGTATAGTGCTGCATCACCGGTTTCTCTGATGTTATAAATTCTTAAAACCTAAGGACTATCAGGCTATCTCCTGCTTTTTCCTATAAAATATGGAGATCTTTGGGATAGTCTATTTAAGTAAATTGTAATAACAGGTACCAGCTCTCTTATGTTCACCATTACCTGGTTGAAGAACCTTATGACTCATTACAACTATTCCTTGCTCTGACATAATGAAATAGAGAATAGTATTCATTATTGAGTTTTTTAGGCAATCTATTCCCTCATCTGAGTTTGTTGTATTTGGTGAAATTCTCTAGATTTCTTATACAACTACAGACATTTGTTCCATTTTGTTAACGATGTAAGCATGAAATTTGTTATACGCATCTGAGAGTCAGGAGCCTTATGTTATTCATCATTGCATCAATATTCCTGACATAGTTCAAGGAATATATTATGTCCTTGTTCATGATTGATAAATAATTAAGCCCACATGAGTTTCATGAAGATACCAAAAAATGAAATCTACTCTCTTCAGTAGACATATATTTAAGATAGAAATTTCAATAAAAGACATCTCTGATATATAGTGGTTCATAAGTTAAAAATAAGTTCTGTAGATATAGAGGAATGAAAGTGGGAAGCAGGACTGAAAAAGAAAACTGGGCATGCAGCAGAGAAGCATAAACCAGCAAGAGCAAAAGTTACTTTGGGAGGAAAAAGTGTATCACTTGTGAATGCTTAGGTGATAGAGTTGGAGCCCAGTTTGATGTGACTTTTGAGTCAGAAGCTAATATTCTTTCTAGTTCTGGTCCAAAATAACTAGCAAATAGTTTTAGCTAGGTCTTGGGCTGGAGAAAATGACTTAAATATAGCAGACAGGCTGGAAGATGTTAAATGCGAGGAATAGAAAACAAAAGCAAAACTTCAGCTTTCTGCCTAAAATTATTATGAATTGTATTGTTGGTTTGGTGGCTTCTCTTTATCTTAAGGATGTAATGCAAATAATTTAAAATAACCACATGCAACTCTGTGTTCAGGATTTCATTCCACTGATAAAGACAGGAAACGGTATCACTGCCCAAAAGTTACAAGGCCTCTGAGGTGCAGAGTAGAGTGATTGATTATAGTATTAATAACAAAGATTTGTCTTCTGCACCTCAGTTCCGCAAATCTGAGGCTTCAGAGTGAGCTAAACACTCAGATGGCTTTGGAGGCAGATGCCTACAATAAAGCTTTGCAAAGGCCTCACACCTTGTAAAGATCCAGGCGCGACTTGGAAAATGTCAGAATGTGAATGAATCATTTCTGCTAAGTGTCATTATAGAAACTTTGAGCCTCCCCACATCACATGGGCTGGGTTCTATTTGTTGAACCCCTGAATAAATATCTAAGATATGGACAAGGTCAGTCAACCATGATTCCATTATTATTCTAAAGGATTATTACAGTTATTAGAGAGGAGCATGCTTGGTTTCAAAATAATTGATACCTTTTTCCACATAGCATGTTCTTTCCATAAATGTCAAAACATGAAAATGTCAAATATCAAAATGAAAAATATCCATGATGCATTTATAAATATATTATTCTTTCCCAGATCACAAGAATATAGAATTTTTTTTATTATAGGACATATAGACTAGAAAAATATGGAATATTTAATAGAAAAAGTCTTTTATTAGAGAAAAGTTTTGGGCCAATAAGCAAAAGGGAAAATGTTCTTATTTTCTCATTGAAGTACATAATTACTATTGGAATTACATTTGAGAGAAATGATTCTTAACCTCCTAGGAATCATAGCTTTCTGCAGTTCTATTTTCTTGATAGTTTTATTTTAATTAAAATTTCTTATTGAATAAGCATACACCACGTTTTTATTTTAAAATAGCATCTGGGCTGCGATAGAGCTGGATCTTGCATAGGCTGGTTTAGTGGGGAAATGCTCTGTGCTTTCTGGCCCCCAGATTTCCTGAGGAGTCTGAGTGGTTCAGCCCCCTTTGATCCCATTGAAAGTTTCTTGTCAATGCCTTGTGAGACCTCAGGGGCCCTGAGAGTGGCAACATTTCTGATTTGCATGGACTTCGAGAGTTTTTAATGAAAAAACTTGAACTGAGTTTACAATTCGTGCTTAATAGAATAGCATGCATGCACAGACTCTTCACAGTGTCCCTCCTAGGAAATTCCAATACAGGAAAACTGGGTGCTCCCAATGTTGACATTTCCTGTTTTTCTCAGTTTACATTTAATTTTTTAAATGATCCACAAACTTAAAAAATAATAATAATTTATTTACTTAATTCCTGGGAGTCTAGGCTTCTGATGGAGCGTGCGACTTGCCATATATGAAAAACCTCCCAATGTCCCTACTATCTTGCACGTCATTGTGAGCCTACGTGATTAGGCTTTCATTATTTGGAAAACATCTCAACTGGTCGTTAGTTTATTTTCTTTGGTTTGATTAGGACTGCAGGTTTATTTCTAAGCCATTTCAACAGCACACAATATTTCTTGCCCTGCCTGTCATACTAAAGACCTACCTGCTCTATTTCACTAGGGCCAGGGATGAAAACTCTGTCTCATTTTCCAGTCCCCGTAGCTAGTTGTAATGCATTTGTCCATTCTCATAAGCCTGCATCTTCCATGAGGAGTCTTAAATTATGATATATGTTTAGTCTTTATTTTCATTTTCTAATATTTCTGCATCTTTAGAGGCACAGTAACCACTGGGAGCCATCTCTTCTCAATCTTGGTAATTGTTGTCAATTACTTTCTAAAATTAGAGGCGGTTACATTTTATAGGTAGGAACACCTATTACTCTGATTCCGTTCCTCTTTCCTTTTAAAATGTCCACATTTCCTGATTTTTTTAATGCTCCTATGTGAAATTTTAAAATTAGAAAGATATTGTGCTAAGTTTTATGCAATAATTCTTTGTGGTAGCACAACAAATTTACAGAAACAAAAGACAATTAACTATCTATCATAAACTGTTATTTTAGTGCACACATAGGGTTAAGTTCTTTTATTATTAAGTTTCACCAATTTAAAAATATTTCCATAGTCTAAAATTTGTTTTTCATATAAGGTGACCTTACTGTTTTTGCTTTATATGAACTTTACTCAGAAGGATACTTCCACATAGGTAAACTTTTTCAGAATATTTACATTTAAGAGCAGCCTCTTGACAAGGTTGTAGAAAGAATAATAGGTCCCCTTATTTATAAGTGATTTACTTTTAATTTCCATTTCTGACTGCCTGGCAAACTTTCACTGAAAAAAGTGTTATATCCCTGTTACACTTAATAGAATCATAATGGCCTAAATGTTTCATGTCGGCTACACAATGACATTTGAAGTATTATAGGATTTCAGAAAAGAATCTTTTATTCATTTAGTTATGTTATGAGTTAGAAGCTAATCTATTCAGAAGTTAATTATATTATTGTTCATGTAGCAAGGATTCAGAGCAACCAATAATCAAGCATACCTGTACAGGCTTATTGGTTTTCTTTTTCAGAAACGTTCCATTTGTTTGGGGGAATATATTAGCTTTTTCAGGAACATGTGAGGCAGAAGTGAGCACATTTAGGGAGGAAATGGTTGGCAAGAAAGAAGAAAGGAAGAGAGCCCATATGTAAATATATGTTAAATAAACTCTAAAAATATTTCTTCTTCTAAAATCACAGGCATTTCAGACATTAGAAATAAAAGTGTAGATTTTACAAATATTTTTTTTTCAGTGTAAAGTACAAGGATACTGCTAAATTTGCATCTGAAGGAGCCAGTTTTGTTAATCAATCTGGAGTGAGGAATGGAGAGTTGCTTCACTACTTAAATGTGGAGCTTCTTGAAAACCACTTTGAGTTTGAGTCACCCAAACTCAAATGTGAGGGATGTCAAGGTTAATCTGCAGTAAATCCATTAGTAGTCATGGCACTGAAGTGTCAGTGCTTGCACATAGAAGCAGGCATAATAGTGATGGCTATACATTCCTTCATGTCGATAAAATGCTTGCAACTGATTAAGATGTACTATTGCTGCACATTGAGTTCATTTACATAATAAAATAAAAAATGTTCCTATAAAAATAAAAATTTAAAAATAAAGCTAGATTGTGGTTTATCTTGTATAGGCTTACTTCTTTATTTAATAGTCACAGTGAGTTTTTTTCATCGTGCTATAATTCTTCCCATCCTAGATGCATTATGGTGATGAACTAATACTATGTTTTCTCATGAAAGCTCCCATTTAATGCAATTTAATATCCTTCCCATTGTTAACTATTAGTGGATGCAAATAATGATATTATGGGTTTCTGTGACAAAAAGTACTAATCCAAGAAATGAAATACTGAAAAGGCTAATAAAAATGGGGGTATAGGAAAGTCATTTCTTAAAAAGGCATTTGGTTTGAACATAACTTTGAATTAAGTTAAAATTTTCTAAAGGTTCTTATCTTATATAAAAAAAGCTTAGGTGTTTCCATGCCCTCGTGTGACATCATCACAAGATGGCCACCACAAGATGGCTGTGTGCATAGCAGAGTCAGGGCCCATTGGCTGCTCCACCTGTGAGGCCTGAGGGTCCCGGGACTCTGCATGGTGTGGAATAGGCCAGTCCCAACATCTCTACTGCCTCATGCAGAGGAGGAGGGTCCTCTTGGAGGAGGGAGAGCAGTTGTGGGTGATCAGGCCAGTAGTGGAGGGCAGTTGGGGGCAATCAAGCCTACAGGAGAGGGCACTTGGGGGCAACCAGGCCTATAAGGGAGGGCAGTTGGAGGCAACCAGGCCAACAGGGGAGGGCAATAAGGGGCCATCAGGCTGGCAGGGAAGGGCAGTAGGGGACCATCAGGCTGGCAGGGGAAGGCAGTTTGGGGTGAGATCAGGATGATGGGGAAGGGCAGTTGGGGGCAACCAGGCCAGCAGGGGAGGGCAGTTGGGAGCGATCAGCCTGGCAGGGGAGCAATTAGATATCAATCAGGCTGGCAGGGGAGAAGCAGTGATCATGCTGACAGGCAGAAGCAGTTTTGGACAATCAGACAGGCAGGGAGAAGAGTGGTTAGGAGCCAGCAGTTCCAAATTGTGAGAGGGATGTCTGACTGCTGGTTTAGTCAGGGATCAGGCCTAAACCAGCAGTCAGACATCCCCCAAGGGGTCCTGGATTGGAGAAGGTGCAGGCCAAGTTGTAGGACACTCTTCCTGTCCCTCTGTGTACAAATTTCATGCACCGCGCCTCTAGTAGTAAGATAAAACAACAATGTTGTAATATTAGTCATTTTATTTTTTTTTACCTCAGACATATATAGAAACTTTTCATCTGTTTTCTGTAAACTGTATTGGGCTTTTACTATATGCCAGAAATAGGACTAAAGTGTTACAGTACAATATGTCAGTTAATCCTGATAGAAGTTCCATAAGATAATATTGTTATTATGCTTGATTTTTTTTTCCAAGTAGGGAACAGAAGATTTAGAATAAATCGCTTTGTCAAGATCACATAGCTAGTAAATAGTACAGTTGGACTTTGAACTCAGTTGTGCCTGAGTCCAGAGTTTCCATTCTTAATGTCTTAATTATTCTGCTTCAGTAAGTACATCATGCCCTTGGTTCAGAAAGATGCAATTTAAAGGACATAGATTTGGAAATGTTAGTCATCTGACCCACTATATTATATTGCTGGATTATGCTCATATTCTCAAGGTCACCAAAATGGAGAGTATATGGCAATTTCTTATCTTGATGGAATGAGGGCTTTAAGAGCACAGAGATTTTTTGTAGAGTTTGATGGAAAATGATTTTTTTTTTTTAAAACAAGGAAGCCAAGATGCTTACAGAGATTGGTAAAAGAGAACTGTGCCATGGCTGGCCATCTGATTCCTTTGCCTATTATGGAATTGTGCCGATGTGTACAATTCAGTATATTGTGCATACAGAAGGAAGAGGGAGAGAGATTGCCTTTCAGATGTACCTGGAGAAAATGGACACTAGAAATAGTTGTATTGTTTGACCCAGGTGTCACAACTGCTTTTGCTTTGTTTGGATGAAACCTAAAGAATTGGAAAGTCATTGTAAGGAGGACAGGGTAGCTAATAGAGTGCTGGTGGCCAAGCTGTAACACTTACTGGGAAAGGTTGCAATGTGGGATGAAATCAGATCTTAAGAATGATATTTGTATTGTGACATTTATCTTGCTGAAAATATAAGCCTTTATATTATTATTCTCAAGTCCTGTAACTGAGCAACAAGAAACTTTCATAGATCCATAAGTTTGGAAAGTATACCCTAAACCAAATGTTAACCTCCATATATTAAATATCCTGTCACTTCACATTTATATGTGATTTTTTTTTCTTTTTTTGAAAGCATTGTGAGGTGAAAGGACAGTATATGATCATGAAGTGCAAATGTCACTTTATGGATATGAGACATTAGAATACGATAATAGTTGGCCTTGATAAATTCAGACTGACATATCCAATTAACTTTTTTTTTTTTTACCATCTTGTTATCATAACAGAAACATTTCTGTAATTAAAAAAAAACCCACATGGGCAGTCAGACTCTGGATACTAGGTTTCCTACCAGCTCTGCAAGGTAACCAAGTGTGCAACATGAGATATCAAGCCAATCCTTATGGCTAAATTTCCTCAAATATAACAGGGGAGCAATGCTTGCCTTACTTCCCATGCAGAAATAGAAAATAAAAGAAAAACTATTGTAAGGTAATGTTGTAATACATTAGCTGCTTTGCAATACTGCCTTTCTTGCATGAGTCTGGGAAACATCTGGATTCTCATATGTTTTATATTGTCAAGTAGCATCTCTGGTTTTGAATGTTTTTCTTACTTCACATGGAATACATAGTCATTAGAGAACAAAGTTAACTAAAAGGGAGAAAATAAAATTAGGGACCAACACTCAGAGGTTACCACATCTCCACATCTTCATTTTAAAGAAATCTTCACATTTAAGTGTACTTGTCCTCTTTTTATCGATGTAGGCATTACTGAAGCATGGAATACTTAATCACCTATAAAAATTACCAAGCAGGAAAATACTGATCAAATAGTGCTTGCTTATTAATATCCAGATGAACAGTGGTCCTGAAGGCTCTGGCGTGGTACACAAATCTGTATAATCTAAATTTTCTTTGCTTACACAAGGACTAGTGCCTTTAAATATAACCTACCTATTCTCACATGAGAGAGAAAAACTACCCTTATTTCTTAGTACCCCAAAATTTAATAGAGACATGCACAGCCTCTCTACTGTTGGTATTTTCCACAAATTTCTGTTCTATCACTTTTACATGCAATATCGTCCTAATACACTTCTTGGGTCAGGAGCATGTACCAAGGCATGTTACTGGTGAAGCACTCAGGACAACTGGCATAGGGCAGAGCTTGGAGTTTCCCAAGGGTCTAGGCCACTGGTTGACAAACTCATCAGTCAACAGACCCAAACAAATATCAACAGTACAACGATTGAGATTTCTGTTGAGAGCCAAATTTTTTAAACTTAAATTTCTTCTAATGCCACTTGTTCAAGATAGACTCGTGCAGGCCATGGTATTTTGTGGAAGAGCCACACTTAAGGGGCCAAAGAACCACATGTGGCTTGCGAGCTGCAGTTTGCTGACCACGGGTTTAGGCTATGGAAATGACTTGGACATAATGCAGAGAAAAGCTGGCTCCACAATACAGTCAAGGGAAATAGATTGTATTTTTAGCTATTTTAATTGGGTGCAATAAATTCAATACATGAATGTGAGATTGTCAGCTTCATTTAATTGGTAAATACGGTAATCATAGAAATTTGATAGGCAGATATCTTGAAAACATATCTATGAACATACAACATTTACACATAAGCCTTACTCTTGGTAGAAGCTATTTTTCCATAAACACAAGATGCTTCATGGCCTAAATTTTAATATTCACTCTTACTGCTTGCCTTATGTTCAGCACATAGTAGGTGCACATTAAATATGTAGAGGCATTTTTTGTTGTTGGAGGGCTACACACCCCTCTATAAATTGTACCCTAAGTTCTGTTTCTGTGGTAACAATAAATTTTTGCTATGTGTGGAGAAAGCTCTTCTTTGCATTGTATATATCCTTGCATATGTCTTCCAAATATCCTGACTGAAACAGTTGATTTTATTGCACCCAATGAAATAAATTCCAGGGGAGCAAAGATAAAAAAGACTTCCATGCTTCCTATACTTAGTAAACCTGTTTGAAGAAAAAAACCTGTTTTTAAAGTAAGATGGATAATTTACTGACATCACTATCAGAAAGTAAAATCTGAACATTCACCACATGTGGCTATGACATTAATGTTAGTGCTGCAAGACTAGTATTCTCTTTTTTTTTTGGGGGGGGGGGTTGGACAGAGAAGAATGAGTCTTTCCATGATGCCAGGGATTGTGACAGCTACTATATGTTGCTTGTTAAATAAGACTTGACTTCTATGGATGGGATCTGATATCTGTATTTTCTGGACATGACCACTGGGGCTTACGACTGTTCATCCATTAGTTATCATCTGTCATATGTGAGCAGACACGTTCCCCATAAAAGTTGATTCGCAGCGTATTTGTCGTGATTTGCTTCACTATGCTGCATGGCCCGGTCACATCTGCATGCAACCCTTGTTTCAAAACCAAGTTGATATATGTTTCTGCTCCTTTCACAAGCGTCCAAAGTCAATGTCTCTTACTACACTATTTCTTAAAAACTGGCAGAAAGAAATAAAACCCCATTACATTCTATGCTTGTCCAACTCCTTTGAAAAAGCAATCATCTCCTGTTTGTTCTGAAACACCTGCTGGGAGATTTAATGAGTGTATTAAAAACTGAGCTACCTTGATATTTCTTTTTTTCTTTTTAAATAAATCTTTATTGTTCAGATTATTACAATTGTTCCTCTTTTTCCTCCCATAGCTCCCCTCCACCCGATTCCCACCCCGCTCTCTGCCCTTATCCATAGGTGTATGATTTTTGTCCAGACTCTTCTGCATCTCCTATACCCCTCCCCCCGCCACGAGAATTGTCAGTCCATTCCCTTTTATGACCCTGATTCTCTTATATTCACCAGTTTATTCTGTTCATCAGATTTTTTATTCACTTGATTTTTAAATTCAATTGTTGATAGACATGTATTTGTTCATAATTTTTATCTTTACCTTTTTCTTCTTCTTCCTCTTCTTAAAGAATATCTTTCAGCATTTCATATAATGGCGGTGATGAACTCCTTTAACTTTTTCTTATCTGTGAAGCTCTTATCTGCCCTTCAATTCTGAACGATAACTTTGCTGGGTAGAGTAATCTTGGTTGTAAGTTCTTGCTATTCATCACTTTGAATATTCCTTGCCATTCCTGTCTGGCCTGCATAGTTTCTGTTGAGAAATCAGCTGACAACCCTATGGGTGCTCCCTTGTAGGTAATTAACTGTATTCTCTTGCTGCTTTTAAGATTCTCTCTTTGTCTTTTTCTCTTGGTATTTTAATTATGATGTGTCTTGGTGTGGTCCTCTTTGGATTCCTTTTGTTTGGAGTTTTGTGCACTTCCTGGACTTGTAAGTCTATTTCTTTCACCAGGTGGGGTAAAATTTTGGTCATTATTTATTCAAATAGATTTTCAATATCTTGCTCTCTCTCTTCTTCTGATAACCCTATAATTCTGATGTTGGTACGCTTGAAGTTGTCCCAGAGGCTCCTTACAGTATCTCTATATTTTTGGATTCTTTTTTCTTTTTGCTTTTCCAGATGCGTGTTTTTTGCTTCTTTGTATTTCAAATCTTTGACTTGATTCTTGCAATCTTCTAGTCTGCTGTTGGATCTCTGTATATTTTTTATTTCAGTCAGTGTATGCTTAATTTCTAGTTGGTCCATTTCCATATCCTCAAGGGTCTCCCTAAATTTATCAGCCTTTTCTAGAAAATTCTTGAGAAACCTTATAATTGTGATTTTGAAATCTATTTCCAGTCGTTTGCTTTTCTCCATTTTTTTCATTTGTGACCTGTTTCTTTGTCTCCACATTTTGGCTGCTTTCCTGACTTGATAGAGTGGCTCTGTGTGCTAGGTGTCTTATAAGATCCAGTGGCTCAGCCTCCCCCAGTTACCTGAGGTGGACACTTTGGTGCACCCCTTTGTGGGCTGTGTGCACAGTCTTATTGTAGTTACGTCTTAATTGTTGCTGGTATCATTGGGAGAAATTGACCTCCAGGCCAGTTGGCTATGAGGATCAGCTGTGTCTATGCTGGGAGAACTTCTGTGCTAGAGACACCCTTATGAGGCAAGACTTGATTCAGTGGGGGCTCTGGTATTCACTGAGTCTGCCCCCTGAATATATCCCTTATGGATCTGAGGAGTTGTAATCTGGATGGTCCCACTCTGACCCTTGGGTACACTGGCTCTTGGATCTCCAAGGAGGTGCTAATTTAGCCTCTGCCCGAGGCTACCCCACAGGAGCTACAGAGATCTGCTGATTCCTCTTTTTTGTTTGGGTTTTGGAGGTGCCCAGATGAGGCCTAGCTGTGAAGCAATGCAAGCTGCTATGGGGCCTTGGGCCTTCTTTTGGATGTTCTGGGTCTCACTGACTTAGCTGCAGCTTGTTAGGTAAGTTTAAAATTCAAAGGATCAGGACATTCATTTGAAAAGTCTCTGCTCTGAGCCTTGCTGGGGCTGAGTCTCAGGGCAGAGCAATCAGGCTTCATAGGACAGGAATCTTAGGTCAGAGCAAACAGTGATAACTTTCCATTAGCCCTGCCCTAAGAGGTCCCTGGTTCTCAGTGTCCCATAGTAATCGCTGCAAGCATGTCTGAGAGAAAGCTGCTCTCCAGTTTCACTCGCTACCAGACTATCCCTGTATGAGTTTGCGTCCCCAGAGTGTTGCCCAGAACTGGAGTTCAGAGTAATTGGGAGCTTTTGTCTCCCTCCTGATTGAGAAAGCTAGCTGCATACTTAGTTGCCAGCCCTCTCTGCATGCACTCACCTGAGTACCTCTACCTTTACTTCCGCAGTTCCTGTGAATTTCAGTGTGCTTTTCTCTTTCCTTCTAGTTGTAGAATTTCCACTCAACCAGCCTTCCTGTGGTTCTGGATGATGTCAATTTTGTCTTTCAGTTGTAGTTTTGAAATTGTTCTGCAAGGCAGCAGTTAAGGCAGTGGTTCTCAACCTTCCTAATGCCTGGACCCTTTAATACAGTTCCTCATGTTGTGGTGACCCCCAACCACAAAATTATTTTCTTTGCTACTTCATAATTGTAATTTTGCTACTGTTGTGAATCGTTATGTAAATATCTGTGTTTTCTGATGGTCTTAGGTGACCCCTATGATGGGGTCGATGGACCCCCAAAGGGATTGCGACCCACAGGTTGAGAACTGCTGAGTTAAGGTGTTTACTATGCCACCATCTTGGTTTCTCCTCTGCCTTCATATTTCTTTAAAAAAACAAAACAACAAATCTTTTTCTTGAGAATGTGTGATTGAAATCTGTTATTTGCTTTGTCAAAAAAAATTTTTTTTAATGTGGCCATAATATAAATTTAATACTTTACTGATATGTCAACCTAATACACATGAAAAGGGTATACCTCACATATTTGAACTAATTGTTTGTTTATTTGTTTTCCAGCTGGGACAACATATATCTTTAGCAAAGGTGGTGGACAAATCACATACAAGTGGCCTCCTAATGACCGCCCAAGTACACGAGCAGACAGACTGGCCATAGGGTTTAGCACTGTTCAGAAAGAAGCTGTATTGGTGCGTGTGGACAGTTCTTCTGGCCTGGGGGACTACCTAGAGCTGCATATAGTAAGTACTTTTAAAATAAGATTCAACTTTTTCTTTTCACTGTTTTTTTTTTGTTTGTTTTTGGTAAGTAACTTATAATTAGCTTGTTGGTTTTAACTTTCTCTCTCCAGCAACCAGAACTTTTGGTACAGAAAATTATAAATACATTCAAGAGATAAAAAAGTTACACCTATTATAATTGATAAAAAAATGTCCTTCTAATAGAAAGTATTGTGCTTTGGTTTGAAGTGTGACTTCCTCTCAGTTATCTGTTTATGAAGGTTTGTTTTTGGTGTGTTTTAGTACCTGTAGGCAGCCCTGTAGGTGTTGGTTCATCTGGCTGGAAGCTGGGGCTTGTCATACTGGTGACATCAAGAGAGGGATTCAGTGTCCTTATTTCGTTTCCAACCTGGATAGGTAATGGTCTGAAGGTACATGCCATGGATGGGAGGCAGAAAAGGAGACTTTGAAAATATTTGGGGCAAAAATGGCAAAAACCTTGTTTCTGTGCTATCTTACACTTATTTTAATACATAAGTGTCAAGAAAATACAATGCCATTTATAGCCTGAGACCTTTCCTTTTTCTCCAAACTCTAAGCCTCCCACAAGAATTTAGTCAGCACATAGTATATAGCAAATAATAGTTTATAAGTGAAAAGTTTTTTTACCTTTTAACACTGCCAGCACTGAGTAGAGCCCTATATCTCTGCACTGTTACCTATTTGTATGGTTGCAATTTTGCATCTTCTCATTTCCTTGCAATATTTGCAAAGAAGCACATGCAGGCTTTCATTGGTTAGAGATATTTATGTTTTACTGATATGTCAACATAAGAACCATGCCACATATTTAAAAACTGTCAAGCGTTCTTATCATTATAGTTCTTGGTTCAACATATCTTCTGGAGGTTGCGAAGCATATAAATCTCTTCATCCTTCTTTTAATCCTTGAGGTATAGTTTATCTCTTCTGCCTCATGCGATCATGTTAAGTTAGTTTTGTTTTTGTCTATCACTACAAGTTCTCCCTTTACCAGTACCTGCGCCTCAAAGGATATTTGATTAAGTCAATATGTTCTTCCCTATTAGAGACTGGTCTTCTGTCACTCATCCTAAAATGTAAGGAAAGTCACAAAACACGAAAAAAAAGTTATCACAGACTTCTACAGTATCTTAATTTTCAATGTTTTATCCATTACTTTATTAGTATTTTATTTATTAATTACAGTTGATATTCAATATTTTATTAGTTTTAGGTATACATCATAGTGATAAAACATTTTTGTAACTTATAGGTGCTCACCCCCCAATAAGTGTTGTACCCACCTGACACTATATATAGTTACTACAGTATGGTTGACTATATTTCCTATTGTGTAATTTACATTCTTGTGACTATTTTGTAACTGCCAGTTTGTACTTAATCGCTTCACCTTTTTCAGACAGTCCTCACCCTCCTCTACCCTCCCATCTGGTAACCATCAGTTTGTTCTCAGTATCTGGGAGTTTATTTTCTTAATCTTAGTTTTCTATTATACTTATAGAATTTCAAATATGCTGAGTAGGAGGTTTACACTGACCACCAGGAGCTGAATTCATTCATTGTTAATCTTGGAAAGAAAAAAGAAAAAAAAAGAAAAAACTTCAGCATGCCCATTATTGAACTGTTTTAAATTTATGGTTGTACATTTTTAATTCAAAATGCAGTTGTCAAAAATGGGAACCCTGGGAAAGTAATTGCATCTGCCTTTCAGCAAATTTCTAACAATCAAAACCAAAAGCATGTGGATTTTTATGGTTCATAAATAAATGATCAGTTGAGACAAACCTAACTAGTGTAGTAAGGATTCTTACTGTTTAGTGTAATCTCAACTTCCCCAATGTATTTACTCCATTCTGATTTAAGAGCCTTTGCTACTTCAAAAATATAAAGAAATATAGGTGGAAACAAGAGCTTTTCTGCCTGAAAGAAATTGCTTATTGATCTAGAACCAATTATACACTTATCCTGTGAAAAAGTTCTACAATGATCACTCTCAAGGCATAAGGGGCCATCTTATTAAATTACACAATCACTTTTGTTTGTGTTATGGTCAAAGAGTTTTAGTTTACAAGAATGGGTTTTTCTTTCCATTTCTGATCATGTGAGGGCTTACAATCTTCTTATGCATAATGGATTGACTTTCTAGATGTTCATACCAGCCCCAGTACTTTTTATAGCTCCTTTACTGGTCTCCTATCTGAACCTCCTCCTCTTGGTCTTGCCTAGCCAATCACTTTGAATAGTGTCTGTCCCTAGATACCCTTCCTCTTGAATTCACTACCTTCAAACTCTACCTTGATCTGCGAGCATGTCCTTGACTAGGAAATGGCAAATTGACATTGGTTCCCTGGGCTTACCAAATGTCCTGATAGGTTAGCCCATTTCATTCTTGTACCAACTACTCATACCCAGTTTTAGTCCAAATCTAGCCAACTAAACTTCTGTCTCACTCCTTTTTCTCTCATTGCCTAAAAGTAATGACTTAGCACATTGCTGATATGGAGACAAGTCACTTATTTCTACATTTTCAACATACCATAAAAATTAACACCAGACTGGTTGTTGTTTTTTTAACTACAGAAGTTTACCCCTCCTTCCCATAATGTTGGGTACATGGAAAGGGAAGAGAAAGAGCAGTTTAGATATTTAAAAAGCAAAGAGAGAAAGATAGAGAAGAGGGAGAGAAAAGGAGAGACTGAGGAAGGGGACAAGGAAGGATGAAAGAAGGAAACGAAATGAAAAGTATAAGGACCATAATTGTTTTCCAGTGACAGAAGCAAAAATATTCTTAATAATGACACTTAGATTTGGGAATATTAAGAGGCTACTTTATGAAGTTATTTAGGTACCTTTGAGTCTGTCTTGATTTTCTCTAAATCATTTCCTTTGCTTTTTTCAAGATTGTTAATTTAAAAGGAAAACAGGTTTGTAGAAGTGTAGATTATATAACTGACTTAAAAATGAAACAAATCATAGATTATTTATATACAAAAGTTAAAAATTTAAAGTATCTATTAAACTGCCAGAAAAATGTCTGTAAATGTTCAAGGTCAACCATGTATAAATCATGTACTGATTTAATATAAAAATATTTTCCCCAATAATTAAAAGAATTAAGCAATAAGATGGAAAGTTGACAGAACACATTATAAGGTACTCCTGTCTTGCCAAAATATGTAATGCCATTTCAATTAGATAACTTTTTAAGTTTGATTGGCATATAATGTCAATGAAGATGTGAATATTTGACATTGTTAATCATCTTATTATTTTTTCAAAATGATGTTTGATTTTATTGGAAAATATAATCGTATTTAAATTTTGATGAGCTGTACTCTAAAATATAATAACTTACAATAAAATAATTTTGTTACTCAGGTGGCATAGTTTATATAGATAAATTTTTTGGTTATATTAATATTGCTTCTGCTACCCTCAGAGCCATATGATATTACTATTGAAATTTGTAAGGTTTCAGATGTGTATTATGTGAAGATAAGGACAAGAAGTAAGGAACCATTAATTAGCATAGTGCTTAGGAAACATGCTCAATAAGTGTTTTCTGAAATAAGAAATGAAGTAATAACTGATATATTCAAAATATTATGGCTTAGGCTCAGTAGAGACTCAACTTTTCTATAATCACAGTGAAGTTACAGATGAAGTTTAATTTCTATGTAACTCTGAGAAAGGATGATTTCTTGTTTATAATATAAAAAGAAGTGTAGCAACAGCCACAGATTTTTGAAAAGTTGCATATTTTATTGATATAGTTTTCTGAATCTTTCTTTACCTAAGAAATAATTATGATAGTTGATTAGTTAGTGTGGCGATGGGGAACAGCAGGTCCTGGGCCATAAAAGGCCCTCGAAATCATATGATCTGACCCTGCCTAAATATTAGGGGTGAGTTAATTAAATGTTTGACCAAATATAGCAAGCTAATTTTTAAGTTGATAATTTTGTATGGCCCGGAAATGATGTTATAAATATTTAAATGGCCCTTGGCAGAAGAAAGGTTTCCCATTCCTGATTTAAAGAAAGTGTATGGTGAGAAACAATTTTTTGATAAGTGATTATCTTGCCTTAATAATCACCTTATTTATTGTGATTCCATTTAATATCATCCATGCTTTTCAAATAGAAATAAGCTTTCTGATAGTACAGGATATAATGTATAGTAATGATGACTAATAAGGAAAAGAATATAATATAGAAATGTGGCTTTTCATTATTTATTTTGGTGCATGTTAGAAGGCTGTTTAGAAAGATTTTCTGAGCATGCCCCTTATCTTTGTCAGTCCCTGTGAGTACAAAAATAAACCAGCTCACTACTTAGTACTTATTTCACCTAATATCTTTTGTTCAGCCACATGGGATCCTGTATACTAGGTAGCTTAGATTATGTATTGTAAACATAATTTGTCCCAAAGTGACTAATTTTTCTTGATTTTCCCTCCATCATGGTATCTCCATTTCTTCTTGCAGTTAACTTTCTTATCTGCATAGTATTTGCAAGAATAGGGAATTACATGTTTATAAGATAGAGAATATAAAGAGATTTGTAAACCATATACATTTAAATTAGTAATGTAGAGTATTAATTAACACTGAATAAAATAACTTTTAGAATGAATAAAAATTCATTTTTCATATTTTCTAAGGTATCTTTAGAAATTTTACCAATGTTGTCACTCTAGAGCAAGCATGCCAAACTTGTGGCCCATGGGCCACATGCCTTATTTATTTGGCCCATGTTAGCCTTTGAGTTTGACATGCTTGCTCTAGAAATAACATCTCTTATACACTGAGTGGCCAGATTATTATGCATTCAGAGGTCATAATAATCTGGCCACTCAGTGTATGTCAGTCTGGTAATGTGAACTGGAAGTTACTTACCCCTTCTCTGATTGACAGAAGAAAGCCACTGCAAATGTGTGCTCATTCACTGCCAGGAACATTAACATGTCATTGGTTCTGAACAGAGGAAATGTGTGGAGGTTGGAGGAAAGGATGAGTAAGAAAGTGTTTTTTTTTTTTTAATGCTTTCATCTTGGGAGCATGAAAGAGCATTGCAAATTAGATCAGTAAATTGTTCTACACATTTGCCTTAAGTGCTTATTCTTTGTACTTTGCTGAGCTGGAAGCCGTGTTTTTACCACAAACTCTTAATTGATTTTGATTTAGAAATACACCTTTTGATCAGCAAGATTAGTTTTAGGCTAGAAAGATAGTGTATTTATAGTAAATATTTCATATCTCAAAATAACTTACCAATATTGATGACATGTCAAGTATTTCTCAACTCTCTCTGCCTGTCTACATTTTATACTATTTATCTTAACTCTATATTACAATTAAATAAATTAAAAAAACACAATTTTAAAGCCAATAATTAGACATGGGGTTCACATCTATACCAACAAGTTAAAACCCAATTATTCCCTCACAGACTTTTCTTGCAGTTATGTTCTAGAGAAATATTCTCTTTAACCAACAGATGCCCATATTTTAAGAGTTCTACTTTGCCATAAAATCTTCAAATTCAATCCTGTAAATAATATTTACTAGGTATTTTTGAGAGCTTTCTTTCACTTGTTAATTCTTTATAGTATTACAGATATTTCATATGATTTTTGTTTTTCTGATTTTTACATAAATTAGAGAATATGTGGCCTCTTTGACTAGAATTTTAAAAGAAAGCTAAAATAAATTCTTCCTACTGTATTTTGTAAAATTCTTGTCCAAGTATTTAACATATAAGGATACAAGTTATTTTTGGAGAAAATGAGAGGAGTGATGATCACATTTCTATTGGCTGAAATGCTATCCAGATACCTTGATATAATCTCTATATGATAGAGTGGTAGGGTTAAGTACATCAATACACACTCCTCATTTATCCTTGGAAGTTAATTACTTTTTCATTTTCCAATTCACCTTTGTTGCATCAATAACTCTAGGAATTTGGTTTCTAGATTTTAAAAATTATTTCCTTCTCTGAGATTCTTCTGCTTTTGAAATTGAATAGAGAATCAAAACGACTATTTCTACCTGAACCTTCTCAGTTCAAGTACTTATCACTTAGGCACTTATCTTCCTGTCTCTATTCTGAATACTTTCCAATCCATTTTATATACTCAGTCAAATTAAATTCCTAGAATACTTCTTTGATTCTGTTATTCCTGTTAAAACACAGGATGCTTCCCAATTATGTACAGATAAATGATAAGTCTATGCCTAACACTTCATGTCTTTAATACTCTAATCTTAATTTCCCTTTTCAGTCCATTTTCTTATAATCCTATACTTACCTTTCCACTCCAGTGAAATTTGTTAATTCTTTTTAAAAATGAACTTCTTGTCCTTTTGCAATTTTAATTCTACCCAGGAGATGTCTTCTCGTTGTCTCTCACTATCTAGATTCTGCTCAGTCATCAATCTCTCTCTTTAAATATTGGCCTGTGGAATTTAGAGCTTCTTGAGCTAGAAGAAAGAAGTTAAGGACTCAGGAATCTTTTGGAAAGAGCCATTGAAACAATTCCCAGGGCATTACCTAGGTAGAGAAAATCTTAGATTCTGCTCCAATCTATGATTACTACTCTTCTTGATCCATTGCTTTATGGTGGACTCCAAGTTACTTTACAGAATAGCTTCATATCAATTATGTTTTCCAGAGTTGGGTTACAGTCCTAAAATGCTCTTTCAGTGCTATTAAAACAAAAGACTTTGTTGAATCATTTTAACTACTGAATATACCATCACTTCTTCTGCAGCTATTATTTTTCAAAAACCTCCCTTTAAGAAAAATCTCTTTTGGTCAATTCAGGACATTATTACTGATCACCTATAATGTATTTCATACTATATTTAGTTGTCTTTTTTTGTGGAAAAATGTCCCCACAATTTAGCAACTCAAAACTTCGAGCATTTATAATCTTATACAGGCTCAGTTATCCAGAAGCAGCTGAGCTAGATTATTCAGAGATTCCCAGGAGAAGACATGATTAAGATCTCCCATGCTCAGAGCATATCTAATATGTTCATTCTTATGATCCAGTCAGAGTTTACATGTCTTAGGAAGAAATTATGATCAACAATGGAAACATATGTTCACAGGTTATAAAAGATGCTGGTTTTGCAGAAATCTAAACATAACATAGATTGATGGAAAAGGAGTAATGATGACATTGCTTGAGGATTACAAGCTAGTTTGGGGAATGCTAGAGTCATTTGTACACTGATCAGAAAAACTTTTTTCTTTTTTATTGCACAAAACAGACTGAAAGCCATTAGCAAAATGCATGAAAATAGTAGATAAACATGCAAACAACATAGCAAACATGTCACCAAAGGTCAGGAAAGAAGATGAAAAGGACACTATGACATTGAAGTCCTAGTAGAGCTATTGTTGTGCCACTTCTGACATAGGCAGCTCATTTTAACAAAGGAAGGAACTGACTCGGATGAATATACAAGGGAACACTCAAGTTAACAATAGCCATATTCGGATGAATATACAAGGGAACACTCAAGTTAACAATAGCCATATTTTAAGTCAGAAGCAAAGAACTGGAGATAATTTTAAGTGGGCCTGAGAAAATTATTTTGATGAAAACAAACATTTTCAGAGCTTTGATATGCAATTTGTGTTGTTTTTAGGAGCTTATGTTAGGAGTGTGGGGGAGGTACACACTTTCCTCTACCCTCAAGTTTCTTGTGACTGCTCTAATAATAAAATAGACATCAGACAGATTAGAAAAGAAAATGTAATACATATGTATGGGAACCCCACATACATGAGTGACTAGGATACCCTGCATGAATGAAAGGTTCAGAGATAGAAAGGCAGGGATAGGGGTGGGGGTGGGGGACAGTCTAGCTATGTAAGACATTCTGAGCTAGGGATGAGGTAAGGTGACCTGAGGACTTTAAAGGGTTATTGCATGATGGTAACACGAGCAGATGTTTAGTAAATAGAAATTTGTTCTGCCTTGTAGATAGGTCAAAAGGGGTTCTCTCTGCTAATCTCCCATTTGGGGCAAGACCCCCAATTCAAGTTCTTCTAGGTAGTCAAGGAGGAGAGGAAGAAGTTCGCTTGAGCCTGCAGTTAAATCTGCCTTTAGCTCAATACAATCTCTATACTACAGAGGCTTATTTGGGGTGACTCATTCTGGATTCCCACAGGAGGCAGTATGCTGCACCTGGGAATTCTGAGGTCAACAAGACAGAGGAGGCCTCTGCCCTCCTGGAGAGGAGCAGGATGAACTGTTTAACCTCTGCCTACAAAGTGGAGCACTGGGAGAGCACACTGAGGTTAGCCTTCTGAGGAGACCCTTTACTGGTGGGCTTTTCCAATCAAGAAAAACTCTTCCTTCTGAACCTACTCCTTAGAGCTTTCCTGCCTAACAAGGAGTAGACATACAAGATTCACAGACCCAAAAAGCTCTTGGTAAAAAATCAAAATGTAATCATTAGGCCTTTTGTTTATGAAAATAAGTTAATCTTAATATTCCTAAAATAGTACTCTGAATTTTAGCTAGCAAATGAGGGCTGCTCACTCCCAAGTATACATCTCCAGTCTTGACTTCCCTCTGATCATCAAAGAAGCATTTGTAAGGGCTTACTGAGTGTCTCCCCCTGAATGTCTCATGAGCACCTCAGACCTATCCCATTAAAAGCTGAACTCATTGTCACAGAACTTCATGTCCATCTACACAATTACAGATTAAAAACCTGTCATGTCTTCCATGCTTATTCTTATGACCTTATGTTTCTCACCAAATTCCAGAAATGTCTCTCAATCAGCACTATGAATAGAAATATAATGTGATCTATATGTATAATTTTAAATTTGCTAGTAGTCACATTAAAAAGGAAAAAAAAATCAGATGAGTGAACTTTTAATATATTTCATTTAACTCATTCTACCCAAAGTATTATCATTTCAACATGTAATAAATACCAATTTTACATTTTATTTTTTTGAATTGAAGTAAAATTTATATATATGTTACAGATGCACAGCATAGTAATCTGGTCTTTGATATGCTACAAAGTGATCATCACATTAAGTCTAGTCACCATCTGTCACCATACAATTGACCCTCTTCACCCATTTCACCCACACCCCAACCACTTTCCTCTCTGCAAACCACCAATTGATGAGGTTTTTTAATTTATTTTTTTAATTTAAATACAAGTAAAATAATACAGAGTCTGTCCTTTTTTGTCTGACTTATTTCACTTACATAATACCCTCAAGAGCCATTCATGTTGAAGCAAATGGCAAGATTTTATTTTGTATGGATGATTAGTATTCTATTTTATATGTATACAAGAGGCCCAGTGCACAAAAATGGTACACTGGTGTGGGGGAATCTCTCAGCCTGGCCTGCCCCCTCACACAGTCCAGGAGCCCTCAGGGGATGTCCTTCTGACACATCTGGCCTAAGCCGCAATCTGGCCCCTCTCTGCTGGAGACGACCAGGCTGATCAGGGAAAGGCACCACCCACATCACCTTGCTGCTGCTGCCATTGCTGGCTGTGGCAGCTGTAAGGCCTGAGCCCTGGGCCTTGCTGCCGCTATGGTTTTATCTGGATGTTCATCCAGATGGATGTCAGGAAGACATCCACCCTAATTATCATATTACCATTTTATTAGTATAGATACCACATCTTCTTTATCTGTTTATCTATCAATGGGCATTTAGGTTGTTTCCATATCTTGTGTGTTGTAAATAATGTTGCAATAAACATAGGGGTGCATATCTCTTTAAATTAGGGTTTTTGTTTTCTTCAGATAAATATCCAGGAGTATGATTCAGTATAGCTGGATCATATGGTAGTTCTATCTTTACATTTTTGAGAAACCACATTGTTTTCCATAGTGGCTGCACTAATGAACAGTCCCACCAACAGTGTATAAGAGTTTCCTTCTTTCCATATCCTCTTCAACACTTGTTATTTCTTGTATCTTTAATAATAGCCATTCAAACGTTGTGAGAGGTGATATCTCATTGTGGTTTTGATTTGCATTTCCCTAATAATACTGATATTGAACATCTTATGTGTGTTGGCTATTCGCATGTCTTCTTTGAAAAAGTGCCTATTTAGAGCCTCTATCCATTTTTTTATTTTTTATTTTTTATAAGGATACATATATAATACCTACATAAAGAAATTAAAAAAATATCCATTTTTAATCAAAATTTTTTTTGCTATTGGTTATATGAATTCATTATATATTTTGAATATTAACCTGTTATTGGATTTGTGATTTGAAAATATTTTCTCCCATTTAGTAGGGTGACTTTTCATTTTGTGGATGGTTTCCTTTATTTTACAGAAGATTTTTAGTTTGATATGGTCTATTTGTTTATTTTTCTTTTGATGCTTTTGCAGTCAGTTCTAAAAAATGCCAAAATCAATGTCAAGGAGCTCCTTTATATGTTTTATTCTCTAGGAGTTTTATGGTTTCACATTAACAAATCTTTAATGCATTTTTATTTTTGTGTAATGGTGTAAGACAATGGTCTAGTCTAGTGTCATTGTGTTGTAAATGGCTGACTAGTTTCCTCAATACCATTTATTGAAGAAACAGTCTTTTTCCCAGTATGTATTCTTGTCTCCTTTTTCATAAATTAATTGTGCATATATGTATGGATTTATTTTTGGCCTCTCTCTTCTTTCCTATTGATCTATGTGTCCGTTTTTATTCCAACTCCATATTGTTTTGATTACTATAACTTTGTAATATCATTTGAAATCAGGGAACATGATATTCCCAGCTTTGTTCTTTTTTCTTAAGATTGTTTTGGCTATTTGGGGTCGTTTGTGATTCTATACATGTTATAGAATTATTTGTTCTAGTTCTGTAAAAAATTCCATTGGAATTTTGATAAGGATTGCTTTGAATCTGCAGATTGCTTTGGGAAGTATGGGCATTTTAATAATGTTGGTTATTCCAGTACGTGAGCACACAATATTTTCTCCCCAATTCCTTCCAACAGTGTCTTATAGTTTTTATTATACAGAGCTTTCATTTCCATGGTTAAGTTTTTTCCCTAGGTATTTTATTCTTTTTTATGTAATGTAATTGGGACTGTTTTCTTAATTTCCCTTTCTGATAGTTTGTTATTACTTTATAGAAATGCAGCAGGTTACTGTATATTGATTTTGTATCCTACAGCTCTACTGAATTCGTTTATTAGTTCTAACAGTGTTATCTGCAAATGCATGTGTTACTTGTGTCATTTGCAAATAGTGAACGTTTTATTTCTTTCCAAATTAGACACTTTTTATTTATTATTATTATTTCTTCCTAATTTCTCTGGCTAGAACTTCTACCACTATGTTGAGTGAAAGTGGCAAGAGTGGGAATCCTAGTCTTGTTCCTGATCTTAGAGGAAAAGTTTTCAGCTTTTTCACTGTTGAGTATGATGTCAGCTGTGGGTTTGTTATGTAGGACCTTTAATATGTTGAGGTATATTCTCTCTATGTCCACTTTGTTGAGAATTGTTATTGTTTTTTGTATGTTTGTTTGTTTTTAGTCTTAAGTGGATGCTGAATTTTGTCAAATGTTTTTCTGCATTTATTGAGACGATTACATGATTTTTATTTTTTTAATGTAGTGCATCATGGTGGATTTGCAGATGTTGAATTTTCCTTGTGTTTCTTAAATAAATCCTATTTGATCATGGTGTATGATTCTTCTAAAGTATTAATGAATTCAGTTTGCAAATATTTAGTTGAGGATTTTTCACCTGTATGTATATCAGAGATATTGGCCTGTAATTTTCTTTTTGTGTGTGTGTCTCAGTTTTGATATCAGGATAATGTGGACCCAGGGTAGTTTCTGGTGAGTCTGTGTCTCTGCTTCCTCTACTGATCTCCATGTGCCCTTTTATACTTTGCTGTGGAGGACCTGTTTATCCAGTTTTCAGAGGAAATTGTTTCATAGGTAACTGTAAATCTGTTGTGCTCATAGGAATAGGTGTGTTCAGGATCTTCCTACACCACCATCTTGAACTGCATCCTCTAAATTTTACTGTTTTACATTACGATTTCCATGCTAAGTTTTTGATAGTCAGTGTGCTTTTTAAACTTATGGTATCTCTCAATTAACAATCTACATTCCTGGCCTGTGGGAATCAGGCCAAAACTGGCTCTCCGACATCCTCCAAGGGGCCCCGAATTGCCAGAAGGCACAGGTCAGGCCAAGGGACCCTGCAGGTGCATGAATTCTTATACCAGGCCTCTAGTAATTAAGTATATTTTGAAATTCAGTTCCTCAATTCTATTAGTACATTTTTTTAAATTTTTACGTTATTTTTATTGTTGACACCATTACAGGAGATGTCTCCATTCCCCTCTCTCTTTTGCCCCCCTCCATCCATCCCCCACCGTCCTTACCTCTGGATATCACTACACTGTTGTCTGTGTCTGTGGGTTATGCCCATATGTCCTTTGGCTTTCATCCAGTCCCAACCTCCTCTCTCCCCTCTGACTGCTATCAGACTCTTCCGTGTATCCATGACTCTATTTCTATTTTGTTCTTCATTTTATTTTGATCATTAGATTACAAATATAGATTAGCCACATTTCAAGTGCTCAACAGCTGGCTAGTGGCTACCGTATTTATTGTACTGCAGCCTGAAATGTGGCTGCTTTCTTTGTGTCCATTATTATTGCCTTAGTTTACTGGCTTCTTTCTGAACTGTGGTAATAGCCTTCTCACTAACCTCTCAGTGTCTAAGGTTCTTTCCCTTTCTAATCCATCCCTGCACTGCCATCAGAATGATTGTTGTAAAACTGCAGCATAGTTATTTCAACTTCAAATGTCAATATTTTGGGTGTGTCTTAGCCTCTTTTAGTTTGAGATACACCTTACTGAAAATATTTATCCACCTGCAGGCAATTGAACTCACTTAGGGACTGACGCTTGGAAAAAATCAGGGAGAGAGAGGCACAGATCCTGGTCCTCTGTCTATAACTCCACTCTTCTCTCTGGCTCTGTGTGAGAGCATTCTCAACTCCTGTCCTGCTAATAAGGCTGCTCAAGGATTTGCAGGCTCTCCATAATATTATTTAAGGTTGTTTCCAACGTTTATTTTGTGGGGTTTATTTTGTGGGATTTTCTATTTATCAAAATTGTATACACAGATTCTTAGTAATGTACTTCTTCAGGACAAAGCAAAGTCTGGGGAAAAAAATATTTACTTTTTTCCCCCCCATGGTTGGACTGACACTCATTTCTGTTTTTGTTGGTAATTTTGTAAACCAGGCAACATTTTTTATTCAGATTAAAGTGTTTAAGTCCTGATGGCAAAACATTCCGCTTTGTGCACTTTTGTATTCCCAGAACCCAGCTTGAGCCTGGAGTTTAGCAAATGAGCAGTAAATATTTGCTGAAATAATTTTTTGGTTCTAGAAGTTACACTGTGTGTTTCCTGAAAATGTTCCAGGGCAACAAACAGGCCTGTGCTGCTTCAGTTAAAGGCAGCATCTCCCCAGGAGAAGTCAGTTTATAAGTAACAGTTCAGGATGAGTTAGAGATGCAAATCTGAGAAAACGATTAGCATGTTTGCAGTGTAGGTGTTGCTTTTTTTTAAAATATATTTTATTGACTTTTTACAGAGAGGAAGAGAGGGATAGAGAGTTAGAAACATGGATCAGCTGCCTCCTGCACATCCCCTACTGGGAATGTGCCCGCAACAAAGGTACATGCCCCTGACCAGAATCCAACCCGGGACCTTTCAGTCTGCGGGCCGATGGCCTATCCACTCAGCCAAACCAGTTTCGGCTATGAGTTGCATTTTAATAGTTTGGTATATTGAGGAAAGATTTCTGGTAAACCGCACCTTATCTCGTTCTGTTGGAGAAATGGTGCCCTCTCCTGCAAGATAGTGCAAACGCCAGACTCCTTGACCAAACCATGGTGAATGCAAACCATGGTGAATCCTTTTCCAGGTTCATCTCCAGCTACTTCCCATTTAATGTGCACAGGTCTCTCTCCATAATATGTGCAATTCACAAACCTTTTATTTTTTCCAGGCATTTTCAAGTCACTAGGAATACAGAGTCAAGTGTGGCTTGGCTTTTAGCCTCCAGTAGCTTAGAATTGGATGGATATGTTTCATTTTAGTAGCACATTAGCCACAGAATGTAGACATAGGCTGTATTCTATTTTATTTTTATTAGTTTATTTTTGTGTGTTTTTAAATTATATTTTATTTTTATTGTTCACATTATATATCCCTCATTTTCTTACAGATGTCCCCCATTTTGCCTTCATATTGTAGAAGCACAATCTACTGTTTTAAAATCCTATGTTGCAGTCTTTAAGTATGGCTTTTATAAGCAACTAATAAACTCATTCTTGGTTTATATACATTACCCCATATAATATTCTATGAGAAAAAATATTGTCTTTATTTAATTTATGAGAAAGCAAGGCATAAGTCACATACCTAATAAAGCAAAGGCAGGATTTGAACTTCTACACCCAAGTGTTTACCTCTCACTTATGTGTGTGTTATAGATAAGAATTCAGAAGACCAGTTCCTCATTTGGTTACATCTGACAACTCTGCCTTTGGTCTGTTTAGTACTATTTATAAAGTCAAACAACCCCAACTTTTAGTATACCACATATCACATGAATTACTGAGCATTCCAAATATCAGCTACATATACTATTTTCTTTAGTTAAGTAAACAGAGAAAGTTATCTGGTTGCCTAGTTACTTGAAACATTTTGTAGTTAGGTAGCTAGCTTTTGCAATTAGTTTGCTCTGCTAATTTGGGGCATATATAACTTTAAAGGCAGAGACCACAATTTAAAAAAAAAAATATTTGTACCAATAATGAAATGACCGCAAAATTAGAACTTCAGGTGCCTTTGTCCATGTTCATTTGTCCCTTTGAAACATTCCTATTTCCTCCTACTCCATCCTCCCTCTTCCCCTTCCTACCCTGGCATATTTTTACTTATCTTCAAGGCCTCAGCCATATATTTCATATATTTGTGAAACTTTCCCTGGCCCCCTAGGGCAAAACTAATCATGTCCTTCTTGGTACTATTATAGCACTTTGTTCTTAATTCTATTATGTACTTACCTTGGTCATAGCTATTTCATTAGGTGCCCTTCTACCTCATTAAATTGTGAACTCTTTAAGGTCAGTGACCAAGTATTTTATATCTTTATGGCTTTTTGTATTTTCAGACACTAGCACAGTCATTATTAATACATAATAAATGTTTGCTGAGGAAGGAACGCATTGGTGTGTAAATGGAGCCTTTGTTTTTGGTTTGATTCCTCCCTTTCTCTCCTGCTGGTACTTTTCCACTGCAGTGCAGGAGCACACAGGAGTACTGCTCTCTTTGGAGCACAACATGGGGTAGACTCCCAGAGGGTCATGGTGAAAGCATGTGACACTCTCTTGAGATTCCTTGCTTACAACCTCAGAAGGCTTGCACACTCAAGGCAGAGGCCCAAGAACTGGGGTTTGTTATGAAACGGACTCATTATCCATGTGGTATTTTCTCTGAGAAGGAAGACTTTTCTTGTTAGACCATAGATCCTCTCCATTTCTTGGTTCAAACATGCCAAACAGGTGGTCACTTCTGGAGATTCAGTCTAGGTATTCTTCCTATTATAAAAACATCTGGGGTATATTCCCCTACTTTCTGACTTGATGGCAAGAAATGGATCCAATACGAGAATGAAAGGAAAAAAGAAAACCCTCCTGTGGAAATCAGTCCTAATTTGAAGAGGGTTTTGGTCTGTTATCAATCTAGACTACCCTGGCGACTTGTCCTATGTTGTCTGTTCTCTTCCTCTGCCAACTTCTGACACTTGCTTCAACAATAGAGGTGAAATAGAATCTCCATTTATTAAAATAACTAAAGGTCTGGAGGGGCCCCTCAGCCTGGCCTGCAGGGTTTGGGCCGAAACCAGCTCTCCAACATCCCCCAAGGGGTCCCAGATTTGGCCTGCAGGGTTTGAGTCAAAACCAGTTCTCCAACAACCCCCGAGGGGTTCCAGATTATGAGAGGGCACAGGCCAGGCTGAAGGACCCCACTGGTGCACAATCAGGGCTTGTGAGGGGCTGCGAGGGGTCCCAGATTATGAGAGGCACAGGCCAGGCTGAAGGACCCCACTGGTGCACAATCAGGGCTGGTGAGGGGCTGCGAGAGGTCTCCAGGGTATGTCCTGCCCCATCAGCCAGACTCCAGCAGCAAGCTAACCTACTTGGTCGGAGTGTCTGCTTCCTGGTGGTCAGTGTGTATCATAGTGACTGGTTGAACAGTCGAACAAATGGTCAGACACTTAGCATATTAGGCTTTTATAATATAGGATTTCCAAAAATGCTTTTAATTATTCATTAAATATTTGAAAGTACTAACAGTTTATTAAGTAGAGTTAAGTGCCCTCTCTGAGGTCAGGCTTACTGTATTCATTTGCTTAGTAAGAAGAAAAATAACTAAGCAATGCTCTGGAGCAGGTATGAAATGCTTACTACCTAAACACTTTGCATAAAATTATATTTCATTTAGTATTCACAACCCATGGAGGTATGAATTATTATATCATTTTGACAGATGCAAAAATGCAAAGGTGCCTGGATTTGAACCAGTTCTATCAGACTTTAAAGCTTTTTTGTTTTGTTTTGTTGTGGATTTGTTATTTTTTTTTGTTTTTTATTATTTTTTTTACTTTTCCAAATTATTTTACAATCTGAAAATCTAAATTACCATCCTAAGACAATGAGTCTTTATTGTGTACTATGTCTAAGCTTCCTTAAGCATGGGTACAAGCTAGAACTTCGTGTTCCTCTACACAAATGTAATGAGTAACAATAGAGTGCCATGGCATAGAACACCATGTTTTGTATTAAAATTCATGTAATAGGTGGAATTATAGGTATCATTGCTGTTTGTTTTTTTAAGTTGTGCTTAAATGTAGGACTAAACTAATAATGCTGCATGCAACATTATGGGTTGTAGGTGGATATGAATATACAAAGAACCTGCAATTCTCTGGAAACTGGCTGGAGTGGCAGCTTTTAGTCTTTCCCCAGATTTTAAAGCTTCTGCATAAAACCGAGACAGCATGACCTACTTTCTTTTTTCTCAGTGTATCTCAGGATGTAAATGAAGGGGGAGAAAGGGAATTGGTCTGTTGGTTGTATCTCTTGCTGACTGGACACCTTCCTGACAGAAGTGTTCAAAGGAAAAGTATGTCATCTTGTTCATTTTTGTTAATTAGCAGTAAAAACCAGGCTGTGGGGCTTCGAATTCCACAGGACATCAGCAGAGAATTGGGACTGAAATTTTAGCAGTTAGATGTGGAGTAAGGTCAGGCTGCATGCATGTAGGTTTGTGAACCGAGTTCATTTCATATTTAAAAGGCAAGCATTGCAGAGGCATTTCACAAGGTAGAAAGAAAAGGCTGTAAATTCTAGCCTTCTCCCAATGCTCACTTCAAGACCGATGTTTAGTTGGTCATTTGTAACTGCCAATTATTATAAAGGGTGTCTTATAAATGAAGTGGCAGGGTGCTTTTTGGTATTTGAAATTGCAACATAGATATTGTTCATTATTATGTGAATTACATACTGTAACCATCATCTTTATAATTAACTAGCTTTTCAGTGGACGTTCTTCTCACTAGACTGTATTTTATTTTTTTATTTACTTTTTGGGGTATTCTTCTGTGTAGACATAAACTGGATTTAATCGATCAGTGATGCATAGAATTGGGTCCACCAGGCCAATAATTTTTTATAACAGGCCATTCACAGGGAGTTGGGTTTTATTTGTTGACCTAAATCTCTATTTACTTTTCAGATGAAAAAAAAAACAAAACATACACAATATTTCCTTAGTAAATTTTACTTTCTTAGATCATAAAAGTACTTATTGAAAAATTTAATTACAATGATGTAAATTAAAAGTAAAACTTGCCTATAATGTATTAACCTTTTTACTGGTACCTAAATTCTAATCTTTAATTTTATAGCATATACATATATATTTCTTTTCTCTTATATATGTGTGTAAATAGTTGTATATATTTTGATACATCTAAACATAATTTTAAAAAGACAAAATGTTTTCATAAGACACATACCATTCTGTCACAGTATCTGATTATTGTTGTTTAATCTATTTTGGACATTTTTCTACTTTGAGAATTAAATCTCATATTTACCTCATAGTATTGTATTGCATGCATATACTACACTTTATCAAATCATTCCTTTATGATGGGCATTTTAATTGTTTTAGAATTTTTAGTATGACAAACTGATGAAAACTTTTTAATTTTATGGAAATACCATTTCACATGTATGAAAATACTCTTTAGGAAGAGAACTTCCTATAAGCAGAACCACTATGTTTATTGCAGATTGTCCTTCAGGAACATTGAACCAGAAGGTATATAAAAATGTCAGAGTGGAGCATTTTAATATAAAGACATTGAGCTCCATAGTTTGATTTTTCTGGCCCATTTGATTTGAGTATGTTTACATTTAATAATCATGCTGGTTTAAAGGTGATACCAAACCCCTTTAACTTCCATCACAACTTTTCTTACCTATAATAACAAAAGTGTAATATGCTAATTAGACCAGACGTCCTTCCAGACGACCTTCTGGACGAAGGCAGCGGGGGCTGAGCCCCTTGCACAAATTTCGTGCATCAGGCCCCTAGTATTCATAGATCAGCCATGGACTGAGGAAGCTGGTTAATAATATGCAGTGCTTCTTAGGAAAGTGGTGGATACGGTTTTCTGGGAAGAGCCAGGCAGGCAAGAAGTTACTAACCCAGTGGAGGCAGTCCTCAGTTCAGAGCCTGCCTGGTGTTCTTCGCCTTCTACAGATTCCATAATTCTTCATTGTGCCCCGAGTCACTTCTTATTTTGATCATGTAGTCTCCAGGACTTGCACAACAGCAGTAGAATGTGACAGGCCTCTCCTGTATTTATATTGTCAACATTACTGTGCTTAATCTTACTGTAGCAGAGTAGCAGCAGATGTGTTCTGCTATTAAGCATTTAGTAAGGCATAGAAATCCTAGCTCTTGATAGCCCATTTAAACATCAAAGTTCTCAAGCTCAGAGGGTGGATTACGTCAAGGGACTAACTCATATGTTGGGTGGCATTTGATAATGGCTAAGATGAAACTGAAAGGAAGTCAGATGTTCAGAAGAGGGGAAAAATATGTAGCTATTGAACTTTTTCAAATTCTTTATGTGATTATTTATTTACTTTAGTCTTATTGCATCCATTGTGAACTACATCACAGCTGATAGAGCCCCATTTAAATTTCGAGACCATCACGAATAGCTTGCCAAAACTTTTTTGTTAGTAGTATGTGAATATGATTTAAACATGGGAATATAACCAAAAGGATAGTTGATCTTTGAACTTTTAAAATTATTTTTAAGGTGCTACTGCCTTTGCATTTTACTAATTAAAGTTAAAATATGTAACTCTGGATTTTAATAGCCACTGAGAATATTTGATAATGCCACAGCTGTCTATATCATATTCACTAACATATTTAATCACTGAACAGATGCTTTTTGCTATGGTAACACATGGTACTGAGCAGCAGGGAGTCCCATTTGACAAGTCAGTTTTTATTTTATTTCTTTATCCCCAAACCTTCTCTAATAATCCCAGATTTCAGTGTGTTTTGATTTGTTAGGCAGCAAGCAAATAAAAGGGAGTCTGTTCTCTACTGTGTATTTCCAACAGGTTATTTGGCTTTAAGATACAAAGCCCATGAGATTCTAAATTAAAATCACTGGGCAAGATTGGGTAAGACACACAACACACATAACTATATCATAATACAGTACATGTATCCAACACACAATGGGTAGAATGGTCTCTTCAAGGAAGCTGGTCAGTGTGTCATGTGGTAGCATCAGATAAGTAAGAAAATCCTGCCACCAGCCTCTCAGTAAGTATTAGTTAAGTGGTAAGCAGGTTACTTAATTGTGATGATGTGTGTATAAATCTTCTAGTTACCTTACATAACGAGCAATAACTCTTGTCAGCAGAGATGCCCAAGGGAAGTTGGGGTTGTTTGGTGTTGCAAGGTTTGCTCTCTGAGGATCAGTTCTTTGGAGCCTCCATGAGCTATTTTCCAATTTTTTAATTGCTAGTGTCTGGAAAAAAACACACACATACCTGATATATATTCTAAAGCTAAAATAAGGTGAGTGTCTAGCAAATGTATTTTGAGATTCATAGAAAGATCTGGAATTGATGATAGGCTCCTTGAAGTGGGTTTTACCAAAGATCCTGTATAGCTATGTTGAAAATTATAAAATTGTTGAAATTGGATATATATATAACTGAACTTTAAGGATTTCTGGTGCACTTTTTGTCTGGCGAGGGAATTATACTAACCTGAAATCTAAAATGTAAAAAAGCTGGGCTCAAATCTCACAGAATGTTTTAATGCAATTATCAACTATGTAGACTAGAAAAAGCAACTGTACATCAAGGCAGTTTGTGTCTTTTTTGACCGTCTCCTTAAGCAGGATTTGCATAATTGCCCACTAGAATCTGTGTAATCACTCATGGTGTTATGCTTTTCCTGGTTCCATGATCATTATGCACAATCTATCGTTGCTTCAACAATACACACTAATCCAATGAATCCAGGAGAGTCCTCTCGGTTTGCATGACTGGCAGGATTAATTGATATCTATTGCAGGAATGGTGAAGTGTCCCAGCTCACACTTCTCTCTGTTTTAAGCGTGAACCTCAGGAAGCTGTGGTTGGGGACTTGGCCTGATTATGCTTTCTTATTCATGCTAAACCTGCCTGCAATAAAATATTTGCCTGTTTTTTGGCCAAAACAACTGGGGAGCTGGACTATAGTGAAACAATGGGAAAATAAATTTGCAAATTCTTTTTTTATAATTTATTATTACAGTTTTCTTTTTAATTTAATGAATCTTTATTTTTCAGATTATTACAATTGTTCCTCTTTTTTCCCCTCATAGCTCCCCTCCACCCAGGTCCCACCCACTCTGTATCTTCCCCCCCACCAACTGTTCTCAACCATAGGTGTACGATATTTGTCCAGTCTCTTCCCACACCCTTCACACCCCTTTCCCCCTGAGAATTATCAGTCCACTCCCTTTCTATGCCCCTGATTCTATTATATTCATCAATTTATTCTGTTTATCAGATTTTCAATTCATTTGATTTTTAGATTCACTTGTTGATAGACATCTATTTGTTGTTCATAATTTTTATCTTTACCTTTTTCTTCTTAAACATTTCATATAATACTGGTTTGGTAGTGATGAACTCCTTTAGCTTTTTCTTATCTATGAAGCTCTTTATCTATCCTTCAATTATTAATGATAGCTTTGCTGGGTACAGTAATCTTGGTTTTAGGTTCTTACTATTCATCACTTTGAATATTTCTTGCCACTCCCTTCTGGCCTGCATAGTTTCTGTTGAGAAATCAGCTGACAATCATATGGGTGCTCTCTTGTAGGTAATTAACTGTTTTTCTCTTGTTGCTTTTAATATTCTCTCTTTGTCTTTTGCTCTTGGTATTTTAATGATAATATGTCTTGGTGTGGTTCTCTTTGGATTCCTTTTGTTTGGGGTTCTGTGGGCTTCCTGGACTTGTAAGTCTATTTCTTTCACCAGGTGGGGCAAGTTTTCAGTCATTATTTCTTCAAATAGTTTTCAGTATCTTGTTCTCTCTCTTCTTTTGGCACGCCCATAATTCTGATTTTGGTATGCTTGAGGTTGTCTGAGAGGATCCTTACACTATCTTCCAATTTTTCGATTCTTTTTTTCTTTTTTTACTTTTCCGGCTGAGTGTTTTTGCTTCTTTGTATTTCAAATCTTTGACTTGATTCTTGCGGTCCTCTAGTCTGCTGTTATATCTCTGTATAATATTTTTTATTTCAGTCAGTGTATGTTTAATTTCTAGTTGGTTCTTTTTCATATCCTTGAGGGTCTCATTAAATTTATTGGCATTTTCTAGGAAATTCTTGAAAAACCTTATAACCGTCATTTTGAACTCTATATCTAGTCATTTGCTTTCCTCCATTTCTTTCATTTGTGATCTATTTCTTTGTCTCTGCATTTTTGCTGCTTCTCTGAGTTGGTAGAGTAGCTTTGTGTGGTAGGTGTCCTATAGGGTCCAGTGCCTCAACCTCTCCCAGTTATCTGAGGTGGACATTCTTGCTGTTCCCCTTTGTGGGCTTTGTGCACAGTATTGTAGTTAAGTCTTGATTGTTGTTGGTATCATTGGGATGAATTGACCTCCAGGCCCATTGGCTGTGAGCATCATCTGTTCGGGAGAACTTCTATGCTGGAGACACCCTTATGAGACAAGACTTGCAAAATTGCAAAAGTCTCTGTACTCAGCTTGGATGGGGCTAAGTGTCAGAGCGGAGCACACAGCCTTGGCATCCCATCAGCCCTGCCCTATGAGGCCCCTGGGTCTCAGTATCCCTCAGTAATTGCTGCAAGCACCTCTGAGAGAAAGCCGCCTTTGAGTTTCACCCTCTACCAGACAGTCTAGTTTCTCCCCAAATAAGTCTGGGTCCCCAGAAATTCACCCAGGACTGGAGTTCAGGCATTTGGGAGCTTCCATCTCCCTCCTGCTTGAGGAAGCCAGCCACGCACTCAGCCACCCATGCAGTCAGCCACCTGTGCACTCAGCTACCTGTCCTCTCCATGTGCACGTCTCCATACCTCAGCCTTTTGCAGTTCCTCTGAGTCTCAGTGTGCTTTCTTCTTTCCTTCTAGTTGTAGAATTTCCACTCCACCAGCTTTCTTGTGGTCTGGATGGTGTCTGTTTTGTATTTCAGTTGTAGTTTTTATACTGTTGTGCGAGGCAGCAGATTAGGTGTTTACCTATGCTGCCATCTTGTTTTCTCCCTATTATTACAGTTTACATTCCATATTATTTTTTGTTACTTTCTGGTGTATCACATAGTGGTTAGACAATCATATACTTTACAAAGTGTCCCCTCTGATATTCCCAGTACTACCTACCACCACACATAGTTATTACTGGACTTACAAACTCTTGATATAACCTTTTCCCCCATTTTATACTAAGGATTAAGGTACCTCAATAACCCTTTATTTTATACTTGATTTGTTTGTTTAAAGAGTTAATGTAAACCTAAATTCTCATGGCCTTTCACCCTCTAGGTTTGATGATAAGTTATTTTTGGTATTCTAAAAGTTCTTATTTCCAAATCCAGAGGGACAGTCATATATTAACCACAATGTTGTTGTCCCTCAAAAAACCCTAATAAAAGAGTAATATGCAAAATGACCATATCTCTGCTACACCCCAAGCAAAGCCCACCATCCATGCCACCAGCCAATCAGAACAAGTATGCAAATTAACCCAACAAGGATGGCTACAACCACAGAGAAGCAGGAGGGAGACTTGGGTTGCCCCTGGAAATGTAGGAAGCCAAGCTTTCTGCAAACCATGGCAGTCCAGGCCTCCACTTAAGGCAACAAAGTTTCAATAGCTGCCACCATAGCTGGAGCAGAAGGCTTGGCTCTGCTCCAGGATACAAATTTTCAATTGTAGAAGATAAATAAATCCCAGATGCCAGGGCTTCTGCTTGGGTTACCAGGGATCATGGCCGGCCTGCAAACCACCATAGACCCCTTGCCTAGGCCACCCTTTATCCCAAGGGAATACCCATACTGATCCAGGATTCCCTTCAGGGCTAACCAGCTGGCCCCCATCCGTGTACCAGGCCCTTATCCTATCTAATAAAAGTAATATGCAGATTGACTATCACTCCAACACACAACATGACTGCCTCCATGTGGACAAAAGATCCTGCCCCCATGTGGACACAAGATGGCCACCACAAAATGGTCAGCAGGGGAGAGCAATTGGCAAGGAGCAGGCCTGCTAGGGAAGGCAGTTTGGGGTGATCAAGCATGCAGGGGAGGGTAAAGGTGACCAGGTCGGCAGAGGAGGGAAGTTGAGGGTGACGGGGCCTGCAGGATAGGGCAGTTAGGGGCAAACAGGCTGGCAGGGGAGTAGTTAGGGGGTGATCAGGCTGGCAGGCAGAAGCAGTTAGGGGCAATCAGGAAGGTAGGCAGGTGAGCAGTTGGAAACCAGCAGTCCTGAATTGTGAGAGGAATGTCCAACTGCCCACTTAGGCCCGATCCTAAGTAGGGCCTAAGTAGGATCGGGCCTAAACAGGCCATCAGACATCCCTCAAGGGGTCCCAGATTGGAGAGGGAGCAGGCTGGGCTGAAGGATACCCCTCTTCCTGTGCACAGGTTTCGTGCACCGGACCTCTAGTGTTACATAAGAAGCCAATATTTAAATGGTGAAACGTTTGTGGGTAACATACAGATATAGTCCAGTCACAAAAAACAGAGTATCATTAAAGAATCCTGAAGTTATTTAGATAGCAAGGCAGCTAGATATAACCATTTCTCTTCTGCTATGCCTAATGGAGAGCTGGACCTAAACATGTTTGAATATAATGAAAGCAGGTCACGTGAATTTAAAATCCAAATCAGTCTTTGAAACATAATTGTTCACTCAGAGGGATACAACCTGTAACCATTGAAATTTTGTGTATTTGAACATCACAGTGAAGCCAACACCTGAATTCGTTGCCATGAAAAAAGAAAAAAAATGTTAAAGCTATTGGTATGTTTGATTTTGAAAATTATTTTTAAAATTTGGAATACAATGGAACGATTTTGAAATGGGCACCCTTGCCTTCTTTGTTTTGCATATGTGAAACAGGAATTGCTAGGTTTTTAAATTGACATAAACTAAAATATCACTAGGTAACGATGTTAAGGTTTCTAGGCACCTGATTAGTTTTAGGACTTGAAAACATAGCTCATTGAAATGTTCACTTATATTCTACCCCATAACTAAAAAGGCTCTAATGTTGAGATAGTAAATGGATCATACTGCTTATATGAAATGGCTTTCTGAAGTTTAGATTCTGTCTTAGACTTCAAGATACGCAAATAGTTTTCCATCCTGAACCTTGGGGGTGGAGAAGGTTATAATTGTATTTGTGTATGAAGCATAGTGAAGGACTTGGGAATCTGAGAGAGAGAAAAGCTGAAGGAGAACACAATCATGTCTCTGGAGTAAAGTGATATTATTTTATTCAGAGAAAATCATTCACACCAGGAGCCTGAAGGTAGATCCCTATCCAGAAGGAGACTTAGAGCTAATTGCCAGCCAGTACCCACCTGAGATGGGACATCTTTCATTCACAAATGAGTACTTGAGGACCTTAATGTGCTAAACCTTATTAATATCTTGGGGTGTAAATGTGGGTAAGATAGTGTATAGGCTTCAGTGAAACTGAAGGAAGAATTTTAAAATGCTGCAATGAAGACAATAATAGAAGCACAGAAACTGCAGAAGCATAAAGAATAGGATGGTGAATTTTGCATTGATGCCCCTGGGACACCTTGCAGAGGAGTTAGTATGAGTGAATAACTTGTTAAACACCCAAAAATAAACAAAAAGAACCATCAGGAATAACATAAGCTAAGGTTACATACAGCCTGGTGTGTCTTATTATGTGTCCTTGAATATAGCCCAGAGTAGGCATCAGAAAATGTTTTCTGATTGAATGGTTGGTTAAATGGAAAACATCTTATTTTTTTTCCCATAACAATAACTTAGACTGAAAGAAAAGGAGCAAAAACAAATTTAACCAGTGTGCAAGTGGTAGTACGAGGAGACTTCAGTGATACCCAGAAGCCTCACTGTAGGTTGCTTTTAGAATAGCACTCTGGGTGGTAAGGTCATAAGGAGACCTTCAACCAGGCATTTTGGTGACAAAGGAGCTGCGCAGACCCACAGGAGGCAGCATTCCAGGCTATCCTGGAATGCGTTTCTTGGAGACCCTTTTATTTTCAGTTCTGTCCTTTAGTATTGGCATTTCTGAAAGGTGGTCCAAATTGAGAGTTGAACCCCTGTTTATAGAAGGTTTTTGAATAATTACATGCTTTGATAAATAATTTTAAAGTAAATAATTATAAGATCCAGCCAAATAGATGAAGGGCGTGTTAGCGTAGGGATTTTTCCTGGCTCTGTTTTCTCCATTCACTTGGCTGCTCAACTAATTCGGTGAGCTCAGTTACAGGACTAACAATGGTATGGCATCCTGCTTCCTGTTCCCCCATAGACATGCTGTGCAGGATGAACATACGTAAAAGGTAATTTTTAAAAAGATATGTTTGACAATAAATTTGCTACATTTTAAATAGTCTTTGCTCTTCTTACCATTAGCAGAATTTATTCTGTAAAATATATTTATTGTGGTGCTCATAACCAAGGGTTGAGGGAAAAATCATGGGGGGGGGTGGGAACAGATTAGGAGGTATTGCTAATGCTGTATCTGTTTTGCTCCAATCACACTTCCAATCCTTTTCTAAATACCATATTAATCTTCACTAATATCTGCTCCAGGTGTTATACCAGGACCACCAGGAATATGACAAAGTCATTGTTTTGACCTGTCAAGACAAGCCACATCTTTTGGAGGCTGCTAACACATGAAATAGATTCTGTCAGAGACATATATATTTTTAAAAATATATCTTTATTGATTTCAGAGAAGAAAAGAAAGGGAAAGAAAGACGGAAATATCAATGATGAGAGAGAATCATTGATTGGCTATCTCTTGTGTGTCCCCTAATGGGGGTCAAGCCCGCAACCTAGGCATGTGCCCTTGACTGGAATTGAACCTGGGACCCTTCAGTCTGCAGGCTGATACTCTATCCACCAAGCCAAACCACCTAGGGCCAGAGATATGTCTTTACTTTAAAAAAATAATAATGATGTTTCACAATATGGTCTGTACAATTTAGACCTTGTGATTATTCCAGATTTCAATTCTCTGCATTGAGGATAGTAGATACATGTTTGGAAGTACAAGTAAATCTGAAAACCACTTCTTGAAATTATGTTAGCATGATGCCATTGATCATTAAAACTGAGTTGAGCTTTCTACTGTGCAACATGTGCAGAAAATTAGTGTGACAGTTCTGTTGTTCCCAAAGACTGTGGTTTCCTGAGCTCAGTGATGCACTCTGATTTGTTTTATTGGTTTGAAAAGTGAAGAATAAAAAAATGTATTTTATTATATCTACATCTCTATTCATTTACATTTTAAAAAATGTAGGTCTTGCAGAATCTCTTCACTTAGTATCATGAAGATTAAAAGTGATTTCAGGAAAGTAATAATTTGGTTTTCTAATTCTGGTTTCTAAATGGTTAAGATATATGGCTTGAAGCCTGCAATTTTGATCTATTTATGTAACTTAAAAATCAAACTTTTTAAATTGGACCAGTTTTCCTGTACCATGTTGCATTTCAAAATAGAGCATCCAGATTGAATAAGATGTAATCAATATTATAATGTTTATAAGCATCAAAACAGTAAAAATCTAGGCATGATTTATGAATTCATTTGGCTTAAAATATTAAAAAAACAACTTTTCTGACACCATCTTCTTTCCGTTTTCACTTCCTCCAGCCTTTTTTGTACTTAGAAGCATATTTAGTTTCTTTAAATATTTAACCAATTTAATCTGAGATTTAGCCACATTCATTTGTGAAATCAACTTTTCCTTCTAAGTATTTAATGATAGATATTTTATTCTCTAAAGAGTTACCTAATATGATTAAAATTTTCAAATTACAAATTTGGACTGATTTTAAGTCTACTGTACCTTATGTTGTAACTATTTTTAACTATTCTATTTCTGTAACTCTTATTCTGCCAAAAGGGTTATTATTGCACTTGTTCTTAGCACTAAATATTCTGAATATTAACAGGAGTACCAGGAAAAACAGTCGACCAAATGGTCGACCTGTTGCTATGACACACACTGACCATCAGGGGATAGACACTCAATGCAGGAGCTGCCTTCTGGTGGTCAGTGAGCTCCCACACCCAATTTACTGCAACCTGCCAACCTCCAGCAGTCCCTCCCTGCTGCCGGTCAGCTTGATCAGCTCTGATCTGGACAGGGAGAGAGAGCTTCGATTGGCCCTGATCACAGGCCAGGCTGAGGCATCCCACCCATGCACAAATTCATGCACTGGGCCTCTAGTGTAAGAATAATCCCTTAATTGTCTTGGTTGTCTGCTACTATTATTTTTCATTGATGATCTATTTTAAATACATTTATAGTTTAAATAATTTTATGCATAATCCTTAAAACAGCTTCAGTAGGTACAGAAAGTGTGTTTTGTTGTGCATAGTTCACAAATAAGGAAACTAAGGCCTGGATAATTTAAATGACATGATTAGTAAGAGGATGAGCAATGATCCAAATTCAGGTCATCTGATTTCAATACAGTTACTTTTCTATCACACTTTATAAGTTAAATGTCTCCCCAATACTCTGATTGAGGCCATCTGAGGCTTAGGGAGTTATAATATTCATACTTGATAGAGGTCATGTTAATATGAATTGAATTCATTTGTTGACCTTGAATAAGTGCATTGACCAATATGATCTTTATACTCTTTATCTTAAAATGTGCCTCATGGGTATAATAAGGTCGTAAAATTCTTTGCTTTCAGAAGTCCTTATAGTAACCTTTTTCTTTTAGTGAAAGACTAGAGCAAGGCCAGCATGTTCAGTCATATAGGGAAAGGGGAGTAGCATTGGGTTGGAGGTGAAATGTATAGGGATAATAATGCTATAATAAGAAAAATAATAAAGAAATACTCATCAGAAAAAAATAATTTAAAACACGTGGGAGAATATAGAAAGGTAATTACATCAATGAAGTAATATATATGAAATGAATTTTGTGAGGGTTATAGCCACCTATCTCATTTCCTTGATATGTAGAATTCAGATAATGCTCTGACTGCAAATCAATGACCTGGCCATATTAAAGTGAGCTGAGTCCCAGCTATGCTATACATTTCATTTCACCTTGCATCAGTTTATAAAATGAGGTTAATAACACTTTCCTCTATACCTCACAGAATTATTCTGATGATCAAGTGAAACAGAGGATGTGAATGTATTTTGGAACATTGAAAGCATCGCAGTACAACAAAAAACTCTGTAGTTTCCCAAAATCATGCAAGAAAACAATTATCTTATTTTCAGCCTTTGTGAAGCTATAATGTAGGATATATCATGACTTCTGCATAATACCTTCAGAGATATTTTAAAAACCTCTTAAGAATAAAAACAGTTAAACTTCTCTTTAAAATCTAGAAGTATTTGGAATAAAGACTGGATTGCAGTTATCTTAAAAGACTATTTTATAACAAGATAGTTTTTTTTATATACCTGCTGAAATTCCTACTAATATAATTGCTGTTTGTATTAATGCTGTTAATAATTACACTAGTCTTTTCTTAGTGAAAGTTACCCGATTATTTAATAGTCTACTCATGAAACACTGAGAGCATGAAAAACAGAGTTACAGGTTGGGTTGGAATATATTTAGTCATAGCGAGGTTCATCTATCTCTTATGCAAGCTACTTAAAACAGCTTAAAACACATGCTCAATTCATCCCATTTAGGAATGATAACTGGCTATATTCAAGAATCATTGCACTCAGTGAGAGATTCAATTAGTTATTTTGGGAGAAGCTCTACTTTTTTGGCACATTCTTAGAGGCTGGGTATAAAAAAGAAACAAAATAGACAAAAATCTGTGTCTTCACAAGAATTACGTTGTAGGGCCCAACACAGGCCTTCAAAGTTAACTGTTTAGCTAAAGGGTAATAATAATGTAGTGAGTGAAATAATATTTAGGATAAGAATGTTAATATGAAGTTTTCTAGGTAAACTTATTTTTTTTGCAAATTTAAAGTGCATTTTTCTCACAAGTTTGAAACTGCTGTTCTGGTTCATTTTCTACTTTGCCTCTGAGAGTTTCTGTGACATTTATAATGAAGTTAGTAGTATGAGTTAGAACTTTAAACTGTTAGATTAATCACAAAATGTTTTAATATTATATATGTATGTTTTGATTCTTGGAAAATGTATTCAGCTCTCAGTGAATCCCAAGCTTGTAAATTAGATCCTAAGGGGACAATTTAAGGGACAGGAAGCATTAATAATGAGTATAGAATGGATTCAGTTTGCCAAAAAGAAAACATTTTAGTGTAGTTCTGAAGATGTATCAGGCCTTCCTATTGATTTTCTTCCATGAATGGCAAAACAAAATGTAGGATTTACAAGCAATGCAATTATAGCATATTCCTGAAATTGTCAAAAAGTATTTATTGGATGAATGAAAAACAAAATTGCCTGTCTTTCTTTTTTCTTTCCTTTTCTTAGTGAAGTAAAATTATTACATCTTAATAAAGTCGGGTTGACTAAAAATATTTAAAATTTAGAACTCAGAGTATTAACATGCTATGTGTATAATTGATATTTCAGAAACCTGCTTACAGAAAAATATAATGTTCTGATGTTTTGAGTTATATTTAAACTTTAATCTTTATTATGCTACTAGAGGCCTAGTGCATGAAAATTCATGCACTGGAGGGGGAGTCCTTCAGCCCCTCCTGCTCCCTTTCACAGTCTGGGAGCCCTCAGGGGCAGAAGGTGACCTGGTGATCAGGGGAAGGCAACACCCCCATCATACCTTGGCTGCTACCACTACCGGCAGTGCAAGCCTCAGCCGGCCCTGGTTACCTGAGCCTTGGGTGGCCCTTGGTAGCTGGGCAGCTGCCACCTAAGGCTTGCCTGCACCTCGGGCCAGCCCTAGGTGGCTGGGCAGCCAACATCTGAGGCTTGCCTATGCCTTGGGCTGGCCCATGGATGGCTGGGGGCTAAGGTCAAGTCCGGCCACACTGTGTGCCTGCCACCGCACTCCCCCTCCCCCCGATTGGGTGAAAGGACAGGGGATTCTGGCGCCTGCCACCCCACTGGTGGGACTGAAAGGACTGGGGAACTCCGGCAGGGCTGAAGGGACTGGGTGCTGCCATCTTGTGACTATGGGTGCCACCTTCTTTGTGATTGTGTGATGGTCAATTTGCATATTCTTCTATTAGATAGGATCATTTCATTGTATACTTAGTACATAATAGTATGCTTAGAGTTTTCAAACATGAAAGATTTGAAGATTCCAATATATACAAATAGATATTCATAATATAGTTATCATATTTATGCTATTACAGTAGAAATCCTAAATGTATTATAATTTTTATTAACTTCTCATATGAGAATTACAGATTTTTATAATTCAGATTACTAGTCTCAATACAGATGATTAGTAAATTGTGGGGTTCTATGAATATTTTCATTTTAACTATAAATAGTTGATCTTTAATTGTTATTTTGCGTTTAAATTCCCCATGTACTGTCAAATTTAGAAGACTAATACTCTGAACTAGAAATCAAAGTCTGATATAAATATAACCTATGATTGTGTGTAATTGTTGAATATGTCTACCTATTTAGAAAGGTTTTTAAGTGGTTCTTATGATTAATTGAGATATCTTACTTAAGGTCTAAAATGGAACTTTCTCATCCAATTGTTTCTCAAAATAAGTTTGCTGAAATCTAGTGGTCACTTTTTCATTATTTTCAAATAGTTCATATGTCCAATTTTTATTATCACAAGCCATTTAGAAAAGTGAATGATGATAATTGTTCAAAAGTTTTCTTTTTGATACCAGTGCATTAATATTTTGTTGTCAATTTCTGATAATAACCATCCATCACACACACTTGGTTAACGCACTTGAACAGGATGAGTTCATATGATGTGCCTTACAGTTTTGTGAGGTACAGTCACACCTTCCACATGTCTGAAAACAATAACTAGAATTTTTTTAATTTAAATATTTTTTGAACGACATCTTAAAATAAGGGTATGGTATTATATGAATGGAAATAAAATAGTGTGTTTGGTTGTTTTTATATAATTTTATAGCTAGTAAATCTATTTTTTGCTACTTTTTTAAATATTATATTCAGCAAAAATTTATTTATAATCAAACACCTGTGAAATACATGTCCCTACCAAGTTGCAAAGGAATGTTATTTTTAATTATCTCAGAGGTGTCATTATAATGAACATATACTGTGTAAATTTAAAGTAGTACATGGATCAATAAGTTTATTACTTTTACAAGGTCCACTCAGTGGTCACTATCAGTGATTATTCAAAATTCCAGAGCATTTTATGCTAATTGCAAAATTATCACTGCTTTTTCAGTAATAACTATGACCCTTGGAAAACAATTCTAATTAATACCTGTGAATATAGATGCAACTAAATATTAATCAGATTTAACTATTAGAATAATTCACTACTAATTTTCTTATCTTCAAAAATGCCTGTAAATTGATATTGGATTGTTCTAGTTAAGAAGATGAAGCTCATGACAGTTTTTTGAGTAAACCAAACACAGAGTGATGCTAAGATATCCTTTATATAATAAATTATTAATATTTACATCTTAAAGCATTTAAATAATTGGATGATATAAGAAAATAATACAGGTCAGTTTCTTTAGGCAAAAGTTTATACATGAACCTGTGATTAGTTCTCATTGCCTAGAGTGGACTAGGCCAATTTTGATTTGATTTTCTTCAAATTTCATTATTGTGTTTGCCTGCAAATGATATTTACCTAGGAAATTATAATTTTCTGTTTGGATGAAGGAAGGAATATTAGAGAGTTGAAAGTTAACATTAATAATATTGTGGTTACAGCATTATAATTATTAGTACATAGAGAATTAGTAAAGCTATCAAGTATTATAATTATTAATTAAAGCATGATTAATACATATGCAATGGATGCAAAGTAAATTGTTGTGGAGTCTTTAAGTATAATTAACATTTCAATCTGTGGTATTACTCATCTGACTCTTTTTCTTTTTAATGGAACAACATAACCATTTGAAAACACCAAACCTCACCTGTTATTTGGTTAATGAGACTAAAAAATTCCTGTTAGACATTTCCCCCATTTTTATTGAATAACTTATATAATTCAGTGATTAAGAATGTAGGTATTAGCCGAAACCTGTTTGGCCTGCGGACTGAAAGGTCCCTGGGTTCGATTCTGGTCAAGGGCATGTATCTCAGTTGCAGGCACATCCCCAGTTTGGGGCGTGCAGGAGGCAGCTGATCGATGTCTCTCTCTCATCAAGGTTTCTCTCTATTCCTCTCCCTTCCTCTCTGTAAAAAATCAATAAAATATATATTAATAAAAAGAGTGTAGGTATTAGATTCGAAGAGAATTGAATAGAAATTCCAAAAGATAGTGATTATTGCTTTATTTAAGTACCTAATCCTTGGTCCTGAAAGACAGCTGCTAGCTGAAAGGCAGTCCCTATCCTGATCATGTCTGTTCTGTCTCCTGAAGGCCCTGGATGCTTGGAGGAGCTGCTTCACTGAGGTCTTGATCCTCTCTGTACTCAGCCAAAATCAGGGTGCCAGAGTGCCTTGAGACTCCTTTAGTCCAGCAGACAGGCCCTGCTCTGAAGACCAGAAACAGGTCTCTTTGTTCAGTCAGACCTATGAAGAGATGCAGTCCCTGAAAATCAGTCTTCAGATGTTATGATTTGCTGACCCATAGGGAATCTTTGACAGAGTGCCTTGATATTCCTGCCCATAAAATGGTTCTCAAGAATCTTGAGGGGTAGGATGTGTATGGTTGGGGTTTGTGAATAGCATAGTTGAGAGAAACCTCTATACTCTATATATGTGATTTTTCTCTCTCTTTCCCTCTCTCCCCTCTCTCCCCCGTCTCTCTTTCCTTCTCTCTCTCTCTCTCTCTCTCTCTCTCTCTCTCTCTCTCTCTCTCTCTTTATATATCTCTCTCTCGTTGAATCTAACATAGGCAAGCACCAAGAACAAAAATACATTTTTTCTCTCTGGCTTTCTCAATGGAGTTGGATGTCACAAGATACTATTGTTCCAGTCTGGCCCTGGTAGTTGGTCATGACACCAGTAAACATAACAGATGGTCAAAACAATTAATATAATTATATTGTGTTAATTAACAAATACAAATTATGGCTGTAATAGTCTCTACCTTTATAATACAGTCCTGGGTTACTTGAATTCTAAACCCCATGAGGCCTTTTAACATTATCTAGATTTGAGTTAGACCGAAATGAAATGAAACAAGGCCTTTGAAGGACCTAGTATGGTTCCTAATGCACAGAAAGTACTGAATAAATGGTAGCTTTTATAATATTACATTAATTCCTTTTTAATTAGATTCTCAATCCCCAGTGCTCATAGGGACCACTAAGGTCCAGGTTAACTCCCCCTCTGAACCTGAGATAAATGAAACACTAACTTTGCTAGGTTTCTGCTAAAATTATAGCCTTGTCACATAGCTGGAGCATTCCAAAGGTGAAGGCTACAGAAAAACTGTGAGGTTGCTTGTTTTTTTAGCATTTAATTCACAATCTTATATCTTGGTTCTGTTTAGAATGTGGGCATAGGTTCTCATACTTCTTTGACTTAAAGTTTAGGCCAGAAAAATTTGGGATAAAGAAATAAGTGGTGTGTAATAACGTAAAATGTCACATTTGCTGCAAAGTTGAAATGGAAATTACATATATTTAGTCTTTATATTAAACTAGGGACCTGGTGAACGAATTCATGTATGGGCAGATTCTCTCGGCCTGGTTGGCAATTGGAGCCAATCAGGGAAGCCAGCCGGCCAGGAGGAAAGATCGTAAGAGTTTGGCTGGTGGGTCAGGGGGAGCAACCATGGAAGGCTGGCCAGCAGGTGGGGAGGGGCTGTGGAAGGTTGGCTGGCCAGCCCTCCACCTATCCAGGCTGATGGTAGGGCCAGCTGGCTGAGGGGAGGGACCATGAGAGATTGGCTGGCTCAGGAGAGTGACTGTGGGAGGTTGACTGGCTGTGGAAAGATGGCTGTGAGAGTGCACTGACCACCAGGGGGCAGCTCTTGCATTGAGCACTTTCCCCCTGGTGGTCAGTGCCCATCATAGCAACCGGTCAATCAGTCATTTATCATTTGGTCATTTGGCCATTTGGTCACTTAGATTTTTATATATATAGATAGAGTTGATTTGAGAAATCTAATCACTTTATATACCTTATTAAGATAGATAAAGAGATACAAATATCTTAATATAAGATGTGTTAACCCAGGGATGTTTGTACAATTTAAAAGATATCTCAGCTTGATTTTACTTATTTATTAAATACTTTTTTTTATTTTTCAATTCCAGTTCACATACAGTATTAGTTTAAGGTGTACAACCCAGTGATTAGACATTTACATAACTTATGAAGTGACTGCCACATTAAATCTACTACCCATTCTGACACCACAGTTATTATATTTCATTGATTATATTCTCTACATTGTTACTTTATATCCTCATATCTATTCTGTATCTAACAATTTATATTCTTACTCTCTTTATCCTTTACCTTTTTCACCAATCCTAACCCCGCAAATATTCTCCATATCTATGAGTCTGTTTCTGTTCTGCCTGTTTGATTTTTATCCCACATATAAGTGAAATCATTTGGCATTTGTCTTTCTCTGATTTATTTCAGTTAGCATAAAACCCTCTAGGTCTATCCATGTTGCAGAGGCAAGATTTCACTTTTTTTTTTAATGGCTAGATCATATTCCATTATATACACGCTCCACTACTTCTTTATCCATTTATTCATTGTTAGACATTTACATTGCCTGCATATCTTGGTTATAGTAAATAAAGCTGCAGTAAATATATTGATGTGTATTTCTTTTCAATTTAGCATTTGAATTTCTTTGGGTAAATACCCAGAATTGAAGTTGCTGTGTCTTTTTTATCTCTTTTTATAGCCTTTGTTTCAGCCTATTTTGTCTGATATAAATATTACTACTCAATCTTTTTATTTTGTTTTGTTTCCATTTTTAGGAAATATCTTTTCTCATCCCTTTACTTTTAATTTGTGTGTCTTTTTGATATGAATCAAGTCTCTTGTAGACATATGTAAGGGTCTTGTTTTGTTATCCATTCAGACACCTTATATGTCTTTTGCTCAGAGCAGTTAATCCATTTGCATTTAAAGTCATTATTGATAATATGTATTTAATGCTATCTTATTATTCATATTTTTTATTTTTTTCTTCTTCCTAAAGAAGACCCTTTTAGCATTTATTATAATACTGGTTTGGTGGTAATAAATTCCTTTAGATTTTCCTTGTCTGGGAAACTATTTATCTGTCCTTCTATAATTTTGCTGGGTAGAGTAATCTTGGTTGTAGGTTCTTGATTTTCATTCCTTTGAATATTTCATGCCACTCCCTCCTGATCTGCAAAGTTTCTGTGAGAAATCAATTGACAGTCTTATGGGAGCTCACATGTAGGTAGATAACTGATTTTCTCCTGCTGCTTTTAAGATTTTCTGTTTGTCTTTACTCTAAAGTTTTGTTGTTTTAAATCACCCAATTTGTGGTAATTTGTTACAGCAGCCCTTCAAACTCTTTAGATAATTTGAGAGTGTACTGGGATAGAACCAGTTTTCTTGAGCAACTTGACTATCATATCTTGGTCCTAACATTGTCTTCAGAGGTAAGAGTCTTCCTGCTACCAGCTGGCCGCTCCAGGGACACTTGAGCCATCTTGGTAGGATCTTGTTGTGAGCCATGATGCTGAGCCACCTGTTCCTCCAATGCTCACTGCACCTCTCTGGCTACCTCCTGGGCTGCTCTGCACAGAGGTGCGTGGCCACCAAACCCTTGCTGAGATACAGATTTCAGCCACAGCCACCAAGATAACTCAGCTTGATTTCAAAAGAAAATATGGGTTAAAACCAGAAATACAAATCTTCAATCAAGTGTAACTGAATGTGTGATATACTTTTCCTTGTTGTACTTCAATGTGTCTCAGGCCAAGCTGAGGATGGTGGGTATTTGGGACTCCTCATTCTAAGTTGGATAATTTCTGGGAGGTGAGATAGACCATAACCCCTCCAGGCTTATGGCAAGGAGCCAAGTCCCTCTATTACCTCCTCCCCACTCAATTGAAATAGGAGAAAACTGGGACAGATGGCTTTCTAGTAAATGTTATGTGCTTAAAGAAAAGCTGCCATCCCCATCCCCTTTTCATAGACAGAATGTGATACCCTGTAAAATGATTCATGAAAATTAGAGATGACTATCAGGGAGGGGACCAGAATTTTGCATTCTTGTTTTGTTGTCTGCTTTGTCAGTAAATGGGTTGACAGGTGTAGCAACCTGCATACACACTGTTTAGTGCAGTGAGCTTATGTGTCTCTCATTCCGCACCTCAGAGAGTCGCTGGCATTGAGCCCATTGTGCTGGCACAAGAGAGGTCTACACATTGGACAAGGATACTCCCAGTAGCATGAGTTATTGACTGAGAAGATATAAAATGGGTTGAGTGGTAATCCAGTCCTCTACTGCAGGAAATGGTGCACTGTATTTCAGAACACTAGCAATTGGGCACCAGACAGTGGGTTCTGCTAGCCATTGCAGGCCAAAAAGTCAGCTACAACTAGCTGAAGGCTGTCCAGAGCTGATGAACTCCAGGAAGGAAAGGTTTGCCGTTGTCTGAGCCTCTTTTTCGCCCAGTGTCTAAGAAATTGGCCTCAGAAGGAAGGGGAGAAGAAAGTCTATAGGTTGAATTGCCATTCAAAATTTTGTCCCCCTGACACTGCATAACTAAACCCAAGATCCTAATTTCTGTGTTAAGTAGCAGAGAAGAGCTTTGGAGTGGCTGAAAGCATTATGTGTGGTCCAAGATTTCATTAAGAGAGATTTGCTAAATGGAATTTACTAAATGATTCAGTATAGTATAAATTGAACAGTTATTAGTATAAATTAAACCATTCATATTTGTTTCTTGAATTTAGACACTTTAATAATCAGATGCTCTTGTGGAGAAAATTGGTACACTTGAAAGAACATAGCCTTTGAAGTCTAATAATATTGTCTCCAAATTTAAGTTACGGTGTATACTAGCTATGGTACCTTAAGCAAGCGATCTAACATCTTTAACCCTCTGTTTTCTTACTGTTGAAATTGCAATAATAACGCCAATTAAGAAGACTAAGAGAAATAATATAAGTTAAACTACTGTAATTGAGCATAACACTTATCAGTAAATATCCTTTCTGTTTTCTTTTTTCCAATGTGCACAAGGGATTATTCAAAAGGCTAGTTGGAGATTATTTTTAAAAGTTCATCTCCTGACAATGTTGGAAAATATAAAAAGTATTTTAGCATCAATTTAATGGTCCTATCCTACTTATACTCTCCATAAATTCATATATCTGTTCTAACCTGAGAAATTTTATTATTTTTAAGTATCAGGCAGATCAGTTTTAGTGAGCACAGTCTTACTGCTCCTGACATTTAGCACACTACATTGATGAATCTTGTTTACTTTCTATCAGTAAATTCCCCCTGAATTCCAGCACCTCAAATACTTTTCTGAATTTATTCTGACTATGGATTTTCTCAAGAAAAGAGTGCTAGGAGAGCGGCAATTTTTAAACTAATGTTGTATACATAAAATATAGATTTCAATATTGCCAAATGGCCCTAAAATGAGCAATTCCAAAGGTCTGCATCCACTCCAAAGTGGGGCTTGAAACAAATTCATTAGATTAATAATATATGAAACACTATATATTAAATCTACCTTTATAAATTATGTACATACTATATATGTTCTAAATTTAATGTTAACAATTTAACAAGTGACAAGTTCTTAAACATTACTTAAAAACTAAGTCAAGGCTAAACAAATAAACCTTGCAGACATTATTTCAGATTCTTAGTCTAAGGACTCATGATATCTAGGCTTATTGAGAGACCCAAGTAATTTTACCTTTGCTGTGCCAAGGTGTGATTATGGTAGAGGATGTGGTTTACTGGTGCTCTTCAGGTTTGATAAAGGATACAGCCCTCTAAGAGGGAAAGGAAGTAGGCTGTTGAAAGGAATTATAAGAAGAAGAAATGGATTGAAATTAAGTCAGGATAATTTCAGCTAACTAGGAAGAAAAAAATTCCTTTGAGATCTTATTATCTTCTGACATTCTTTCATGGGAAATAGTGAAAATGCCAAGAAATAATTTAAAATTGACTGACCACCTAGTAAAGAATTTTCATTTTAAAGGTCTGCCCCAGGACTGGTTTTCAAAGGCCTAGGTCAAGTTAGAAAAAAGAATAATAATGTATTTGTGTGTATGTGTGTGTGTGTGTGTGTGTGTATGTATATATATATATATAATTTTATTATATTTTGCATATATCTGTATGAATTCATATATATAATTTTGGCTGGGGAAAATTTTGCAAATAAAGGAAGTTTCCTAGAAATTCCTTTGTTTCCAAAACCTCTATTGAGATATCATTCACATGTCATATAGTTCATTCATTCAAAGTGTACATTTCCTTGTTTTTTAGTATATTCAGAGTTGTACAACTATTGCCATAATTGAACCTAGAATATATTTCTACCTCCTGAAAGAAACCCTTTCTCTCCTCCTCTCCCATGCCCTAAGGTGTCCCTGTTCCTTTGCTTATTCTCAACATTGTATATCCAGTTCATAGGTGTTAGGAGCACCAATCCCCGGCACAATAGAAAATCTGTGTATAAATTTTTACTTTTTAAAAACTTACTTGTCTCTTTGTATAAACAGGGGAATGGTTCCAGTACACCCCTGAGGATATCAAAATTTCAAGTCCCCTATATAAAATGGCATAGATAAATACATACAGCTGGCCTTCTGCATCCACTCCAAAGTGGGGATTGAAACAGTTCAGGTATTTATTGGAACAAATTCGTGTGTAAGTGGATTCACGAAGTTCAAATCAGTGTTGTTCGAGGGTCAGCTGTACATAGAATGACATAATATGTGATCCTTTGTGACTGGCTTCTTTGATTTAGTATAATGCTTACAGGGTTTACTTATGATTTAGCATAGGTCCCGGCCTCAGTCATATCCTATGAAAGACACAGCTTGAAAATGCCTAAAGAAAGTTGTCATTTTTTCGTGGTGAAGGGACTGGAGTTCATGTTGATGAAAACACCTTGGCAGCCAACAATGGCAGCAGCAGCAGGGTGATGGGGGTGGCGCCTTCCCCTGACCAACCTGCAGAAGAGGCCAGACTGCAGCTTAGGCCACCCCCTGGGGGCTCCTGGACTGTGAGAAGGGGCAGGCTGGGCTGATGGACCACCCGCCTCCCCAGTGTACGAATTTTGTGCACTAGGCCTCTAGTAGTATCATAAATGAAATTAGTAATAATAACAGAGATCAAACTCTGATTTTATAACAGAGTTTGATTAAGTACCTAACTAAATAATAAGCCATATCCACATTTATATACATTCACACATCTAAAATATTACTTGATCTAACACTTCTCATTTTTAAAACACCTTTTAAAGGTTGATGTTCTCACTGCAACTGTACACCATAGTCAGTGGTCTAAAGTCTCTGAGCTCAATATGTACACTTGAATTAGAAGGCAGTCTTTTATATCTCTTAGCTCTTTTCTTATATTTTTACAGATATATGTTTACATTAATTTTTTTACATATTTATTTTAAATGAATACATTTATTATTAAAGAGAATTTAAAAATTAAAAGGAGAAAGAGTCATGGTCAGTGCATCACTGAAAACCAACCTCTTTCTTCCCATTGGATTATATGATCTGTACAGTATTGAATGCAGCTTTTTTACATTAACTTTATGGTATCAGCATTTTATGCTGTTGTAGTCCTTATTAACAAAATGTTAAAGGCTGTATGTTGAGATTTGCACTCCCACAACGATTTCTCATGTATGGTTTAAGGTTCACTATATTAGAAATTGGAAAATTTGTGAAAAACATGTTTTGTGAAGCATTTCTCATCATATTAGCTTTAAATTTTTCCCCATTAGAGTAAAATTATATTATGTTATAAGCACTGTGGAAATCTGCATTATTTTTCTCCAGGAAAACTGACCTAATCACTGCTTCTAGACCAAGAAGCCTAATTTTATACAACAAAGCTGTTGAACAGCTTTCAGCTCCAAAGGAAAAAAGAAGAAAAGTGCTATTGATTTTTGTAGTTACTTCTTTGAAATGCCATTTTGAAAGTATAATGCACATAAAGTAACAAATAATAGGGCATATATCTGCTCTTGTCTTCCATCCATGAAGCCAAGGTATAGAAAGTTAATCTTTTCATCCTGACAATATGGGCTTACACAATATTTTGATATCTTTTGTGGATTAGAAATGAAATCTCCATGATGTCTATGGTAGAATTGTATTCCTGACTATACCCATGTGCCAAAGGGCAGTATTCAATGAGCAAGGTAATAATTAATCTACTGTCCAGATTAATCCCTGGATAAATCAGTACAGAGAATTCTCAAAAAATATGAGGGTCAAAAGGTAAAAAGGAAAAACAATAGCAAAGCTAACATTTGAACTCACTACCACCTACTCAAACACTATTCTCTTAATCAATATAGTATACTAAACTTTATCACCCCTTCCCCAAAAATGTACATACCATAAATGATGTGTATTATTTAGACTTTTCTATTATGGAATGATATATATAGTTAATGAGAACTACATAACGCAAATCCAATTAAAGAAAACTAATGTTCTTCTCATAAAGGAGAATGAAAAATAATTTACAATCGTAGTTATTATAATATTCAAGCATAATAGAAATGTAGACTCAATTAAGTAGTCATTTGCTTGTATCTTTACAGAGAATCACTATGAATGTGACAGTCACAAATAAAGTTTAATATGTTAAATTAGTAACTTAAGTTATCACGAGTGTGGTCTCAGTCACTGACCTAATTTTCTGATATAATGAACAAATATCCATAAAGTGCAGAAATCCATAACATAATGACAAAAAAGTATACGGCTTCTCTTAGTTTATACTGTAGGTGAATTCCTAGAAAATTCAGTATAAACAAATGCCATATAAAATATTTGTGTTTTATATGTTAAACATGTTCTAGACTCAGGTCATTATAAACGGATATTTTACCTAGATGAATATACATAGAAACTGTCTAGTTATGTATAATGTAGAACAACTGTTTGTGTGGCTAGGGACAAAGCATTGACAAACATCAGGTAGGGTCTAAAGTAGCTGTGTCTACCTATTAATATAACTTTACAAATACTGTTCAACATTTTCAGCAATGACCCAAGAGACTGGTGACAGACACCCTCAGCAAAATCCCCTTACATATCCTGTACTATAAAATTTTTGCTTACTATTGTAACCTAGCACCTAGCACTGGGCCTGGCATGTAGTAGGAGTTTAATAAGTAGTTCTTTAATGTATGAACATAAGGTGTTCTTTTTTACTTAACACAGTATTTTTTATCTTCTCACGAATACACATTTTCAATCCTTACTCTGTTCTAAGCTCCAAAAAAGTATATATCAGTTAAAAATGGAATTTGGACATTAGATTTATATTATAAAGATAAATTATAGACAGGTCTAAAAGCAATCTGAACCCTTCAAACACAGACTCGGTAAAAAAAATGAAGTTAAGATACATTAAAGAACAAAAAGATTCATGTCAAAATTGTAGAACTGGTTTGATTGCTGGTTTTTCAGAGTTGTGTTTCTTTGTGAAGAAAAAGTTAGGCCAATTTAACTTACTGTTGTTACCTTTGTAAAACTTGAGAAAAGTTGCTATTTCTCTTTGACTTCAGTCTATGGATACCAAGTTTTCAATCTTTGACCTTGGGAACTCAATTATTACTTTAATTCAGTTATCAGAGGGCCTGACAATAGGTTTGTTAGCTCTTTGCCTGCACTTCGACCTTGGGTCTTGAGGCTCTTCATAGTTTTGTATCCATCGTATCCTCTCAGATCAGAAGATCTTTCTTGCCATTTTCTGGGCCGTCCTCTCTGGGATCTTCAATTCTTTTTCCCATTGACATCCAGGCGTTTTTTTAATCTCTACATTCTGTTGACTCTTTCTCATCCATTGATAGATTATTGGGTGTTGCCATAGAGTTTAAAAACATAAAAAGACCATAGTGATTGGTTCTACTTTCAATTCACTTTTTTGCGCATCATGTGAATTTTGAACACCTTCCCTTCCCCACTCATTTGCTACCAAAGACAATATATTTAGTTTTACTATTAACATTGAAGCTATATGATCTATGTTCTTTAATTTTTCCCTTTATCTACCTATCATTACATACACTTGGACTATTTTTAAAAATCTGCTTTATATTTTTCTATCAGCTTCTTAATATCTGTTCTTTATCCTATAAACATATTAGGCTAATCATCTGAGATCAGATAACAAAGCCACCAATAGTCCCAGAAAAGAGACTCAAATCAAATACAGTGGTACCTCGAGACACGAGTGCCCTAAACATACGAGATTTTTGAGATAGGAGCCCTCGAGCGAGCGATTTTTGCTTTGAAATACGAGCAACATTTGAGATACAAGTAATCTCGCGTATCGGCCTGCTGCACATGACCCACCAGTTTACCTCGACTCAAGTGTCTCATAGTTTCCCACACCTCAAGGTTATGGAACGAATTAAACTCGTATCTCGAGGTACCACTGTAGCTTTATCTCCCCTTCTCTGAAATCTCATATTTATTATCAGTGCATAAGTTCAATGCTAACTTACTTTTTAATCCTTCCTGTAGTCATTTATTTCTAATTGATCTCCCCTTCTTTTCATTTACTGTAACCTTTTGTGTATATTATCTACCATGATGCACTAGATATAATAGCTGTCTATGAGCATATTTGTCTTTAATTTTTGATGTTTTCAAGACTGAAAAATGGGAGGCATTGTGTCTTATACAGAGGAAATATTCAATAATTTATTTATTCAATAAAAGCAGATGTGTTGCTCTTTAAAATCATGGAGGAAGGACATAATTAAAGAAAAATTAAATATAGGTAGCAGAGAGAACTTCAAAAGCAATGCACTAAGAATAGTGTGATACCAGCGTAGTTAGTGATCCACCTTGGAGCAGATGCTCCAGTTTCGATTCAAGCCTGTAGCTGACTTCAGCGTCATGAGACTGAGTTAGAATTGCTCAGTTAAGCTCTTTCTGAATTATGAGCCTCTAGTAGTGCAGATAATACATGTTTAGTGAAGTGTTAAAGTACTTAGATTTGTGGCACTTTATACAGCAATAGATAACTAATATACCCTCCTTTGCTAATGACTCTAGTTGAGTGTGACATGGAGTATCTACTGGAAATGCAGAAGTAAGTTGTGAAAAGAGAATACTGATTAAATAATGTTAGAACAAACTTCTTTGTTAGTTTCCTTAGTTAAATGGATTTAAAGCTTCCCTGTAGGGACACTTGATGTGATATTTACATATCGGAATCATTTAGAACATCTTCCACAGAATCCTAACAATAGTATTGTTTCTCTCTCTCTCTCTCTCTCTCTCTCTCTCTCTCTCTCTCTCTCTCTTTTGGTAAGCATCATTAACCATCTTAGATTATAGCTTAATGGACTGAAGTAGAGGCCTGGCATCAACAGTTTTTACTACCCCAGCTGATTCTATTGTGTAGCCCATGTTGAGAATCATGGAACTACCTTGTGATTATTATTGTTTTAATGCTCCTCTTTGGATTCTAGCATATTTCATACCAGTGAATATGCTTTTGCTCTCTATGCATAGTACTAATTACAGTGCTATGAATGGAATAGGAAGCAAGTAACCATTTAGTAATCTTACACAGCTCAGTAAACCTTGGAAATAGTACTTGAGAGGTCATTAAAATATTGATCTCAGAAGTTAGTCCATGACCATCGGAAATAGGAGTAATAGGAAAAAAGACCTAAGGAATAGAAAGGACCAGGGAAAAAAAGGAGGGATCTTTTGAAAAGTGGCACTGTCATATGCAGAGGAATGAAAAGAAAAAAAAAAAAGAGAGAAAAACCAGGATGAAAAGTAAAAGAAGAGAGAAGGAGGTCAAGACATTCTAACCTAATACAAATTTCATGGTCCCCAGAAAGTTCTTAGGAATGACTTTAAATTTAGTGTTCTAAAGTTGTTCTTATTTTGGAAGACCATAACTTACTACACCAAGGTTCTATTTCATTCATAGTATCTGGGTTGTATTTACTTCTTGTAGAAATGGTCTAGAGGAAACCAAATAATAGTCTTCCCAATTTCTACAAAACCTTTGATATATTGGTTGTTTTTGACATTAATGTTAGCCGGTGGGAGAAAAACGCTATGAGATTTTTAGAGGGTTATACCGATGAGAGCCTGTTCAGCTTTCTCCATTTACACTCAGTAAATTGTGTGTAGCTATCTGCAGGCTTGTCACAATTCTTGCCAAAACATTGGTTACTTTTATGTTATTGTTAGAAAAGTTCAGATTCACAATTAGGATTTTTCTCTTCCTTGTTTCAGGTCAAGACTAGATTCTCTGATAGAATATTAATAGCTTTAGAACTGTAGAAAAATGATTGAGGCAGATTCATTATGATTCCAGACAGTAGATAAAACAGTTAAAGCAGAAACGATGGTAGGTTTACAAGCAGTTATTTTAGCTAAGATTAAGAGTTCATCTGGATTTCCAAGAAATAAGTCTAGGAGGCAGCAAATGATATGATATACATTTATGGGCTGTTAAGTATTGCAGAAAGCTTCCAGTAGGTATTGTTTATTGATGCATATTCCCATTGCTAAATCAAAATATTTATAACAATCGGTAATGAGGAGATCGTCCTTCATAAACTATAGAGTAATAAAAATGAAAAATAAAGGGATTATGAGCTGAGTCCAGCAGTATAGTAACTGCCTCTTAATGGGTTCTTCCCTCATTCACTTTCTTACTGCAGACATTGTGAATCATAATAGAAGGCTGTAGGGATGTTAGGCAAATTTGTCCAGAAATAGTAATAAAATTACAGTATTCTAATGACTGATTTTCTGGGGTGAATTTTTTCACTTTTGTTTTATGAGATGTTCCAGACAAAGAGAATAAATCGCATTTGGTGCAGCCTCCGAAGGAGAAATGTCTCCCCTCTTGTAGGAAAAGAGAAGTGGGCCGTCTTGTGCTATTCAGTTAGTTAATGGACTCATTCCTGTACCTCAAAGTGATATCATAAATTATAGAAATGTGATTGCATGCTCTCTTGCCACTCTTGGAAAGAAGTCATGGAAAATCCTTCATTAAAACAGCATTAAGAGTTACGCTTGGACTAGAACATTTAAATAAAGACACTAATCTACTCAGTTTTCACTTTTTAATGTCAGAGAGAGTGTGTTGTGAGGGAGAAAGACAGATCTCTCACTTAGGCACATATGCCCTTCTTATGTATTTTAAAGGTTCTTTTGTAAAACCATAAGCTCTAAGCATTCTTAAATGTAAGTTACTTCTTTTTTTGGTTTCAAAAACAGAATATATTTCTCTGGGAGGGAGTAACTAAATTGAGGTAAACCTGATTTCAAAGTATGACTTCTAAAATACTAGTTTAAAAAAAAAGTCTTTGTAGAAATCCTCAGGCTAAAGTCATCGTCATGAAACCTGAAGCCAGTGATGGTATGTGAACTGTTGGATTCATTCTCTCCAAGCATGTTCTGGCTGAAGGATTTTTGTTTTATTTCATCCAATTAGGGGGGGAAATGAAGTTGTCCTCTAAATGTAATTCTGTGGGAATGGCCGCATCCACATGACAAGTGCTCTATGGAAGCTCTATGAACCATTTCCAGAGCAGCACAGAAAAGAGTGATTGTTCCACCTAATCGGGTCCCCAGCTCCGGACATTCCTAGCTCTTCCTCCTGACAGTGCAGTGGCTGTTCTGTCCTTGGGCAGCCACTGGGGAGTCTTGGCCACTCTGTATACTTCTGCAGCTCTGGGGACAAAAGCAAACCTTTTTTTCTTATGAGATGTATCTCTGCTTTAAAATGCACTGAATACATTTATACAGACAACCAATTGTGTACCTAATAGTGTCCTTCAGAACAAAGGAATCATCCATTATAACCAGGGAGACCTTTCAAAGCATATGTGACCATGTAGAATTTGAACTTTGGGACCTCACCATAGCAAATACTTTATCATGATCCATACTAAGGGATAACCTATAGTGGGTTTGTGTTTGTGTGTGTTTTCATCCATGTACTTTAGCAACATCCTGAATAATAATGGGCTGCTCCCTTCAACTGTCTAGAGTGTGGTTCTGCTCAGAACAATCAGTTAAAAAATATGTATATATGTATTTTTTAAAATCATTAAATTGTCTTTAGAAAACATAGTTGCTTCTAAACAACTATTCTTAAAAATTAGGCTGTGGACATCTAAAGCCTGGAAAGAGTTAACAGGGATAGTTGATGGGAACATACAGAGGAGGATTTGGGAAGACGTATGATACAGTAGGAATGGGGCTGGAGGGAGACCCGGGAGCAGTGCTCCTCTCCTGCATGTGCCTTTGCCTAGCTGTGTGACTTTGGACAAGTCATTTTATCCCTGGGAGCCTCCTGTGAATTGTATGGACTGGATTAAATGACCACAGTGGTCTATTCTTTCCCTAACAATCGAAGACTTCATAGGAATGGGTGTGCCAACTTTTAGATTCTTTATTCTTTTGAGCCTTTATAAAAAAGTAAGCCTAAAGATACCATATTTTAGATTATTCTTAGGTGATGGTAATGCCTTGCAGATGATCTGAAATCTGGAGTTTAGTCAAATCATGTTCACGAGACTGCAGGTGAAAGTGACATAGGGCCGGGATGCAGTTTACCATAGAATGAGAAGGAATGCATTATCTTGAGACTTGAGGTTCTGCTGGATAAAAACTGTGAGGAGTTGAAAGGTTTGAATGATAATCAATTAATATTTATTTTTTTCCCTGAATAGGTAACAGTAAGTGTGGAAAGATTAACTTTTTAATTTTTTTATTATTTGCTATGAAATGGATATACATAAAGGATCTATGGTTCTGTTTTGTTTCTTTGATACCATTTTTTTTACAAAGGTAAGTTTTAGAATCTATAACTTTGAAATGCTAACATGCAAAGCGTAGTTTGAGACTAGGTTTCCAATAAGACATTGAAAATATCTTTTTTTTTTTTATGTTGTAGTCCACAAGCTAATGAGGGGGTTGGTCGGGTGTTGAGCAGCTGTGATAACAGCATGTCTCTTTATTTATTGATGGAAATCTCAGGGGTGGATTGTGTCTGGAATAGAGAAATAGCTCCAAGCATGTATACGTAGGTTGGGAGGAAATATGCAAGAGGGTAAAAGCTTAGAAGAGAGAATTAAGATACTACTTATCATTGGTACCATGTTTAGAAAGATGTCATCAGGGATAAAAATATGATATTTGAAGATTAAGCAAAAAAGTAAAACTTAAAAGTAAAACACCAGGAAAAATAATGATAGAAGGATAGAGAAAAGGTTCTGTCTCTTTATCATAGACATTAAAAATATCATTACATTTTAAATAAATTAAAAGATGACTCTGATTCACTAACTTGTTGAGCAGGAATCTGTCCTACTATCTAATCCAACTTCTTCATTTATGGATTAGGTAGCTGATTCCAAAAGCACATACACACACAAAAAACCCTTCCTGAGGGGGCTGGTGGCAGGTGGAGAAGGGTATGTGGGGATACACGGTGATGGACGGAGACTTGACTTGGGGTGCTGAACACCCAGTACCGTATAAAGATAATAGGTTGTAGAATTGTGCACCTGAAATCTGTTTCATTTTGTTAGCCAGTGTCATCCCAGTAAATTCAATAAAAAGGGGGGAAAAACTATCTAAGTAAGTGTTCAAGATTAATTGATGAGTTAAGGCAAATGAGACTGAGTTCCCAGAACTTCAGGTGTCCCAGTCAAGTGTCCACTATGCTTTAAAAAGCCCTTTTTCACATTAAGAAAAGAAGGCTAAATAGGTATTTTCACTGCTATTCTCAGAAAACAAAGTTTGGTTATTTGACCTCAATTATTTTCTTTTTGAATTCATCAAGTGGAGTAAAATTTTCTGAGAGAAAATCTAGTAAGAAAAAGGTGCATGTTATTCCAACACATGATAAAATATTTTAAATTATAGAAGTGGGATAATAAAGGAGAATATTAAACACATTTTTATTAGTTGAGGGAATAAAGATACACTTTCTGTATATATGAAAGGTTTATGTACATATAATTATATGCATTCTGCTCTATATTATCTTGTCTCACTTCCATACTGCACCAATATTAAATGTATTTGTGATCCTTATGAGGATGGTTCATTGCAAAAAGAAACTATGGGGAATTATTTTATCCAGAGTCTCACAAAATATGACGAGCACATTAAATGATAATCCAAACTTAACTAAAATTTGGCAAGATATAAACATATGTTCTTTGCCACACTATGTTTGATGATGTTAGGGAACTTTTCTGGAATTCTAGTAAGAAACAGTCTTTTTCTATGACAGAACAGTCATTTTGAGACATTTTCTTAGACACAGGACATGTGAGTGACTTCAGGAGAGATTCCACCAGAAGCACAGATATAGAAAGTAGTAGCATCTAAGGAATTGGCTCCAGACAGTGTCACTATTGTTATATTCTGCCTTTATATCCCTTTCTACTGGCTCTGGAATCAGAATGAAAACCATGTTAATATTATATTTTAAATCATTAATACTATTATTTGTCCTAATATTAAGAGAAAGTAGGATCATTGTACTTTTCTATTTATCAGATATGTTGTCTTTTCTCTAAAATAGTCACTCAGGTACAGTTATTGCCAGTTTCTCAGTCTGTACGGTAAGATAAGAAGCAATTATGGAAATGCCTGACTGAGAAGGGAGAGGGGGCTACGAATCAAAAGTAATGCCATTGGAGAAGGCTATCTTTGTAAGATTACCTTTTTCCATGATGCATAAAGTTGTAAATATTTTAAAGAGTCACTTTCCTTACTATGTAAACACGATACTACTATTAATAAGAAATTTAAAAGGTGATATTACAAATATACAGAATAAAAGACCATTAGCCTATACAATGGGAATAGCCATTGAAGTTTAGCACTAAATGCAAAATCGTTATTGAAACTCTGCAGTTTATGTTATGAGCAAAGATCATGCATAATGCAACAGGGACACAGACAGCAGCCAGATCACACACAATCATTTAAACTTGATTCTATGGACATGAGGAATTGATCTTTGAAGTGATCTCTGATGAGGTTTGGCTGGGCCCAAGTAGCTTCTCCGGGGAAATGCGTTTGGTTCTCTCAATCTTGCATCCTCTGCATATTTATAGGATACAGAGTAAGAAAGATTTTAATTATGCATGGACTGAACTTCAGTCCAGGATATATTAGAGGTTTTAACTGTTCAGGTGAAAAACGCCTTACACAGATTATCCAGTTGCTCTCTCAGCAAGCACAGACAATGGCTGTGAGTAAGCCATTCATCGGCAGAGCTAATAGTAATTTGATGACAGTTTTGTTCTACCACAAAATGGCCTCAAATTGGCCATAGAGTGAAGTCTTTTAGTTCACTGTCAATTGAAGTTGTTTTCAGGAAGTGTAAAAACACTTAAAGTTAACTGTGGTTCTTTAATGAACACAGAGAGAAAAATGGTAGGTCACTCAAACAAATCTCGCTAAATTGGGCTAGTCTTGGTTGTCCCTCCAGATAGCCATCATTAAATGAACCTCTTAAATCACCTTGAATTCTTATAAAATTATTTTAGAAATGACCATTGCCATGAAAATCACAGAATTAAGATGTCAAAACTGAGTAAAGTAAAATCCACAAAATTAAGTGATTTATCCAATGTCTTAAAGCAGGGATGAGACTCAAATTCAAGTAAGTCTTCAGACTTTCAGACATTCTCTTTCAAACAGAAATGTTTGTCTGTGTCCAGAGGTAATGCATATCTATACTAATAAAAAGGTAATATGCAAATTGGTCAGGTCACCCTCACAGTAACGACTGAATAGCAGGCTATCAGGGGCAACCAAGCCAGCAAAAGAGGGCAGTTGCAGGCAACCAAGCCATCAGGGGAGGGCAGTTGGGGGCAATAAGGCTGGCAGGGGAGCACTTAGGCATCGATCAGGCTGACAGGCAGAAACAGATAGGGGCAAGTAGGCAGGTAGGCAGGTGAGCAGTTGGGAGCCAGCAGTCCACGACTGTGAGAGGGATGTCTGACTGCCAATTTAGGCCCAGCAGTAAGACATCCCTCAAGGGATCCCATATTGGAGAAGGTGCAGGTTGAACTGAGGGACACCCCTCCCCACCCCGCCCATGCACAAACTTTGTGCATTGGGCCTCTAGTGTTATATGAACTATTTTGTAACATTCTATGTCAATTACTAATAGTTCAGGAATTTTTCTATCATTAAGTTGTATACCATTATCATCATCCTAAATTGCTATATAGTATTTTATTGAATGTATGCTCACTAATTTATTTAATAAAATTATTTTCAGGAAGTAGGTATAAAACATGTATAATCATAGCAAAGTTACATTAAAGTCTATAGTTATTCTTTTAAAAATATATTTCATGCTTTAAAGGCAATTATACTGTAATAATTAACTTGAAAAACATCTATTTTCTATAGCAGATTTCTTATGACACTGAATAATCCAGCATAGTCTGATATGTAAGTAAATTAAGTACTGAAATTAAGAGTTAAATATTTATAACTTTTTTGAAATGCAGATATAATTTTTTCAGCTACATATTTAGCCACTAAGTAGGATGTGTGACATTTTTAGATCTCATAAACCCAGTTCCATTTTATGTAAAATCCTATTTTAGAATGTTACTTTTTTCAAACTTTTCAAGCCTGGTCTCTCTAAACATCTTTATACACCATGGGGAGAATTGGGTCTTTATACTTTAGATAAATTTTTCTTATCAATGTTTTCATTTTAGAATGCTGTATACTTGAAAAAATAAACATAATTTGTTAAAACATCCATATCATGGGATACTACACAGAATTGAAAAGGAACAAATTATTACTACACATAACAATTTAGATGACTCTCAAGGGAACTATAATGAATAGAAAAGTCCATCACAAAATGTTACATACTGTATGATTACATTTATCTGACATTCTTGAAATGACAAAATCATAGAGATGAAGTGATTAGTAGATTGCCAGAGTTTAGGGATGGAATGGCAAAGAGAAGGGTACATACATGTGACTATCAAGAGAGATATCAAGAAGGAGCTTTATGGTGATGGAGTAATCAGTATCTTAAAATGGTGGTAGTTACATGAATCTATATATGTAATAAAATTGCATAGAACTATATACATATCCATAAATAAATGCATATACAACTAGTAAAATTAGAATAAGCCCTGTAGACTATACTGATGTCGATTTCCTCATTTTTATATTGTACTGTAGTTATGCAGAATATTATCATTGGAAGAAACTGGATAAATAGTACACAAGGCCTCCTAGTACATTTTTGCAACTTCCTGTGAATTTATATTTGAAAATAAAAATTTAAGTGAATAAAAGAAATGTTTTAAAACTTAAAAGTTTGTTAATAGTGCTTAATTTTAGGGTTTGGAGTAGTAGTAAACCAATAGAAAATGATGTGTGTGTATTTTACAGGTAATATCCTGCTCGGAATAGTGCCTTAGTTCATGTTGGGAACTGCCTTACTGTTGGTCCAATTTCATACTATATGTATATATAAAAGGCTAATATGCTAAGTGTCTGTCTGGGTAATGATGTCACATAGCAACACCCAACTTCCTCTCCCTAGCAACAACTAGCCTGCTTGCAGTTTCTTCAGCCCAGGAACATGACTTGCTTTATTGTCAGGTGGAAACATTTCACACTTTAATCAAATGTCTGGGAAGTGTTTTCTTGTGCCTCATCTTATTTGATCCTCACAGAAGTCCTGGAGTAGCTACATAGGAGACATGGTGTAATCCTATTTTCTTTTCATTAGTTGGAAAACGGAGATTTAGAAAGCTTAGAAAGTTGATCCAACTGAAAAGAAGTAAGAAATGGTGGACCTTGAAAACGACTTCAGGTGTTGCAAACAATGCTACAGTTAAATATCTTACCTTTTGTTCTCCCTGGGTGATCTACAATAACAATCTGCTTTGTGTTGATATCTACTACTATGCTGCTGACAATTACCTAAAAGATAAGTTGGAGTGCTTCACTGAGCTGGAAAAAGGTTAGCTAAATCAGAAAACAGGTCTATTTAAGCAAGTTTATTCTATATGTATAAAAGGTTAAATTGACTCACGCATGCAGTGTGCATATAAAGCTCTCTCTGGCACCAGTCACCTGCATATATTTGGATTTGTCATTGTTGATCATGAATTTGGTTGACACGTCTATTATAGAGAAAGGGCAAATAGTGATATTAAAATATTTCTTCTAATTAATTTTCTTTCAATGTGCACTAATTTGTACACCAGGCCACTAGTTTTTATGATAATTGATGATACACTTCAGATTAAAAATAATCATACATATTTTAGACTAAATTATATTTGAAATTAGAATATGTCCATGAGGAAAGTTTTATGTATTCCTGAGAAAAACATATGTGATATCCAATATAACATCCCTAATTCATTAATGTGTTATCATGCAACTTTCCTTTTTAAAAAGGTTATACTATGCCCTGGTTAGTGTTTCTCAGTGATGAGAGCATTGGCCCTCCACCTAAGGATAACAGGTTTGATTCCTAGTCAAAGGCGTGTACCTGGGTTGCAGGTGAGATGCAACCAATCAGTGTGTCTCTCACACATGGATGTTTCTCTCTCTCTCCCTCCTTCCCTTACCTCTATAAACATCAATAGAAAATATCACTGGGCGAAGATTAACAAAAAAATAAAAAGGTTATAGTAAAAAGCTGTTAGTAGACTAAATATGTTCTTACTCTCTTTTAAGAAAAATGGTATTTAACTGAAAAACTTTTAATAATAAATGTAAATAATAAAATATTTACCGATTTTATTATTTTACTTTGGAATCTGTAGTCTTATGAGTTGAACAAAATGAGGATTAATTGTTACCATTTTAAAAATCAATGACCTGAAGTTTAAAAAAAAAGTCCATTGTTAATCAAAGACATAGGATTTGAATCCACTTCTGATTTTTACAACAACCTTTTCTACTAACATATTACTCCTTCATTCAGAATTATTATATTTTGCTTTTCTTTGCTTCTTGAAACTTAGAAAGTACAACACATTATCCGTAATTTCCATGTACTTATATAGTATAAACTCAAATTCCTTTCCAAAATATACTGACAAATTAATTCTGCAACTTTGAGTAGTATCAGTCCTTTTTGAGTTTAGTTTGTTCATATATATAGTGGACAGTAGTCTTTGCTGAAGTTTCCATGCAATTCTAATATTTTATCTAATCTGTTATTTTTATTCTATTCTGAGATCTAATCTCTTAAAAATACTGGGATGGCTTATTCTAGGAGGCTTCACAATTAATTTTCAGAAAGATGTGGTTTTTTAGCTATATCTTTATACATAATGTGAAATCATGACAGGAAAAAACATTTTTATTTTAATTCTACTTTACCTTTATATCTTAAGGAGAAAGTATGTACATATTTAGTTTTCAACAAGATGAAAAGTGTTAATCAATTTTTTATTAATCTTGGAATTCTTTATCTTCTCACCTTTATGGTAAAAATAAGCTCTTTTTGAAAAAGATGATGTTTATTTTAAGTGCTAATTAGAATGTATCTACATTTTGACCTTGACTGCAGACTTTTTTTTTTTTTAAATCCAACTTGAGTTTGTGGACATATGGTCAAGACTTCCAGCTGACAGCTATTTCTCAGAATATGTAATGTTTATAGTCCCTGGGTTTTAGGTGTGATATTTATTGCCTTGGTTGTCTGATTTTGAAACATAGACTCAGCCAATGTGGTTATAATTTTATTACCTACTAGAGGGCTGGTACAGGAATTTGTGCATGAGTGGGGTCTGGCCGGCCAAGATCAGAGCCAGGCCTATCAGAAGGAATAGACAGTGGAAGGTTGGCTGGCTAGCCATCCCAATTGGGCCTGATGAGGATTGGGCTGGCTGGGGGAAGGTGTTGTGGCAAATTGGCTGGTGGGCCCTACCTCCGATTGGGATGGGGGAATGATTAGGAGTAGGGCAGGCTGAGGGGAGGGTCTGTGGGCCATCATGGTGGTGAGGGCTGATATGGGCCGGCTGTGGAGAGGGGTTGTGGATAATGGGCCAGCTGCCCCTGCCCCTGAATGGTGTGTGTGTGGGGGGGCATCAGGGACCAGAGGCCTGGGGAGGAGCCATGGGTTGTTGGCTGGCCAGCTCTGCCCCTGGTCAAAGTGGAGGTGCCGATGCGGGGGATGAGGGGGGACAGAGCTAGCAGGAGGGTGGGGCTGTGGCCTGATGGGGTGGTAGGGGCCAATCTGGGGCAGGGATGGCTGGGGGAGGGGTCACAAGAGGATGGCCAGATGCCCTGTTCCTGATAGTGGGGGGTGGGAAGGGCGTGGGGGAAGAACTGCGGGAGGTTGGCCAGCCAGCCCCACCCCTATAAGGATTGGGGTGATCAGGGGCCAGGCTAGCTGGGAGGAGGGGTTGGGGGCCATTGGGGGTGAGACCAGCTGGGGAAGGGCTGCTGGAGGGGAGGGGTTGTGGGTGGGGGCCTATTGGGGTGGGGAGACAATCAGGAGCAGGGCCAGCTGAGGGGAGGGGCTGCAGGAATTTGGTCGGCCAGCCCCACCTCCCTGATCAGGCTGGTTTGCTGGCCACAGTGGATGATGAAGTCCTTATGGTGTTCTGGTTGCTGTTTTTTTATATAGAGAAGATTTTATGTTATAAAGTATTTAAGACCTCACATCTCTTCATTTTGTATATTATTTTTTAGATTTTCTTTAAGGTAAAGGGCTGTGTCTCCTTTTTCTTTTTACACAGAATATTCATAAAAAAACCCAGTTTAGTAAACAACTGAAGAAGGAATACATTTTACATACATATTTGAAATAAAAATATTCTAAAAATTTGAGTTGAACTGTTTGGTAATGTCCCAATAATTAATTATGTTTCTTAATTGGGAATTAAAAAGTGTAGATTAAAAGATTGTTTATATCATCTCAACAAATATATTAATATTATATAGCTATGGACTGTGGTGGATCAATGAAAGTTCTGAAGAAAGACTCCATGTCCTTTCAGTTTTTGAGCAAAGTATGCATGATTGACTGCAAAGGAAATTTTTCTGAGCTTTTTACTGTCAAGATTACAAGGAATGTGGCCAAATCAATCAATATTCCTTTAGTTTTTAAACTGTTTGAGACATTTGGAGATGAAAAGGTTATAGGAGAATCTCCTCATCTGCCAGCGCTGAGTAATACACAAATTGTTCCTGTCCTTCTTGGGCCTGAACCAGCACAAACAGAGGACCCTGAAGACATAAGTTCTAAAAGAACACAATGAATTCACATTTGAAGTGCTGAACATTTCTTCCAAGGACTTTTAAGAGGTTATATTCTTTAGAATTATATGTCTTTGGCAGTGTAGAAGCATTAGGAAGCCCTCTTAGAAATGTTGGCATGAAGAATTAGAACTTGAATTTATTTCTAATTTGATAATTGGGTAGCAAAATAAAGATTTTCTTGTTAGTTGTGAGCTGGATAATATTTACAGAAAGTGAATTAGTATTAAAAATTTCTTTATGAGGGTTATAGCCACATGAACTATATTATTTGTTTTGTTCACTAAGTATCCTGATCAAATAGTGAAAAAGTCAGGTGTTATGGCAGATAGTTTTAATATATTTTACCTAGATTGTGGGTGTTTTATCTGTTGTACAGGTATTCCATAAATTAACAAATCAACATGTAACTGTTTAAATACTTGTGTCTATTCTAAGTTATTATAACATGTGAAAAAACTATACAGAAGTGTTGAAGTGATTGGGAGGTAGGAGATGGTAACTAATAGAACAAAAAGATTTATAAATAATGGAAGCTGCCAAAATTCTTTGGGAGAGGAACACAGACTGGGTAAAACTATACTAAGCCAAAGTAATTTGAGGTTTAAGAAAAAAGATTATTTTGGTGTACATGAAGGCATACATTTTTATTGCATAATAAAAGCTAGTTGTTATAAGAAATAGCTCAAAATTTTATTGGATTTATATTACAAAGATGTATTTCTGGCTCACAACCATAGTTGAATGTCAAGGGTGGGATCTTTACCTAATATAAAATTAAAGAACCAGGCTCCTTCTATGTTGTGGCTCCACCATCCCTTAAAAGCCTTGGATCCATCCACTGTGTTCACATCTCTGCCTCCAGATGTAGACAAGGCAGGAAAGAGGGCACAGACACAATACACCCACTCTTACGCATTTTAGGCTGAAGATGTCACACATTATTTCTGCTCTTATGGTATGAGTGAGAACTGGTGACATGACTTCATTTACATAGAAATAGATAAGGAAATATCTGACAGTTCCAGAAGAAGAGAACATAGTATTGCCTCTGTCCAACATGTAGGAAATGTAATAGAAATATAATAATAGCAATTCAAAGCTAGGAATCGACCTCCGGAGTTACAGTTTCAGAGTCCATGCTCTTAGATACCATTTCACACTGCCTGTTCTTATGGAGAAGAAGTAGGTATTAGTGATAAAAGATATGTGCCATAAACTGGTGAGAGTAAGATATCAGAAACTTTTAATTCAGAATAATTACTTTTTGGATGTCTCTTTTAAGAGTTATATGGTCAATGCATCATCATGGGTGAACCAGTGATCCCTCCTTCTCTTGGATTCCATACAACTTTCCCTTTGACTTCACTGGCAACCTTTCATACATGCTCATTCTTCTTCAAGGTCACACTACCTGGGCAGGCTTGTGATGATGATGAAGAGAGGTAACCTACATAGGGCTAAAAAGGAAGATTTCTGGGATGAGCCTCCTTTATACAAGTGTGGTCTCTGCCACTTGCTTGCTGTGAGACTTTGGCTAGCTACTTAACATCTGCATGCCTCTGTTCCATTGTTTGTAAAAATGTAGATAATGTGGAAAGTTAAGATATATTGTGTATATTCTGAGTGCTATGTAAGTGTTAAGTTAGAAAGACAAACACTGAGTACTCTGGGAATCAAGATTTCTTAGGTTCTTGATTTTGAAATTTGTTCTAATTTAAGTAAAAATCACATGATAATGGAATATGTCTTTCTTAAATCTCTTTTTAGTGATATTAATTGCCCAAGGTCAATTTCATTAGAATTATATTATAGAGGTTTGAGAAAAACTAGGTTTACAGTTGTGAGTAACATTTTTTGAGTTAAGAAAGCTATTGTATAAATCATAATCTGCATGTTTTTCCCATACAAACAACTGTAGACCTACTTTTGCCCACCCCAGTATTTTAGCTAAATGGCCTATATACATACTGGTATATTTAATTTACACCTATCCTTATCCATTGTTATTTCTAATGGGGTAATAATAGTTTTCCTGAAAATAGTGTTGTATGTTACATGATGTTTTCTAAAGCAAATGGATATTAATATATGATACTTTTCCCAAATGATTGAAAGAGAATACACACTCAACAAATATAGAATCTTGATCCTCATGCCTTACCTGAAAGGGGCTGTTTCTATGTAGAGTTATTTATTTATTTATTTATTTATGTTTCTTAAAACACAACATTTTATATATTCTATCTTCTGTGTAAATTATCTGATGAAAATTAGAAGTCTAAGTTCTGAAGTATACTTTTCTCAAACGCTTCATGAGCTTTTAAATTATTATTGAGAAATAAATAATCTAAATGTATTATTTGACGTCTTTTTTGGGAAACACCTTTAATTTGTTAAATTGATAAGGTAATCTATGTAATAGAGAGGTAATATGGAAATTGACCATCATTCCAACACACAAGATGGTCACCCCACTGTGGTCAAAGATGGCTGCCCCGCTCTGGACACAAAATGGCTACCATAAGATGGCCGGCAGGGAAGGGCAGTTGTGAGGGCAGTTAAGGCCAGTCAGGTATGCAGGGGAGGACAATTAGAAGTGGCCAGGCCAGCAGAGGAGGGAAGTTAGGGGTGACCAGGCCAGCAGGGGCAATCGGATTGGCAGGGGAGGGCAGTTGTGGGGGACCAGGCTGGCAAGGAAGGGCAGTTAAGTGTGACCTGGCCATCAGAGGAGGTCATTTAGGGGTGACCAGGCCAGCAGGGGAGGGCAGTTAGGGACAATCTGGCCAGTGAGGAGCAGTTAGATGAAGATCAGGCTGGCTGAGGAGTGGTCAAGGGGCAATCAGGCAGGCAGGCAGATGAGCAGTTGGGAGCCAGCAGTCCTGGATTGTAAGAAGGATGTCCCAGATTGGAGAGAGTGCAGGGTGGGCTGAGGGACACATATCCCCTTCCCCATGCACAAATTTTGTGTATCAGCTCTCTAATTTTGGGATAAAGCTATTTCAAGTTTTTAACATTTATTGGGTAATGAAATAGGAGCTTGTTTGGAATATTAGATAATGTACATTTAGAAGATTATTATCATCCAAAGAAACTTCCTGTCCAATTTTAAAGATTTATTTTTATGACCCAGTTATAAAATGTGGTACATAGAAATATACTCAGAATAAGTGCTGACACAAACATAATTATATCAGTAAAAATGAACTTGCTATAATTCTAAACTAAAGAGTTAGACTGTTGTTGAAATAGCACTGCCGTGAAGCACAGCCAGAGCCTGCCTGCAGCCCTCCACCAGAACACTTCTGATGAAAATCGTGGTTTGGAAAGTCTATAAAAGCAAATCCTATCTTTAGTTGAAATTCATCAAATCAGTTCTTTTAAAACAAACTCAATCAACCTTGTCATTGTTGACATTATGAGCCAAATAATTCCTTGTTGTGGAGCTGTCTTCTATAAGATGTTGAGCAACATCTCTGGTTCCTATCCAGTAGATGCCCATAGCATCCCGTAGTTGTGACAAACAAAAATGTTTCTTGTTATCACCAACTATTCCCTGGGGATCAAATTTACCCTAGGTTGAAAAACACTGCCTAAGAATAGTAGAACCACAAAATTCTACATTTTTTTCATGTATTATGTATATTTTTTTCAAAATGAAATAAACAAATTTCAATCTTTACTTTTGACAAATGAAGTTTTTTTCTGTAAATGTATTTTCTTTCTGAAATAAATGTTGATTTTTTTCAAAAAAACAATATCGCAGAAATCCTGTAATACTCACAAACAGCTGTCTCTTTGGCAGTAGAACAGTTTAGGTTTTGCTGATTTTTATTTCAGTTGTTGGTAACAAATTGACAGCTGCTAAATATGAACCCTGTAATATAACAAACCTTTCAAATTAACTTTCAAGCTTCAGTTGCCAATTTTTATTCTATTGTGTCATTTAGAGAGCAGATGTTTCTGACAAGTTTTCAGTGTTGTCCTAACAGAAAAAAATAGATAACTTTAAAGATAACTTTAATTCCTGTCTTTTCTTCCCTGCTCACATCT
>JAAGEH010000041.1:43222395-43248553 GCA_011751065.1 Lasiurus cinereus
ATGTACAGACTAAGAGAATAATGAATTCAAATATATTTGAATACTTTAAAATTAGAGAAATGTAATAGTCTAATAACACCGAGAATATTATTAATAGTTATTCCTAATATGCTTAAAATAATTTCAGAAGGTATTATTGACTTATCTATAATCTCAGGAGAAATTATTTCTGAAGCGTGGAGGAGCAGTCTCATCTTCTTTTTTTAATGAGATGCTTACTAGTAGTTCACTTCTGCTAACTACCAGACATTTGAAGAAGAGTGAATTGAACAGAGAATGCCTTGACAATTCACGTGTTTCAAATAAATTGTTGTAGGCCACTCTTCAAAACAACCCATGTACATTAAATGTTTTCCTCTCAGACAAGTGAAATGGGTTTTCAGAGGCTTCGTGAGCAGGAAGATAAATCTAGATAGAGTTGGAAGGGTCTTCGTTTACTTATTTCCTGTCTCTAAGGTATGTATGTCAGTAGCCCTCCCAAGGGGTAACTGGCTGTTGATGAGGTTTTAAGGTATCCAAGAATGAAGATGCTATGACCATTCCTTTTCTCATTCTTCTAATAAGGAATTGTCTCCTTAGTGGAGACTAACTTATTGTAGTATCTAATTAGATGGGTGTTTTATTCCCTGTCCCCTTTTGGCGGAGCTTAAGAAATGATCTTCTTGCTCCCAGTCTGCTCTTCAAAATCATCCTCAAGCAGCTAATGAATGCTATCAAAGTGACCCAGCTGAGTGACACTTTAACCTCTTTCTCCCATGATCAAAATCTTTCACTGATTGCCATATGTTACCATATATTTCCAACACCTGTTATAGTTGTTTTTCAGTCTGTCAGTCATAACCCTTAGTGGAACCTAAAAATATATTTGGAGAGTCCTACTGGTTTTCTAAACAAGCAAGCAAACAAACTAAACTAGAATTTATATAAAATAGAATTTAAAATAAAGCATATAGTGAGGTTATTTTTCTTGAAATATTTAATTTTAAATAATTTATACATGCATATGTTATATGTACACTAATTTCCATGTAAAATGTATTTCTTTCTATGGGTCATATTCAAGAAAAGATTTCAAAGTCTGAATACATGGCCTGATACTTAGAATGCAACCATCTCTCTTTACCTCTCCAATACCATTTACCTAGTTTAGATCTTACCTTTTAGTCATACCAAACTGGCCAACTTGCAAGATGAAGGTTGTTTTCTTTTCTTAAAACTTTTTTATTTTCCTTATGCTATCTCCCCTGCCATAAACTCAATTCCTCTTTCACCATCCACACCATTCATGTCATTTATAGTTAACATATTTTTACTTAGCTCAGATATGTACATCCCCAAGAAACTTTCCTAAAATGTTCTTTTCCCAGCAGCACAATGAGCCCCTTTCTTGAGCGCATGGCCTCTTTCCTAAACAACTTCAGTGTAGTTCAGTGATAAAGGTAATTGCCTATGTTTTGAATCCTGACTCCTCTACTACTGCCTGTGTGACTTTCAGCATGTTACTTAAGTTCTAGATGTCTGTTTCCTAATTTATATATTGAAAATAATACCAGCATCAAACCTACAGAATTGTTAATTAAATGAGTTAACGTATGTCAGGTGCACAGCCTAGAGCACTTGCTCAACAAATAATAAACAAGTATTATATTATAGTGACATGTTTGCTTTTGCCTCTGATGAACATTCTCCAAGTGAAAATTTATATTGTTTGAAGATGCCTCTGGCAAAAAAAAAAAAAAAACACAAAAAACTACTCTTCTCTGGATGCCTCAGAGCCCAGAGCCGTGAGCTGTTCATGTTGTGTTGGAAAGGGAAGTGTACAATGTTTGTTGTTGTTTTTTTTTAAACACCAGTCACCACTGGGATAAAGAAGTTGTGAAAAGAGGAGAAAATGACCACCCACTGCTTTAAAATTCATGGCAAGGGTTTTGGATGGATCAGTTGCTAAAGCAGCACCTGCAGGTCCTCTTCTGGGGCTGCATTTACATAAGTCCTGCTTGTCAACCACCCAATTCAGAGTCACTCTGTAAAATGCAGGTTTGGGCTTTTAGCTTTCCAATTTATATTATATATTACTAAACCTGCCAGCAAACATTCTTATTTAGGCTCCAGGGTCAGAAGATTCTGGCAGCCATTAAAAATGTTCCAATTGACTTGTCATCCATATGTATATGAGGGTGAGAAGAAAAAATGTAAGGTGGGGGAAAAAATCAAAGTTCCATTAATTCTATTCTTTCCCCAATAAAGGTACCAATAGATTATGTTACTCAAGTTTCCACTCTCCTCTCTACATTGATGCAACTTCAAATGCACCTTCATTATTTTCAAAGGACAGATTGTGTTGCTATCCTAATTTTAGCCAAGATAGTGTCAAGATACCTCCAGTTAGATGTACTCCTGACTTTGGTTCTTTAATTTCCCCCCAAATAGTGTAGAAGGTGGATAAATGATTGCTAAATTTGCTACTTTCCCAACTGGGCTGGTTTTAAAGCTATAATTATTAATTTTCCAGTTTTTAGAATTTCTAATGCATTTTAATGTTTGCTTTGATTTTCTCACTCATCATGGGAATCCCTGAGTCACTGTCTGCCAACACTGGACTGCTTATACCAGGTCTTAAGTCAGAGAGACAGCTTATTAAAAGATGGATTCAATTTGCACTCAAACAAAACTTTATCCCAATGTAATCAGAATAAAAAATACAAAACAAAACTTTGGAATAATGGGAACATTGAGATAAAAGCAGTGTTCTGTGGCATGTTCATTTCAAAAGAAATACTCATGGATTTTGATATGTGAGAGATCTCTAGAATTCAGCCCTCTCCAGTGGGAAGATAAATTGGACTCATTGTTGTCTCTTCCTAAGAGTGGATCAGATGTGTAATTCTGAGCAATGGGCCAGAGGCAGGTATGGCAAGACCAGTCAATAAACAGATGTGCCCTTCCTGGTTTCTATATTAGAATCATCTGGAGGGAGCTCTTATATAGCCACAATCTTAAATGGCATTCCAGGCCAGTTAACTCAGAATCTTTGAAAGGAGTGAAACACAAACATCAGAATTTGTTAAAGATCTCTAGTTAATTCCAGTATGCAATCAAGTATGAAGACCATTATTCTGTGAAGACTTAATTATTCTGAGAAGGCTGAAGTTGTCTTCAACCATGTAGCTTTTTTCTTTATGATTACACTAGAGGCCTGGTGCATGAAATTCATGCACTTAGGGTAGGGTGGGGGTGGGGCGCAGTCCTCACCCTGGCCTGTGCCCTCTTGCAGTCTGGGAGCCTTCGGGGGATGTTTGATTGCTGGGTCAGGGCTTCTGGCTGAGTGGTGCTTCCCTGGTGGGAGGTGGGAGTGCACTGACCACCAGTGGGCAGCTCCTGCATTGAATGTCTGGCCCCTGGTGGTCAGTGTGCACCATAGAAACCAGTCGTTCTGCTGTTCAGTCGATTTACATATTATTCTTTTATTATATAAGATACCACCCTGAATGCACCCTATCTTATCTGATCTCAGAAGCTAAGCAGCATTGGGCCTGGTTAATACTTGGATGGGTAAAAGAGATACTCAAAATAAGATTTGTACCCCCATGCCTTCCTAGGTAAAAGCATTTTTCAATTTCCATTGGTTCTAAACCTTGTACTTCTTGCAAATAGTACCAGATGCCTGTGTAGTAGTTGTCTTTTAAAAACATTCTAATGTCAAAGCATTTGTTGTAAATTAACAGCAATGGATGGAATCAGAACAAGATGAAATGGCCTTTACTTTTATCTTTCATGCTGAAAGAGGGGATTGCTTCATATGACAATATTTATTGCAGTGGAATTAATAAGTATAAATAAAAAGTTAGTAAAGAATGTGAAGGCGGTCTTTGTGAATTTGAAAACTAAAATACAATATAAATCAGTATATTCTAATGGGAATGAAAGTCATGAGGTTGGATAGGAGAATATGCTTTCAAGATCTATGAATTTGGCTCAGAGTGATAGTTGCAATAAGATCACATGTAAATGGGGTCTCCACATTGTCATCTTGCTAAAGAAATTGGTTCAGCAAGCAAAATCCATATGTTGGCTTCTATTTGCGCAGTGTTAGTAATGAACATTCCTAAATTAATAACAGCAGGAGCAGAACATAACATGTGTTTATGGTTGGCATATGTCAAGTGAGAGAAATACTTATTGGACTTGTTTTACATTCAGAATAATGACTCATTCGTATGAAGTTTTGATCAGATGGGAGAAACTGGGAGGTTTTTACCAACAAAAGCAAAAAGCAAGTATCAATTCTCCACTGCAAAAGAACATCTAGAAACATATAGAACGCACTTCTTTAGCTAAGTGTGAAAACAAATTGTGACACTGAGGCATAAGTAAGTTGGCCAACAAGGATCAAATATTAAAATGTGTGAGCAAAAGGAGAGAACCCAGATAATCTTCATGTTATCAAGTTGATCTGTTTCTTCCCTTGACTTTTTATCAGTTGTGGAAGCGACTTGGTTTGAGTGGGGAATTCAGATGTTACTCGTGGATAATTTAATAGAAGAAAGAATATTTTATTCTAATCTGGACTGGACTGATTGTTAACAGTAGGTAACTATTGGGGAAGTTGCCTTAGCCATGTAGCTTTGAAGTCCCATGAGGCTACAAAAATGTGGTAATTAGGTAATCTTTAGGAGTACTTAGGATACTACATTCTGTATAATTTTATTTATATATGATTAAAGTCGCCTTTTATTCAGTATTTGAAATAAACATGTCTAATTTTTAACCCAAATTAATCCTATCTAATAAAAGAGTGATATGCAAATTGACCATACCTCTGCTACACTCACAAGCCATGTCCACCAGCCACGCCCACCAGCCAATCAGAGCGAGTAGGCAAATTAACCCAACCAAGTGGGCTATGGCCACAGAGAGAACAGGAGAGACGCTTGGGTTGCCGCTGGCAATGGAGGAAGCCAAGCTTTCCCCAAAGCCTGGCTGCGAGTCCTCTGCTTAAGGCAACAAAGTTTCATTGGTTTTGTGAGCAGAAGGCTTGGCTCAGCTCCAGGCTACAAAGTTTCAGTTGTAGAAGATAAATAAATCCCAGATACCAGGGCCTCCACTTGGGTGGCTGGGGGGAATGCCTGACCTGAAAACCACCACAGGCCCCTCGCCCAGGCCACCCCATGCCCCAAGGGAACACTCACTCTGACCCAGTACACCCTTCAGAGCAAACCAGCTGGCCCCCACCCATGCACCAGGCCTCTAGCTTATCTAATAAAAGAGTAATATGCATATTGACCATCACACCAATACACAAGATGACTGTCCCCATGTGGTCAAAAGATCTGCCCCCAGGGGGACACAAGATGGCCACCACAAGATGGCCAGCAGGGGAAGGCAGTTGGCAGGGACTAGGCCTGCAAGGGAGGGCAGTGGGGGTGATCAAGCCTGCAGGGGAGGGCAGTTAGGGTTGACCATACCCGCAGGGGAGGGCAGTTAGGGGTGACCATACCCGCAGGGGAGGGCAGTTAGGGGTGACCATGCCCACAGGGTAGGGCAGTTACGGGCAAACAGGCTGGCAAGGGAGCAGTTAGTCTTTAATCAGGCTGGCAGAGTAGTGGTTAGCGGGTGATCAGACTGGCAGGCAAAAGGGGTTAGGGGCAATCAGGAAGGGAGGCAGATGAACAGTTGGGAGCCAGTAGTCCTGGATTGTGAGGGGGATATCCGACTGCCCATTAAGGCTCCATCCTACCTGGATCAGGCCTGAACGGGCAGTTGGACATCCCTCAAGGTTTCCCAGATTGAAGAGGGAGCAGGTTGGGCTGAAGGACACCCCTCACACTGTGCACGAATTTCGTGCACCAGGCCTCTAGTATTTAAATAAAAATTGACAAATGTTTTACATTTTATTTTTGAAATTATATTGCCAGAACCTGTAGGAAGGAAAAATAAAACATAACACAAATAACGAAGAAGGCTGTTGCCTAAAAGAGTAAAAGTAGCTATGATTACTAGTTTAATTAGCAGGTTGACAGTTTTAAAGAAAGGAAATTATGTGTGTGTGTCTGTATTTGTATGTGTGCCCTATGTGGGTGTGTGTGTGTAATTTTATTTAAAATAAAAATACTATTGAAAAGAATTTATGTGGAAAATGAAAAATTTGTAACAATGCTTTGAAGTGTCTTTTTTCCATGTAATGTCTAATTAAGGTTTGCAGATATCACAAGGCTAAGCGGATAGTATTAATTATTACTTGAAAATGATTTTGTATATAAAAATACATATATATAAGAAATCATCTTCTATGTTTCTTATGGGTTTGGTGCTCTTTTCATTATTTTATACTTTTATGGCCTTATCTTAATCTTCTGGTTCCCTTCCTGCCACAAAGGTTATTTCATAGTGCATTGTTGCTATTGATTTTCCTTTCTATTTCTTTCTGAGAGTAATTCTACAGAAGTTGCTGTGTAAACATCACAGGAAATAGAAGCAATCATTCTGTTTTAAGATGAAATTTTACCCTGACAATGTTTATAAGTAGAGTTTTACATTTAGGAGATTGCAAACTGTATATAAGGTTTATGAAGAGCTTCAAGAATTCATTTTCTTGGTTTGAGTTAACTTGTCAAAGAAAGCAATTTTATTTGATACAAGTGCCAGTAATAATGTTTTCTCCTTAACACCATATAAAACACTGCCTAGTTCTTATGTAGTTTATTGCCCTGAGTGATAGATCAGTTTCATGAAACCAAAACATAGAAATAAATTTGAATGAATGAAGAGCAGTTTGGGCAAAACTTTGGTCAAGATAACTAATTTGTTACTGATTTGTATGCAAAAGTTGATATCTTTAATATAAACTAACTACTGGTAATTTTCAAATCAAATGGTCAAACTAAGTCAATCTGTTACTTCCTTTTCAAGACTTTCTTCATACTTATCTCAAACATTTTCTTTGTCTTATATTATTCATACTGGATTGAATCCCAGAGTGATTTGCATAAGAAAGTTCCTTTCTTCCTTTATTTTGCAAATTTGACTGAGCAACTTCTATGTGCCTGGCACTAACCCAGGGTAAAAATAAGCAAGGTTGTTGTATTATTAGGATTCCACCATCTAGACCTTATAATTAATATTCTATAACATATTGCTGTTTGTCAAGACAGATATAGATAGATATAGATAGATATATAGATAGAGATATAGATATGTTTCAGATGCTGACCACAGAAGCAGGTTTCACCAAGAAATAAATAGTCTGGGTAGTCTGGGTCTATGAGGAAAAGTAGTTTTTCTGTAAAAATTCTCTCTATTCTCCCTCTGCTATTGTTGAGTCCTAGCCCCTCTGCCAGAGACTGAATCTCCTTGGACATTGGGTATTAGAAGATGGAAAAGACATGATAAGTCATAGGTATATAAGAGAGTCTTTAATGCAGCTTAAGTAGACATTGCTACCAAGGAGTCTTTAGATAAAAAAGTCCAGTAAAGTGGTCCTTGTTAATACAGTGGCCATACTAACAAAAATAGTCAGGACTGGATGGTTAGTAATACTTCTTTCCCATAATGCAGCCCTTAACTTAGGAGCTATATAGGAGCCAGCCTAAGCAGCCTCACATAACAGCAGCCCCTCACTGGCTGGTCAGTAACACACTTTATACTACTGAGAAAAAAGATGCTTCTCACCAAATAGTGATCTCAGTTTTTTGGGTTATAGAAGGTCATGTGGCATAGTGTATACCATGTAATTGCTGTGTCCTTGCACCTGCATATGGCAGCTTAGCCTTGAACATCCTGATTAGAATTCTCATGCTCAGATTGGCCTTGAACATCCAGTGTATACTGACTGATTAGAGTTCCCACAGATACTAAGGAAGTCATCTTAAGAAATAAGCGTAAGGATGTATCTCACCTCAGGTATATATGCAGTCCTAGTCAGCCTGATATTCTCAACATTTTTAATCCATGGCTTGAATGTGTCCATTGAATTGAGTCCCTGGAAATACCAAGCTACTCTTTGGAGAAGCATGCATTAGTCTGGAGCCAAATGATGGGAATAGGTGTATAAATTGAAATGAAATATGTTAAATCTAATTGAATTTCTGTTCATACATTGCCACAAATTCCTTGTTACCTCAGTTTCCTCATAAGTAGAATTTATTTCATAGTTTTTGTTCCCCCTAATTTACAGAGCCATTATGAAGATGAAGTAAGATAATTGTTGAAAATACTCTTTTTAAAGTTAAATTTATTATGCAGATGGATGGTGGGCGGTGTGGTGACATTAGCTGTAAAGTACCACTGAAGTACTACAGACTGTCCTGGCAGTTATGATAGATTAGGACAGATTGTGTTTCTAGGATAGGTGTATGAATTGAAATGAGACATGACAAATCTAATTGTTCTCCAGAAATACTATTACAATTGGAATTATATTCTGACCAATAACCTAATATCCAAAATTATAGGTACTATAATATATGCCATCTGTAATTAAATATTAAGTGAATTTTTCACATTAAAATAGGCCATTATTCAATTAATAGCTTTCTCTAAGAAATGGGGTATGTAATTTTAAAAAGACCAGGATGTATTCCCACACTGTTGTATTTAATATTAAAAACTATAGGGGTTTCTATAGTATAATCTTCTCAAAAATGTTTGACTTATTTTTATTAAACTAAAACAACTTGGTTGTGTTGGACATGAATCACAGAGAACACTCTGGGATTTTTTGGGTTTTTTTTTTTGGTCCACTTAATTATTTTTTGAGCAATTGTTTAAGAGATATTTAGGGTATATTAACATGCTCACATTTTCTTATTGTAAATATTCCTGAAACAAATTGCTGATTTATCTTTTTGTAACAAAATACTTTTTTCCCCTTCAGTAATAATCTATTTTGTGAGTACTAGCAATTGTATCTAACTGGATATATAAAAAATATCTTAAACCCTTGATCACGCTTTGATACTTACTGCTTCATGATATCAAAAAGCAAAGGTTGGCTTGAGCTGTAACCCAAACCCAGAGGTTATTTATTGCTGAGTTGGTTGCAGAATCTTCACAAGTCACAAATCCTGCATATTCTCTCACTTATCAGATGATAATAATGATGAAAACAATGTGTGGTGTTTTTTTTTCCTTTTGGAAACTTTGAGCATAATTGGTTGTAAAATAATGAGGACACATTTTTCAAAAACACACCAAAACTTGGACATTGAATAATTTTTTTTCTGACACAGCAGAATCATGTCACTCAATATAATTTTGCACTTCTCTCCTATATTAGTAACCAGTCAGTCACAAAGTAAAAGTTCTCATTATTTTATAACAAGGAACCACCCTTCTATCTCTCAAGATGATTTCTCTAGTTATTTGCCTCTTTGTATCTCCGCTTTCATAGCTTTTTCTTGAGGCAGAGGCTTCCAGTGAAGAACAGGGCTGCATCCTTGAATAGTTTCTTCAGCTATCAATCTTGAAGCTGCTTATTACTCAGCTTACATTTTATTTATTAAACTCGAGCTTTCATACTAGCAGTTTGAGTCTTAACTACAAATTATTTTTGAACCATTAGCTGCTTTTAAAATTTCATTCTACTTACTGAGAGACAATGTAGAAGAGTTGATTTTTTGAAATAAGTCTCTTGTTTTGAGAGTTGTTTTGGTTCTGTGGAGGTCAAAAAATACTCTGAAATTGTCCAATGACAGAATGGCACATTGATACAGTTTATAAATCCTGCCAATAATCAAGATCTGAACATTGTTATCTCGGTGAAATTCCATTATGAACAATGTCTTTTGAAACTTCAAAATAATTCACCGAAGATGGAGGGCAGAATGTTTGCCTTTGTTGGTTTTGAGGCTACTTTTGAGCAACTGCTGTCAAATTCTGTAAACACATCGAGAAGCAACTGATCAGTTTCATGACTGTGATCTTATCCAGTCTGGCCCTCTTGCTATTTCAGCAGAAGTATACAGCGTATTGTTTTAATTCTTAAAAAACAAAAAGAGACTTTCATTTCTGGCAGCAGCATTTTCTATCTCCCTGGTCAACATTGGCAGCTGTTCATTTTCTGCTTGAGTGAACTTATAGGATGGCAGTTATCTTGCATGTGATGAATGCTAGGTGATCTTTGGCTGCTCCAGCTTAGACAATTTCTGTCCCATCCCAATAAGAAAATCTTCACTATCTCCTTGGACCCCTAATAATATTTTCTAGAATCAGTTATTTCGTTTCAAATGCCAAAAAAGTCTATCATTTAATAAACAGTTGAGTCAAAATGTGGTACAGAAGGAATTGTTAACCTTTTCTATGTTAAGAATATCATGTCTCCAAACATTAGTTTTGCCCTTATTACAAACCACATTTTGCCAGTGATAGCATAAATGCTATTCTGTAAAATAATGCAGCAGAAAGCAGTCAGTGACTTAACACATAGCTTCTTGGTTTCATAACAGGAGGTCTTTGTTCTTTTCACAAGGAACTTTAGTTTTTAATTACATTAATCAATTAGACACTTCAGAGTAAACCTTTTACTTTGTAAGAAAAATCAGGATCAGGACATCAACACTCTGATCATAACGTCCAGGACCCTTTCTTCCTCTTCCAATTGTGCTAGACATCACCCTGTTCTAACATAATTTAATTTCTTCTGGTGTTTTATGAAGTAAATGCATGTAAGAGAATGCTCTGTCTATGAGTGTCAGCATATAGTGATAAATAGCTTACCTAGGAAATGTGCTATACATAAATGGATTAAAGCTGGAGAATATTTAGCTGTGCACTTTGTACTACATTCACATCCTGGTGGGCTCTGTAGAATGGTGCATAAAAATGTAGAAAGACAAATATACCAGTGGTGTAGATACCATCTATACAGATTAATTCTGAGTTCCCAGTATTAGTGACTGGTTTGTGAGAATACAGTTCTACTTCTTTGCCAGCAGTCCCTTGGTGATAACTGTTTAACAAAATGCCTACCTTTTGTGGTTTAAACATCCCCTGAATTCTTCATTTACTTCACAATCAGATGGCTCCAGTGGAAGTAAAATCAGCTCCATAGCGTGAGTGATGCCTACTGATGTTCATGAGATTGATTTCTCTGGCAACCACTTTTTTAGTAAACTTATTGGTGTGACATTGATTAATATGATTATATGGGTTTCAAGTGTCCATTTCCATGATCCATGTCTCTATATGGATCATGGAAATGGACACTTGAAACCCATATAACCTATTAACCCAAAGTCAAATCTTCAGCAATAACAAGAGATGAAATATTGTGATTAGCGACTGCATGGATAGACCTTGAGAATCAAGTCAGACAGGAAAAGTTCAGAACCATATATTTCACTCATATGTGCAATGTAAAACTGAAAGCAACAAATGAAAAAACAAGAAAAACAAACAAAAACTCATAGACACAGGCATCATTATGATGGTTACCAGAGGGAAGAGGGTGGCGGTAGTAAAGGGTAAAGAGGGAGAAATGTATAGTGATGGAAGATGAGCAGTCTATTTTAAAAATTATGTTTAACAAACAATAAATGGCCTCTTCTGTAGCACTGTCTTTCCTCTTTTCTGCTATTTTAGGCAGAAGTGCACATTGTTTAAAGGCCTCTATTTTCACTACTTAAAGCTGTGTTCTCAGGAAAAACATATTCTTAATACAAACTTGGAAAATAGGCTTTCAAGTGAGAGGTGACTGTATATACCGTGTAATTTAATCCCTCCTTGGCACATACGTGCCAAGAGAAAGGCAAATGTTGTCAGTATGCACTTTCTCTGGGTCAGCGCTCTCTGTGGACCTAGGAATTATCACATTCTTCAGAACTCAGATCAGTCCTCAGACAACAATTATAGGTCAGGCTTTGAAGTGGCATGCATATATGTATTCATTGCAAATGACAACACTTGGCTTCTGAGACTCTGATTAAACTCTGTGTCTTTTTAGCCTTTGACAGTGTGACCATTAGCATCAGGGACACTTTTTTGTTGACAGTTCTAAATCATACAATAGGCAAAGAGAAAGAGAGGCATTGTGCCAATGCTTGCAACCTTTTCAGAAAGTCATTGGTCCTCCGGGTAGCCAGGTGTATGTCTAGGGTTGGACATTTGTGCTGGAAAAGAAAGACAACCTCTACCAAATGGTGATGAGAATGACATGAGCAATTTATCTATTAGATAAACGGGACTTTATTTGTTTTTCCTTCATGTATTTGTGAAATAATACTAATAAGAGCTAACATTTATTGAGCAATGCAGCAACTGCTCTGCTTGAATAAATTAAAACAACAATAACAACAACAAGAAGAAGAACAAAAAACCAACCACTTTCACTTAAATCAACTCTATTAGCCTTGGATTTATTAATGAGGAAACTGACATGCAGGGAGGTTAAGTAACTTACCAGGTCACATAGTCAATACATGGTGGAGCCGCCTGCCTCTGAGGCACAGACTTATTATTCTATCTCAGCAAAGATCTAGTTCCAACTTAAAAAAGTATATATATATATATATTTGTTTACTACTCACCAATGCCTGATTCTCATCTGTGCTACGTTTGCTCTTTAAACATGCATCTGCTTCTGGAAGTATATTACTGAAGTGAATATGAGAATGGAGGCATTTGAAAGTCAGCGAGCACTGTTCTCCCAAATCATGACTGGAGAGCCTGTAGAACTCTGCCCCACTAGAAACAGTCTTGAATCTCAAAGGTCTCATTTCAGCCCAGGATCAATTTCACACGCAGACTCTATTTGTCAGCTAGGATTTCTTTTCCTGAAGACGAGCAGCTCCTGTGCATCCGTCAACTAGGCTTTATCCCTAAACCTGAAAACTCCCAGTGTTTTGAAAGACACCATGGGATCTCTACTTAAGACAATCATGCTTTTTGTATTTGCTTTTTCTGAAAGAATCAAGTGTGAAGTTAAAGATATTTCTCATGATAGAAACTTGCAAAGCCAAGAGTAATTGGAATGGCTTTCCCCCTAATTTTGCAAAAAGGGTTAGAGAATTAATGCAGGCATTGGGAAGTCTTTGAAAGTAAAAATTGCAAGTATATTGTAGGAATTCTGAGTTTTGCATGAGAATGGTGTTGATAATGTAGGTAAACAAGTTTTATTATTGCTGTATGTAACTTCATATTACAACCACGTCATTGAGCAGTACTAATTTTACTAACAGACCAAAGAATCACCTTCTCTCTAGATAGAACATCTATTTTCAGCTGCCCTTTTCAGCTCTCCCTTACCCTAGGGATGCAAGTGTCCAGAGATAGACCATATATAGAGAGTGCACTAAAATATTTTATTTTCAAACACAGTTATCTTGGTATTTAGTTATCTAAAAGTTTTAAGAAAAGCTATCTGGACTCTTCTACTTTGCTGGCCTTGTACCTAGTGGAAGTGTGGCTAGAGGCAATCAACTATTCATAAAATAATTTGATTAAGCCTTTTGTATTCAATGTTTTCTGAGTATTTTATTCAGTAAAAATTCATTGATAATACTACTTAAAAAGCATTGTGAGTATGGAGGATACAGTTAAACATAAGGCATGTGTCTTGTCTTCTAGGTATTTGTATTCCACTTTTGACAGTCCTCTAAAGGCACTTAGTTGAAGGAATGCAGCATCACCCCAGTTTGCTCCTAGCTGAGTGGAATTATTGCAATCTTAATAAATAGAAATTTGAATAACTGCTTGCTGAAACTCTGACCTCTAAAGAGACCAGATATGAGAAGATCTTTTATCATTTAATTGAGATATTTAGTAATATGTATAGAGTATCCACCAAACAGAGGAATCTGTGCTGAATGTTACAGGGGGAAATGTAATGAGATAGAACCAAGACAGGTGTTGTTGTTTTTTCTCAGATATTTTTTATAGAGGAACTAAACATATTTAAAAATTCATAATATAATGTAGTATAAGTAAAATGAGTATTGGAGAGTATAAATGTTAAATACATTCAAAGGAGTAATAAATTTAAAGGTTATACAAAGGCTACCCAGAAGACAGACTTAAATTATGGAGATATAGGATTTCAGGGGATGAAAAGGGTAAGGATCAGAATTTGAAACATGCATCAACAGAAGAGCATCATTCAAAAAGAACTTGATTTCTGTATACTGGCTTTTAGCTTAAATATAAAAGCTTTGTTTATTTAAACTATTTCAAACCTAAGTGTAAAAGCAATAGAAGGAAAAATTCAAGATATAACCAGCTACTTTTGCTTAATACCCTGGTTCTGTTAGGATTTAGGCTCATACAAATAGCAAAATTAGATTTCTTTCTCACTAGTTTTTACTCACTAGTGTAAAATAGCAAAATTAGATTTCTTTCTCACTAGTTTTTACTTACTAGTGTATTATTCATTCAGAACTTAATTGTGTCCAGCCCTGTGCTATGTGCTTGATATTAAGAATAGTCCTGAAGAGCAAAATAACTCAGCCCAAGGAAGACATTACCAATTCCAGTTGGGATTTGTGGATCGAGCAAGGAAAAGGCCACACAGTCCTGCTAAGGGATGTATAGACTGTACAAATGTAGTTTCAGCTCTTGGAGCTACAGTCCCCTCCATTCCAGGCACTTATACCTACTTAAAGTTTGCATGAATCTTTTTTACAATGGTGATGAGTTGAGCAAAGCTCAAATGTTTTTCAGTATATTGTAGTGTTTACTCTCATAAACATTTTGAAAGAGGTATTGGAGATAATTGTGCTTTTTACCACGAATTTGTTTTGTTTAATTTAAATACATATCACTCTACCAGATATCCGTAGGTAGAATTATGTGAAATTACTTTGTCCAAATCAGATATGCTAAGTAATTCTAAAGTGCAACGTCCAAGGGAAACCACTCTATGCTTAATGTTAAGATGTCTGAATGTCTTAAAACTCAGAGAAAATAAAATTGTATTTTTTGGAGATGGTGACATTTTTGGAGAAATATTCTCATGATAAGGTATAGCCATAAAAATGAGACCCATTTGGATTATTGGATGAGACCTCAGTGGAGAAAAAGAAATTCAAGGAAAGGAAGAGGGAGGAGTATAAGGGGTGACAATGAATTTGTTAGAAGGGTGTTACAATGCAAAGGAATGGGATACAGCAAATACACATGAGAAAATAATTACTGATGAAAAAGATATAGAATATGGAATGAGGAATTAGAAAGCTTTATTATAATACCAATCAAAAAAAGGAATAATACTTCTCTCCTATGGGTAGGCATCAGTCTGCTCAATATTTGAAGTTGTAATTGAGTCTCATTGTTCATTGACCAGATCTATTCTCATTTAGCTTCACAGCAACCTTCAGTACCAGAAAAATTATCATTTAGGAAACCTTAATGAAATGGGTGACAGTCTTTTAAATTATTTAGCATTCTGTGTATAACTCAACAAATATAGTCCTTCACAATTCTTTTTTCATTTTTAAAGAAAATGCTCCTTGTGTTCATCTGATCGTCTTTTTTTAATATCTTGTCTTGCTGCACAGCAGTACTCTCTAAACACCTTTTTAAAAAAATTATGTGACATTAGGACATATGCTGTTACAGAATTTGAAAGCTGAACCTCTAGCAAATTGAAAGTATCCCAGTTTAAACAAGATTTCTGACTTGTAACATTAAATTAAAGCTGTCTGAAAGAAAGATATTATTAAAAAATATTGTACTTTTTGTACAATATATTGCACTTTTAATGGGGCCAGAGCCACCCTATATTAAAAAGTTCCTTTAGTGAACAGTAGGACATTTCTCTTTGATTTTATTTCCTAAATCTAATTCTCTCCCTTTTTTTAATGTAGCTAAATCTAATTATTTCTCACTAATGACTAAAATGCCTTTCATACTTGTATTCTTCAGGAATATAGTAGCTCCTCCTTCCCCTGCTCCCATGGAAAACTGTTACAAACTGTAACAGGACAGTTATACCTACTAGAAACTTATTATTAAGAAAAATTAAAATTCAAGGTTTCTTCCATTCCCCCAAGTGTTGGCTAGAATATAAAGTCAGATTCCAGTCATCTTTATAATGGAGAAAATTCAATAGAGGTGTCAGGCTCCCATCAAAATTATGCAATAAAAAATATGCTATGATAATCTGCAGCTCCCATTTTTATGGATGAACTAGAGGCACTGTGCACAGATTCATGCACCGGTGGGGTCCCTTGGCATGGCCTGTAGGTTTCACTGGATCTTCATTGCAGCCCAGCCTTACCGGCCAGCTCATCGGGCTCCATCTAGCTGTCTGCATCGATCCTGCACATTATGAAGTAGTACAGGAAGTGGCAGAGGCCAGGGAGGAGCTCAAGCCCGTGCTGAGCACAGCACCAATCCTGCTCATCCCAGCCCCACTGTGCCTGCTTCTGCCACCGCCACCACTGGAGCATGTGGAAGGGAGGGTCATGTCTGCAGGAGAGGCTTGTGTCACTGCAGCTGCACTAGGCAGCTCTGAGCCCAGCATCTGGCACCTGTCTGCCAGCTGAGTGGTGCTCCCCCTGTGGGAGTACATTGACCAGCAGGAGCAGCTCTTGCATTGAGCATTTGCCCCCTGGTGGTCAGTGTATGTCATAGGTGCCAGTGCATGTCTGGTCATCCAGTCGCATAGGCTTTTATATGTATAGTTACAACCTGAGTCAGCACTCATCTCTATTTTTTAAAATGTATGTGAGTTGAGACATTATGTCCCTTTCCCTTTGGTATTTACATTTTATGACTGATCTTCCAGAGTGAAACAACATATTCTGTTTCTGAGGAGTGTGGGTAACGTTTTGCAGTGTGGAAGATAGGAAGCTGCTCTCTGGCTGACTCAAACTCAATGTATTATCGTAAAATAATATACAATCTCAACTGTATAATAATGAAGACATTATTTATATCATCAGCATATTGTATGTTGTGTGTCCCCCAAAATGTATACACACACTTTGAATAATTATGAAGGCAATTCATTTTAAAAATGGGGCTATCAGGTGTTCAATGTGTCTATATTTTGGGTGACATCTTGTATATTAGATATATAATTAATAATAATATCTGTATATGCATAGCTAATGAGTTTTCCATATTAAAAGATTTATTCCATTAAATAAGCCCTATATTTTTTGCAGGCTGATTTTCTTTCTAACATAAATTTTAACTACCAGTTGAGTAAGGAAATTTTTAAATTTTTTTAGTTATCCCTTCTTGTTTTCAGATTTAAGTCAAATGGTGTTTTCATATAAGAATCCAAAAAAAAAAAAAAATGTGGGTGAATGCTAACATATATTTTACAAATCTTTCTAGCATCTCCTTGAGCCCTTTCCTTTGTGTTTATTACCTAGAAGTCTGTTAATGACATCAAGAATGACATGAGGAAGGATTGGGCTCCAGGTGTTATCAGTATATGTAGTGATTTGACGGAGGGGAATACCCCACCTTTTTTTTTTTTAGTTTTTTTTTATTGTGTTACATGTATACATATCTCCCCATTGCCCCCCTCCCTCCCAGGCATACCCCAACCCCCCAGTGTCTATGTTCATTGGTTATGTTTATATGTATAGATACAAATCCTTTGATTGATCTCTTATCTACCCCACCTCTCCTTAATCTTCCTGCTATAATTTCACAGTCTGTTTGATGCTTTACTGTCTCTGTATCTATCCTTTTGTTCATCAGTTTACAATGTTCTCTATTATCCACAAATGAATGAGATCATGTGGTGCTTCTCCTTCACTGACTGGTTTATTTCACTAAGCATAAGGCTCTCCAGTTCCATCCAGGTTGCTGCAAATGGTAAGAGTTCCTTCTTTTTAATGGCAGCATAGAATTCCAAATTTGTGGGAGAACACTTTCTCTAACTTTCACTAGCTTGGGTAAATATAATCTACTTTCCAAGAACAAATGTTCTATGATCAAAGGAGCTCTGAGAAACTAAGTCCCACAGGGAGGGTAGAAACATATTTGGCCATATAGAATTCCAAGAAATACCATTAAAAACTAAACTTATATTAACACATTAGTTATCTAATTTCAAATCTTTTTTCCCCCTTCTATTAACATGACCTAGAATGGGTTTTCCTGTTATAAAAATATAGGATCTATTCCAACTCAAGGACATACTCTATATGGCATTTTCTACTTAGACATCTTATCCAAATATTTATGGTACAATCGAATCTAACTTAAGTGTTTTGGAAAGACGAAGTTTTATTTAATTTATGGTTAAAAGGAATCACTTAAAATATTTGTATTTTTGGGAATTACTACAAATAATTATTTCTATTGGATATTTATTATCCTAGCAAACATCTTGATAAACATCTTGATAAGGTTCTCTAACTCTAGAATTTCATTCTGTCACTGATCACTATTGCACAAATACGAAGGAAGTAGGTAGAATGCATACTTAACATATAAAAAATGTTGAAATATACTTCTACTGAACTTACTACCATAAGTTCAGTAGAAATATATTTCTAGTGAATATATTATTTTAATGTTTAATAAATTAAAATTTAGGAAAAAGTTAGTGGAAGTGTGTGTTTGTGTGTGTGTGTGTGTGTGTGTGTGTGTATGTGTGTGTGCGCGCGCGTGCGATGGCCAGTTAAGGTTTTCTTCATTGAGCTTGCAATAGGCTTCCTGTTCATCCTGTGGCACTGCTGAGTCTATTCAGTGGCCATTGAAAATCTTATCTTTGTATTGGACTGCCCAAGCATTGGATAAATGTGTGGGTCGGGGGAGCTTTATTGAAAAAAAAAAGTACCTTAAAAAATGGACATAATATAGTAATGTACTTCACAGTATTAGACTTAGTATTATCTCAAACTGTTTTTACAATAATTTTTTCCTAAGTTGTTTCAGAAGCTCTGTATATTTACTTGGAAATCCATAGTTACTAGTGTGGTTAAAACCTGTGTGGAATGAATTTGACGATCATAGTTGTGAGTTTAATTCTCTTCCCCCTCTCCTCTCATACACATATAGAGATAGCTTTTCAGTTGTTAAATATTTTTTTGACTATCCATTTCGCCAATTCTTTTTCTGACATGAGTTTATCATTAATCCAACTTTCCAAAAAGTGTTTACCAATTCTGGAAAAATGATTCAATTAGCTCCATCAGGCTATATTGTGGTCCCTAGACTATTGACAAGAATTTACTGTAAGCATATAAAATAAGGCTCACCTGTCCATAGCACCAGGAGGTAAACAGAAATTTTCCTAAGTTCTTAAATACATACAAAAAGCACCTGCCCTCTACCATAGTAGAAAATGTCTTCACTCCTCATCTATTGGATATATAATCTTAGCTCATTCATAATTCCAAAATATTTTGTTATGCTCTTTCTACATCCAATATATATTGGAGGAAGTATTGAAATGGCATGATCTGAAGCACAGTGCTTATATGATCCCTGTAGGTGGCAGTATGCGCCAAGAGCTTTTGTGTGGCACTGCTTTCCCCCCTAGCTTTCCTGTTTCTTTCAGACTGTTGTCTTGGGCAGTCAGGAAAATTCACAGGTGCCATGAACATTTAAATGGAAGAAAGAAAAGAGCAAAGATATAGCCAGAGCAAAGTGGAGCAAGGTTCAGCTAGGGCTTGAAACTGAAGGGAAAAGAACAAGCACACGTGAAGGAAGCTTACTGGCTGATGCAGTGTGTCCGCCTTAGTACTGTCTACTTAACAATAACAGAAACTGAGTATTTTGCAGATACTTTTTTCCTAACCATATCCTCCCCCAGAAACCTCCAAAATCAATGTGGCTATAATTTGAAATAAAATTCTGCTATAATTGCATTGAGATGGAAATGACAGGGAACAATTTATTTCTCACCAAAGGAACCAATATTGTATGAGTAGCTTTTGGAGGCCAACGTTTTACTTTGGAAATCTATCCTAGGGATGTAAATGGAAGAGGAGAAAAAACATATAGACATAGTTTCAGAGAATATTAAAATGTTTTTGTAAAATTCTGATGGAGTCTTGTTAAAATTGGTATCTATAGACTATAAAATCTTATTAAATTTTTATCGGAATCATGTTAAAATTAACTGTAGATTCTGTAGAGCCCTGAAATGATTTTGAAGGTTAATCAGTAAATTAAAAAGCATTGAGCCGAGACCGGTTTGACTCCGTGGATACAGCGTCGGCCTGCAGACTGAGAGGTCCCAGGTTCGATTCCGGTCGGGGGCATGTACCTTGCTTTCGGGCACATCTCCAGTGTGGGGCGTGCAAGAGGCGGGTGATTGATGTCTCTCTCTCATCGATGTTTCTGACTTTCTATCCCTCTCCCTTCCTCTCTGTAAAAAAATCAATAAAATATATTTTTAAAAAATAAAAAAATAAATAAATAAATAAAATAAAAAGCATTGACTTGGGGCAAAATACTTACACCCTAAAGTGTAATAAGCATTGACGGTCATCATTAGAGATGTTATAGTCTAGATAAGCCAAGACACCATAATGCAGTCATTATGTGATAATGAACAATGCAAGAGAGGTCTGGGTGAGTCTGTATAAAGGAGATGGACAGTAATCACTGTTCAAATCCTGAGAAGAAAGGTTGATGTGGGAAAAAGATATATGTACTAATATATATATAATATTTTAAGCAATAAAAATATTTTTAAAAATCCTGAGAAGAACAAATTACTAATTTGAAATTCAGGGTTCTAGGAGGAAGTTGGCCTTGAAGGGTGACAAGAATTGAGGTTTAAGGCATTTGAGCTGGGTAAACATGGAGTTGGAGCCGGCAGTAGTCCTGCAAACTTTAGAAAATGGGAACTAGATCTGTCTAATGAGAATGGATGGTCTGTGTCTATAAGTGGGACCATGGTTGAAACAGTCCGATAGCACCAGACTGTGGATGTTGAATGCCCGAATTAGATACAATTTTAGATGGATCATGGAGAGTCACTTAAAGCTTGTTTTGTAAGGGAGTGATATGTGAGTGGGAGATTTTTTAAAGGAAGATTAATCTGGCTATAGGGCAGTTGCACATTTGGTGCTCTCTCTCTCTCTGTCCTTAGATAATAAATGGATTTCTAAGAGTTACATAGCCTCTCCCTTGTTTGGGATCTGGGTTCATTTTAATTATACTCAAATCAACTCATATTAAATGAGTGTCTTCCAGCCAAGAGTGTCTCTAAATTTTCTTGATAGGATGATTCATTGCCTGAGTGTTCTTGTGTAGCAATAAAAGTTTTCATATTATTTAACCTAAATTCTCCCCCACTGTGCATAAGCACATCAGTTTCGGAATTCTCCTCACTAAAGAGATTAATTGGTCAATGTTCCCTGTCACATACCCTTTTATATATTTATAGATAATTATATTCTTCTTCCTGTGATGTGTTTCCTTCCTTCCTTTCATACATCTTCTAAGTTCATATTTCTTGGTTTAGTTCTCAACCGAGCATTGTATCATATTAAATGTTCCCAGGATTATGGAGAACAAAATACATTTATCATATTGGAAATGAGTATCCACTGATGCCTTTAGACAGGGAACACTCTCTTTTGTCTGTAATAGCCCTATTTCTCCCCATTCATATTTTAAAATGTTGTACTTGACACTACAGAAGCTGTCCTAAATGGTTGGATAAATACATAATGCATTGGGCCCTCTCAGAATTCCTTTAAGATGCCTAACAATATATGGTAGTATTCTTAACTTAGTGTTGCAGTGGTTATCAGATGTTATAGAAGAACTAGAGGCCTGATGCACAAAATTCATGCAAGAGTAGGCCTTCCTTCCCCCAGCTACTGGCACTGTCTTCCCTCTGGCACCCGGGACCTGGGCTTCCCTTGCAGCCCGGCTTCATCCGGAAGGTCGCCTGGAAGGATGTCCAGTCTAATTAGCATATTATGCTTTTATTATTACAAATTAGGGGCCCAGTGCATGAATTCATACACCTTGAACTGTGAGCCGTGAGGTTGTGATGGGCACAGGGGCAGGTCTCAGTTCATCCTCCGTGCTCCCACTCAGCCCCTCCCACCATGGCCCCAGGTCCCCTGTCTGCTGGAAGCCCCACTCCCTGATTGCACCTGTTGATGGTGTGAGTAGGGCTGGAACCATCAGCGGGTGCGAGCAGGTGGCTGCTGCCCAGGTCACCCCTCAGGAGTAGGGAGAGGTGGAGGAGCCCTGAGGGCCTATCGGGACCGGCGGTGTGAGCAGTGGCTCTAGCAATGGCTGCGGGTGCACATGAGGCCAGCGCCAACAGTGGTTGTCAGCATCCAGTGGGACCGTAGCACAAGGGAGAAAATAATTTTCAATAACCAGCAGAGGCTCTCCCAATGACAGTGACTGGTGCTCTGCCTTGATCTGGTGCCTCCGTTCACCTGCTTCACCATCCCACTGTGGCCAGTGCCTGCCATGTTCCACACTTTGCCTCCTGCTGCCAATGCCCACCGTTTTCTATACATGCCTCCTGTGGTCAGCACATGTCATAGCAACTGGTTGTTCAGTTGTTCTGGTTGTTCTGCCATTCAGTCTATTTGCATATTAGCCTTTTATTATAGGATGGCATAGTCAGCTTATGAAAAGGACTCCTTGATCACATGCTAAGATTCCTGAATCAGCACATTTGGAAATTGTGCTATTTGCAAAAACACCACAGCTGATGGTAATGCATTTGTTATTTGGATCATATAGATTAAAAATTCTTGTACTTATTGGTCAGGCATACCTTTTCCTTCATTGATATAAATAATTTTAATTTCAGTATTAATCATTTTAAAATAAAAAGTTCTAGGGGTGGAGTTAATCATCTCATGCTATATTTTTAAATCTATATCCTTCATTATTAGACATTAACTTTGTGCCTGATATTTTGCCATGATAAATAACTCTTGGATGGATATTCTTGCAATTTATTTTAAAAGAAAAACAAAAATTCTGCACTAGCCCAATTATTAAGAATGGCTCAATCTTATTTATTTTTTAAAATTAATTGTTGCTGAGCACCCAGTGGGACCGTAGCACATGGGTGCAAAGAATTTTCAATAATATATGTTAACACTTTCAGTTCCTGCTCCCATTTACCTATCATTAAAAAGTGTTAAATTTGGATAATAACATACTTTTTCCACAATGACTCTTTTCTGTTACTTTAAAAAGGCTCTTACAAAAGTTTTCCTTTGTACTGATAAAATTGTCTATATAATTGGTCAAGGACGGGTGAAATTAAAAACTCCCAATTACATCTAAAGTTCCACAACCATTGCCACTTGCAATTTATACCAAAACAGATGTAACTGAGATTTAATGATATTTACCAGATAGCTAGTAGTGTTTCCTTGCATTTTAAATTACATGATATTGCTGGCAAGCTACTAATTTGTCTGATATTTGATATTGAAAAGAACAGAATTTTTTGACTGCCTATCATACATTTGCTTTAACTTTGTCTAGCAAAAAGCAACTATTGAATCTAACTACTTAATCTCATTGGAGTGGGAAACTAATGAATATTTTTGATTAATGATCTGATTTTCATTATTCTAGAAGGGGTAACATTAGTTCAGGTTCATATGATGGCCTATGTATTAACTTTATTTCTCTTATGACTTTGAGAATTTTATACATTTACAAAATGGATTCTTTACCTTTGATCTTCACTCTCAGCTCTCATCTGATGTCTTTGGCCCACATTTCTAAGAACCATTCCATTTGAGAAGTCAGAATTTTATGGCTCACATTCTGTGTTATTAAACACATGTATCACTTTGGTTTTATGACAAACTAATGGGACCATTGTTCCTATTCTTCAGAAGCATGTTCTTTGGGGACCTTTTGAGTGTGGAGAAGAATGGAACAAGAAAATAAGATGGCTTTAAGTCTGATAATGAGAGGGCAGAGCTTCTTACAAGAAGGCCATTTACTGTTAAGTGTTTTAGTACACTTTAAGAAACAGTCTGAGGAATTGCCAGCCTTACTTTAATTATGACCAACATTTAAATTCTATTCAAAGTTAAAACTAATAGAGAAAGAAACAGAAGCAAAAGGTGTGTGACAGAAAATAAAACAAGGGAGTTTCATCTTCCAATAGCTGACAGAGGGCAGTGAGAAGTCTAATTCTATGTCATAGGCTTTTCTAAATTCATCTTTTTCTAACACAGATAACATTAAAGAATTAGTATTAATGTGTTTCAAATGGCTTAATGAATTACTTTTCCTTTCTTGCCCTGACCACCAAAAGTTCCTTGAAAGAGATGGAACATTACTTTTAATTTAGAGAGAATTTTAAAATCTTAGAAACCAGAATGGTTGAATTGTATACCCAATCACATCCTTCACCCCCCAATTCATTTAAGTTGAGAGATCCCTTAAATGAGGTTCTGTTTTCAAAGTCTATATCCTTAGCAAATTGTTTTTAAAATTTCAGCTACATTCATTTGGAGAAAAATGGTGAATAGGTTTTTCTGTAAGTCTTCAAGGCTGCATCTATTTTTTATGACAGCTTTTTGTTTAAAAGAGTGGTATAGTTTGGCTTAGAATTATACAAGTCCAATCAAGTAATTCAAAGTAACGTGAAAAAGTATAATGTCTCATTCTCTTTCAGAGGACAAATTAGTTTGTTTCAGGAAAAACACACACACTATAAATAGAACAACAAAACTAAGCTTTCCATTTTTCTTTTAAAAAAGTCACTTTTCATACATCCTTTCATAACGAGCCTACCATCTCTTCTACTCTCAATCAAAATCAAATCTACGTCTCTCTTCAGCTAATGAATTATGAATGGCAGGCAGTCTATTTTTTGACACAGAGAATAATTAAGAATAGATGAATTGACTAATTGAGAGCTATATTCTTAGTAGAGCACTAGTTAATAATGACTTAGAAGTTTTGTCCTGGTTCTACATTTAGAAAGAAATTAAAGTTATTACATTTCTTCTTTTTAATTTTGATTGACAGACTCAGTTGGGAAATCTAGTCACAGTCATGTAGAACAGATTCTGACTAAATCAAAAAAAGTCTGTTTGAAATTTCAATGCAAATCCACAGCAGCCCAATGACTTGATCTATCATTAAATTCTCTGGAGACTGGTCATCAAACTACCTTAATCTTCAAATACTAGTAGTAGTAGCTCAAGGTTGAGAACTAACATGTCCACAAATACTTACCAATCAACCACTCAAAAACTGTGCTTGCGAAGCACCATATAAATTATTGTTTTTCATGAATGTAGGTTTAGTTGGGTTTGGTAAACACATTTTGGCTCAAGGGAAGACAATCCAATTGGTTTGTCTCTTACCTTTCAAAGTTATTAAAACAAAATCTGCAAGTGATAGTATCATAAGTACTTTCTATTAGGTTCTGTGATGTCTATCTTTGTTTAGCAGAAATTAGAAATGTCTTGGTATTTGCAATTCCAATAGTAGAGTTAAGACTAATGAAGAAAAACAGATCCAGAGACAAAGAAAAATTATCAGACCATCAAACCTCAGAGGGAAGGTGGGGGAGGTGGGGGTAAGGAGGAGAGATCAACCAAAGGACTTGTATGCATGCATATAAGCCGAACCAATGGACACAGACAACTGGGGGGTGAGTGGGGGTGGGGGGGGGGGGTAATGGGGAAATAAGGACACATATCTAACACTTTAATCAATAAATTACAAAAAGAGTAATTGATAATTTCTTTAGATTTGAAAGGTTATTCTCTATTTTTCTTCCTAAATGTATACAAATAGAGAGTTCTATATTTATTCTGTTAGATTTTTTTCTCTCTACCAGCTGGGACCATAACAAATTAAAAAATTATTTTTTATTTATTCAATCTTCCAGACAATGCATTTTGAACAGTAATATCAATTGGATATTCACTTTGTTCATAGGATTTCATGGCTGTCATGCCAGATTAGAACAGAGGCATTTTGTTCTCTTTGCCTCAAAGTTTCAGCAAAATGCTGTAAGCAACTTTAAGGGGTACATCAAGGGCTCCTTTGCACCCTTTTCTGAGGGAGCAGGACGGGCATTAAATGTCTGTTAGAGTATGGTGTTTTACCAACCAATATGATATAAAATCAGGGTCATTTGTGATATGAGACAAAAATATTTTAACAATATTAAATGAAGCAATAATTTAGGATGCATCTGAAGGACCCATCATATTCTACCCCAAATCCAGGCTTTCTAGCAAAATAAAAGGAACTTTGAATTTAAATTCAAAGTTCCATATATATA
>JAAGEH010000041.1:43248653-43533609 GCA_011751065.1 Lasiurus cinereus
ATATATATATATATATATATATATATATATATATATATATATGATTTCTTGAATAACCTCTGAATCAACTTATTCCTAGACTTGAGAACTTTACCCACCTCATTCTGAACAATTTATTCTTCTCAGGAAATTTTATTCTTTCTATGCACACCAGTCCTACTAAACTTTATTTATGGGGGGGGGAGGGAATGCAGTATACATATATAGTTGGATGACTTTCATAATTAAGTAAATGATTTTTGAAGGAAGAGCTAAATTAGGAGATGAACTTTCTGATCATTTCTTCCTTTGACTCTTTCTCATGATGAGATATGAGAGAGAAAATTGGTCCGTGTTCTTGAGATGAAAAGTGAATAAAAATCTATTGTCTTAGAAGACTGGGAAAGTAGGAAAGTAGGGTAATTCTCTTGGTTGCATTTGTGAGCCATTTTCTTCTCACTGATATGTTTGACATCCACACAAAACATAAGACAATAGAATTGACCAAGATTAAAATGTAGGCTTTGCATTATCAGTGTTATGTCTCAATTTTCTTGCAGGAGTACTTTCTTTTCTCTCAGTAGAATTATTTGACTGTAAACCAATTAGTGAATCCATAAATATCCTTGCCTCCTACATGAAAGTTTAAAACACTACAACCAAGATAATCATAGTCTTCGCTTTGATCAGGCAGCAGTAGGCAGCTTGTTTATACTCTGTAGTTTGTAAGAAAAGGATCAATACTTGACTTTCTGCTGCAAGGTTTGGATATTGGGTTCCCCTGAAATGTCTCTTTTCTTTTCTCATCCACCTTATTACCTTATTACCACTGCTTAAGTCTCTTGTAATGACTTGTAGAAAAAATGTTTCTTACCAGCTTTTAATATTTATCACTTTATCCAATATCTAGTACAGTATCTCAGTAAATATTTATTCAACAAATGAATCAATACATCTGCTGATTACCAGGAAATCAGCATAATCTTAAATAATTGTAAGTTTGTTGCCTTGAAACTGCTAATGACAGCATTGAAATTGCAAAGAGAGCTGCATAAGAAAGGCACATTTTATTTTGGCATATCATACTTTTGCTTTTATGTCTGAAACACTCCAATGAACTAGCAGAAATTGTTGGGGGAAGGGGAAAAGAGTAGCAGAGGGTGAAGTTGCAACTGCTCAGATTTATTTTTTTTTAAAAATATTTTATTGATATATTTCTTTTTTACAGAGAGGAAGGGAGAGAGAGTTAGAAACTCCGATCAGCTGCCTCTTGCACACCCCCTACTGGGGATGTGCCACAACCAAGGTACATGCCCTTGACCGGAATCGAACCTTGGACTCTTCAGTCCGCAGGCCAATGCTCTATCCACTGAGCCAAACCGGTTTCGGCCAACTGCTCAGATTTTAAAGAATAGATTAAACATCCATCTCTTCTGGTATTTTCATGCATCAGCTATGTCAGTGGTCGGCAAACCACGGCTCATGAGCCACATGTGGCTCTTTGGTCCCTTGAGTGTGGCTCTTCCACAAAGTACCACATGCAGGCGCACATCTACAGTGTGACTGAAACTTCGTGGCCCATGCACAGAAGTTGGTTTTCAGCCTGGGTGAGTCTATTTTGAAGAAGTGGAATTAGAACACTCAAGGGACCAAAGAGCCACATGTGGCACGCTAGCTGCGGTTTGCCGACCACTAAGTTATGTTATGTCAGAGTTTCCTAATAGCTTTAGAGCTTTTAATCAATGATGAAATCACAAATGGGCAACCTAAGACTAGGTAAAACAGACTTCACTAAGTAACACTTGCAGCTAGGATTAAGAGGAGAAAGTGTGTGATAGGGGAATACAAAAAAAGCAATGAGGGTTGGTGTCAGTGCCTAACTTTTGGGACAGGGCTGGGAGTCTGCCTAAATCTGCTATTTGGCTCCTGGGATGTGTTCTTTTGGTCCCCACATTGGTGATCAACATGTGGCCTATATTTTATCAAATTTTATCCTGTAAAGCATGTTGACGGTTTTCTTAATAGAGCTTTGCTCTCTCTTTGTATTTCATGTTCTAGAACCCCATTTCATGATAAGGCACTAAGTTAATAAGGACATTTTATTCAATTCTCTACCATCTGGAGTCTTTCTGGGATCAGTTCCACATAATAGTCATGAAATGTGGTGAGGGAAGATATCTTATTTTCCCTTGGTATTCTGATATTTCTGGCTAGTTTTGATTAGTTTTGGCAGCAACATCTCAAAACATTTTTGTTCACTTTTCAAAAAAACCCTACAAAAAACAACAACAACAACAATAAAAACCACACAAAGAGAAACACAGTTCTAAGTCAACTTTAGACCATGAGCGATTTTCTTTAATTCCATTCCTCCACTTATTAATTTAATCTTGAACTACCTTGAAGAATGTGAAGTTTTTGTATCTAGGGAATCTTTGTTCAGAACATACAAGAATAGGTTTGTCAGTTTGATTCAGACTGCATGTTTAGTTACGTTCAGATAACCAGGCAAGAGAATACCTCAGCTCTTTGTATTCCTAATTAATATTTATTAGGTGTTCTGCTGCTTTGGAGTTTTTTAATTTAAAGAGAAATCCAAGATATATGCAAAGAAATGTTGTCTAGTTTTTGCTTTGACAGTTAGACAATTGACCTGGGGAAATAATTTCTCAAGACTTCAATTCCCTACCTATAAAGAGCAAATGTAATAATATGACTTCTTAACTATGTATGTAGTCATACAATTTCCCATGAGAGATCCTTTCTTCACCTGAGAACAAACAGAGGTTTTCCTTCTCCTATGTCTGTGGTTTAAATTTAGATTTAGTTTTCTAAGACACTTACTGGTTTATTCGTTTTTTTTTTTTTCTTGAATGGTCATTCTAGATCAAAATCTTCAAGTTGTTAGGATTTTGACAGATTTTTGTGCACCTAGAGGTAAGTCCATTCTGCACCATGCAGGATGGTGGAGATGATGGGTAGTGCTGGTGTCACATCTCTACTCCACCTAAATTGTTCACATAACTTATTTCCCTGGAGAATTTTCAGTGGTTGTTCTGATCTAGCAAAGTTTCTTTCATTAAGTTCTCTTTCAAACTCTTCTGGCACCCAGATTGCCCACTTTATCATCAACTTCCATACTGCAGACTGCACTGAAGCCTATATCCAGCCTAGGAACACAGGCTCTCTGTGGGCCTCAGCCCTGTCCGACAGCCACTTCTCCTACATCTTCAAGTGTTGCATGCCACATACCTGCCAGTCCAAGCCCAAGCCAGCTACTTAGGGATTTATCTTCATCTTCCCACAACAGCAATTCTCTGGTGCTTCCAGCGGATGCCTGGCCATGGGTATTAGTCTTAGATCAGCCCATATACTCCTGGTACTAATTGTCAATCTCTTCCCCTGTAATTCTCTCTCCCCACTCCTTAAGATAGCAACTTCCAAACTAAATAAATGTCATTGACCAGATTAAAAATGGGTTCCTTTTTATCCCATCAAAAGTAAACAGCATGTGGCACTTAGAAGTTGTAGAATTACAAATGGAAACAGGTAATTCTGCATCACAGTGTGTTGAGACACCGCCGCCCCCCCAAAAAAAGAACTATTCAATAAAGCTATTGGGCCCATCTAGTGTGTTTGTTTGCTTAACTGCTATTGACTGTCCCAGCAGTAAACTAACCAATATTTGCCTGGTCTTTGTTATATGCTTATTCTTTAATTTTTTTCCCCTGAATAAAGCCAGGGACATATGACTGAAAATCAGTAATTGCCAATTTCTAATTCTGACAGAAGGAGTATACTTTCTCTGGCCTTTAACAGCCCATTTAGCCTCTCCAGCTTTTACCAAAAATGTAGATAGCTGGATTAATATGAATAAAGAGCTTTAAAGATGAAAACTGCTCTGTACCCTAAATGGCAATAGAGCCTTTCTTCCTTCATTGAAGAAACATGTATTGACATTAGTGTCATAGTGTCAATTCTGTGCAGAGCACAGAGGTGTTCAAGACAAGGTCCCCATCCTGCAGAAGAGTCATTCCCATTCATTATGGTACCCAACCTCAATTGGAAGGTTTTAACTAGTTCAACACTGGGCTTGGCAAAGGATTACATGACTGAACTTGGTTACATATTGAAAATTACCAAAGAAAACTCTAATTCATTTTCCATGATAACAAACCCAAATACTACATTTCATTAGTCAGTAGTTTTCAAGCAGATAATCCTTGAAACATGAGCCTCTCATAGAATTCCAGGAAAGAGGTGTTAATGATAATTATGATACTCCAGGCAAAGAGCTGCATGAAGACCATTCTCTTGAAGATGTTTAGTGAACATGTTTACATCATTCAACACAAGCTTAGAAACACATTTTTGAAAAATTTATCTAAGTTTATACATTGAACAGTTGCTGTCAAATAATCTGAGTGTCCTGCAAAAATTGAAATGGGTTTTGGAAGTGCCCATATGATGCCTGACCATGATTTCAAGAAGGAATCAGCTTCTCTTACTTACTATGGTGCCAATAAAGACCTACTTAAGTTAAATAAATTGGCTTATGTTTATGTAGAAGATTTTTAAATTATTTTGGTTTTAAATACTGTTAGTCATTGTATCTGTAAAAGAATTGGCAGGATCCCAAGTCCTCAAATGCTCATCTAACTGCCTTCAGCAGCAGACACTCCCTTCCAGTCCTCACTTGAAGGATACATAAAGCAAGGCATCCTCAAAACTTCTGAGGATTACAAGTAGACTTGGAGACCATGATGCTGATTAGCATATAAATGATTAATAATGAAAATGATAGAGGAAGCTGAAATGTATTCAACTTAATGCTTTCCAAACCTTTTTTTTTTTAAATATATTTTATTGATTTTTCACAGAGAGGAAGGGAGAGAGATAGAAAGTTAGAAACATCGATGAGAGAGAGACATCGATCAGCCGCCTCCTGCATGTCCCCTACTGGGGATGTGCCCGCAACCAATGTACACATGCCCTTGACCGGAATCAAACCTGGGACCTTTCAGTCCACAGGCTGACGCTCTATCCACTGAGCCAAACTGGTTTCGGCCTTTTTTTTTTTTTTTTGCTTTGGCATAGTTTTCTTTTTCATTGAGGTGGCATATAGAACATATATAGCAGCATTCCTGGCAGCTCAGTTTGGGAACTGCCTAAGTAGAGGTTACTCCCCTTAATTTCTAGTAGGTGTTTTATGCCAAATCTTTTGTACTTGTTTTCCTTGAGTGGTTAGATTAGTTATTTTATTTCATTACAAAATCCCTATGTAAGTTTTAATTTTCTATAATTTTATTTTCTCTAGAAAACTGCCTTTTCAATTATATTTCAGTGGAAATGCCAAATCAGTGTACTTCTCAGCATTTTGCTTCACTGATATGCCCAATTTTAGTAAGAAAACGTATTTGAATAGTCAGAACTGTGCTCAATTTTTCAGTTTAAGCAGAGGTACAAGGAGCTTTGAACAAAGACAGCTGATTTTGCTCCCCTCTAAGTTTTGCATTATTTGATCTTTATGAGAAAATTATTTGTTATTTACGTAAATATTGCAAAACTGAGATATTCAATTAGGATAATTTCCCTGATTTGTTTAGTTTCTGTGCTATCAACTAAGACCTCATCAAAATCATGGGGTTTCCTTTGAGTTTTACCACCTTGATGATTGATTTGTTTCAATTTGGTTTGCTAATCATGATAAATTTATTCATATTTTTAAACTATTCTTATTAAGAGTGTTGAGATTTAGACAAATCATATTTTCCTAGGGTACTAGTATTGAGCATCATATTAAGTATTCAAAAAGCAGAAAGATAAAATTTACTTCAAGACTTCCATTTGATTTCCCTAGAGACAAATTGCCCACTGATTGGAGGTCCATCAGTGCAAATATTTATTGCTTAAACCCAGCTTTTCTTGCCAAAAGGCACAAGGTGGTCAAGCTTGTGTCTACATGGTTCCTAGTGTGATAGTATTAGATCGGATACTTTCAAATGCAGAAGGAAGAAGTATAACTCAACCTTGGCTAAAGCATCAGAGCAGATGTATTGGCTAATGGACTAAAGAAAGACTGAATCCAGAAAATGAAAAATGTCAACATGACTCATTGTCTCTCTCCTTCTCTTTCCCCCATATCTTCATGTTCTCATACCACCAAACTTGTATCTTCTCAGATGCGTCTTCTCCATTATGACTCCTGCCATGTACCAGACAATGTAGAGCAAAACAAATATCCAGGGTCTCATGGTAAAGCTCAACTAGCAGCTTTAGAAAATTTGATTACGCTGCCATGTTTTAAATTTCTCTCTCTTACTCGGCTAACCAAACTATTAACCATTTTACATATGGAATAGTATGCAGGAAGAAACCTCTGAAGATAGTATAAAAGAAGTCATTGAGAGAAAGAACAGTCCAATCAAGTTAGAGAAGGGCTCATGTTCACTCAATGCTACATCAAGCCAAGCTGAAAACCGCTCCTTTTTCTGATGACTCTCTTTCTTTTCCTTCTTATTTTATCTGACTTTTATTATACCTAGATGAAAATCTGAGGATTATTTTGCTATGACTTAAGCCTTAGGGGCTATTTTTGATATGTTCAAAAACAAAGTAGCATGAAGGCTTTCATATGTTTGCTTCCTCATTATTCTACAGCAGTCATAGGAGTTCCTGCTCTTTGCTGCCTTCCAGTTCTTGCATCTCCTATATTGAACGATAAGTGATGAGATGTACAGTGAATTATCTAGAAAGATTATTTAAAACAGTAACCTATTGCCAGTTTTCTGTGGAACACTGATGATGACATGAAAAAGCTGAGAAGATATTGGTTAATCTCAAAAAGCCTAAGTCCCAGTAAGTTGACAAACTAGGGAGAATTACTATATTTGAAATTAAAATGTTTTCACAAATCCTATTTCAAGAGACAAAAATATTCCCACACCCTTTAGAAGCAGCATTTTTTTTTTAGGTCATTTGTGGATTTAATAATGCTTTGAGGGTTTTTTATTTAAATTACAGCAGTGTTGGGTGCAAAAGTGGAGTATTAAGTAAATAACATGTTTCTATTTGTTTGCTTTGCCTTGCTCTTTTAAGGTCCCCTCATGCCCTAGCTGATATTGCTAATGTCATATATTCAGTTGATAGGCTCTGATTCACATTATCTTTCCAGTGGATGGGGGGACTGGAAGTACTAGGGAACTGCAAAGCAGAGCTACGAAATTTATATTTCCTGCTAATCATTTCAACTTCTGGCAGACAGCCTAATTGCAAGCACAAAGAAGATGCTCACGAGAATCATGGTCCTATAACTTATACGGTGACTCTCAATAAGATACATGGCTTGTGAAAGCTCTTGGCTTATTGGGAGAGTAAATATTGTTGCAGCTCGAATTTCCCAATGCTGTTTCCAATTCAGGATTTATTAAATATAATTTAATGAAATGTATAATTTAAAGAGATGAGGCAAAATGTGATTAGTAGTTTCCCATATATATATATATATATATATATATATGTATATATTGGACAGGCAGCAATGCATAAGGTCTTTAAAAGACCGAAAACTAATCTAGGGCATTTTCTATGCATAGTTTTCATTAACGTTAATGGTTTTTTTGGAGGGGGCATAGTTTCAATTAATGTTAATGAGAGGCCATCTTCAAAAAAAGAAAAGAAAAGAAAAGGTAAAATATAAAAATAAGAAAACTCTATATGCTTCAAGTATTTGCTGATGTAGGCTGAGAATGAATGTTTAATAATAAAGTATACTGACTCTAAAGAGGGAGAATTATTCACCTTCTATTTTTGTTTTCATTAGATCTTAACTTTTATAAAGTACTATATTCTGAAAATTTGCAGAAAATGCAGATATATCAGTTGTATCAGCAGTATTAATCATTTGCTCAGCCAAAGATATCCTACATTTAGTATATTGCAAGAAGACTTTTCTGTTATCTGCCAAATTGAACTTGAAGCTACCACTTAAACAGAGCATATGTTGTAAGTGATGGAACAATGATTAACTATGTAAGAAGGTGAATTACAGACAGAAAAAAAGTCAGGAAAGGTTGGTTGTTGTTGTTGTTTTACATTTCGTCAAGGCTAATCAAACATTTGCAGAGAAAGAGCCATGCTCTAATATGTACTGCTCAATATGTCAATTTTATATTAAAATTGTAGTCTGAAAAGGGCATATATTTAAAACCCTAGCCAGAGGCAGCAAATTAGTAGTCAGTTTAGGAGCTAAAATAGGGGAAATAAGTTTTTATTCTTAATACTGTAATTTCCCTTTCTTTGTTATTGTTCTTTTGCTTTGTTCTCTTTCTATGGCCTCTGGAATAGAGCAGCATAGCATTTCCTACTGCAGTAAACAGGCCACTCATAATTTTCCAGAACAGAGAGCTATCTTTTGTTAAAAAGTCTTAGTTAGGATATACCACAGAAAAGCAAAGCAAAATGATAAATAATGTGAACTTCTTCAAAAAGGTCACTTCCAAAAAATACCCAGGTTCTTTCCTATTACCCTGGCATGGGTGTGAGCATGGGTATGTGTGTGCTTTCAACTCTGTGAACATCTTTTTCTTTATTGCTAATTTCTGTTCTCATCTCCAACGTGGTATGCATGTTCCCAGATCAGCATACAGAATGTCATTAACTTTAAAGTTTAACTGTAACCAACACTATTAATATTAAAGCCAGATTCTTGAGTTAATATGTTTTTATGCAAAAAAGACATGATTTTTTCCTTGCTCTCTTGTCACTGGGTTGTCCCAGTTTTGTCTTTTCAGTTTCTGGCTCAGTCTGAAAAAAAAAATCTTGAAAGAGAAATAGCAAGATCCCTTTTATCCCCGGGATTTCATATCCTATCAGCACCTCTTTCTGGTGCAAGGCTGGATGTCAAATCTTATATACTTAAAGGCACATGGGAAGGAAAACTTGGGAAATATATGTCCGTGGCATTAAGAGATTTTTAGATGGAAAAAGAAGATAATGTATATTTTATTCAAGTGTGCTAATTTTACATTCAAATGCCACTACTGAAATTTAGGACTGCTGAGAATCGACATTATGATTTGATGGTTAATGTTGTTGCCACATTTTCAATAAATCACCCATTAATTTTAGGACTTATATAATCACTGGTATGATGCTGGATGTTCAGAAAAATATAAGGAAGAAGAGACAGTTCAAAAAATAGGAGAGCTTACTTAAATACAAGACAAGTAACAACAGAGAAGGAGTTTTTAATGTTGTGGACAATAAATGTTTGATTGATGAATGTATGAGGAGTTATAAATCAATAATTGAGTAAACTCCAATGGGCTAAGGCAATGGTTGGCAAACCGCTGCTCGAGAGCCACATGCAGCTCTTTGGCCCCTTGAGTGTGCTCTTCCACAAAATACTACGGCCTGGGAGAGTCTGTTTTGAAGAAGTGGCATTAGAAGAAGTTTAAGTTTAAAAAATTTGGCTTTCAAAAGAAATTTCAATCATTGTACTGTGCATATTTGGCTCTGTTGTCTAATGAGTTTGCCGACCACTGGGCTAAGGGATTTCTGATTGCTGCATTCACAGCAAGAGATTATGAGGGGATCTTTGAGGAATGTTTTAAGATTAAAATTGAGGTAGTAAAAAGGACAGATCCTTTACACACATTTTAAGTTAATACATGAAACAATTTTAAATAGTAATATGTATAAATCTATAAGGCATTCTAGAAAAGGAAAACTTTAAGGAGAAAAAATCTGATGATCGGTTATAAAAGACTAGTGAGGGAGGAGGGGATTCACCATACTGGGACACAGCAGAACTTTTGGACTGATGGGATTGTTTTATATCTGGGTTGCCATGCTCATTTGTCAAAACTTACCAAACTATATGTTTTAAAAAGAGTATTTTCCTGTATGTAAATTATATCTTTATTGTGTGAGATACTGTGGCTATAAGAGGGGACATCTGCCTTAAAAGAACATATACTTTAATTTTTTTAAATTGATTGAAATTAATTTGCATGGGTATTGTAACAAAGGGAAATAACAATAACTTGAGATTTAGGCACGCTGGATTCTTTTGCTCCTTTGTTAGATGAATCACTTAATCTTTGTCTGCCTGTTTTTTTATACAGTAAAGTAAGAAAAGTGCCCAGTGGATGAATTTTGAGTTCACTTTCAGTTCTAAAGATTCATAGTTCTATTGTTTTGTTCTGGTTTCATGTGTTAACAGTAGGAAGAGGTAGACTTTCTTGAGAAGATCCCTATATTCTATATTGAAATAACATATAGTATATGAAAATGATGTTCAGAGTTCCAGGAAATGTAAACACAACAGAACTTTGGAATTCTATTCTGAGTTTTAGTTGCTGATCTAAGGCAATTCTGACAAATTTAGGAGTATAGAATTTAGTTAGAAAAATAATGCATCCAATATTTTTTTTAAGGTCAACAGTGGCCATCAATGTCAATTCCCAGTCCACCTTCATGTTCCACTAGTAACATTTTACATGGTTGATCATTTTTCTCCTCAAAACACTGTTTAGTTGGTTTCTAGAACCACACACTCTGATTGCTTCTTAACAGTCCCCTTTGCTGGTTCCTCTTCATCTCCCTGATTATTAATTATTAGAGGCCAGTCCTGGGCTTCTTTCTTTTCCATCTATACTCACTCCCCTAGAGTGCCATTCGTAGGTAATACTTGCAAACTATCTCCAGATTCTAAACTCATATTTCCAGTTTACTTCCCAATCTTGTACAAACTTTAGTGGTCCAATCTTATATCTATAAAATATATTTATGATATTCATCTCAAAAGATGGCACTTATAATTTCTGATGCTTTTCTGAAAAAGCCTTATTGAGTCTTTTCTTTATCCAGCACCTCACATTCAATCTAGCAGCAAATCTTATAGGGTCTACCTTAATATGATTTGATTATACTTTAAATGTAATTGGAGTTGAACCACTTCCCACTTTTTCACTAGCCTACTAATTGTTCTCTGCATTTTAATCAATTCCCATAGAAGCTGAGAATGATCTTTTAAAAATAAATCAGAGTATATCAATTGTCTGCTTAGAATCACTTATATCACCATTCCCCATATCACCAGAGTAGAATCCAAAATTTTTCCACTGAACTATAAGTTCCTATATGATCTTATGATCTTCCTTCTTCCACACACACATACATATTTCTTTACTTCTTTTTTTTTAATTGAGTTTATTGGGATGACATTGGTTAATAAAATTATATGTTTCAGGTGTGAAATTCTATAATACATTATCTGTATATTTTATTGTGTATTTATCACCCTAAGACAAGTCTCCTTCCACAATGTATCCCTATACCTTCCTCCACCTCCCCCCTCCCACCTGTTTACTTGTTATTTTAGTCACACTGGCCTCCTGAAATACGTCACATTCCCCTCTGCCTCTGAGCCCTTGTTTCCTGAGTCCAGAACACTTATTTTCAAGACAATCATGTGGTTCTTTAATCACTTTTGATATTATAAGGCCATCTTTTTGGTGAGGTCTTCTTTTGCCACTATCATTTTCATGGTCACCCACTCACACTTCCTTCTTCCTTTTCTCCTTTCTTGTTTTCCTCTCTAAGTTATTTTCTGTTTCCCCATTCTAGAATAAAAGTTTTAGGAAGGCAGAGGTTTTGGGGTGTGTGTGCATGTGTCCCATGTTTGGAAAGAAAAGCCTGATTCCCATCCCTGGGGATTAGAAAGGAATCTTTGTCCTACCAAACACTGGAGAGCACATCTGGAACAAGCAATGGGCTGCTAGTTGTTTCTATGCACATTTCTTCTATTTGAGCAGGTTCTGTCACATGAGATTAAAATGCCTTCCCAACAAACACAAAGAACAAAGCCCCATGTTTTGTGAAAAAAAGCAAGTGAGGATTGGATTACAGTTCATGTGGGTGATCTCTTTAGCACAGGACACTGGAAAAATCTTGTCAGTAAGCTTGAAATAATTAGTATAGTGAAGTATCAAACAATGCTGAGGACCTCATTAATAAGACTCCTTAGGGAGGGAGTTTTACTTGGAAAAATTAGCCTTTTCTCCCACAAAGCACTGAAAAAGCATCCTCTAGCTTGGAGCTGAGCTTCTCCACTATCACATCTGGCAACAGAAAAGGAGATACTTTGATTCATTGTCACATTCAGATAAGTGAAGAAAGAAGCTTCTCAACAAGTGTGAATAGATTTTGGTAAACAAGTAGAATTTTTTTTGAGGGGTTATTTAAACAGAAAATGTATCCGCTCTCTTGGCCCGTGTCTGTCTAGATTTGAAGGACTGCTTTCACTTGTGTTCAGCAGACTTTTTTTAATGAAGATTCAGTGACTGTACTTCTTCCTCTTCAAAGGCATCTGAAGAGATTTTCTAAAGAAAATTGCCTTCGCAGACTGTGTTTATATAATAGGTGTGTCTCCATTCCCATCCGTGTTGTTACATATTGCATTGTAAATAACCCATAGCTATATTGACCTTTGGACATCTTTAGGAAAGGGCCAATGTTTGTGATTTACTTTATACTTGCTTTAAGTACATCAATAATTCAGTCTCAGTAAGTCTTAAAAGTAAAGCATTAGAATGTTTCTTCCTTCTCAGTCAAAAAGATAATCATTTATATCCCTCAGTTTCGCACCTTACATTATACTCTCATGGATAAAAAGCTTTTATTGTGAGCTGTGCAATGCAATGTTTAAGGTACTTTGAAATAAAGAAGGTTTTAATCCAAGTTCTACCACTGGTTAGCTGTATCATCTTTGCTAAATTCTCTGTGACTTAGTTTCATCATCTGTAAAATGAAGATCATTACATTGTCATTTCAAGTTATTGTGAAGGTTAAATGAGATGAGTATAATGCTTAAAACAGGTCTTTCATATGTTAAATGTTAATAAATGTTAATTCCTGTTATTATCACACTCTAATTTCAAGTATCAGCGTTTAATCAAAGCCACGCTAAGTCAATGGATCTGAAATCATCAGTAGCTTAGTCAAAATTTCTTTAAAATGCTTTAATGAAAATAAAGGATTGTGGCATCAGTGATTACAACAGTGAAAAGTGTTTTTTATCTTTTTAACAGTATATAGGACTAGTTTTTAGATCTTGCCCTGAATCTGTGTTATACTATATTCCAAATAGGAAGCAATATTAAAAAGTATATGTTATTACCAAATAAATCAATTCAATAACTTTATTGAGTTACCTGCTTTAATAAAATATATATTCATGTTTAAACAATAACTAGACTGTGGGAATGGATTAGTCTACTTTCCTCTCAATGCGGTCACATTCACCTCCTCTTAATATAGCACAGTACCTATTTTAAAAAGCAATTATTTTTAAAAGTTATGAGCATGAATTTAAATTAATAAGTTAGCCTGAAAAACAAACTGTAAATAGTATTGTGATTAATACTTTTTAATATATACCATATATCATATTTATTTTTTATTTTTATTTTATTGATTTTTTTACAGAGAGGAAGAGTGATAGAGAGCCAGAAACACCAATGAGAGAGAAACATCGACCAGCTGCCTCCTACACACCCCCTACTGGGGATGTGCCCACAACCAGGGTACATAACCTTGACTAGAATCGAACCTGGGACCCTTCAGTCCACAGGCCTATGATCTATCCACTGTGCCAAACCAGTTAGGGCCATAGTTAGTTTTTAAGCTTGAAATTTTATTGATGTTTTCCTTCACATAATATATTTAGTTTGAAAGCATTCTACAAATCAGAATGTACTAAGGCTGCATTTAAGTAAGGAACAGAGAAAGTAAGAATAATTTAAGCATAACATCACATTGTCTTTTTGTTTACTCTTATAGATTGGCTTCTTGATCAACAATAGAACCAAAATTTAACACCTGCTACAAGCAGAACTAAGTGGATGCACATGTTAAAAATATAACAGATTCTTGTTTTCATTAAACCAAAAACATGTTTCAAAAAAAAACACACACACAATAAAACTCAGGAAAGTTTCTTTTTTTTTCCTTTTTTAAAAAAATATATTTTATTGATTTTTTACAGAGAGGAAGGAAGAGGGATAGAGAGTTAGAAACATAAATGAGAGAGAGACATCAATCAGCCGCCTCCTGCACGCCCCCTACTGGGGATGTGCCCGCAACCAAGGTACATGCCCTTGACCAGAATCGAACCCGGGACCTTTCAGTCCGCAGGCTGACGCTCTATCCACTGAGCCAAACCGGTTTCGGCAGGAAAGTTTCTTTTTGTGAGATATTGCAAATGCATACTTTTTGTCATTCTTCTTGAATGCCGGTGTAATAGATAAAGAGAGCAAAACTGAAATATAAAAATGAATCAAGCAAATATAGGAAAATGACACTAAGCCAGATAGGTGAGGTGGCAATTGCAAGAACTGATACATGAACTAAAAGGTTCATATACATATATCTATATATGTTAGTATCTTTTGCCCTGTTAGTTGAATTAGGATTTTAACCCCAAATCTCTTGAGCTAAGATTATGCTCTTTTACTTTATTTTTCCATTCAATCTGCAATAGACACTTTCTGTATTTTGCAATCAAATCGTTGAATTTTAAAAAATGAATCTCCTTTTTCAACTTTTTTTATTCATTGTAAGGTGTGAATCTCTGATCCCTGTCTTGGCCTTTATACCTGACAAGGGAAGCTTCGATAAAACATAAGAGGAACCTGTAATTTCTTTTGGGATGGGGGGTTCAGGAGGATTTGCATCCACACTTAATTGTGACTTCAGCTCCTCTTTGCCACATGAAAGAAGGCCCTAAAATGTTTCTTTTTGCATCGACCAAGAAAAGTATCCCATAAGAAAAATCAATATTTTTTTTTCTTATAAAAAAAAGATTTTCGACACATTTTGAATTCCAAAAAACAAACAAATCTGTAATGTTCAGAAATTCTGAAAATACATCCCTTAGAAATAAGCCGGTGCAGTGGCTGCTTCTCAGATGCTAAATTTCAAATTAATCTATGGGAAAATTTTGACTGGGATCAGGTGAGCAGCATGAAGCTCTTAGTATTATAGAGACAGGAGGCATCTGCTCTAAGCCTGATGTTAAATCTAAATCGAGAGCTTTTCAGAAAATCTGCAAGACCTACTGCAAAAGGACAGGTAAGCATGTCCTTTTTTGAGATGAACAAGAACTTTCTCCAAACAAAAATGAACCTGGCCTTACTAGTAAGTGCAGAGGTAATGCAGACTTATGTGCAAAGAAATTCTCCTGGTGAAGTAAAATGTATTCCAGACTTATTGTTCGCAGAAAGCTTTGACTGATATCTGTCCTTGATTATATCATGGTCCTTTTACAGCAATGGCAGCAAAAGCCTAACCTCTGACAGACTTGGTAATATTAAGGCCGTAGAGAGCCCCAATTCACTACTACAGTTTCTAAGGAGAGTTACGGAGTCCGCTTTTAAATTAAAAAAACAAAATCAAATACAGAGCCATGCTATCTGTTTTTGTTGCAGTTTTTTTTTTTAATCTTTATTGCTGAAACTATTACACATGTCCTCTTTCTTTCATCCCTTGACCCCTTCTAACCTCCCACCTGCACCCCAGGCCTTTATCACACTACTGTCTGTGCCCCTGGGTAGTACATGCATGCATTCAAGATCTTTGGTTGATCTCTTCCCATCTACTCCCATCTTGCATTACTTCTAAAAGCTAGAGAAAGGAAATTTTTCTTTAGAAGAAATAATCTTTCTTACAATTTTTCTCCAGGGGAGAAATTCAATGATTAAAGTGTCATAGTCAAATTGCTATTCTGATTTTTGCCTAAAAAATAAGTACTTAATATGTCTAGTCTATAATCTTTAGAAACTATAACAAGGAGAAAAAACTACCATATAATTTACATTCATTTTATTTAAAGATTTCTTAGACAGATTGATCCTATCCATAAAACTTTTAAACAGTCTCTCGGATGACTTACAAAGTTTGAGAATCGCTGATCTACCATCTTTTTTTTTTCCAGGTTTTTTTTTTTTACACTAAGGTACACATTCTCTTAAGCATAACACTAGATTTACTTCTGCATTGACCCATAAATACCATTACCTCTATGTTAATTTGCTAAACCACAGCCACTCTTTTGGAAGGTGGCTAGCCTGGTGCAGAGCTCCTACAATAGAAGAAAGAGCAACTACATCTTTATTTAATTTCTTTCCAATGTACACTTATAACAAAAAACCTGCTAATTCTGTAAAGTCTAGACAATACCATAAAAAAGTAATTATATTAAATTTCTTAGCAATAAAGGCCTTGCACCAATTCTAGTACTTTTCACAATGGGAATGCTGGCGAGTATATTTTATATATTTTTGCAACAATCTTGTCAAATTTTATCGTGAAAATAATTTGTTTTGTCCTGACAGCTTGAAGCTTGATGATTTGGCTCTCTGAATTGGTAGACGTACTCACTGAAAGTCTTTTTTGGTGGCTGTGTGAAGACATGCAGACTAATCTATTGCTTATAAGACTATTAAAGCAGATTGTGGGTTTTTTTTGTGTGTGTGTTTTTTGAAAGAAGGTGTAATTGTGTAATACTTGCTCCTACAATTTACCTTTACTTTGCTATTTGTCAGTTCTATATTACACTAGAGGCCCGGTGCACGAAATTTGTGCATGGGGGGGGTGTCCTTCAGCCCAGCCTGCTCCCTCTCCAATCTGGGACCCCTTGAGGGATGTCCGACTGCCCTCTCAAAATCCAGGACTGCGGGCTCCCAACTGCTCACCTGCCTGCCTTCTGATTGCCCCTAATCATTTCTGCCTGCCAGCCTGATCACCCACTAACTACTCCTCTGCCAGCCTGATTGATGCTTAACTGCTTCCCTGCCAGCCTGTTTGCCCCTAATTGGTCACCCCTAACTGCCCTCCCTTGTAGCACTGGTCATCCCTAATTGCCCTCCCCTGCAGGCTTGATCACCCCCAACTGCCCCCCCTTGCAGGACTGGTCCCTCCCAACTACCCTCTCCTGATGGCCATCTTGTGGTGGCCATCTTATGTCCACATGGAGGGAGGATCTTTTGACTACATGGGGGTAATTATCTTGTGTGTTGGAGTGATGGTCAACCTGTATATTACTATTTTATTAGATAGGATAGAGGCTTGGTGCACAGGTGGAGGCCAGCTTGTTTGCCCTGAAGGATGTCTCAGATCAGGTGGGGTTCCCTTGGGGCATGGGGTGGCCTGGGCGAGGGACCTGTGATGGTTTGCAGGGTGGCCACACCCCTGAGACACCCAAGCAGAGGCCCTGGTGTCTGGGACTTATTTATCTTCTACAATAGAAACTTGGTATCCTGGAGCAGAGCCAAGCCTTCTGCTAGCACAGCCATTGAAACTTTGTTGCCTTAACTGGAGGCCAAGCCCAGCCAGGGTGTGCAGAAAGCTTGGCTTTCTCCATCGCCGGGGGCAACCCAAGCCTCCCTTCTGCTCTCCCTGTGGCCATAGCCATCTTGGTTTGGTTAATTTGATTGGTCAGTGGGCATGGCTTGTGGGTGTGGCAGAAGCATGATCAATTTGCATATTACCCTTTTATTAGATAGGATACTTTATTAAAAATGTGTTTTAAACATTGCCTTTTAGCCAAAACCAGTTTGGCTCAGTGGATAGAGCATCGGTCTGCGGACTGAAAGTTCCCAGGTTCGATTCCGGTCAAGGGCATGTACCTTGGTTGTGGGCACATCCCCAGTAGGGGGCGTGCAAGAGGCGGCTGATTGGTGTCTCTCTCTCATCGATGTTTCTAATTATCCCTCTCTCTTCCTCTCTGTAAAAATTCAATAAAATATATTTAAACATTGCCTTTTACCTTTAGACTCAAATATATGCTGCATGCAAATGCTACTTTTGCTTATCCACAGTTTATACCTAGATTTAAATTATGAATTTAGGAGCAAGGTATGAAAAATCTTCCTCCTAGCTCTCTTTATTGCCATTTTCCTTTACCTCTGGGTTAAAGAATTTTCATGGGGAGCCTTACTAATTTTGTAATTCAAAAGTTGCTATTATTATGCACAACATTGTTGAAGATTTTACAGAGTGAAGTTTTTGTTTTATGATCCTCACTTTTCAATGTGAAAGCAGCAGGATATGGGTTGAAAATGTTTCAAAGTGTATCTGCTTTCAGTTCTTATTTTCTTGCCCAGATTCTGATAAAAACCACCACAACCACACGTTTTTTGTTGTGCGTCCACTTCTCCCTTTATTCCCAAGGGTCTCCATGAACACACACTAGGAACACTCATGCACACGTGCACAGAGGCAATTTCTGTTTTTTGGTTTTTTTTTGTGACAGTTCAGAAAATAATGAAAATAGTTCACTTCTGTTGGCATCTCACTGCCTCCCTCTAACTCCCTCCACCACCCCTTTCAATACTAGAAAGATACAGGGATTTTTAAGTCACTTTTCATAGGATGCATCACAGGGAAAGGAGTAGCACCAAACCAGAGATGTTGACGAAAATCTAGTCTTAATCAATGGTATTAGCTAAGTCCTGTATTTGAGAAAAGGCTGTTAACCCTCCTACTACAACATGCTTTAAATTGTTGTTAACTTGATCTTCCTGAACATATTTAGAAATGTCCATTTCAAGAATGTGGCTTGGAGGAGGAGAATTTTGCCTGTTCCTCAGAAGAGGAGAAGGGGTATGGAAGGAGCAAAGGTTTTCCTTGTTTCATTCAGGACCCACATCTGTGGGTATTCCAGCACTTCCCTTTTAGATATGCAAAGCAATTTGGGTAGATTATTTTGAGAATCCTTCTGAATGTCCTTTTTCAGTAGTGATTTGACCCCATCAAAAATCTCCAGATTGTTTGGAAAATGCTTTCTAAGTCTAATCTTAGACTTTCATCTTTGAATATATGATGATTTCTTTTCAATGCATATTTTTTACCACTTCCTTCTGTAAACATAGACAAAGCCTTTAATTAATAATTTATTGTGTTTCTTTCTGCTGGCTTAACACTTAGGTTGCATTCCTAATTGCCCCTATGAGGTTCAGGTAATAACTTTAACTTTTGTGAGTTTTCCCAGCATCCCAAAGTCATTTATTAGAGCCTGCAATATTGTGTCATAAATCTTTCCAATAAACTTCAATTGCTGTATTCAAGCCAGTGAAAGATCAACAAAAATTGTTAGCTGTTTACAGTACTCCAGCAAGTGGTGCAAGGAATTATTCCTTCAGTCTGCAATGCATTTTGCCTTGTATTAAAAAGTCAGTCTCAGGACATTTCAAGCTTTGTCTTCAGACACCTTTGAAAAGGTTCAAAAAATCAATTAGGAAAAAAAAAAGTAACTACTAGTATTAAAAAGATAGCAAATGTAATTGCTTAGCCCCAACATTGACCCTGTAAAATTATTTCTCCTTATTAAGCCTTCTTAATAAGACATACTGCTCATAAAGTGAACATTAATACACACACACACACATAATTCTGATGTAACAAAAAGACTATTGCCTCTATTCATATTGGTAATACAATAGCTATTTTGAAGATCTATAAAATAAAAATAAATGAGGCATACAACTGTCAGAGATTATGATATTTCCAGAAACAAATCTGACTTTTCCCACCTGATTTGCTCCTTTTGTTGTGTTTCTCCACCTGAGTTTTTTGCAGGTGGCATAAAGTAGTGATTAACCCCAGCCTGTGCACACAAACAGGCTGGGTTTCATATCTTGAATATGCCCCACATTAGATGTGTGAATGGGAGAAAGTTATTGACCATACGTCTCAGGCCATAAACAAAATGGAGATAATGATGGTACTTCCTTTCTTGGGTGGTTGTGGGGATTAAGTGAGAAAGTGCACATAAACTGAGATGACCAGGCCAGGATGAGTATGAGAGAGCCAGGAATATTTACTCTTGTTGGTATTCTGTCAGCTTGAGTGAACTCCTGGGTACCCTGAGGAATGTGTTTCCTTTATGATCTACTGTGCTTTTGTTTTTAAAATCAGTGTGTGTGTGTTTGTGTTTGTGTGTTTAATAGACTTGGTTTTGTAGAAAAGTTTTAAGTTCACAGCAAAATTGAATGGAAGATACAAATATACCCCATATAGTCTTTACATTAGGGTTGACTCTTGGTGATGTACATTCTGTTGGGGTTTGACAAATGTATAAAGACATGTATCCACTGTTATAATATCATTCAAAGTACTTTCACTGCCTTAAAAATCCTCTGTGTTCTGCCTATTTATCTCCCCCTCATTCTCAACTTCTGGCAACCCTTGATTCTCTTATTGTCTCCATAGTTTAATCTTTGAAATGTGCTATCCTTGGAATAATACACTATGCAGTTTTTCAGATTGATTTCTATCACTCACGAATGTGAATTTAAGGTTCTTCCATGTCCTTTATCACTCAATAGCGTATTTCCTTTTAGCAATGAGTAATATTTCATTGTCTTGGTGGATCACAGTTTATCTCTTCACCTACTGAAGAAGATACTGGTTGTTTCCAAGCTCTGACAGTTATAAATAGAGCTGCTACAAACATCTGTGTGTAGTTTTCTTTTTTGTACAAACATACATTTTCAATTTTTTTGGTTAAGTACCAAACAGCACAATCGCTGGGTTACATGGTAAGACTATGTTTAGTTTTGTAAGAAGCTGTCAAACTGTCTACCAAAGTGACTGTTCATTTCACATTCCCACTAGCAGAACCAGCACTCCTGTGGCTCCACGTTCCGGGTAGGATCTGCTGCCATAGGTGTGGTGGAATTTTGCCATTCTATTAAATGTGTAGTGGCATCTCATTGTTCTTTTAATTTGCAATACCCTAGTGACATACGATGTTTTGGGTCTTCTTATATGATTATTTGCCATCTGTATATCTTCTTTCGTGTGGGAGGTGTCTGTGCGAGTCTTTGATATATTTTATAATGTGGTAGTTTGTTTTCATATTGACGAATTTTAATAGTTTATTGAATATTTTGGGTAAAATGGGCTTATCAGATATGTCTTTTTGAATTGTAAAATAGATATCTTTGACAGCTTTAATGGGTAATTGTTTTTGAAGTTAGAGGGTGGGAGTGTTCATATTTTACTTCCATGGACAAATAAAACCACCATCAATAGTGAAAAAATTACACTATTTTATTCAAAAATATTTTGAGTATTGAGGCATTGTGTAACAGCCACAGATCAACTTGACATAGATGGACTCAAAAGCCTGATAGGAAGAATCATATGCACAAATCATCATTGTGCATGGTAAATATTTATACATAGTAAGAATGTACAAAATCAGGAAAAATTAATTATGGCTTGGGGAGGAAAGTTATTGATTCAGCTACCAGATATTTATTAAGCTCTTGCCAGATCATGGGTTTTAGGGATGAATTACAAAAGTTGCATATCTTTAAGATCTTTTCAGGGCCAGAAACAGGTTCAAGTGTAGTGAAGACTTCAGGAAGAACTCAGGGAAGACCTTTGGAAGAGGTAGTGTTTGGACTTGGCTTCAAAGGAGTGGAAGGGTTGGGATGTTTGGAGAAGTGAACAATCAGGAGGAAACACGTTACAGATACTGGCAGCAGAAATGGTATACGTACCTGACTGTCTTATGTTCCTAAAACAAAGAACCTACTAATTTCTGATTTTTTTGTGATGATCATTTTATATCTAGGATAGTATAAGTAATATGCTAATAATGGATTCTATTTATTGATAATATACATTGACCTAGGCAGTATCTTAAATACTTTTTAAAATAAAATATTATATAATCCTTACTCAATTTCTGTGGTAGATGTGATTTTTATTTTCAACAAGGGGCCCAGTGCATGAATTTGTGCACTTTGAAAGGAACTATGGGCCATGAGGCTGCGGTGAGCATAGGAGCGTGTCTCGGCCCATCCTCCACAACCCCACTTGGCTCCTCCCACCATGGTCCCTCAGTACCCTGTCTGCTGATAGCCTCACTCCTGGTGCCACAGATCCCACATGCTGATGGCACTCACCCCATTCACACCCACTGACAGCATAGAGCCACTGGAGCCGGCACCAGCAGCAGGTGTGAATGGCAGCTGCTGCCCCAATCACCCCTCAGGAGCAGAGGGAGGTGGAAAAGCCCTCAAGGGTTATTGGGGCCAGCAGCTGCCACTCACACCCACTGATGGCACTGAGCAATTGGGACTGGAACCAGGCATTAGCAGCAGGTGTGAGTGGGGCTGGTGCTGGCTGCAGTGCGAGCAGGACCGGCAGCAGGCGTGAGTGTTGGGCATGACTGTGGGACATGGGAGCAAAGAATTTTTAGTAACTATTAGAGGCTCGCTCCAATGACAGCAACCATCATCCTGATAGGTCTGGCACCCCTTCTTACCTGCTACACTATCACACTGTGGCCAACACCTGCCATGTTCTACATGTTACCCCTGGTGGTCTGCACATGTCATAGTGGCCAGTTGTTTGGTTATTTGGTTGTTCTACTGTTTGGTCTATTTGCATATTAGCCTTTTATTATATAAGATTTTACTAAAAGAAACCATTGCTGAGTTCACATGGGACTGGGCCACCACCCCCACCCCCACTCCTCGAGTTCTACACTGCTTATCAAAGCCATGGCTCTTCAATCTTCTCTGGATTCTGTCTCCATAGGAAGAGTTCACAACTCAAAATATTTTAAAAGTGTATTTAAAAATATTCTTGTGAAACCAAAAATGCTTCTAATGATGTTGATGACAGAGAGAGAAAGGAAGAGAGAGAGAGAGTGCTTTGAGCCAGTAGGTATGCACTCATCAAAGCTAAAACATATAAGCAGTCTTGTGTAATGTAAGTTTGTTTTAATTTCTGAAAAAATGGTGGACAAGGGAGGTATCTGCTTAAGTGAGATAATATAATGACAGTTGAAAAGAGAAAGCTGTGTGGTTTGACTCCTGTTGAGATGTTATCTTCCCCATCATTTAGAATGATACACTAGAAAGGGTAATATGGAATTGGGGAACATTAAGCCCTGTATAAACAAGAGAGTTCCTGTTTTTAGATAGCAGAGCTGGAGGAACCTATTTTGGGTGAAGAAAAGGTTTGAGCAAAAACAGAAAACTCAGGTGATCTGGAGGGGGTGGTTACAGTCCTGTAATTGCATTTTCAAAGCCAAGAGAATAAATACATTGAAGATAGCTTGCTAAGGAATAGTGTGCAAAGGTCTAGGGATTTTAGTTTACTAAAAGCTCAGATTCACAGCTAATGAGTGTGGCCATTAACACACCTAGACAGTATTGATGGAAGAATAATGCCTTAATTAAGGGAAGTGGCACATTGTTTAGTACCCATCCTTTGTATTACATTTAAGCCAATGTATTGTGTTAAGGTCCTTTAGAATCAAAGTTTGTCAGCAAATTGAATATCTGAAGGATGAATGGTTAGAAAAGCTACTCTACATAGTTAATAGTTAAAAAAGTAGAAAATGATTCTCCAGGAGAAGGCTGGAGTTGAGGGTGGAAGAAAAGTAGATTGGAAAACAATTTTCAAACAAGTGAAAGGTTGTCATATGGGAAAAGGGTACAGATTACACATTATACTGGTTCATACTGCAGACACATGACAGAGAGGAGATCTTTAGTTCAAAAGGATTTTAAAAAATGAACAGCTTGCTTTGAGAAATACCAATATCACTGTCAGGTTTCAAGAAGAGTGTAAGTGCCCTTTGTCAAGATATTTTAGAACTGTTTCCTGCATGGAGAGAGAATTTGGGCCTCAGACCTTTTTCCAATGCTAAAATTTATGTGATTTTAATATTCAATGTTTCTATTCAGTATCATTCAATTTTTGGCAAAGGCCTTGTCATTTCATTCACCAGTTGCTTCCTGGTACATCATAAAACCCTCTAAAATAATGGACCACGTGAAATTATATAAATTTCCTATATTCATTGGTATCCAAAATAGTTGTTTGCAATTTAACATTTTAAGTAATCTAAGCAAATAGGGTGAAATAAAACATCTTAATAGGAGTCAATCAAAGCCCTAAGTTCTGGAAATAAAATGAGACGGAAAGGATGTTGACAGTATTATATTTAGAATACTGATAATTTAAAAGGAGACTCCGTTACATGGAATTCATGTTTTATTTTTCTTTTGTTCTAAGATATTTTACGAAATGTCTTTTCCTACGCCTTGTGATAATGTATGCATTTATATTTGACTATAAAATTCCTAGAATAGCTTTCTGAAGATTGACACCTTTATGTCATTTAAAAAGCCTGTTTTACATCCAACAATGTAGTTTCAGTTTAGTAGCAAGCAGTGTGTGTTTTCCTCCCCCCCCACCAATGATTTAAACTATTTTCATTTCCTGTAATATTGCATTGATTGACATGTCTAAAATATATGGGTGCGAGCCAATGCAAAAAAAAAAAATTTCTTACCTGATTGAAGATGCTTTTAGTAGTAGGCATGTTGTTCCCAGCTAATTAAGATTTGATTTTATCATGCCGAAAATTGTTTTTCTATTTCTGCTATACCAAGTGAATTTCACAAGAATCAAGAATAGTATTGGATGTACCAAATATCTTTAGAGAATCTATCTTAATGATTTATGTTGTTTTTCTTTATTTGGTGTAATGATCCACGTTAATAGATTGCCTAATTTTGAAACATCTCAGTAGTCTTTGTCATACATGGCATCTGAAGTCAGAAAGTACCTCGCTTGAGTCCTGGGTTTACATTTAGTGTCTGTGTAAATCTGGGCTACATTTTCTCATCTGTTTAGTGATCAAAATAAAAGTTACTTTAAAATCATAAAGATTAAGTCAGGTATGTACAATCTCTCTTAGGAGCTGACATATAATAATTGGCACTACATCTTTATCATAGTAGGTTATGCATTTAGATGCAATTGAATATATGTAAGGAGTATGTCGAGTATGTCAATTGTAACAATCCTATATAATAAAAACCTAATATGTGAATTGACCAAACAGCAGAATGACTGGTTGCTATGACACGCACTGACCACCAGGAGGCAAACACTCAATGCAGGAACAGCCCCCTGGTGGTCAATGCACTCCTACAGGGGGAGCGCTGCTCAGCCAGAGCCGGGTTCACGGCTTGCGAACATAGCAGCGATGGCAGGAGACTCTCCCACCTCCATAGCCACTCTAAGGAGGAGCAAGTCCAGTGGTAAGGAGCAGTGAACAGGTGCATTAAGAAGCAAGAGGTCCTGGACTGCGAGAGGAATGTCTAACTGCTGGCTTAGGCCTGCTCCCAGGAGTGGGCCTAAGCCAGCAGGCAGACATCCCTCAAGGGGTCCCAGACTGCAAGAGGAAACAAGTAGGGCTGAAGGACTACACCTCCTACCCCCAGTGCATGAATTTCATGCACCAGGCTTTTAGTAATAACATAAAATGGCCTATGGATTTGAAACCTATGTACATGTGTGGGTGCCGCATTTCACTGGCTTTTGTATAAGAAAGTTTTAATTTTATGAAGTTAAGATAGGTAGTTGCCTAGCAGTTTTTATATTTTAAAACATGTTTCTTCACTGGTAATAGCCTATTTCTAGGAATTTCCCCCCAAATGCAATATAGCATAGTAGTAATTAAAATAAAGAGATCTGGATTCAATTCCTAGTTCTTCAGATGATTAGCAGAGTGACTTTAGGCAATTGACTAACCATTTTTATGCCTGTTTCCTTATTCATAAAATGAAGGTGGTAATAATATCTGCTTCTCAGAATTGATGTGAGGATTTAATCAATATTCAGTAAATATTCATTTTGTGGCCATTACAGATCAGAACTGTGTCTGGAACTATATTAAAACAAATAAATTGGGAAATAGGGAATATTAACTGATAATTAAAATTTACTGTTAATATTATAGTCAACATTATTAACTAAAGCATAAACTATGTTGACAAAGCCTTTTATACTAGCATTTTCCTCAGTTATTTCTGTTCTAGTTTATCAGTTTCAGTTATTTCTGTACTAGTTTATCAGTTTCAGCTCTGTAACAATGTATGAATATAGCTAGGAAGATTAATGGATAAGTATTTTGTCTTCTTTTTAAAGAGACTGATAATTTGTCTGATATTTTTATTTTACTATGTGGGTAAGAAAAAATATCCTAGAATGTAGTATGTGACAATATTTTGATATAATAATTCTTAGTACAGCAAGAAGCTAAATAATAATAACTTTATAAATCCCCTAGTAATTTCTTTAATAATTATAGAGATGGCTAGTAAATTAATAAATGAGAAATATACCTTATATAACTTTCAGTTGGATAAACTGAAGGACAGTATTTCTAGGAGAGTTTTCACTAGCAAGAGAATGAAAGGGGGAGGGAATTTTTATTTATTTTAGAAAGTAGAAATAATATATATTCTTCTAAAAAATAAACTGGATTAAAATTAAGATATGTCTCAGGAATGGGTAAATTCAATAGTATTTTTTGTTGTTGTTAATCCTCATGTGAGGATATTTTTTCCATTGCTTTTCAGAGAGAGTAGAAAGAAAAAAGGGAGGGATTTAGGGAGGGAGGAGCAACATCCATGTGAGAGAAACTTAACTGGTTGCCTCCTGAAAATGCCAAGACTGGGGACAGGGAGTGAACTTGCAGATAATTGCCCCTTCAGTGCACAGGGCAACACTCTAACCACTGAACACACCAGCCAGAGCTTGACAGTGTTCCTAAAACACTCAGCCAAACACTCAGCCAGTCTGTTGGTGGAAGACAGCAAGATGAACGTTTGGCTGAGACCAGTTTGGCTCAGTGGATAGAGCCTCGGCTTGCGGACTGAAAGGTCCGAGGTTCGATTCCGGTTGGGGGCATGTACCTTGCTTGCGGGCACATCACTGTGGGGCGTGCAGGAGGCGGCTGATCAATGTCTCTCTCTCATCGATGTTTCTGACTTTCTATCTCTCTCCCTTCCTCTCTGTAAAAAATCAGTAAAATATATTAAAAAAAAAAAGATGAACATCTGGAGGTTGAAAGGTTAATTATGGTGTCTTCATTGACTCTTTCTTACTTTGTGTGTGTATTTATTTGGAGAACTTGAGTGCTCCCTACTTTTGAACCAATAATCATACCTCTTCTGTAACCAGTGCATTTTAGTGATCTGTGTTCATGTCAGTATAGTCATTTGTTAGGAAAATGTGCTGGAATAGTTCAGCTCTTATAATGTAGATTGGACATTTTGATGTTTTAAGCCAGTGTTGAATCAGCATTCATTAAAAACAAAGATAAAGTAAAATGCTAAGATAGCACTTAAATTTATAAGATACATTTGTACATCTGTCTTGAAAATATTTTTATAATTTCTTATGGAATTTTGGGGTGTATAAGATGTAATAGCAAAGAGGCTGATAGAGTTCATTAAAGCAGGAAATTGCATTTTTTTCAAAGTAATATGGGATAACTTAATTTTGACTAGGAAAGCTAATGAAAAGCTTAATGTCACTAAACCAGTTATGCTGGGTTCACATATGTGGCATCTCGGTTCAAACTTAAATGGTTCCCACAACTCTTACTCAACTATCATTAAGTGTAATAGTTGAATCTTGAGAATAAATCATAGATTGTCCCTTGTTAGTTGTAAATTGGAGTGCAGTCAAAACATGTATAAATACGCTTCTCTCTTTTTGTCAACATCAAAAGTATGCTCTTTGCTTGAGGAGAAAGAATTCTGCTATTTTTTTTTTTGTTCATTTTTCAGAGCAGCATGAGTTATTTAAGATTTCTAGCATGAAGTATTTTTCCAAAGCTGGAATTCTTGGGCACTATCTTGCATGAAATTAGCTCAAAATAAAAATGGTATCATTAAAAACTAGACCCATGCTTACAGGCTTAGGGAGAAAGAGAAGATAGCAATGATTGAGAGGCTGACTTCAAAAGACTAAGATCAGAATGAAACCATTTTAAGAATTTGTGTATATATAAATAAAAATAGTCCATAAACATTCATGAAAGGAGAGTATTAAAAAGCATCTGAATGACCACATTTTTAAGAGAGGGGTTAAATGAGGTAGAAGAAGAAATTAGACTAAAGTAAATATTTATCATTATAACCTAGAGCAGAGGTGAGGAACCTTTTTTTTTTTCTGTGAAGGGTCATTTGGATATTTATAACATCATTTGGGGGAGCATAAAAAATTATCAACTTAAAAATTAGCTGTTGTATTTGGTCAAACACTTAATTAATTCATCCCTAATGCTTTGGCAGGGCCAGATCAAATGTTTTCAGGGGCTTTAACTGGTCTGTGGGCTGCAGATTCCCATCCCTGACCTAGAGAGTAAACTAAAAAAAAAAGTTAAAAAATTACAATAAAAAATATTTTGATTGGGTTAGTTCATATTTAAAATTTTAGATACTCTACCATTAATCCATTTTTATTATTTGATATAAAGTTAATGATGGTTTGTTTCATTCTTTTCTGAAACCATTTAAAGGCTTTATGTCATAGTACTCTATAAAAATGTTTTGTTTTGTTTTTTAAACTGGTTACAAAATTCAGATTCGTGTTTTCTTGATTATTTATTGGTTTTGACACTTGGAAGACTTAACCTGATGAAAAGTCTTAATGTTTATTTTTAAATATCTTAAAATAGGTTTATCCCTACTGGAAGACTACTTTCTCAGGATGATGGATATTCTATTGTATTTGATTGGAAGTTTGAGACACATCTTTCCAAAATGACAACAAATACTAACAATGATTTAAAGAAATCTGTAGCTGTAGGGAAAATAGATACTAGATTAAAACAGAGATTCAGACAAAGGAAAGACAAAAACCCTTTCTGTAAAGGCTCCATTATAGAGTCTCTGAGGATTTGCTGACACACCAAATTATAATTAAACCTAAAGCAGTGTTCAGCAAACTGCGGCTCAGGAGCTACATGCAGCTTTTTAGCCGTGGTTTGCCCCTCTGTTGACTAATGAGTTTGCCGACCACTGAGCTAGACTCTCCATTCCAATAATTACAGGCTGTTGTTGTTCCTTGTGATTAAGCCCCTATAAGGGTATTGTGCCTCCATTTCTGTTCCCTAGGATCCTGAAGGATGAGGAAATTTACTCTGGTCCTAATAGTGGTGAAGCTTTAGCCTACCTAATGCTGAATACCTGGACTAACTTAATGCCCATGAGAGAAGAGTTGCTGGGTTCTGCCTACCCGATTTGAGCAACTTTGTCAGTGTTCAGAGCCTCATACTAGTACAATGATTAAGGGTTCAGAGGTTCTAGAATACTCTCATGTGGCTTCTGGAACTTCCAAGGGATCTTGAAAAGTGTCCAGAGGGAGGCAGTATGGTGTGGTTGAAAAACATTAGTCTAGAACCAGATAGGACTGTGTTGATGTGACTACATAGGATGTTTTAGCTCTGTGACTTCAGAAAAATCACTGCACGACTTGCTTTGAAGTTCAAAATCCTCAGCATGATGATTATAAGCTAACAACAGAGATGTTCTGAGGATTAAAGGAATTAAGGTTTGGAAAGTAATTAACATATTGCTTGGTATACACAATAGTAAAGATGTTAGCATCTTTCTCTTTCCAAGAGGCTTAGTAATACCACGTCTAAACTGCAGACTCATTTTAGCACCTGGACCTTTTCTGAGAGGCACACTAGAATGGTCGTAAGCACATGAAACCTAGAACCTGGAATCTGGTGGCCTGAGACCAAATCATAGCTCTGATGCTTATTAAGCATGTAATTTGGGGCAACCTTTTGAGACTCAGCTTGCTCATTAAATAAATGAAAATAATTATATATATTCTAATACCTATAAACTAATTAGAAGGAGTATCTGGCACATCACAAGTATTTAAGAAGATTAGTTGTGATCATAATTATCATCGCCATTACCATCACCATCATCATCATGCATCTGCTGGAAAAAAGCAGCCCTTCTTGAATATTCATACTTATTTGGGGAACTTTAGCATTGAGATTACAAAACAGTGAATAAGTTAGATGTTGCTTCTGTTTGGCCTTAGAATGGTACTTGTGATTAATTTCTCAGTGGATTTTTATCTTCCCAGGTTTGATTTGTATTCATTTGGAAAGAGTTGGCATGTTTGGCAGGGGAAGAAAGTAAGGAGAATATGAGATCACAGCATATTGATCTTGCTGTGATATTTAATAATTAAAGATTTATCATAGATAACCCAAGGTCCACTGAAGAGTACTGTTAATCAAGTAAGATGTAGCCTTCCTATATGGCACTGGTTTTCAACTACTCTTAGGACAGACCTTTAGGTGAGTGTTTTTTGTACTTCAATTTTTGTTTCATAAAAGGGCATTTCCACAGGTAAACATTGGACTCTTGCTCAGCAGATTCAATAACCAGCTCCACCCTAAAATTCTCAAGCCTGCCCCCCCGCCCCCAAATATAGAGGATTAATTATGTGAGAGTGGGAAGCAAGGACAGAGCTAACCAGTGAGAAAGAACAGCAAAGATCATAAGAAAGGACAGAACATGATACATTCATGGTAAGGAAAGACTAGTATGAGAGAGTCATGAGGAAGAGAGAAAGCGAGAGCATGTCTTCTTTTGATAGATGGCTGATAGCTTGACTTTGCTCCAAATGTTTTTCCCTCAGGTTGTCTTTACTCTGTCAGAATCCACAAGTCTCCTCAAAATATCCTCTGGCTCTTCTAGGTCAACAATGAGAAAAGACGATCTCAGGAAATCCTCAGTGGTAACTGCTCCTGAGTAGTTAGCATTAAACATTTATCTCAAGTTCACAATGTTTATGAATTATTCGGATATGGGCACTCACTGTGTTTTTGGTTTCAAAACTATTGACTAAATTGCATTAAAAAATGGATACTTATTTGAGTTTTTTCAAAAGAATAATTGGATGAAGAATTTCTGTTCTTGTTTGAAGTGACTTGTTCAGTGGTTGGGAAACTGACTTTTAGGGACTCTAACATTGAACCTTGCTCATTTTCTTTTCCAGGTGAATGGGGATATAAAACAGTTAAAGGTGAAAACTTTTCTTTAACTAATTTGAGGAGGGTACTTGAAAAACTAGTAAAGTGATTTCCAGCAGTATTTTTAAGAATACTTGCTACATCTTGAGATAAAAGGGCACTCTAGAGAAATAACTTAACAAGACATTCTACCCCACAAAGAAACAAAACATGTTACATGAGCTTTGAAATGTAAGCATGTGATAATGAATTATTTTTTTGACATTGTAGAAGTAAATGACTTTTGGAAAATGTGGCAAGTTCTGGTCGATTCAGAACGCATTTATATATTCTATATCATAAAGTACATTGATGAATGGAACTTAGAAACAAACAGCTGAGTGCCAAGATACATACTGTTAGGTTTTATCAATTATTTCCATTTTGATTGGAAGATTTTAGAAAAATACTTGAGTTGCTTTATTTCTGCAAATGATATATTTTAGTTTTTTATGCATATTTTCATAATCTAGTTTTACCCCTCATTGACAAACCTAGATAATACCAACATATGTTCATGTGTAATTTACATATCTCTATCTTTATAAGAAGTCAATATGTTTATATCTGAATCTGCATTTGTACATAAAATCATCTGTCTTTATACATAGTTGGTTTCCTACGTTGGGCCAATATTTCCTCTGCCTATAAAACTCACACTCTCATGATTGATTTCTTCACATCTACACCTCCTCAAAGAGGCTTTCCTTAATCACTCACTGCCTCTTATAACACCCTGCTCTTTTCCTTCTTGACACTTAGCATACTTTATATGCTAATACAAAGTTTAATGTATAAGGAAATAATGAGAGACTTAAGCTTCATAATGGGAGCAGTGCCGTCTGTTTTGTTAACTTATCCCAAATTGAGCAGAATGTCAAGGAGTATAATAAGAAATCTACTTGTGTTTATTGAATGAATGAATGAATGAATGAATGGATAGATAGATAGATATCATTGAGGATTAAGCTCGTGTATGATAGTTCCAAAAATTTTAGTGTATTTTAGGCAAGATAACCATGCAATTTAGGGAAATGAATGTATGTAAACACAACCAATACAGTTTCAAAATTTTGAGTCCTAAAGAGAATGGTACAGTGATTTGTGAAACACATTGCACCTAAATACACTGATAAGAAATATTGGTAGGCATTTCTTGACATTATTTTATTTTTGTGAGAGTATTATTCTCTTATTAAGACAAAGAAAGGTCATAATCATCAGGAACCTTGGCCTTAGAGATTCTGCATTCTCTCCTGGAAACTCTCTTGTGCCAAAATTACACACATGAACATAGATTTATTTTTGATGGCTGTAGAAATGATGGTGGCTTATCATGCTGGGGATAATGGAGTCTTGCTGAGTCTATAGAAAATAGTCTTTGCTGAATGTGTTTCTCCACCCATATGCACACATTTGCTTTTTCTAAGGATGGCAGACCTGTAGTCCTGGACTAAAAGTCAATAAGAAAGAAAAAAAGGAAGGTAACATTGTCAGCTTTTCTCTTGAATGCATTTCAAGTTAGGGCTCTGTTTGAGGCTTATGAAAACCAAGACAGCATTATTTAAAAATCAGTCCCTTAAACACACTTGACAATATCACCTCGCTCTTATATTTCTGGTTGCAAGGCATGATTCCAACCAACCTTTTCTTTCATAAGTATTTATCAAGTGAGACCTTTAAAATATTTGCATATATCTCTTGGTATATTTTTGTTTTTCAAAAAGTTTTTAAAATGCAAAGGCTGGTTCTATTTTACTTACAAACTAATTACTAAAGTAACATTTGCCATGCATAGGATTAAAATCACCATCCAAAGATATTTTGTTTATTTGTCTTAAAAATGTTGTGCTTTAGAGTCAAACTGTAATTATATAATCAGCTCTTCACCAAAATGATGGTCCTGAGATACAAAACTAAATTAAATCTACAAAAAAAACCCAAGCCCTTTTTTATAGAAAAATCATTTTGCAAAGAAATGCCAACAACTAGCAGAATTGATAAAGCCAGTGTCTTCTCCTGTGTAGTTCCTGGTGGAGGGAATACCAAGCAAAGACAAGAAATCAGAGAGAAACAAAGGCATGGTTTTAATCAACACCTGAAATACAGTGTTTATGGCACAGAGTTTCCTGACTGACTATAAAGTGTGAGCAAAACTCATTTAACATCTAGTGGGAACCAAAGGTTTTTAAAGCAACAGCAATAAAACAAGTACAAATAAACTTAAATGACAATACAAGCCATATCTGATCAGCTCATTGCACTTTGGACAAGGCTTACCTTAAGCCAGTGTGGTTTTAGATCTCCATACAGCAGCGGGAGGCATCTGTCATGATACCAGACCACTGGGCCAAATATTCAAACCAGAAGTATTACATGTGAAATATTAAGAACCTTAGATAGGCCAGCAGTCAATGCTCATTTTTCACTGTTTAATTCCTGATTTTTTATTTTCCAGGGGGAAAAAATGCTTATGAAAGAATACACTCTTTATAAGTACACATTTAAAGATGAAGATTTCAACTTCAGTATTGTTATTTTAGGGATGGAAATACAGAGTTAATTATCTCGATGAGCTGGTTCTAATTCCCAAGAGGATAACTTAGCTGTATTTCATTGTACAGCAGATATGATACCATGCAGAGGAATGCTGATTGGACCACAAGAAGGTACCATGAAAGAGGCTTGATGTTCTCTCCGAGCTTATGGCTACACTGGAAAAGTTCATAATGGTTCAAGAATGCCTTTAAAAATATATATATATTATTGATTTTTTACAGAGAGGAAGGGAGAGATAGAGTTAGAAACATTGATGAGAGAGAAATATCAATCAGCGGCCTTCTGCACACCCCCAACTGCAGATGTGCCGCAACCGAGGTACATGCCCTTGACCAGAATCAAATCTGAGACCTTTTAGTCTGCAGGCTGATACTCTATCCACTGAGCCAAACCAGTTTCAGCAAGAATGCCTTTTTAAGTAGATTCAATATTGGCTCAACTGGCACAACAAGCAAAACAGAGACAATTTCAAAAATACCATGATTAGGGTTATTGCCCTTTTCAAAGATACACCAGTCAGTCATTTATTGGGCTAATTTTATGTCAACCTTTATTTTTGATATAGATTTATCTAACGAAAAATAACGTGAGGAAATGAAGTATCAAAGAGTTAGTGCTATTACCAGAACTCATGGTCTACTCATCATCAAGAAGAAAACCCATTGACCCTATTCTCAATTACAACCAAGTCCTACACACGGGGCAAGACAAGCGTTCTTACCCATACAGACAAATCCCTCTTTTCACCCTGGAGGAGAAGGGCTATATTTTCTGGCAAAAAAAGAGCCTCCCAGGTTACTCTGAGACAATGACCCCAGTGGGACATTGGAAAATTGCTGATTTAAAAATATTTTTAAAAATTGTAGAATTCATTTATTTTATAAATTCTGAAAAAAAATCTTACATTTAAATTCATATTTAGGTGATTTTGATGGGTTTCAAAAACTAGAAACTAGTACTTTCTAATGTTTTTTCTGTGATAACTGCTTAGCTATCCATTTCAGCTTCTCATAGCATCATAGCATCAGTGCGATGGAAGGAGTCATGGAGGATGTCTAATTAAGCCGTTTCTGCTTTAGGACTAATAGCAAGAGAGTTTGTCCTATAGGTTTGGATTATGGAATGTTCCTTTTTGAGCCACATGGTGGATAGATACTCTGACTTTGATAAAATCTCAGCGTTTCTAAGCTTGAGCTTCTTCATTTATAAAATAGATACACTGCTTCATGAGTTGTTTTGTAGGTCAATGAGATAGCATATGTTCTAATTAAGCTGTACTAGTTATATAATTCATGCATTATTTTAATTAACTTCCACCAATCTATTCATGGAGCAAAACATTTCTTTTCCAAGTGTGAGAATAACCAATACTAGTAATAATAATAAAACTCACAGTGGCTTAGTTGTCATTATGTGCGCTAAGAACTTTATCTGTATTCTCATATCAAAAGAAGCATGATGGGAATGTTCTAGAATTAAATAGTGGTGATAGTTGCTCAACCTCATGACTATACTAAAACCACTGAAGCATACATATACTTTAAAAGGGCAGATTGTACCTGAATTATACCACAATTAAAAAAAGAACATTGTATGGGAAAATGTTTTAGAAAATTACAAATGCATAGCTAGTGTGAAAAGAGTTGTGAAGAATACAGTGAAAAATAAGTCAGTCTTTTATAAATATGGTTGAGGAGTTAAAACAGGTTCATAAAAACCACACCAAAACAGTGTGTGAAGGTGGAGTGTGAAGGTTTGCAGAGTTTTGCTAAACACCCTGTAGACTTAAGAGACGATTGTGAACCTCCAGGAAGTAATAACACTGTCAGGATATTATGTCATGAAACCGAAGGAGCTCTACTATTCTGTAGAATGGAGATATATTAGGAAAGTTATGTGACCTTAATGTAGATTTTGTGGAAAAAGGAAAATATTAATTTCTTAGAAAGTGGTAGCACTAAATATGATCCTTCTGGGATGGTATGATCACCCTCGCTCTCACCCACTTTTGATTCTTTGTGTGGTGCACTGAAGTTTAATTAGCCAAAAGGAAAGAGGCACTTTGTAGTAACCCTGCTCTCAACTCAGCCTTCTGAGTGTGCCTGGGTGTCAAGACCCTTTCCTAGAAACAGACACAGCTGAAGTCATCTGTTTCAGATGCCTCTCCAACTTGGTTAGGCTGTAGTATTGATGTTCATTAACTATGTGATTTGGGGCACATTAGATAAATCTCTAAGAAGAGAGAGAGAATAGTGTAAATCTGCTAGGAGTTTTAGGTGGATACATCTTATGCAGATCAGTGCCCGGCACCCAGTGAGCACTCTGGTATGTAGGGACTGGAAAAGCAGATGGGAGGCAGAGCGGACATATCTTCTATGTCCCTGGGTGTCTTTGATATTTATCTGTGCTATCGGCGTCTAAATGCTGGCTGGCTCCTGGGAGACTGACTCATTGAGACCCTTCAGAACCCTCCCCCACCGTTCATCTAAGCTCCTTCTCACTGCTTTCTGGATTCTCTTGTGAGTGTGACTATTTGCTTGCATGATTTATCGTTCCAATCAACTGAAACTTCCCAAAAGCAGAGAGCATACTATATATATATTGCATTGTCCACACATGTATGCAGATTGCATATTATATATTTAATTTTTATTTATTAACTGAATGGATTTTTAAATTATTTCTCAATGGGGAAAGTGGGAGATAGGGTAGCAGTAGCTTTTGGTTTTTGAAATAGTGTGCGGGTTTTATTTGGGGACAAGTGCATTTTTAGTTTAATTCCAGGTTAAAAAAAAACTAAACCAAAACCATTTCTTGACATTATGGACCATCCAGAATAGGAGATGCAATTTCTTTCAGCCTATAGGACCTTTAAGTCACTAATGTGGAAAAGCTTTTGGGGTAAATTAGCAATTCCCTGAATTCGTGTATTTGTTGAGAAATGAAAAAACAGGTGGGTTTCTGTCACACTCTGTTGCTTACTCCAGCCACAGTGACTGCAGGCCTCAGAGTCCCCTTCGAGCCTTAAAGCCTCTGGTTCCTGGTGAAGATTAGTCTCTGCACAAGGAAAGCATACCATTTAGCCTGACTCTGATTTCAGCTGATAATGCAGAATAGGAGCATGGGAGTTGTTCTGTATTCTGAAATGGGCACAAGCATGCTGTGCATTTGAAGACATTGTCAAGTTCTGTCCAAATTGGGCCCCCGAAGTATAGGATTATGTAAAGCTAAAGGCCTGGTGCACAAAATTAGTGCACTTGGGGTGAGTGTTTTTCAGCCCAACCTGTGCCCTCTCTGCAGTCTGAGAGTCCTTGGGGGATGTCCAACTGCCGTGGAGGCAGGAGGCTGCTGCCAGTCTTGAGTCTGGCATCTGGCTGAGTGGTGTCCCTTCTTGTGGGAGTGCACTGACCACCAGGGGGCAGCTTCTGTGTTGAGTGTCTGCCCCCCTGGTGGTCAGTGCATGCCATAGCGATGGGTCATTCTATTGTTTGGTTGATTTGCATATTGGCCTTTTATTACATAGGATTCTACACTAGAACTTGTAGGTTATAACTAAGCCTTCCTGCTAATCTACATGCTATCTAAGGTTGCACACTTGTTCATCCTGTTGGTTAATGCTCTCTACCAGAGTATATAAGCAAATAAACCAAAAAAAAGGAGACCATTTTCTGAGACATAGTTGAGCCAAATATTTCTCTATAATAATTTCAAATAATTTCAAATATTTCTGCATAATAATTTCAAAAAGCTAGAGACATTTCTATATGCTATATACAGATTAAATCTTAATATGTATATTCTGTTTTATCTGTTTGATATACACATCAATATAAATATAACTGCATCTATAACTTACAAACATGTTGCCCGAAGTATGCCAACGATATCAAGAATATCATTAAATCTTAATCAAATATTTTTCAAATGAATATGTGATTACAGCTGAAATTAAACGGTGCATTAAACTATAGAGCTACTGGCTAGAACTTTCAAGTTCCTTCCCAGTGTCATCTTTCATAATGTTTCCTTTTAAGTTGGTTTAATAACATAATCATTATTCAGAAATGAGCATTTGTGAAAAAATTAATAATTACTTTGTCACTATTTATTTAATGAATCCATGGAAAGACTTCATTAAATTATAAATGCCTCGTTACTGATATTCTTATAATAGATTTTTGAAATTATAGTGTGAGCCAGTTATCCATTTCAAGGAACTTACAATGCTGAAAGATCAGTACACGTCCAGTGAAATTACTGCTGGTTTTCCTAATGCAATATTCATGAGAACTTGCTGGAGACAATCACATTTAATCCCAGAGAATAAGAATTTGAAATGAATTCTTTTAAATTGTAATTGTCCACTGGTAAGAAACTTCAGCAGGTCTTATTGTTTCTATAATTGAAATGGCTTTCTATTCTGTCAACCTGGGAGAGATGTGTTTGGAGAATATTGACAATTTCTGAATGGAAATATAAATGTAGGTCCTAAATATAATTGACTAGAGGCCTGGTACACAAAATTCATGTGATGGGAGAGGGGAGTATGTGTCCCTCTGCCCAGACTGCACCCTCTCCAATCTGGGACCCCTCAAGGGATGTCTGACTGTCCATTTAGGCCCGACCCCATTGGATCTCATAATCCAGGACTGCTGGCTCCCAACTGCTCACCTTGCTGACTGCCTGCCCCTAACTGCTTCTACCTGCCAGCCTGATCACCCCTTAACCACTACCCTGCCAGCCTGATCGATATGTAACTGCTCCCCTGCCAGCCCAATTGCCCCTAGTTGTGCTCCCCTGCCAACCTGGTCACCCCTAACTGCCCTCTCTTGCCAGCCTGGTTGCCCCTGATTATCCTCCTCTGCTGGCCTGGTTGCCCCCAACTGCCATACCCTGCAGGCCGGATCACCCACAACTGCCTTCCCCTGCTGGCCATCTTGTGGTGGCCATTTTGTGTCCACATCGGGGCAGCCATCTTTGACCACATAGGGGCGGCCATCTTGTGTGTTGGAGTGATGATCAATTTGCATATTACCCTTTTATTAGATAGGATATTACTATTTTGTGGTTTATATTCATTTTAATGTAATTGTTTTCAGGGAGAAATTGATCCTGCATTTATCATTTATGATTAATTGTTTTTCAAGGATGTAATGTAACCTGTATGTGGTAATAACGTCTGAATTAGGGTAGAGTCTGGTATCGTTTGAGTCTACTTTGGTGGTATTTAGTTCTGTTCTAGCAGATGTTGGATTTCAATACATGAGATATCAAAGATATTGGAAATTCGAGGACTAAATTAACATTTTCAGAGGAAGATGAACAACATTTCAAAGTCAGATGATTTCCAAGCATACCAAACCTCATTATCTCTTAGTAGTTTATTTTACGCTGTTGCAAGGAAAGCATCCCTGTGAAATCTGGAGATTTCTGTACCCTAGAAAATAAGCATTTTACATTACATAGTGCAGAAAATTTAGGGATGAGGTAAAGGGACATATTTCATTTGGTACATTTTGTATTTTTAACATTATAATGCTGTCATTCACAGAACTTGATTCTCCTTAAAGTGTAGAACTCTGATAAAAATTGACTATTAGGGGTAGGACAATTGAATAATTTTTTTCAGTCTATCCTGAGATAAGAAACATACCTGTGATAGAAGTGGACACCTCTATTGTTTTACAACTCTATGTTGAAATATCTGATTCCTAGGGTAAATTGGAATTTAAATATGTTTGTATGGAATATTTCTTTCTTACCCCCAGGAAGTGCAATTACTTTGGTCACTCTAAGGTAGTAAAATGTCATCTGTTCACTGTAGATATAAGAAGTAATTTCAGTTCACTCTGCTCTAATAATAAATGCAGCCTCAGTTAAAGCTGGTCCCTTGGCATTGCATGGGCTGCCTGGAAGCTGCCACTTGGACTGGGGTTCTTTCTCCTCTTGTTCTCATGACATTCACTTATCTTCCTTCCTCATCCCTCCAAGGATAAGGTAGAAGAAAGATGACATACGAGACAGAAATTATCTTAGTTGGCTAATACAACAGTAACCATCTAGTTGGGCTTAGCCTATGCTTTTCAGTTGACTCTGAGGAGCATTTGGAGTGGGGGGGGCATTTTGGTGAGTTCTTTTCTGCTCTTAACATCATTAGAATTTCTTTACCTGCAGTTCCCGTGAGGAGGGTGGATGTTCCTCCTTCAGATAATCATTTAGGATCCCCCCCCTCACTATCCAGGCACCCACTACTGCTTCTCCAGGTTCTTTCTATTGTGTTGTCTTCACCACCCTCCACCCCTCACCCCATTGGCTCTCTCGTACAGGACACAACATAATTCTGAGCTGGCTTCCTAACCTATGTATCACTGGCAATGCTCAAGTGTCCTTGGCTCTAACAAACTCATTGATAAGTGATTTCCTATCACAGTAATATCTTTGCTCTGCCATCAGTTCATCACCTAGTCATAGGCTTTCTCCTTGAAGGTTTCTCAGGCAAGAGTCTAATCCCAGTTTACTAAACCACTGCCACCAAATTCCAGGAGACAAGAACCAAACTTTCTGAAGTTCTTCCTTCCACCACAGCTGTACCTGCAAAACATATTACATCCCAATTCTCCCTCTAAATCCTCTTGCAATTATCAGTCTCCTCTTGGCCTTTCTTTTCTCTTTAATGGGCTAGAAATAAGTCCCAAATTTAGGGTGCCAAGAGCCATTTTCTGTGCTTCTCTTTGCAAGTTTAGCATAGTCTTTTACCTCATTTTGTAAAAAAAAAAAAAAAAAAAAAGTAGTGGTCTATTTGTTTTTAACTGATTATTTTAAGATTGCAGCTGAAACTGAGACAAAACATTTTACTTTAAATTTTATTGCATCCAAATATTAGTTGCTTACTGTTCTCTATAAAATTATTTTCAGCACACATTGGTTGATACATATGTAATATCTGCAAGGCACAAATCCAGGTCCTGTGGTGTTCCTACTCCAGCAGGAAAGGTAAAACAGGTAGCAAGGAACATCTAAAGTTACCAACTCTGCTACCTGAAGTTAGGATGAGCCAATATTCCCCAAATTCAGCCTGATATAATGATCAGAAACATAAATCCTAGAGCCAGACTGCCTGGATTTGAATCACAGTTTTTCTCTATCTAAATGTGTGATCTTAGCCAGGTTACTTAATCACATTGTACTTAGTTTCCTCATCTGTCAAACGGAGATAAAATAGTACCTTTCTCTCAGGGATCTTATGAGAAATAGCATAGTTAGTATTACATTTAGAACTTAGAACAGTATAAAGGTGTTTGCTAAATCAAGAAAATGCCTAAAAGAGAATGCCTGCATCTCTACATGGACTTCCCTGAGTCCCCTGGATGAATGTTGGATACAGTTTAAGAGTTATTGTAAACACAGTGTTATTGTTATTGTGTGTGTGTTTACCACCTGAATTATTCTACACAATCTTGAATAATTTATAATGGCATATCTTTTAGAGTAATGATTATGAAAAATATGGTAGGAAATAAAAATAAGTCCAGGGAAAACATAGAAATCTATTGAGCTAGAAAAATTGCTCTGTTCACTTTGACTCTGAGTTACCTAATAACCAAAGTAAAAAATGAAATATGAAAAAAAGAAGAAATGTAACTTTGTCATATTGGCTGTCAAGCCTGAAACAAATCAAAAATTAAAAAAAAAATAGAAACCATATTAACTTATGATAAGAAAAAGATCTTTTATGGACAACAAGGACCAGGACAAAAAAAAAAAATAGAGACGTTTAGGAAGTGTGCATGAGGCAGGCCATGCGCACTGTCCCAAACGCCACCTTCATGTAGTTCCCTTTAATCAATGCAGTTTTGGACAATGTTTTCATATAACAATTCTCAATATAAGCTGATACTCTTACTGTTTAGCCAAATGCTGAGAATCTGGCAAGATATCTCAAGGATACAGTCCAAATATTTAGGTTTTCAATATCCTGATGATTAATCTCTGCAGAAATGGATGGAGTACATGCCCTTTCCATTCTTCTGCCCCCATGTAGTTCTTCTCAACGGAGGTTTGACGAGAGGTGAACTACAGAGAGTTTCAGGTTCTGTGCGCAAACAAGGGCCTGCAGTGCAGGCAAATCCACATACAGAACTCATGATAAAGTTGACAGTCCTACTCTTAGAGAATATTTCTCAGAAGCAGAGGACACAAGCCCATGTTTCGCTTTGTCACCATGTAGTATGTAGTTCTAACGTTAACAATGACAAGCTTTGTGCTCAGAATTAGATGTGCAGTGCTCTTTGGCATAAACCAGAGAGAGGGGTTGATCATAGATAGCCATAACTTAGCTTAGATAGAAAGGAACAACGAAGGAACTGAATTCTAATTCCAGTACCCATCCACCTATGAGGTTATATGACCTCAAGCAAGTCATTGTACCCTTTTGTGTCATAGTTTCATCATCTATAAAATAAGTCAAATGCATTTCAGGCTGGTAGAATGGGATGATTTGTGTGCGTGCGAATAATGACTAAGAAACTGCACTCATTAAATGCCTGCCTGCATGGCCATACCCTTTAAAGTGACTTTCTATATCGTGAGTATTTGTCGGTTGTCTCTAAACAGACTTCATGGCTCTGTTTTCCCCAGTTATTAAAAGGGAGAATGTCAAGCCTCATTTTCCTCATGAAATGTGAAGAGTGGATTAAAGGCGCAGTGATATGGGACATGAAAGGATATCCTTTCACACAGACAGCTGTGCATGTTGTCTGTGGCAACCTGTGGGAAGGAGGCAGCTCACTGCTTTTGAAAGTGTCTTTTGGAATATCAATTATCCATGAAAGAGATGCTTCAGAGTTACCCAAATGTCAAGAACCTTTCTTCCACATGAGTCTTTCAGAAGTAAAATCGGAGGAAAGCATGTTCTTGATCAATATCCTGTATGTAATTCTAACTAAATGCTGACGGATCGGCGCAACTTTTTACAACTTCTCCCACCCCTCCTCTCTTCCAGCACCAAGGGAAAATTGGAGTTAAATTTAACGTTGGGACAGATGACATCGCCATCGAAGAGTCCAATGCCATCATTAACGATGGGAAATACCATGTAGTGCGTTTCACGAGGAGTGGTGGCAATGCCACGTTACAGGTGGACAGCTGGCCAGTGATCGAGCGCTACCCTGCAGGTAAGCCAGTGCATGGGAATCTGGGGGAGATTTAATGAAGAACAAAACACTGTTTTGCGTGCGTTTCACCCAATTGTGGGTTTTCTGAGAAACCATCATGTATTTATTGGACTTTAGAGTCATGTGAATGTCCTGCTTTCCTAAACTATTCTTGATACGGTGTATACAACTGCCATTTTACAGAGGAACTGGAAGGCACACGTTATCGTTTGTGAAATTTAGAACATCAGTGAAACCAGAAAAATGCACACATAAAAGGCACACCATGTCAAAGCTGTTTTTTTTGTTTGTTTGTTTGTTTTTGTTTTGTTTTTGTTTTACTGGATCCTTCCATTTGAACAAAAGAAAGGCTTTGTCAAAAGTAACAGAGTGAAAATTTAAAGCTAAGGGAGGGAATATTATCACCCGCTACTCTGAAAGGAAATAGAACCAGATGATCCCTTTGATGGTGATATGCAGCTGAAACTCATGAAATGTGCAGGCGGGCCCTGGGCCAACCAGAGGAACGGTAAAGGGACTGTTTTGCAGTACGGTAAATCAGTAGTTGTAAGCTCCTGGAAATAAATGAAGTTTGTTTTCACTGTCACATAGCCGCGGAGGTTCACGAGGATTCTGACACCAGCATCACTCATTTCAAGTCTCTAAAATGAACGTGAGGCTATCAGAGAGAGAATAAAAATGATCGTGTTCACAGTTCATGAGCTTTGTGAGCGCTGCACTATTGAAACAAAGGCAGTCGATTTGAAATTTGAGCCGTTGTGACTTGGGATTGTATATATTCTCAATTAAAGTAACATGTTATTTTAAAGTGAAATACAAATCGAAAGTATAAAGGTATTTATTGCAATTATAATCATCTCTACATTTTGGTACAAAAGAGATTCCTACAAACATCAATCTCATTTTTCTCTGCTCCCCTTTTAGATAGAACTGGGTGGGTTTTTTTTGGGTTTTTTTTTTTTTTTGGTGTGTGGATTTGTTGTTTTTTAAAGAAGAGCTATAGTGTAGTATAAAGAAAGAGTGTAAAAAGAAATTTTCATTTTTGCACAATAACAATGATTACCTAAAAGGTATCTCTGAACCCCTCTGTTACAAGTACTTTGTTTCTTGGAAGAAATAATTTGAGGAAATAACTAACTTACTAAATAAAGATCAAGCTTCCTTAGTACTGACTCATGATTATGGAATCGAATGTCTGTGATGCCCCTGTGCACCTTTGCTGATTTATAAAATTTTACATCTCCAAACCTCACCTCAGACCTCTTTTATAAACTTTGTGCTCTTCAAATATTTGCTCAATTAAATACAATATAAAGCTGCTCTATGACAAAATTTAGAAGCAAGCACATTAATAATAACTGCCTATTATAGTACTTGCAAATAGTGGGCAGTTAATAAATATTTGCAGAATTGATATCCTGGGGAATTATCCCAATTTTACACTGTAATTATGAGAATGTGTACCTTCTGTGGCCATCTGTAGTAAGATGGACTGGAAGATTGGGAGGAAAGTAACTGAAATCTGCACACATTGTTATATAGCCCCCAACAATACCTTATTGCATTTACTGAAATCCTAGTTGAAATGTATTGTTTTGAATAACTACAGCCTTGATGGAATTACAGAAAAATAAATCGGTGAATTTCTTAAAATACAATGAATGAATACCTCTCTACTGAGAGGAAGTCATGTCACTGGACTCCATAAAAGATAGAAAACATGATGAAATCTAGATCCTGGTCCTGGAACATATTATCTGTTAATAGTGGACATGAACGTGTAAAATGATAGATTTTATTATTATTACAGTACAGCAGTTGCCTCTTGAAGCCTAGCATTGTTTCACCAGTTAATGATTAAAACCTACCTTCATTTGGAAAATTTTTACTCTTTCCAACCTTTCCAAGTTGGTAGGTATCTTTAAGAACACTGTTCTGGTGAATGTTAATGATGACCTATGCAGAGGGGAGTGGGTGGGGGGAGTGGGGTGCAGGAAGAGGAAGTCCCACTCTCAGCTTAATCTGAATTAAACTAAGTTGAAAGTGGCTACACTGGGCTTTATTAAATAATATTCATAATTTATCTCTAAAAGGGAAGTATAGTTTGCATTTCCCAAGCACAGATAATCAGAACCTGGTTTACTAATGTATTATTAGTTCATGTGGGTCAATATTTTTGCTTTTAAAAATTTTCATACCTCACTATTTTATGATAGCTCATGTGATTAAATAGACCAGAAAAGGCGTACTAGCTATAGTTCAAAAAAGTTATGGTCCCTGTGTTTTTGTGGCATGCTAATATCCAGTTTGGATAGTGGTCATTAAGATCGCAAAGTATTGATTAAGTCAGCAAATACTTGTATATTTTTTTTCTGGACTAATATCTGTTTAACACATATAATGTCTTTCCCAATTAAATGGATGTTCAATATGAAAATATATATGTATTTAAAAATCAGAATCTGGCAACGTCATGGTAATGAGCAAATCTTTAGGAATAGATATTTTGGATGCAACCTTTTATATTTAGTCCTTTAACAACAAAGTATTTTAGATAATATTAACAAACACAGAATAAAGCAAAGCTGCAGTTACTCTGAAGGATACAAGCAAGGGTAAAACACAGTTTGCCCTCAAGAAAATTAGAGCACCTGTGGGGAATTTAAATGTATACATATAAAAAGTTAATGATCAATATGTGAAAAGCTCATGGGAGTTAGCATTGTGGCCATCAGCATTTTATTAATCACCTGCTCTGTGTACATTTCAGCATGATGCTGAGGTAGGAAATAAGCCGTGAAAATGTCAAATACCCTTTTTTTTTGGAGCTTCACCTGCCACAACTCCATGAAGGCTGAGTACAAATTTTAAAATGTCAACTAGATTAAAGTTATTAGAACAAAGCAATTTTATATGTAAGTTTAATAGAAATGTCTAGTATATCTCTTTTATACTGGTTTGTGGGTGGCTATTTTTTATTTAAAAAAAAAAGTGTTATTATTCATTAGAAAAATAGTGGGGCCAAAACCTTTACCACCAAATTCTATAATGAGAGGAGCAGGAACCAACGACTATACTTGGTTCCTTTTCAAGTGCCTGCGCAGCAAAATATAGATAATAAGGGTTGAAATTAGTAATTAAGTATAGCACTTAACCTTCCATTATAGGGCTTTGTGGGAAGTGCTTTTATATGAGGCAATTTATCTGGTAGCTACACCATCTTGTATAATAAAACCCTAATATGCAAATTGACCAAGGGCAGAATGACCACCGGAATGACTGGTCACTATGATGCACACTGACCACCAGGGGGCAGACACTCAATGCGGGAGCTGCCCCCTGGTGGTCAGGGGGAGCACCACTCAGCTAGAAGCCAGGCTCCAGCTGCCGAGAGCAGCATTGTGGCAGGAGCTTCCTCCTCCGCTTGAGGCAGATGTTAAGGAGTGAGAGGTTCCAGACTGAGAAAGCCCCAGGCTGCAAGAGCCTTGGACTATGAGAGGGTGCAGGCTGGGCTGAGGTTCCCCCTTAACCCCCCGACTCAGTGCATGGATTTCATGCACTGGGACCCTAGTACCTTTAATAAAAAGCACCTAAAGTATTGACCAGAGGTACCCCACCCATAATGGTCTGGAAGGCTTTCATAGGGAAACTAATTAGTAGAGGTGGAATAGATACTCTTTTGAAGTATATGAAATAATCCCAATAACTCAACAATTTACATTTTAGAAAACATACTGAATTTTCAGCATAGGAACCCAGTTTCTGTTATTTTTTATACATGGAGCAAACTATCTATACCAGTGGTCAGCAAACTCATTAGTCAACAGAGGCAAATATCAATAGTACAATGATTGAAATTTCTTTTGAGAGCCAAACTTTTTAAACTTTTTCTAACGCCACTTCTTCAAAATAGACTTGCCCAGGCAATGAAGAGCCACGTTCAAGAAGCCAAAAAGCCGCATATGGCTCACAAGCTGTGATGTGCCGACCACTAATCTGTACTAATAAAAGGGTAATATGCTAATTAGAACGGATGTCTTCTGGACGTCCTTTCAGACAAAGCTGTGATGGCAGGGCTGAGGCAGAGGCAGTTAGGGGCAATCAGGTCAGCAGGGGAGAACAGTTAGGGGGATCAGGCTGGCAGGGAAGAGTAGTTAGGGTGATCAGGCCATCTGGTGAGAGCAGTTAGGGGGGTCAGGCTGGCAGGTGAGCAGTTAGGAGCCAGCAGTACTGGGTTGCTAGAGGGATGTCCAACTTGTCATTTTTAGGATCAGGTCTAAACCAGCAGTCGGACATCCCCCGAGGGGTCCCAGATTGGAGAAAGTTCAGGCTGGGCTGAGAGACCCTCTCCCCTCTACATATATATAAAGCCTAAGCAACTGAATGACTGGTAGACGGTTGCTATGATGGGCAGTGACCACAAGGGGCAGACACTCAATGCAGGAGCTACACCCTATGGGTCAGTGCACTCCCACAGCCAACCTTCTGCCATTCCTCCCCCAGCGGGGCAATCCTCCACAGTTCTTCACCCAGCTGGTCCCCCAATCAGCCCCAGTCACAAGCCAGGCCAAGAGACCCAACCTGTGCATGAATTTATGCACCAGGCCTCTAGTAGAAATAATATTTTGCAAGCCATTTAAAGTTGAGAAAACCATTTATTGATGCTTATCAGTTAAATCTCTAGGATATGATGCATCATTAATCTCTGATTTGCCCCTAATTACAGTAATAGAGCAAAATTTTCTCTCCATAAGAAGAGACTTCTCATAATGGTAATCCACAAAGCCTAACACTATCTTGCTTGCTCAGACTAAAGATTGCTTCATATAAATCACAAAACCTTTGACTTTTTTTCTACCACAGTGTGCCAAAAAAGATGTCCTTTGTATTATGTATATTAAGGTCAAATATTCAATGTATTCCTGTCAAGTTAACACCTCAAATCAGTACATATCTAAAGGAGGTATATACTATATTAAAGGAACATGCTTGGTTTACAAAGTAGTTAAAGGGATAAATAAAAAATGTTCAAGATTCAAAATACAATATATGGGGAAGTATAAATTATCATTTCATATTTGACTAATTTTTGAATAAGGCAGAAAGAAAATATATTGTAAGGAGGAAGAGGTCAGTTTGGAAAAACTTGATTGGGAACTGAAAAGACTAGATTTTTACTTGGAGGAAGGCATGCATTCAGGTTAATGGGTAAGCAGGAAGAGACAGAGATAGAAAATACTTAGAAAGCTATTAAATAGTCCAGGTATTAAAAAATAAAGTCTTAACATAGGTGTGAGAAAGTAAAGAGGATAAATGCAAAATACATTATAAGATCTTGTGAACAACTAAATAAAAGGGGAGTTATTACATTTTTTATTTCTCTTTCTCTCTTTTTTAATCAATTAATTATTCAATATTCAAATGCTGTAGTATGTCACCAAGACTGCACTAGGTAGCAATGAAGTAGAAATCTACAGTGGCAATCAATAGAGAGGTTAATGACATAGTAGTTTTTGCTTGCTGAAAGTTTAGTCTGGGGGACAAAAAGGATTCAGCAAACCTACTAACGTAAATAAATTGTAACTTCAAAGTTAATAGTAGAGAGTTTAACTGCTATTCGAAAGGAGAAAGTGGTGGCCTGGAGTGGTGTAACAGAGTAGATTCTAATAGGGATGTAAAGATTTGGAAGAAGCAGAAGGGTCTTGGCATTTGCAAGAGGGAAGGGACTTCAAAGATTAATCCCAGCTCCTTCATTTTCCAGGAAATAAAATGGAATCTTGGAAAGGCTAATTGATCTGACCAAGATCACTATGATAGCTGAGGACTCTTGTCTTCTGTCTCTGTGCACTTTTATGCTGTCTTCCATGTGGCAAAATACAAATTTTATAACTAATGTTATGACTTACATGATTGGTAATACCTGAATATTTTATTCTATATCACAACCACTGCCAACCCACACAGACACATACATACACTAAAAATTATCTAAGAAATGTTAAAAATAATAAATGCACAGAATAAAAATAATTTTCTTACAAAATTATTTTGCTACTATTATTTTGAATCAATATTTCTTAGTAAGCACTGATTATTTTCTGACCTTATGATAAAAATTCTACTTAAAAATTAATAATTATGGATCATTACTCTTTGACTGTTCCTATAGTACTCAGTTTTCAGTTTGGCACTATTTCCAAAGTTTTGTATTTAGTCATTGGTATTTATTTTTCAGCGACATCACATGAAACTTAGTTGATTTCAGTAGCCAGAAGAGGATGAGTCATTAGATGATTGAGGTATTAAAATCCTTAAGAATTATTCAAGAGAAAAACTGTATCTAAATAAAAGACCTGTCCCATGTCTTAGTTACAGCTATAGATATAGGAAATGTTGGACTGAATCTCCTTTCCCTCCTACAAAGGCTAAGACATTGGGAATATAACTTTCTGGTGGAAATTGATAAAACATGCAAAAGATTTAAATCATTTTTAAAAATAAATTACCAATTTTTGGTAGACCCAATATAAGACATGATAATCAGTAATTGACTCATAGTAAGATAACTTAATAAATAATTGTGAGATAAATACCAGGTTCCTCATTCAAATTCCATCTTAAAACATTGACTGTTGCTGCCCCAGCCTGGTGACTCAGTTAGTTAGAACATCATATCATGCACCACAAGGTTGTGAGTTTGATTCCTGGTCCGGAAATATACCTAGCTTGCAGGTTCTACCCATGGTTGAAGCTGTAGGAGAGGCAGCTAATCTGTGTGTGTGTGTGTGTGTGTGTGTGTGTGTGTGTGTTTGTTTCCTTATCCATTCCTCTCTCTCAAATCAATAAAAATATATCCTCGGGTGAGGATTAAAAAAAAAAGCTTTGTCTGTTGCTGGTGGGTTTAGCCAAAATATACATACATGCATGGTTGAATATATAAAGGTTTGGTTTCTATTAGACATAGTAAATGTTTACTAATTCAAAATTTCCAAGTAAAGCTTATATTCTATGAGGAATTGGAAGCCTCATATACCGTGGCTAAGTTATATAGAACTAAGGCCTAAAACTCTGGCAGTTCTGTTGCTAATTATCTTCTTTCTTGGTGTTCAGTTTTCCTGAGATTATAGGGGCTTTTCTTAATAATGAAACATAATTAACTTTTTATTGAATAATGTATTAAATGCATCTTCCCAAAATGCTTAGCTTCATAGGAATTATATCCAAGAGATGGAAAGATATGAGGTATTCCCACTTCTAGCTCATCCTATCTAATAAAAGAATAATATGGAAATTGACTGTACCTCAGCTACACTCACAAGCCACACCCACCAGCCATGCCCACCAGCCAATCAGAGAGAGTATGCAAATTAACCCAACCAAGATGGCTACAGCCACAGAGAGAGCAGGATAGAGGACTGGGTTCCCCCTGGCATTGGAAGAAGCCAAGCTTTCCCCAAAGCCCGCGGAAGTTAAGGCAACAAAGTTTCAATGGCTGTGGAAGTAGAAGTCTTGGCTCTGCTCCAGGCTACACAGTTTTAGTTGTAGAAAATAAATAAATCCCAAATATCAGGGCCTCCATTTGAGTTTCTGGGGGTGTGGCTAGCCTGCAAACCACCCCAGGCCCCTCGCCCAGGCCACCTCACCCCCCAAGAGAACACTCACCCTGATCCAGGACACCCTTCAGGGCAAACCAGCCAGCCCCCACTCATGCACCAGACCTGTATCCTATCTAATAAAAGAGTAATATGCAGATTGACCATCACTTCAACACACAAGATGACTGCCCCCATATAGTCACAAGATGGCCACCACAAGGTGGCCAGCAGGGGAGGGCAGTTGGGAGAGACCAGGCCTGCAATGGAGGGCAGTTGGGGGTGATCAAATCTGCATGGGAGGGCAGTTAGGGGTGACCAGGCCCACAGGGTAGGGCAATCAGGCTGGCAGGAGAGCAGTTAGGCATCAATCAGGCTGGCAGGGGAGTGGTTAGGGGGTGATCAGGCTGGCAGGCAGAAGCGGTTAGGGGCAATCAGGAATGCAGGCAGGTGAGCAGTTGGGAGCCAGCAGTCCTGGATTGTGAGAGGGATGTCTGACTGCCCTTTTAGGCCTGATCTAGGATGGGGCCTAAAGGACAGTCGGACATCCCTCAAGGGGTCCCAGATTAGAGAGGGAGCAGGCTGGGCTGAAGTATACTCACCCCCCTGCACAAATTTTGTGCACGGGTCTCTAGTTCCTATATATTTTTCATGACCTGGATTTTTTTATTTTTAATACCAAAGAGGCAACCATTATAGAAATTTTAATGTCTGAAAAAGTTTATATATATATATATATATATATGAAAAGAGAAAGTTCCTCTGATGATTTGGTGGGCTTTGGTATCATTTAGACTATAGGATCCAAAAAATATATAAAGAAAAGAATAGATATGTGGATGATAGATATATGGAAGAGTAGGGACAATTCTTTCTTACAAAAGAATTTAAATTAACAAATGTAGAAGAATGATAGAAGTAGACATTCAACACTATAACTTCAAAGTATTACTTTTTGAAAACATCAGATGTGCTGAAATTAGTGGGGAGAATTTTGAGCAGAGACTAGTAATTTATGTATCTCCACGAAGGTGAAAACATAAACTTTCTGCAGATACAATTAGAATACCATCTTAACTAAGTGATCAAGTTAACATCACCAATAATAAGAAATATGGGCTTTATGTACCTGCTAATATGATGCATTGCAAAAAGCACTTCATATCTTTCCTATTCTTGGTATTCTCCACAAAAGTTCATGACCTCAATCTAATCATGAAAATTGCATTGTGTGAATCTGGATTGAGGATCCTGTAACAGTAAACGGATTAAAACTGGTGAAACATAATAAAATCTGTATACTATAGTTCACAATATGGTACTGATGTTAATTTGTTGGTTTTGATGATTGTTCAGTAATTATTTAAGATATTAACACTGGAGGAAGATAGATGAAAGGCATGTGGAACTCTCATTACTATCTTTTACAACTTTTCTATAAATTAATATTTTTTAAATCATTTTTTTTACCTAAAAATTTCTTTTAGTCAGTTCTATGGTCACAGAGAGAGAAAGAGGGAGAGTTGGGTTGCCCTTGGCGATGGAAAAAGCCAAGCTTTCCAAATACTCTGACAGGCCCAGGCCTCCACTTAAGGCAATGAAGTTTCAAGGGCTGTGTGAGCAGAAAGCGTGGCTCCACGCCAGGCTACAAAGTTTCAATTGTAGAAGATAAATAAATTCCAGATACCAGGGCCTCTGCTTGGATCACTGGGGGGGCGTGGCCAGCCTGGAAACCACCACTGGCCCCTCACCCAGGCCACCCCATGCCCCAAGGGAACACCCACCCTGTTCCAGGACACCCCTTCAGAGCAAACCAGCTGATCCCCACCCATGCAGCAGGCCTCTGTCCTATCTAATAAAAGAGTAATATGCAGATTGACCATTACTCCACACACAACATGATTGCCCCCAAGTGATCAAAAGATCCTGCCCCCATGTGGACATTAGATGGCCACCACAAGTTGGCCAGCAGGGGAGGGCAGTTGGCAGGCCTATAAGGGAGGGCAGTTGTGGGTGATCAGGCCAGCAGGGGAGGTCAGTTAGGGGTGACCAGGCCTGCAGAAGAAGGGAGGTGACTGGGCCTGCAGGGAAGGGTAATTGGGTGGGACCCAGGCTTATACAGGAGGGCAGTTAGGGGTGACCAGGCCTGCAGGGGAGGGCAGTTAGGGGTAACCAGGCCTACAGGGGAGGGCAGTTAGGGGTGACCAAGTCCACAAGGTAGGGCAGTTAGGGGCAAACAGGTTGGCAAGGGAGCAGTCAGGCTGGCAGGGGAGTGGTTATGGGGTGATCAGGCTTGCCAGCAGAAGCAGTTAGGGGCAATCAGGAAGGCAGGCAGGTAGGTGAGCAATTGGAATATAGTAGTCCTGGATTGTGAGAAGGATGTCCGACTGCACGTTTAGGACAAGGGGTCCCAGATTGGAGAGGGAGCAGCTGGGCTGAAGGATAACCCCTACCTCTATGCACGAATTTAATGCACTAGGCCTCTAGTATAGTGTACTGTTATTCTGGGCATAAGATTCGAAACAATAAAACTTCTTGTTTTTGCAGATCTGGTAAGTTATATGTAATTGTGATAGAATTATATATTAACGTGTTCATATGGTTATTAGAAAAGTACGTTTATTCTTAAGGAATATAAACCTCATTTCTGTAACAATTCAAAGGTATAACCTAATCTAATATTTTAGTTACTCTTAATTACAACAAAATGACATAATACATGTGAAAATCTTTTAATGTATGAAGGCTTTAAATAAGCCATGCATGAAAATTTAAACAATGATGAATATTTTGTGTCAAATGTAGCCTCATGGAGTTGAACAGTTCTCAATGACTTTCATCTTAAGCATTCGAAAGTCTGTTTTGTTTTTAGTCTTATGAATTTCACTGCATTAAAGGCAGCTGAGATCCCCACAGCCCCTACCGTGGAAATTTGAGGCTAAATTTTTTCATGTTAAGTATTGTTCTAGTAATTCGTCAGTTTGGGCATGTTATTTATACTGGTGGCCCACATATTTAAAATGTCTATTGAGAATTTGAAAAAGAATATACATAGCTTATGTCTGGCTAGATATAACTATTTGCATTTCCCATGAACTATTTTAGCTGGATTGATGAGATATAAAACTGGTCAGAATAGAGGGACATTTAGCTTCATTTTTTTCCATAATGTTAAATAATTGATAACATGCCATAATAATTTTTCAGGGTCACTTGTGCTGGAGCATTTAAAAAGTCCATATAGAGTAATCAGTTCTCTCACTCATTGTTTTTATTGCTCAGTTTAGCAGAGGATTTGGATGAGAGGATACTTCCTGGTTGGAGAAGGAACAAACAAAATGAAGCTTTTTAAAAAAAACTTTTAAAAAAATGTATCTTTATTGTTGGAAGCATTAAAGATGTCCCCCTCGCCCCCTTTTAACTCATTTCATCCCACTCATACTCCTCCCATTCCAGGCCTTCACTGCACTATATTGCCTATGCCCATGGATTATGCATAGATGCATATAAATTCTTTGGTTCTTTGGTTAATCTTGTCTTCTTGGTTAATCTTGTCTCCTTCCCACCTCCACCCCCAGTTTGCCTTCCTGAAAAGAGACACAGGATGGTCACAATCACAGTGGAAAACAAAACTGGGAACAATTAGATGAGGCCTTTGCTTTATGGAAGTAGAGCTAAAATAGAACATGAAATCTGTTGGACTGACTGAGTAAAGAAGTTGGTGTTGTGCTGGATTGGGTGAGGAAGTAAGAGAACTCAACCCAAAATCTCAGACATTCCCTGAACCCATTTAAATTTCAGATAGCACCATACATTGAGCACTACATACTGGGAACTGTGGTAGTTATTTTACATACATTTTCTCATCAAATCTTATAAGGCAGCTTATAGTATCTTCTTTTGCTAGGTTCAGTAACTAAACATAGATAAGGTTGCTTTACCAAGGTCCTACAATGCTCACTCCAGGGCTCAGAAGTATTTAATATGCAATGCTGCCTACACTATTTATTCATACCCCTTCTAAGAGAAGAAGAAATAGAAAATTATTTTTGGTCCCCACCAGATTCCAGGATGTTAACTAAACCTTTGTTGAATTGAGGTCCTAATAGCAATGGTATTGTTTCTTCTGTTCATATCTCTGAAGGCCATTCAAGGGCCCCTTTGGATTTGTAGCATGCATATAATGATGCCATTTCCCAGGGCTGATTCTTCTCCTCCTTCTGCTCCTTCTCCTTCTTGTCTTTATCCATATGTAGAAATGAGTGCCACATCCAAACTGTATACCTCTTAAACACTAAAATTGCAATAGAAAAAAAATATGTAGACCACACATCAAATGACCAACCTTCAAGCATATGCTATGATAACACAAGATTAAGAGTGGGATAAGGTGTAAGTTAAGAGAAAAGGTTCAAGAGTCAGATTGCCTGTGTTCAAGTCTTAGTTTCAACACTTTGTAAATGTGTGACCTCTGGCCTACTTCTTTAACTTCTTTTTTTTAAAAAAAATTATTAATTTTTTACAGAGAGGAAGGGAGAGGGACAGAGAGTTAGAAACATTAATGAGAGAGAAACATCAATCAGCTGCCTCCTGCACACCCCCTACTGGGGATGTGCCTGCAACCAAGGTACGTGCCCTTGACCGGAATCGAACCCAGGAAGGACCCTTCAGTCCACAGGCTGACTCTCCATCCACTGAGCCAAACTGGTTTTGGCTTCTTTAACTTCTTTACACTTAAGTTTCTTATTTATTCATAATAGTACTTACTTCATAGGGTTGTTTGAAGTTTCCAAGAGTTTTTAATTTCAAAATACTTAGTAATTAGTAAAAAAACATGTTAAGTAGTAACTACTCAATAAATGTTAGTCCAACTATCTCTAATCAAAGTAGTTTGGGTTTGTAATCCTGCAACTGCAACAGGCACTAACCTCCCCATATCAGTGTGTAGTGTATTTCCTTTGGGGAACAATTCATCCTTTCTAGGCTGTCAGACTTGGGTCACACACATGGAAATAAACATTTCCAGAAACTTAAGACATGCAGTTGCCTCGCCCCTTTCTGCCCTCCAACCCAACTTTGAGCCAGAACACTATGGAGACATCAGTGGGAAAGACAGAAAATATGTTCTGTATAAATTAGAGAAAGGAGTGGTGTGTGGGGATCAGGGAAAACTTAGGAAGGACTGGAATGGGGCCTGGGTGTTGGCGAATCCTTTGAATTTAGTAAGTTAGCATTAGGGAAACCATGGTAGCTGGTGGATGGGCAGCTCCTTGTAGTTATGCAGTTTGGGTAGCATTGTACCAATATCCCATCAGAGGGGATGGAGTGGAAGCTGGAATCCAGTCTGTGCTTGAAAAAACAAGTCATGTACCATGAAGAAAGGGCTGTCTTTTTCCTTCTCACCAAACATCTTGGAGAACCTTCTGCCTGGGCTCTAACTATGACCGGAGTCTCTGTTTTCAGTTCCCCAGGATGGTGCTCTGTATTTGGAAACCATAAGAATTATCATCCTAATAGGCATAATTCTGAGAGAGAAAAGAATTTTTATTACATTACTCCTGCATATTAGACACATACCAACACTGTCCCAGGCAATCCAGAACATCTGTCACTTTACTTACAAGCTGCAGAGAGAACTTAGACTTTTACCTGGAGAAACTAGAATCAGCCTAAGTTAGTCATTCTACCAGATGGCTGAGTTTATTCTTGTATCAGTGGGGAAAGCTGAAGATAGTATTTAGAGAAGGACTCTGAACTCAACTTAGAAAAATAATGTTAACCAGACTTTAAATCTTTACTTTTCTTCTTATCCTAAAAGTATTTTTAAAATATCAATACAACCTTCTCTATAATAATAAAAGAGTAATATGCTAATTAGACCAGTTGTCCTACCGGACCTCCTTTCCTCTGGACAAAGCCGCAGCAGCTTGAGGGCCATCGCAGAGGCAGCAAAGGCCCCCAGTGGTGGCAGGCGGGGCTGCGGTGGTGGCAGGCACCAGTCAGGACCAAGGCCTTTGCACAAATTTCGTGCATCGGGCCTCTGCTTCACTTGTTAATATTGTGCTTCATTTCCTCTTTTGCTTGGTCAAGTCACATGTACCTTAAATTATATTTATTTTGGTTCAAAATATTTTTCAAATTTCTGAACAAAGATCTTTTTCTCAGATGTTTCTTTCATTCTGAATTAGAAAACATTGAGTAAAGATAAGCAACTAGAAATGGAAAAAAAGCATCAGAAAAGGAATAAAGTGCTAGCCCAGGTCTTAGACCTATCCATTTCTTTCACACATGAAGATCTACCTTTTACCTGAAGTGCTAATAGAGGCCAAAAGCCTCAACTACTCCTTTAATTCATCAGTGAGCATTCGTTAAAACCATCCACTTCATAGCTGTCCTATGTTGTGCTAAACCTGGTTTTAACCACAGGAAAACCAAAAACACTGCCTTTGTTCCCAAGAGTTTAAGGTATAATTTGGGAGGAAAAATAAATCAGTGAAGTATGACTGTGTGGAAAATACAACATTTTATGGCTCCAAATATTAATACAAGAACTGGAAGAAATAAGAAGTAGAAGATATGTGTTAGTGCTTAAAAAAAAAAGCGCCCAAGTTTGAGTCTGATGGAGATGGGACAAATGAGCATGTATTGGTGACTATGAACCCATTCCAGGCAGGAGAGAGAGTGAACCCCAAAACAGAGGAGGTTATAAATTCCAAAATAGCACTCACATGGTCTTGCTCTTTGTGATGGGATATTTAATTATCATATTTAGTCAACAATCTAGAGACCAAAGCTAAGAGAGTAATTAAGGAAGGAGGAGGAGAATTTGTGGGTCTGTAAGGGATATCTATCCTATGACAGGAGAATGTTTTCTTTGGAGAGATTTCAGATGCTCCTGGACTTAGCAACAACATATAGGTTTTCAGTTCGAATTGACTTGGGGCATTTGAAAAAGGTTGAGCACAGTTTCTGAGTCTATCATGATAAGGTGAAATTAGCATGGTCCACCTGGACAAAATTCAGGTAACTGGTGCTTCTGTGTGCCTATTCAATTTTAATAAATTCTGAATTAATAGAAGCACAACTAAGATGTGTATTTCTGATTGCAACTAAATTCTTACTCTAAACAAATTAGAATCCCCAAACCATTTTACCCTTTTAAATTCCTAACTTGTACTATCAAAATATTTCTTGTTATCACAGCAACATAGACACCGGGCCCAATAGCAAGCCTTAGTTTCCACAAATTCTTCATTCAAATATTCCCTAGTTTCCATCATTTCTGTTTGTGCTGACATTATTCTAGTGATATAAAGGCTTTATTACAATTGGGCCTGTTTTTCTATTGTCAGCTATAAGCCATCTATATTCATCTTCAGTCCCCATTATTTTATTCCATCTGGTATATAACTAAAATGTTTTTCTTCCTAAAATTGCTTTTATTATACCTCTTCCTACCCTCAGTTTTTCAGTGGCTCCCCAAAGTGAAGTCTGGAAGGGATAGAACTTGTATGAATGAGCAGAGTGGAACAAAGGGCATTGAGCCCTTTTCTCAGGTCTGGTGTGATGTTTTATATTTTGAAATTGTACTTTTATAATTTTGATTTGTTGTTTCTACACATCAAGAATATTTTTGAAAATCTGACTTTACTGATTTATATTTTTCTAAGTATTGTGTTATTGTTATTTTGTTGTTGTTGTTCGTTTGCTCTGGCAATAGGAAACCTGGGATTACAGGTATTTACATTTTTTTACCATATTTGTCAGTTCAGTTTCATACTTTGAATTTTACTGTTATTTGTTCATATTGAATATACATAAAAACTACTAACTTGAAAAATGGAACATAATGATCAAAGGCAATTAGGGAATTTCAGTGTATAGCCAAATAAAAACAAATCAAAACTACAAGGTTCCTTATATTGGCCCATAATGTGTGATAAAGTTTTTTCTTTATTTTTACATTTCCTGTAAAAAGGAAATAACATTAACAAGAGTAGTTTTATGAGATAATTTACTTCACTCTTAATGAGTTGGGGTACTTTTTGGACTTTCTTCTAGTTCTGAAGGGCTCAAGAGACCAATCTCAAGGCTCTAGGCTATCAAACCTCTGCTGCTTTGGTTGGGAATTGGACTAGCGTATTTTTTTGTTTTGTTTTGTTTTCATGGGTCTGAGATTCTGTGTAATCTATAAAAACAATAGTAGCCATCATATATTTATCACTGATTATCAGAAACTATTCCTGGGTGCTTTATACACACACATTACATCTAGTTCCTGAAAACAATGTCACAAAGTGTACCCAATTTACAGATGTGATATGACTTGGAAAGATTCAGTAACATGCTCTTGAGTGTCTTACTGAGATTTGGGCTTTGTGACTGCCATAAAATCAAATAGGTTTCATTATCTCTTTCCATAAATCTTATTAGTCTTATGGATTCAGTATTTAGAAAATCAAAATTTCACAAATTTTAAACTGAAAACTATTTCTGCTGGAGCTGTACAAAGGAGACTTTTTAATTTGGGGAGGGAATGGAAGATAGAATCAGTAAGTCTGGGTCATGGAGAAGAGACTGGGAGCATGAGGTAGGCCTGATAAAAGATTTCAGAGTAAAGTGATTCAGTATGGTAAGGCCAAAGACAAAGGAGAGTGGAAGAGACAACAGCCCAAGACTTTAATTTCTTCAGTAATTCATTCAAAAATATTTCTTTGTACCTGGCGCTATGCTAGGGTACCGTGGTGATCAAAACAGACCCAGAACCTGCTCTAATGGAGAAAACACATTCTTCCACAATGGCTGGAGTGTAGAGTTGAATCAGAAGGGGCAGAATGAGTGTCTGGAGCTCAGTAAGGTAGGAGTGATGCGCAGTTCGGTGTTTCTTGGACCATAGGGTGGGAAGTAGAGACGGAAGGATACTGATGCTGAAGGTGGAGGCTGGGCTCTCCCTCAGGGTGCAGGCTACCAGAACATGACGAGGGAGCAGAAGCCAAAGGCAAAGATGAAGATTTCCCACTCTACCAAGCATTTTCCCAACTAAAAGGCCAAAACTCTGAACTCTGGCCATTTAGGTGGAAGTAGTGAATAGCTGTGCAATTTCTAAGGAACTATAGGGGACCTTGAGGCGATCTCATTCACATAGAACTCAAATCTTTGTATTTTAATGTACATTGGTGCCCCCTCCCCTCCCGTTGCCAGGCTCTTCACTGCCCCTGGGCACTCTCAGGGAAGGCTCTCATGGAATCATTTTTTAAAATGTTTATTTAAAAAGATTTCTCAGGCAGTTCCTAAAATGGATATTTGTTTGAATAATATAAACATCCTTTAAAACATAGAATTTGTTTTTAGAGTTTTAGAAGTGGGCATAATCAACATTTTGTGATCGCACAATAGTTACAAATTAAAGAAAACATTAGCATATTTCAATAAGAGAGTCTTACCTTATTTCATAATTAACAGAAGTAGGGATTTATTTTATGCAGTTTGTTTTTTACATGATAAGTTCTAAAATTAAGCTGGACATCTAACACTAACACTAAATTTTTCATAGTACTGCACTTACCTGTTTTAATGAAACTATAGGAGGCTCAAAAAAATGGTCATATCACATAATTGTTTTTAGTTTTAGAAATTTCATTTAATACTAAAGATTATTCGTGGTGTTGTTAAGTGGTTAGAACATTAGGCCACACATCAAAGGGTCGCGGGTTTGATTCCTGGTCCAGAGCATGTACTGTACCTGGTTTGCAGGTTTGATCTCTGGCCTCAGGTCAGTCTTGCACAGGAGGCAACCAATCAGTGTATCTCTCTAACATGTCTCTCCCTCTCTCTCTTCTCTTCTCCCCACCTCCTCCCTCCTTCCCTTCTACTCTTTCTAGAAAATCAATGGGAAAAAAATATTCTATGTGAGGATTAACAAAATTTTAAAAATTAATACTAAAGGTTAAATAATTCCTCTTACAAATTTATGTATAGACATAATGGACCTATGCTGATATATATGTATTTCTTGCCAAAATCAATTACATTGTTATGTTTTAATTTAAATCATGCAAAATGTAAATGAGTAGAGTTTATTTTATAACTATGATATCTACAAAATTGCACAGAATTTTATGATTTGTAGCAAACCCATAAAAGGAGAAAATGTATTATTTAACCCAAACTAATAATTAAAATGGATACAATTTTGAGATTAACATAGTACTTTATTAATATACAAACCTAAACGTATTCATTCCTAACGTTTTGACAATTAGCATCAAAATACTGCTTAATGTCAAAGGGTCACGAATAAGCCAACAATATATGATTTTAACAATATAAAGTAGTTAAAATTTTGCAAGGGCATCCATAACAGAAACACATTTGTTTACATAAGGGAACATTTATTTTCTCACAGATCTGGAGGCTAGCAGTGCAAGATCAAGGTGTGGACAGGGCTGATTTCTGCTGAGGCCTGTGTCCTTGGCTTACAGATAGCTGCCTTCTCTCTGAATTTTCCCGTGTACTTTTCCCTATGCAGGCATACCCCTGGTGTCCTTTTGTATGTCCAAATTACTTCTTATAAGGACATCAGTTAGATTGGATCAGGGTCCACCCTAAGAAAGTCATTTTAAATTAATCATCCCTTGAAAGGCCTTATCTCCAAATACAGTCATACACTAAGGTACTAGGATTAGGGCTTCACCATATGAATTTTGAGTGGACAGGATTGAGCCCTTAACACTCTTGAAGTATTTGAAGGGTTCTTGTGTGGAAGATGTGAACACTGTTGATGTTCACTAAACTCAATACAGGCCAGTTGGATTGCAATGACTTCAAGGAAAAAAAAAAACAACCCTAAATGAACTGTTAATTAGGCCAGAGTTGTGTGGCCCAATTAGTTTAGCCCTCTACTTGAAAATGACACAGCCTAACTAGATATATACTGGGTTATAACAACGACAGAGAGTGGATCGATTCCAATTTTCCTGACTAATGGAGCATCAGCTTAAACTTGATAGAACAATATATGTGGTTTTGCCCCTCTCTCCATTCTGATCCACTAGAAGTCAAGATAGCTTATTTTAAGAGGGGAAACTGCAGGCAACAGAGAAGTTCATAGTCTTATTCTGAGAGATGGAGTGAACTATTTTTGCTCTGTACTTACTGCATTCCTAGGCTGTCTAGATCTTAACTGGTGATCTCCTGCCAGGCCAGGAGTTATGCTGGAGTCACCTACAGGTTCTCATATCTGCTCTTGTCAGACCTGATTGGATGGAGACCAGAAATAGTCCCCAAAGTGCAATATCCCAGAACATAGGCATTTGAGAGACCCAAGAAAGTATTTTCTTTATTTTTTTAACATATTTTATTGATTTCAGCAGGGAAAAAATTATGTACAAAGGGGGTTTGTGAAGAGCAGTCATCGCTTTAAGAAAATCTTTAGATTCCATGTTGAAATTGTCCATTCTTACCTCTTTAAATGAAGAGGAGACAAACCTCTTTCCCACCCTCTTAACTACTACTTTTCCTAAGATTGAGATCTAAAATCTAACCTGTGCCTGCCTTTCTTCTCTTGAAATGACTGTTAAGAGAAGTGACATGCTTCAGTGGGTGGGTAGAGAGAAACCAGAGGAATATCTGCAAGGCAAGAGGTGTGTCTGTATGGTTGAAGGAAGAAAGAAGACAAGCTGGCAACATCAAACATATCAGAAAAATGTAATGGCTTAATTATAAAGGTCTCCAATGATGATGACTGAAAGTGTTCATAAATTTGTCAAAGCATTATGAGATACACCATGTCAAAGATTTCACTGCCTTTTAAAGATATTTGCAGAGTTCGAAACAGTGATTTTTTTGTTTCTAATGCCTCTAAAATCAATTCCCTCCTAAAATCCTACAGACCGCATTTCTTTAAAAAATGACCTAATGTGTGCCTCCTTGACAACCCTAGCTTAAACCTGGGACCAGGGCCATTAGCATTGGGGGATGCCTTAGAATCCATACAGTTCACCAACCTCACTTTGCACATTGTGGGACTGCCTGCCTTAGGCCATGCAATATCCACGTCTGTTTAGTTTCTGTGGCCCCTTTTTGCCATAAGCACTGTGGGAGAAAAAGAATTTAAAACATTCTATTTGAAGTGCATCTCTTTGAAGCATTAATATTCAGATGAAAATGTCATTTTGAGGCCTCAGTGATATCTAAAGTGTGTTTATTCCGGGAGCAGCTTTGTTATCTTGCTGCTCACAGAATAGAAGGTGGTCCCTGAATTCCATTTTTCCTCAGGGCAGGTGCCTTTGGCTTTTTCTTTTCCTGTGGCCTCCCATGAATGACCTTCTTTCATTTGTTCCCATTGGCTTACCAATAGCCAGGCATGAACTCCTGAGAATGAATCTGACATTGCTTGGGAGAAAAATGCAGTGATTTTGATAAAGCACCGATGAGGTTTTTGATATCACTTACAAGTCTAGTTCCCTGGCCTTTGTCCTGCAAAAGAAAAAAAAATAGATTTATTTTCCACTCTTCTTCACACCTATCTTAAATCTTTTTCTGTGCTCAGGTTGGTGAGAAACAATTTCTGTGATCTATATATGTTATAGTAGGCAAATCATGCTAGATATATAATGACATAAACTAATATAATGGCTACTATTTATTGAAATGCTTACTATGTGCCAGGCACTATGTTAAGAAGTTTACATATATCACTTATTCTTCCAAATTACCTAGTTTACAGATGAGAAAACTGAAGCTCAGCGAAGTTATGCTTCAGGCCCAGTGTTATACAGCTAGTCAATAGTGAAGCCAGGATTTGAACCCAGGAATTAAAGCTCATTTTTTCTTTTTAACCATCAAGGATTTTCTTTTCACAATGAATCTGACCACATGGGTTCTTGCTTCTAGGAAATAATTGCTGATAGAATATATTTTTATTGGGGTAAAGTTATTTTACGATTTTAAGTTCAAATCCATACTACATATTTGATTTATAGACAAATGAAAAAAATTGAATATTTGATTTACAGTTTATAAGATTGAGATAACTGACATTGATGGAACAGTTATATCCCAGCCTATCTTTTGCATTTCCAGAGCACTTAATTTTTTTTTAATTGATCAATTTGAGAGAGAAAGAAACATGGATTTGTTGTTCCACTTATTTATGCACTCATTGGTTGGTTCTTATATGTTCTCTGACCAGGGAACAAACTTACAACCTTGGTATATCAAGATGATGCTCTAACTGAGCTACCCAGCCAAGGCAGAACATTTAATCTTAAATAATTTGTTTTCAGTAGACAAACCCCATCTTCCTAATTGAAAAAAAAATATTCCTGAATTACTATTGCAAATGGAGGAGAGAGATTGAAGTTCTTTGAAAATGAGATTAAAATGCAACAGTAATCAGACCTATTTTTATTCAATAGAGAATAAGGAACTTTCTCAATACTGTGTATGCCATATGAGATATCTTAGTTGGTTCCTCTTTCACTGACCAGCCCAAATATTTGTAGAAAAGATTAAAAGTCTATGCTCAACCTGGCCAGGGTTGCTCAGTGGTTGAGCACTGACCTACAAACCAGGAGTTCACAGTTCCGATTCCTGGTCAGTGTACATGCCTAGGTTGTGGACTCAAACCCTAGGGGGGGGGAGGGGCAGTGTGCAGGAGGCAGCCAATCAATGATTCTTATCATTGGAAGTTCTATCTCTCCCTCTACTTTCTTCTCTAAAATCAATAAATAGATATAATTCTGTAAAACATAATTATTTGATTTTCATAAATTAACTGGGGAAAAAAACTTAGAGACTATATATGTAAGTTCTTATCAGCTAGATAAGCTTAAATGTTATGACATTATTATTTTGAAAGTGCTTAAGATTCTGATGTCTGGGAAAATGGCAAAATGCCATTTAGAAGGTAATGCGAGGTTGTTCTTACATTTCATATTTCTTATTCTCATCATTGAGTGATGTCTAATGAATGGCCTGGTCTGTTTGGGGCTGTTAAACTATTCTTCTGTCTTAAATGCTAGGCATCTAGCACAAAAGAACTCTTTAGTGTGTGTGATAACTGAGTATGACCTTTAATTTTCAGAGTACTTCTGTATTTTGTTATCAGCTTGTCCCTGTTGCTTTTCATTTCTAGCTGCTGGTTTTTTACATCATATTCCAGTCTCTTTGCATTAGGGCCCCAACAGAATAGTAAGGTTTAGAGAAGAATATGTAAATCGCTGTTTAATCCACACAGGCAATGAGAGCCAAAGTTCACAAGGTTATCTTTATTTCTAACTAATCTGATGGCACGATATCCAAAACAAAGCTTTTGAGTCGAAATAGCTGATAAGAACAGGAGCTTCTTCAAAGCTTTGTATAAAAGAATGCTAGATAACTTCATGTAGTCCACGTAAAAGGGGGACATGAAGGAAAAATCCTTAAGCCAGTTAGAAATGCACTAAGCTTCTAATGCCTTCCCCAAAGCACCATTGAGCTCTGCAGTCAGTGTTCTATGGCCTTGCATGCCCAGCATCACAGCAGTCTCTCGGGAGGACATCATTTAAATGAATATAAAAGACCGCTATTTCACCAGGGGAGACAGGTGTCATCTGAAGTGTTGCCCTACATGAACACAGTGCATTCTCCAGCTGTATAAGCTAAATGGGCTGACTGACAGAGACTTTGGTTGTGCCACCTTCTCTTGCTGTAGCATTGTATTAAGATACTACGTTCAATTTATGGAAAATACTCCTTTTTAAAAACAAAATGGTGGGAGTAAAATTGAAATATTTATAAATATAGCATTAATAATGAATTAAAATTTGGAAAAGATTCTCATAATCCCTGCATCCTACACGAATATTTTTATTTTTGCATGCTGCAAAGTTCTTGCCAACTTGCACTATATTTTATTTAGTAGTTTTAATATATTACATGTGTTACTTGGCGTGGTATAAATATTTTAACCATTTTACTCATATATGCGATTATTTTGAGACTAAATATATTCTGTTAGGAAATTAATTTATTTTAAAAATAGAAGCAGAGGTGTATAACTTTATGAAGTTTAAGCAAATAATCAATTTTCTATCTTTTGGAATTAATATCCACATTACAACATATTTTTGCCTATTATTTCAGTAAAATTTAGATTATTTGTGATCGATAAAATCCTTTGTGTCCTATCATACCTTCTTTTTCTTTTATAATCCATTGCTCCTTGTGAACTTCTGTGGCAACTATATTTTAAATGATGGTTAATTGTATACTTATGCCAAATTATCTATTATGTTAAACTTCCATTTAACTTACCCCATTTTACCTCTTCCTATCCCAGGCAAAGTGTGAGCTGTTCAACAGTAAGTAATATCTATGTTATGCATTGAAATATGCCTGATACAGTACTTTGAAAATACACCATTAGTGCTTATATTGATTTCTTTAAGATTACTCTCCTAATGTCCAGCTATGATATACTAAAGAAACAAGGAATTTATTTAAATAGAGAAGGAAGATGAATTCTTTGGGGAACATGAGATACATCTAGGAAGGTAGATGTGGTTGGAATCATGCCTTGGGTGGTTGGTGAGTGGCATAAAAGATGTGTATAGGAAAAAACAGTTATGAGATGGATCAGGAGAAAAAAAAAGAAGAAAATATGAAATAATAGCAAAATTCACCTTAACATCTTGCAGCATTCCATCCCTCTTCTCACAAGTTAAACTGTAATCACCTTTTGACTCATGACATGAACCCTCTCCTTTTCCAACTTGTCATTGGAGAAGATCCGCATTGAAACAGCTGTGAATTTGGTATACTATTATGCTTGAGGCTTGTCTTCTAGGTTAGAGATAAAGACAAGAAATGCCTGGACAACTTTGTGTCTCAAGTGGCTATGTATGGCAGGGCATTCTTCTGAAAGGAAGAAAATGAAATACTGCTCCTCACTGGGACCTCAATTGTAGATCTTTGATCACTTTACTTATCTCTGCTTCACTATCTTGATCTATAAACTAGGAATAATAAAAATGTCCTCCTGATACATTTTCAGGAATTTGGGGAAGGTTATTGATTTTGTGTGCCCAAGATGGCAATCTCACCCCAAGTTTCATAAGGCAGGAAACTTTATAGACAAGTCCATGACGACTTTTATTACACTGGAGAACACCATAGGATCTTCATGACTCAGGCTGTTGGAGACATTGCTTCAATAACTATCCCATGTAGTAGCTTTGGAATAAAATAATTTTGGTTTCAAATGGTTCTTCTACCTATTACGCCTGGCAAAGTACTAGTTATATTGTCTCTTTGAGCCTCAGTTGTTCTGTTTAAAGATACTGGGATCACTATGAGGTCTAGTAGCATGATGCATAAGGCATAAAAGCCACTCAGAACATCATTTATCTATTTTCTGAACACACATATTTTGTGGTCCCTGCTTGCAGAGAACTCTAGAATCTAGATTCAATTGCATGAAATTATTTAATCATGATTAAATTTTGTAAGAATGCATAATGGAAGGCTCTAGGATAATTTAATAGGGGGTTTGATGGGTACAGAGAATGCTTTCTGGAGAAACATATAAACTAATATTTAAAGGAGAAGTGAGTTGGACAGACTCTGACACCTGTGTGCGCCTGCCCATGTGTGTGGACAGAAGCATTGAGAAATGCAGAGGATGTAGAAGGTTTGTAAGGTATAGAGAATGGCACCTTGAAAGATGATTGGCTTGGTTAAAGGAATTGAAAGAAGTCTAGAGTGACTAGAATTTAAAGACTTAGAAATAAGTGATAAAGATTAAATTAGAAATAGAAGCAAAATAAATGTGTGTGTTACATATGCATCTTAAGGATATAGCAAATAATGTAATACACAAGACAAATATTTTCATTAGAATAGGTATACTTTTTCACTTAAGGAGTCTCAGTGGTGTTCAAGATCCACTGATTTGATAAGTTAGGTATTGTATCTTATAGTTTGCATGACAACCACACATAAAGCATTTAGTTGGAAATTATGTGATAATGCTGTTTTTAAAACTAGAGTAATTTTACAAAACTATGTTAAACTTTAACTTTGCTTTATGGGTCTCCGCATAACCAAATGCCACACTCTCATTTAAAAGAAAAGGTATAAAACCATACTTATGATCTTCTCTGGAAGGATGTAGAATTCTTCACACCCCTCATGTCTTCCCTTTTCCATTGTTATCAACTCAGGAAATAAGAATCCTTCAGAAAGCGAGTAGATTTTTTTTCACTTTTATATTAGCTTGAACAAATGGTGGATCCATATCTTTGCTTGTCATTCCCCTCCCCCCCCCAAGAATATTACTGTGTCATCTCAAAAACTGACATTTATTTCCAAGGTGAAATTATACATGAGGGGAGAAGATCTATGAAAATCAGAGAAGAAAATACTATGTATTAGTGAAGTTCATATAGTTTGTCTTTACTGACGAGTAGTCATAAAAACATGATTACAATTTTATTTCCCTTTGTTCTCTGAGTCCCACCATGAAATTTAACTCCAAATCAAGAACTTGAATTTTATTACTCCTTTTATGCTTACCTTGATTCTTTGAAATTACTCTTGTTTCCTTTAAGTACAAAATTAATATACCATGGTATGACTAAATATTATTAGTTAGGTGGAAATTAGTTAGGTGGATGTTACACTATAAGTCTCAATGTTTAGATTTTTCTTTTTATTCTTCACCCCTGGAACCTTGATTGAAATGTCCATTACTTTTAGGTCCTTAGACTTCAATGGCCACTCTATTTAGGGTTGTGCCTATCAATTAGTTGTGGTAGTGTTACTATAGGGGGGCCTGCCTCCTGTCAAAAATACCAAATCCTTCAGCCATAAAAAAAAAAAAAAGGAAAATTGCCTAAAAATCACCTCATCAGAGATCTGTATGTATGTTGGTGGGGACATTTTCTGTAAAGGTACCAACATATTTAATCCAAATAAAATTAACTTGAGAAAAAAGAAATAAAAAGGAAAACCTCATCCCACTTTCATTAGGGTGAAGGAAAATATAAGCCTAAATTATTATATTTTAACTTTTCAATGAGAGGCTCTATTTTCACAAATCTAACTGATGTCCTCAGTAGATTGCTCTATCTGGTTGATTTGTATGTTTTATAAGTAGTTGAAATTCTTGTTTTACCCTTTTAAAATTCCAAAAGAGGATCATTATTGCTTTATCAATACCTCTGATTTAGGGACATTGAAGATACTTTTAATCTCTCCTATAAATCTAAGCCTGCTTCTTTTGACAATCAACAAAAGCTCTATATAGCAGCATGTTTTGTATTAGAGCTCAACCCTTTCCAAAGAAAATAAAAGATAATCGGAAATTATATTTCTCTTTGACTTTTCCCAATCAAGTGGGTTGTTTCATGTCCTTTATATTGCATATAAAGTTCAGATGTATATTAAATTATGGACAGAATTAAATAAAATCAAAGCATACATATTGCCAAGACTGGTTTGGCTCAGTGGATAGAGCATCGGCTTGCGGACTGAAAGGTCCCAGGTTCAATTCCAGTTGGGGGCATGTACCTTGCTTGCGGGCACATCTCCACTGTGGGTCATGCAGGAGGCGGCTGATCGATGTCTCTCTCTCCTTGATGTTTCTGACTTTCTATCTCTCTCCCTTCCTGTCTGTAAAAAATCAATAAAATATATTAAAGAAAAAAAAAGCATATAAAACTACTAGATATTTTAAAAATAATATTTCACCATGAATTTGTAAAGAAATGAAATGCATTTTGAGCAGTTTCTTAAAATAATATCTCTCAAGTACCACTTTCCATATGTGGCTTGTTAATAAAAATCATAAAGTTGAGGCCAAATGGAAGCTTATTTCTGTAAAATCTAAAGAATCTGAACTATTTTATACACAGCAAGGTACACGGATTTGTGTACCTTGAAAGGAACTGTAGGCCATGAGGCTGTGGTGGGCACAAGGGTGGGTCTAGGTCTATCCTCTGTGCCACAGCCTGGCACCTCCTGCCCTGGCCCCTAGTTTGCTGTCTACCTGCAGCTCCACTCCAGTCACCCCCGCTCCCATGTGCTGATGGTGTGGAGCAATTGGGGCTGGTGCCATCAGCGGGTGCAAGCAGTGGCTGCTGCCCCGGGATCCCTCCTCAGGAGCAGGGGTGGTAGGGTGGGAAAGCCCACTGGAGTGATTGGGGCTGGCAGCCACTACTTGCACTCAGGGCACCATGCAATCAGGACTGGTGCCAGGCACTGGCAGCGGGTGCAAGTAGAGGCTCTGGCTCCAGCTATGGGTACAAGTGGGGTCATTGCCTGCAGTGGATGCAAGAGGCAACTGCCAGCCCCATTCGCCCCTCAGGATCATGAGGAGATAGAGAGAGGACCAGGGCTGGCAGCTGTTGCTCACACCCACTGATAGCGCTGAGCAGTTGGGGCTGGCACTGAGTGCTGGCAGAGGGTGTGAGCCGCAACTTTGGCACTGGCAGTGGGTGCAAGCGGGGCCGGCACCAGCAGGAAGTGTGAGTGCCTAGCAGAACCACGGAATGCAGGAGCAAAGAAGTTTTAATAACCACCAGAGGCTTGCCCTGATGACAGTGACCGGCACCCCACCATAGTCTGGCACCCCCACTCACCTGCTCTACCATCCAGCCATGGCCAATGCCTGCCATGTTCTGGGCTCTGCCACCTGCTGCTGATGCATGCCAGGTTCTATGCCCATCCTCTGGTGGTCAGCACATATCATAGCAACCAGTTGTTCAGTTGTTCTGCCATTCGGTCTATTTGCATATTAGGGTTTTATATCTATAGATAGTAGAAGGGGGTTGGGAATCATCTGTAAAAGGATATTGTCACTGTATTCTATTTAGATGTGTCTTCATTTGGTTAATAATGTATTTATAATTTTGTTATAAGGGAACTCATTAGTTTTTAATCCTATCTAATAAAAAGTAATATGAAAATTAACCATCACTCTGCCACACCCACAAGCCATGCCCACAAGTCACACCCACCAGCCAATCAGGTGTGAGTATGCAAATTAACCCCAACCAAGATGGCTGTGGCCACAAACTGAGCAGGAGGGAGGCTTGAGTTCCCCTGCGATGGAGAAAGCTAAGCTTTCCACACAACCTGGCCAGACAAGGCTTCCACTCAAGGCTACAAAGTTTCAATTATAGAAGATAAATCCCAGATTCCAGGGCCTCTGCGTGGGTCACCAGGGGGCGTGGCCAGCCTGCAAACCACCAGAGGCCCCTAGCCCAGGCCACTCCAGTCCCCAAGGGAACACCCACCCTGATCCTGGACACCCTTCAGGGCAAACCAGCTGGTCCTCACCCATGCCCCAGGCCTCTATCCTACCTAATAAAAGAGTAATATGCAGATTGAACATCACTCCAACATACAAGATGGTTGCCCCCATATAGTCAAAGATTCTGTCCCCATGTGGACCCAAGATGGCCACCACAAGATGGCCAGCAGGGGAGGCAGTTGGGGGTGGCCAGGCTGGCAGAGGAGGGAAGTTGGGGGTGACCAGGCCTGTAGAGGAAGGCAATTAGGGGTGACCAGGACTTCGGGGGAGGGCAGTTAGGAGCAAACAGGCTGGCAGGGGAATGGTTAGGGGTGATCAGGCTGGCAGGCAGAAGTGGTTAGGGGCAATCAGGAAGGCAGGCAGGCAAGCAGTTGGGAGCCAGTAGTCCTGGATTGTGAGAGAGCAGTTGGACATCCCTCGAGGGATCCCAGATTGGAGAGGGTGTGCAGTTAAGCTGAGGGATACCCCCCTCCCCATGCATGAATTTCGTACACCAGGCCTCTAGTCTATAATAAAAGCATAATATGCTAATTAGACTGGACAGCCAAACAACCTTCCAGACATCATTTCCAGATGTCCTCAGATTGAAGCGATGGCAGCGGGGGTCAAGGCAGAGGCTGTTAGTGGTAATCAGGCAGGCAGGCAGAGGTGGTTAGGGGCAATGAGGCAGGCAGGCAGGTGAGCAGTTCCTGCAGTATTGGGCCTAAACCAGCAGTCGGACATTCCCTAAGGGATCCTGGATTGCGAAAGGGTGCAGTCCAGACTGAGAGACCCCCTCCTGCTCTCTACTCCCCATATTCTCTCTCCTCCCATGTATGGGCCTCTAGTTCTAGTATAAGAACAAAGAATTTTCAGAGAAAAAAATCAACAGACTAAATTGAAGTTAGCGACATCTGATTTTCCATTGAATCACCCAACAAAGAATAAAATCTGTACTTTGATTTCAATATCACATTTTTCAGCTAATAAAAACATTTCTGAACTAGAAGGCATTTACATTTATGGGCTGTGGGATAGTATGGCCCTATTTGTGTGGCTTTCTTAAAAATGATCATGCCTTTACCCAGTCTCTGATGCCTACTCTATTTTATCTTTGTTGTTGTTGTTAAATGATTTCTTTATTATTTATTAGAAATGCATATTTTATGTTCTTGTTTTAGCAGAGTCTTATCAAGTATCTTCAAAAGCTATTGTTGACTTAAATCATGCCATATCTTTATATTGTTATGTGAGTGCCAAAGATATGAGAGCCAGTTGTATGTGTGTACATATACATACATATATATGTGTGTGTATATGTATGTATGTCCTTTTTTTCAAAGTCATTCAAAAAATATATTAAGCCTTCAATTTTCTTAACCTGTATTATTTAGAACTTTTTTCTCTTCTTCCATTACTAATTAATAGTAACTATAATTACCTATTTTATGGCCTGGGGAAGTTGTTATTAAGCAATGATATGGATGATGTTCAAATCAGTGACAATCATTAAGGAAATAAAATTATAATTTACATATAAGATGTTCTCTTTAGAAAATAAAAAGGGAAGCTTAGCTACATATCATCTATTATCTGGGCACAAGTATTTGCCTTTTTTTAAATTTAGTTAATGATATTATGCTGTGAGGATGAGATGGTGATGCTAAAGAAACTATCAGAATTAAAAACAAGATTTCCTTCACTCCTTCATTCTACAGATATTTCATTGGATGTTATATGATAGGTATTGTGCAAGCACCAAGAACATAACAATAAACACTGCCCATAATACCTGACCTCATGGAACTTTGGGGTGTAAGGGGAAAATACTTATTGGATATTCAATAAGCCAATGCTTGTTTCTGAAGGGCACTAAGAAAGCATGTATTCAGGTGTCGTGATCTAACGTGGAGCCATCAGGGAAGACATCGTGAGGAAATAATGCTTCTGCCAAGAAGATTTCAATAATGAGCCAGATTTAGCTAAGGCAAGGTAAGGATAGGGTGGAAGTGAGGGAGGCTATTTCAAATAAAAGAGGCTGCAAGTATAAAAGCCCAGAGAAATGAGGAGAGCTTTAGAAGAATTGAAAGAAATCTTGTGAGGGTAGACGAGGAAGGCAAGGCACTGTCAGCTATGAGATGGAGTGGGAAGGTTCCAGATCATGGAAATCCTGCTAAATCTCCTTAAGTGATCTGAGATTTCATCTTGAAGGCAATGGAAAGGGTTAGACTTGTTGCTGGATTAGGTAATGGCTGACATGTGAAGCATGGGTAGAATTTATTGCCCAGAGGATGCAGAGAGTTTTGTTAATATATTGAAATAATAATTGAGCAAGAGATGATTTGCGATCTAGATTTGGGTGGTGTCTGAGGGAATAATGGATCATTTCTGATGATGGAAACACTCTGGCATGAAAAATATCATGAGGAGCCACATAATTATAAAGTCACTAGGCGAATTTTAACAGTGTGAATTGAAATGAGTGTTAAGCAATAGAACAGTCTATATAGCAAAGAATATGCATTTTTGAAGAACATTTCATCTTTGCTTATCAAATTATGCACATGACATGTTTATTACATCAAACACATAGAAGTCAAGAACCCGTATTCATCAATAATCACATTTTCCTACGATAACAATCTTAAATTTTAATATACCTTTTCCAAATATATGTGTATGTAAGCACACAAAAAGGATGCAATTTTTTTGCCTACTTTTTAAAAATGAAGATAGACTTGGAATTTAAGCTATTTATATCATTTTTTCATTATCAATACACCAAAATATGTTCCAATAAGATAAAAAATATTATTTTATAACATTTTAACAATTACATAATACAGAGAAGTAGATATAAATGTTTTTATTAAACTTTATATTTTGTTCTACTTTGATATTTACTTTTTAAATTAAATACTAATGTGTGAAATAGTTTGTTTTATGCATACACACACACACACACATATTCATAGGACAAATTTATAAGATCTAAATGATAGTACTTTTCTATTCCTCTAAAATTTGTGACCAAAATAGTGGTGGGTTTATTGTGATAAGCATAGTGTTTAGTAAGAGAAGGTACCTACAAATTATTCTAAATATGAGAAAAAATTGTATGTCTTTTGTTCCTTAGCAAACTTCTCCAGTCTTTCCTGTGGGTATCACTACCACTTGTTTCTTTTACCTCTTAGTCCTTATCTGAGTTATTGCTAAAATGTCTTAGCTTAAAATTTCATGTTATTTCATCTTTATAAAGTAAAATATAAACTTGCAGTATACATGATTAAGCCCTGAGGTGGCATCCTACATTCTTTCTAAGTGCTTTACAGATTGAGAAAACACATATTTGCAAGAATTATTCAAGGTCAATTTAAACTGTGTTTCTGTCAGAAAAATTTTTGTTCAAACAAGCAAGGCTCACACTCAGTTTAGATCTATGCATAGGGACCACTGTTTGAGACTTGTATTTTGTTCCTTAAGCTATCATGCCTTTTTTTAGACTAGCTTAATATAAAGGCAAACATTTGAGGATGTAAAACATACATATAATTTTTTTTTCAAATTACTATACATTTCAACATGATAAGCTTTAAATGAAACTGAAGGGCACTCAAAGTCACTTTTGTCAAAGCCTTTTCCTATAATAATGTATTTGGATGATGCAAGATATATTCTCTTGTGGTGTCCAAGTGATTGATAAACTAATTTGTATGAAATATACAATAACTATCCAGTCTCTGTGGTTTCATTAAATGAGATGAATATGAATTTATATTTTCTGACTAGGACATAAAGTATGCTAGGCTTATTTTAGATGCTTCAGTGTGCCAAAGTTGTTATTAAGTTTGGTGTTCATAAATTACTAATCTGGAATAAGAGTTTGAATGTATTTTGAAAACTTAAACCTGTTTCACCTGAACATGTTTAACTAGTTAATAAGAAACATCAAAAAGACAAAACCCTGAGATCAATGGTCATATTTTGTAAAGCTATTATATGCTGTTTAAATTGGTTGTTCGGGTCTGTCTATAACATAAGTTTAATAACCTAGCTCAAATGCAGATTTCTAATTTTCAATTAACATAGGAATAATTTTGTTTGCTAAAATAAAATAAATGAATGAATGACAAGTCTGAAACATGAAATGTTCTAGGTAGCACTTTTTAAAATTCCAAATTTCAAAAAATCATGTGGCAACTGTATAGCTCAAGCTTTAAGTATTAACTTTTAACCTTTGACCTTACAGATTTTAACCAATGAAATGTCTCTTTAAACTTTAAAGGAAACAATGATAACGAGCGCCTGGCGATTGCTAGACAGCGAATTCCATATCGACTTGGTCGAGTAGTTGATGAATGGCTACTCGACAAAGGTAAAAAACATTGATTAAAACTTCAAATAAAAAAATAATTTGAACATAACCAAGTAGTACTTCATTGTAACACTAATAAACATAAAAAATAAATTTTCCGTAAAACTAAATTAAAAACAAATTTAAAACAAAATATAGATAGTAATATTTGCATACCTTGTATAATAATTTCTATACATTTTTAGACGTACCAGCTGTTTAATAATCTTACCCTGTAAATTTAAGGTTAAAGGGACTGTTAAATATAATCCACTAACTCAATCTATGAAGGTACTCACATCAAGCATTAACCCAAAATGATAAATCATTCATAGATTATATTACATGTTCCAGCCTCTAAATTATTAACTAAAATATATGTAGTTCTGATATCTTTATTATGGTCCTGACAAAAACAAAAAAACAAAAAACAAAACTCTTGGTTTAAACTCTAGGCATCTTAAATAGTGGGCAATATGGATTGCCAGTCAAAAATGAAGTCCCTTTAACGTTTGCAACCTTCTAAGAGCATTTGGGAACAAGCCCTAATTAAAACTGAACTTAAAGTTGTGTGCATGCTTTTTATGAGCAGAGAACACTCTGCTAAAACTGGATACTCAATTTGATGATATTGGTACTGTTGCTGAGGATTGCTGTTTGATGGAAATGAGCCATAATTTCTCCATCGGTTTGTGTATCATTCCTGAAGCCGCTTTTTACATCTGAAGCTATTTTTTCATTCTATTTTGTTTTAATAGACTTGCTGAAAGCCAATCAGAAAAATATTTTTGGAATTTTTTCGTCTCTGACATGCTCAGTGTAAACCATGCATTTCTTTACAGTGTGATTACCGAACAAATAGAATAATTCAATAACAATGGACTATTGCCTTAAAAAAATAAACATTTCTAAAGAATAGCATATAGATACCTGTGGCCATTAAGTGAATTATGAAATTTTTACCAGAAATTTAAAATCAGATATCAGCTGCTATAGATTAGTTTTTACCAGTGGTAATTTTAGAAGGACAAATACTCGAAATGTTAGATATATCACATTTTTAAATTTACCAGTTTAGACTTAAGAGACCAACAGCATAAGATCTTGAGGTAAAAGGGAAAGGGACCCACTAATAATTGATTTGCAATACGTATCTTTGATTGGTCTTTTAGCAAAAGCACTACATTTACAATAAGTTGAGAATTTTACAAGTATTTGCCAATGATTATGCATTTCATGGACACCTCATTTATCAGCAATGAATTATGAGTCAAATGCCTCTCTTATAGTTTATTGCTCTCATTATCCACCCCATGAAAGATCTGTTTTATCATCCTTTGTAGAATGTAGAGTTCACAATCAACATTTTTGCATGTATGTAATATTATTTTTACAGGGCGTCAGCTCACAATCTTCAATAGCCAAGCAACCATAATAATTGGCGGGAAAGAGCAGGGCCAGCCCTTCCAGGGCCAGCTCTCTGGGCTTTACTACAATGGCTTGAAAGTTCTGAATATGGCAGCTGAAAATGATGCCAACATCGCCATAGTGGGAAATGTGAGACTGGTTGGTGAAGTGCCTTCCTCTATGACAACTGAGTCGACAGCCACTGCCATGCAGTCAGAGATGTCCACGTCCATTATGGAGACCACCACAACCCTGGCCACTAGCACAGCCAGAAGAGGAAAGCCCCCTACGAAAGAGCCCATTAGCCAGGTCAGTGCTGATTTCATTCCTTCATGTGGTTATGAAAGTGGGCATTTTTCTAAAATGTGATTGTTTTTGATCTCTGGCATTATGGTTTCCTTTGAATCTTGTTTAATGCAGTGCACTCAGATTAATTCTGAAATGTGTATACACTGTTGATTTGGGATTTGGACTTTTATAATTGCTTTGTGTTTGTTCACTGCTTGCTGATAGTCTTGATTCAGTAACATTAGTTTAGCTCAAGCTGAGAGCGTTATTTGCTAATTACATAGGATTTTCACTTTTTAAGTTAAATGAACAAGTTAATTTAATGTTTTGAAAGGCTTTATTTGTTCAAGGTTGACATTTCATCAAAATAAAATGAATGCAAATTTGAAAATCTTAGAGAAATTGCCTGCAAAAGGTCGATTGTATTTGGAAGTCATAAAGTTTTGAGTTGGTAGATATGTGGCTCTCATGGTGAACAATAGGTATACTCTCTTACTGTCTGTAAGAAATGCATACTGTTAGTTAACTGAGGAAAAAGAACTAAAATAATGGTACTTAAAACCTGGCTTGGACTAACATATTTTGTTTGATATGTGGCTAACTGCCTTCATTCATCTAGACTGCACTTAAGTGAGTTTAGTGTTCAATTTTATGTCTACAATTTTTGAAAAACGTATTTTAAATGTTGAATTTGTACAACAGGAAAGTATATTAAAATTCAATCAAGGTTTACTTCTTGATTGCCTAACATGTACAAGCATTGGTTTAGGTATTGACATTGCATATGGAAGAACAAGAAAACAAGTAAACTACCTATTTCATAGAACTTACATTTTATGAAAAGCTATTGGAATGCTGTTGGAATGCTATTACATTCTGATTGACATTTATTACCTTTATCAATTATCTGTTGTTAATTGTCAGATTGTGTGTTCTCCTTGGTCCAAAATAGATTGTTTCCTTTTGTTTTTAAGAGTGTCTTCAGTAGGTGCCATATAAAGCTTTTCCAAATACATTATTTGTCTAAAAACCCATATTCTAAAGATGTGAGAATGATCAAAATTATTTTTAAATTGTTTTTATTTCATGGGTTTGAAACAGACAAGTGTCAGAATTAGAGAATAAAAGAAAGCAAATTCTGTTGTATCAGCATCCTATTTACTAATATATTTTTACTAGAGAGAGAATAAAATAGATTCTGATTTTTATTTTGAAGGAAAAAGTGGAGGGAAAGAATAGAGGAAGAGAAAATGTCCTAAGAGAGATATCAAAAATTGTAAATTCATAACTGTTGTGATGAATATATGTGTGCCATTTCATTCTCCCCCGCTTCTCTCCATTTGGCCACAAAGTAAAATGGACAGTCTAAAGGATCTTTATCAATATATATTTATTGATCACTCTCCATGTGAAATACACTGGTTGGCACTGAGGACATGTTAGCAATAACAAACAAAAAAGCTGCCCTTATGGAATAACACATTTTAGTAAGCATGTGAATTAGAGTGTATTTTGTTGATTTTTTTCTAACTTGTTTGGGTTTATAAGATTATTGATAATAACACTTAGCACCTTGGATAAACACTTTTGACTCTAGATTTATTCTTGCTCAATAGCTCCACTTGATATCCTTTTCCAATATCTCACTTGTGATTAGTTACTGTGGTTGTTGGTTTAATGTTTATTTAACAACTAGAGGCCCAACGTACAAAATTCATATAAGAGTAGGCCTTCCTCCCCACAGCTGCAGGCACCAGCTTCCCTCTGGTACCCGGGACCCGGGCTTCCCTCACAGCCCCGGCTTTGTCCTGAACCATGTCCGGTCTAATTAACATACTATGCTTTTATTGTTATAGATAAGAAAATTAAGGTGAATCATATATAGAAGAAATGAAGCATAGAACAATTGATAGATTATTTCATTCAAGTAAAATCTTATATAATAAAAGGCCAATGACCACAATGGTGTAGCGACTAGAACAACTAATGGACAAGTCACTATGAGCACCTCTCTGTTTCTCCCTCCAGCCCGAAGGCTCTGATCGCTGGATGGCAAACAGGGAACCACAGGGAACCGGGGTGGGCAGCAGTGGGGCGGGACTGGGGACTGATGAGCAGACAGAAGATGGCCCTAATCGCAGTCTAGGCTTAGGGACCCTACCTGCACATGATTTCATGCACTGGGCCTCTGGTAATTCTTAAGAGGGCATTCTAGGATAATCAGAGTTGAAACATTCCCATTAATAATGTTAGAAAGAACCATATACTTTTCTTAGTAGTTTTGATTCATCATTAATGAAATTACAGTTGCTTAAATTCCAAGGTAAACCAGATGTATCCCCAAATAAGGAGAAAAATTATCAGCTTTGTTTTTGTGTATTTTATCAATTAGTATCTCTACTATATGTTAAGAAATTATGTTTTTAAAAAGTGTGTAAAATAGCTATTTTATTTGCAAGTTGAACACCTACAAATGAAGAAATTAAAATTAATGTATTTTATATTAATTAATATAAAAGGAAAACAGTTAACTGTTCATTGATTGCTGATTAAAAGAGCCTCTTTTATGATAAGCTATAATGTGTTTAAAGACAGCAGTGCTTTATAGAGGTGAATGATCTAATCAATTAGTAATTACTTGGTTCATTTGAGGAGGTATTGACTTCAATAAAAGATTACTAGTTTCATTAAAAGATAGAGATATTACATTTTTAGGTTTTTTTAACAGACCAAATACAGCAATTATATAATTTGGATTAATATGTTACAGATATTCAATTATAGCAAAAATGTCTTAAAGTTGGACTAATAGTTTTTAAAATTGTCTTTTTTATAATGATCTGTATGTAATTACAGGTGATGCTTATATATGGAGGGGGACTCAAAGAAAGTTTTTTATTTTTGAATAACAGAATAATTTGTTGTGAATTTTCTTTATACCACAATTGATTTTTAAATCACTCTGCAATTATAAAAATAACTAGTAGATGTAGATTTTCAATCTGTCTTCCTTAGAACTGTCAAAATCTTGGAAGTTTAAGTGATTTATAATGTTAATTGCAGGACACATATTTGCAGGTCAGATGAACCAGCTTCCAACTCCGTCTGTAATACAAACCATCTCTATGCACTTTTATCAGCTGCCTTACTTCATTGTGTGCCAGCAAGGGTCATTTTATTTTCACACACCACTCTGGACTGTTTTCTCAATCAAAGTGTATTTTCCTCAGTGATAACCCTGAACCACTTTAGCTACAATAGCACTGTACCTTGGGGTGATTGCATGTTTTAGAACTATGGAAACAGATTTTTGGTCAAACAGAATTCGAAAATCGGATTCATTTCAAGTAGATGAGATGAGTTTTTGGGGGGTTCATCCTGCAGGGCAGCAGTAGAGAAGAAGCATGTTTTGGCTTCTCACAGATTCACAAAACATAAAATAGTATTCATCAAAATGTCATCTCATAAGCTCTTGTTTACATTGCCACTTAAAAGTAAAAATCCTAAAAAGTGTTTTACCTCCCTGATTAATGCACAATTTTCAGACCAATGTTTACTTTAGAAAGGCATACTTCCTGTAATGAACTAGAAAGTACATTTTCCAATTCTTGTGGTTAAATGGCTTTTTAAATGTGAGTGTAGCAATATTAATACTTTTATATGGATTATATAAACTTCATAAAATGTGTTTTACTTAGAACACTTAACATATAAATGTTTCCATAAGGCATGCTCGTCTCAAAAAACCAGAATTTTCCTATAATGCCAATCTCAGAAACCAAATATTTGATAGTATGTATAAAGATTTTTAGGATGCTAAGAGCTTCCTGGGAATAGGGGCAGGAATTTCATGCAATATTTCTGGTTATTAAATGATCCCTCCACTTCTGTATAATTTGGCAATATCTTATGGGTATATATGTAGCTTTACATAAATAAGAAAATGTGAACCAACATGCAAAGGGCAATATTCAATCCTATAGGCTGCAGGTCTGTAAAGAAAGGAGAGTAGAACCCCGTGATTTCTTTTAAGATCAAGATGGTGACATTTATCCTGGTGGAGGCTTTGTATCACATTTTGTGATCTTTTAGGTGCTTTCCTTTAAGTACAGTTTACAAGCTATATACCTACTGTAGAGATATGGATTCATTGTAATGCCTGTTACTTCAAGGGAGTGTAGTGTGATAGAAGGAACACAGTGAATCAGGAAACCTGATTTCTACTTTCAGCACGATCACTACCTTGTTGTGTAACTTGGACAAGTTGCTTAATTAACCTCGCTGTACTTTGGCCTGCTACCCCGTTACAAGGGGATTGAACCAGGAATCTCTTAAATTATGCTTTGCTCTAAAATTTCATTGCCTCTAGAAATGAGGCGCTTAGGTCTTCTGATGATTATTTAATGAAGCACAGATTTCATCCTTGACTTTTACACAGCATGGCCATGCCTCTTGGTTGGCCTATATCACCCTCATGTACCTGATGTCCCAGTGTAATTATTATTCATAGTATCCCTTTTTAATCTCAGAAGCTCCCATTTTAGTCTAGAAATTATATTGCAATCTTGTACAACAGATATAAATCCATCTTTTCAAGAAAAATCAGACTTCATAAGAATAACACATAGTGAAGCCCTATCTTTACATTCCAAACAGAAATGAATGGGTATTTTTACCTTGTGTTAGGACTCAATAGGGTTTTTCATCTCATTTCAAAAATCCTAAGAGAGAGAAGGCAGCTTTGGAAGAGTCTGGTTCTTGACTGGAGAGACTATGTTTGCAACTGTTAGTAAGAAATTAAATTATGGATTGGAGCTGAATCAGAAAATATGAGTGAAATGTATTGGAACAAGTCCTTTATTTTTCTTTCTCCCCCCCCCCCCCCACACCAGAGTAGAGTTAACAAATCTACTCAAGAAAAGGAAATGTTGGGTATTTGAAAGAATTGCTAGGTTGTGGTATATTTCACATATGCAATGTCCTATAGAAGTTAATGGCATTTTATTCTTGTGGAATGTTCCACAAAGAAACTCAACTAATATTCAAGCAAGAGCATTTGTATATATTGGGCACCACTATTGCTTCATGGCAGATTTCAATATACTCATGAAAAATTAATACTATTTGCTTAAAAAATGTAAATAGAGTGCACAAATATTTCCACAAAAATATTTCAAATTAATAAAATACATTTTGTAACTTCAAAGAATAAATATTTTATTTTTATTAAAAATATTAATGAGCTTTAGCAGTGGCTTCATTATTAGAAAATATTTGCATTATTTATAATTATGTGTGTTCTCATAACCATTCTGCATTTGAAAATACTGATGACATGAATAATTAATTTTATTTTGCTGAGTCCAATCATTCTGCTGAATTCACTTAGATTAATGTGCATTTTTACAGCAGATTTTAGTGCATATTGGAAATAAAAACTCTTGGGAATAGATTTTAAAATATATAGAAAGGCATATAATCCTGAAACTAATGGTGCTGTGTAAGAAAAGTATAATTCATTGTCATTTTACATGTAAATAAGCAAGAGGGTATTTTCCCCTCATTGCTGATAAGCAAAAGGACCAAAATATATACATGTTAGAGAGTTTATTTTAAGAAAATTCTCCTGCTCAGGATATTTTCCTTGAGATCTAGAGCCTCCACTAGATGTATTCACTGTTGGTGGATAAAACCTTGGTTTTGAGACATCTTTGGACAAGGATGGTTCTATACAAATATATCCATCCACCCATCCATCTATCCATTCCCTTAAAACAGGTTTGCTGAGCACTTACTAGGTACTAGTTAATGTTCTATTCACTGGAAATACAGTGTTGAACAAAATTACTTTGCTGCACAAAGCTTACCTTCTGTTGGAGAAGATGGACACTACAAGTCAAAACAAAGAGGATACTGGGGATGTCAAGTGCAATAGGAAAAAAAGCAGAGAGGAGAGGTGGTTTGTGTGTGTGTGGGAGGGGGATGGTCATGAAATGAGAATCCTTTCTGAATAGACATGCACAAATTGTTAGTTATTTAGGCATCTATTATAAAAGAACATTGGCCTATTGAAATCCAGACTTAATTCTGATCCAGCAGGATTATACCTGGTGTGGATAGTGCTTGTGGCAACTAACTGCTATATCAGGGAACTAGAAAGCAGAGGAAAACACAAAAGTGGCAACAAGATGGATTGATTTGTTCATGTTTTTTGTTTGCTTGTTTTGTTTTTAAGGAAGAACACTCTCAGCCTAGTGCTAGAGCCTGGTCTGACTGATTGGAGTGTGGGTTTCCCCAGAAAGGCAAACAGGGCACAGTTGGAGCCCCTCGGTGTGCTATTGGCTTCAGGTGTATGGTAGCAGTAAGGTTGGAGAAGCAGGCTGGGGGTGGGCTGGGATGCAATGAGCATCAAGAGCAGCTCAGACAATGTGGGAATCAGGTGTAGGTGGTGCCACTGAGACCGCTTTTCTCCGAGGGAGCCCAGCAGAGGAGGTCGGGAATATGAAACACCTAGATACCTGTGTTACATACTTTTATGAAAAAAAGTCTGCTCACACTACCTATCAGGCAAACCCCAATCCTTGTGAGTGCCTCCTCCAACCCTCACGCAGTCACAATGTGAAGGAACTTTGCCCCAGAGGCCCAGCCATGTACAGGGAAATGGGATCTGGCCCAAAGGCTGTGTAGGAGCATGACCACCAGAGGCCAGAATGGAGGAATGAACTGCACATTCCATGTTTTGGGTGGTCCTATGGAAACAAGACACTAATGAGTGCCTGGGTAATTATATCAGACTTATAATCAAATTTCAGGGCACATATGTGTGTGGGGAAAAGATGAAGTATAGCTTGGTATTATTATGCTTATTCTACACTTGAGAAAATTGAGGCATGAAGAATGAAACAATCTACCCAAGGCTATGCAGCCAGATTCTTTTCAGGGTACTTAGAGGTGATCTGGTCCTCTGCCCTTAAATATGGCCTGCTTAGAATCTTGCCACTTGTCTTCTCATAGGAACTAGCTCCAGGTGATCACCACCCAAGTATCAGATTGTCTTTCAAAAATGCAAATATGGTCATGGCACTCCCTTTTTTTTAGCACATTTGGGTAGTGAGGAAGAAGGTCAGCTTTCTTGGATGATCTTCCTGGTCTGTCCTTCAAAGCTGACCTCCTGTCTTCCTCACTAGAGGGTCTAGCTCCATTCTTTTCTCTGATCTGATGAAGTCATTACAGCGGCCTCTAGAGATCCTGCCCTTTCACACCTGAGTCCTCTGTAGGGAAAGCCCTTTCTTCACCTATGTTCCTGTAGCTAAGTCTAAAGAGGCAACCCTGTCATGGGGTGTTAGGGCAGTGAGTATGGTGGTCAGGGGCATTGATTCCAGTAGCCAGAATCTCAGCCTTACTTCTCCCACATGCTGTCTGCAGGACCCTAGGCAAATTACATAGCCTCTCAATATCTTTGTTTTCACCTTATAAAATGGAAATTAGGGCTTCATCAACCATTGTGATGATTAAGTGAGTCAATGTGCTATGTGAACTCTATAAAACTACTGCTACTTAACAACTCTTTATTACCAAAAAAAGAGGAAATTGTATATAGTTCATTCTAACATATAAAGAAGTATCTGACACATGTAACCATTATAGTAATAATGGTTTTGTGCAAAAAGCATTCCTCAGGTACAAAGTATAAATTAAAGCATTTTTTACCTTTAAAGCTGTTTTCTCTGCCCTTGAAGAAATAGCTCTGAATTGATGTTTCTAAATCAAAGCTTCAATTGTGTGGCATATAAGGAGCTGAATTCTCTACTGAATGAGGTTTTCTCCACAGGAAGGCAGCACCATTCCCCTCGAACATGTCTGTGGGAGGGGGAGGTGGGAGAAGATGACTCAGAGGGAGAGTTGTCATTGGCATTTAGTGGGGGAGAGCTACGAACATTAAATACACTGCACAATGAACAACTGTCTACTGATCCCCATGCCCAGCATTATTTTATTCAACCTCCCACCCCCATTACAACCAATCTAAAGCGATTATTGGCTGAGCAGTTCAGAAATTCCCTATCCCTCTTTCCCAGCTGTTCTCAGAAGCTAATTCATAGTATATAATACTGCTTCTTACAACTATGACTCCTTATCACTGTCCTTAATAACATGTTTTCATTAAGGAGCTTAAAATTTTATGATATAACTCATTTTCAACATAGGTATTGAAACCATCAAATACTCCCAGCTGTGAGTTGGACTAAATTGGATTTGTGATTCTTGTTGTAATCTCTTTTGCCATAAGCTTTATTAGCATTGGAGAAATACAATGACTTAAGACTTTGTGACTAATTAATATGTGACAGTAATTTCAGTGATTTTCTTAGATAGGACTGGTGAGAGTGGCACCTTCTTGATATTTCTAGTCTCAGTTGAAGGACAAAGTAAATAATTAGTTAATGTGGAAGTAGCAAGAATATAGTTTTATTTTCTTGTCTTAGTGTTGATAAGCACTATGAATGATTGGACCATTATGTGTTGTTAAATTACAGTTATCAAATACATAGGTATGTTTGTATTATATCTACTGATTCATTCCTCAGTTACATGTAATAATCTTCTTTAAGAGAGAGAAGGAAACAAATCATCTGAGAATTTAAAAAAATATTATTTTGTGTATATGGGTGCTAACAATGCTTGCTTTTTTTTCCTTTCATGATAAATGTAAAACAATAAGCTAATAAGTCAAGATTAAATCTCTATGATAATTTCTTACATTTTCATCACCTAAAATATATATTAGATTTTGTTACCTGATGGCATTACTGAAAATTTTCCATGTTTAGTTTATTAGAAGAGATCTAGCTAATTAATTTGCCTTTATAAAACCCAAATAGTTTTCACTGAATCTCATCATTACTGTTCTCTTAATGTAAGATTCCAAGCAGCCAAATAGTATTAATGTTAACCAATGATTTCTCCTATAAGCATTCTAAATGAAATTGCACAAAACATAAGCAGTGTATATGAATGTATGTATGTCTGTGTGTATCTTTTCAACCAGGGCATATGTTCCCTGTAAATACATGATGCTGCTACATAAAATTACAAATTAGCCAATACTTTTTTGTGTACCTAACATATAAAATGCACTTTTCAAGGTATCATGTTCTTTAGGATAAGGGTGAGGTATCTAGTTAGAGGATTTCAAGTTTTAAAACAAGAACCATTTCTCATATATTTAGATTATCAGTGAATCCATACACAAATTATGAAGACTCTTAAATCAACAATTGCAAAGCTTTTGTACACCACAGATATACAGTCTGTTATGGAAACTAAAGGAAGGAGGATATTTTAGTCCCTTTTTAATAACAAGTATATTGAAGCAACACACTTTTATTATTTCATATATCCCAAGTGTTGACAATGTGCTAGACACTACCCTGACTCTGGAATTACCCACATTCGGTGCAAAGTCCCTTCTAAAACAGATGTTATCATTCGAACTATAGATTTGATAGGTTAGAGGTGGCCTCAGCCCCCTTCCTACTCTTTTAGGATTTTCCTAGTCAGGCAAGATCTGGAGACTCCCCTGAAAGCCATACGGGGGGAGCTGAATCATCTTCATCCTTGCATGGAAAGAAGACTGGCTGCTGAGGAAGCCTCGATACCATTTGTTACAGTTTTGGACTATTGCATGGGGTAAAATATGAGCCAATATAATGGGAAATTTATTATTTTAATTTATATTTATTATTGAAAGTATTTCACATGTCCCTTTTTTGTTTTCCCATTGACCCCCTCCACCCTGCAGTTATTTTTGGGGAGCATCTCCACAACTTGCATAGGCACAGGTCTTAGTATTGGTGGAGAATTACACTCTCCGATCACTCATGGGAGTGAGGGTGGTGGTTCTTGGGGGGCTGCTGAAGGAAGCATTTTCAGAAGCCCCCACGGGAGGATGGTATATGGAAGATTTTATTGGCATGGAGTTATTATATTTATCTGGTTCCAATGTCCCACTTCCCCAAGCTATTCCTGAAAGAGGGGCAGCTGGGAGTTCAGCAGTCTGAAATAAGGCCAATGTCCAGAGCTTCGCTCCACATTGTCACTAAGTGTGGTTCAGCATTCAGGGCAGATTAAAGCCTATTCGTCCATGTGCAGAGTCCGACATAGCTGTGCATCATGTGCACAGAGAGAAGTGACAGGAGCCAGGGACTCTAGAGCCCAAAGAGAGCGGTTCCTTTGACTAGAAGTATGTATATACTATTTAGATTTTCCACATTTGCAGTGGCCAAGCCCGTTCTGACCAATTATCTATTTCCAGGTATGGTTGACTGGCAAGCATTTTCCCTCATCACTTAGACCTTACTAGGTATGCTTCTAAACGGTCTTCGTCTAGTCCCTTTGCCCATCAGTCAGCAAGCAATAGACTTGGAGAATGTTAAATGCAGTTTTTGTTGTGGTGTTTTTTTTGTTTGTATGTTTTTTGTTGTTGTTGTTGTTTTTTGAAAAACTGTGTAAATGTATAATAATAATGTATGACTATATTATTTGGTCTTTCACTCCTTTCCTGTTAAATAATAACCAGGTTATTACAAGGCTTCATTAGTAGAGCATCTGGAACATAGTAGGCAGTCACCTTTTCTTTGCTTAGTATCACTGTCCCCTCTTTGCCACCACGTGTTTTTTTTTATTTTCTCCTCTCATTTTTTTTTCTTTCTTCCTTTATGCATTAGACCCTATTCTAGGTATTGCACATTCACACAGGATGACCCAAATATTAAATAAGAGCAATGAGCCTAAATTTGGCCATTGGCATTCAAGGATAAGATAACAAATATATTTGACTATAAATTTTCTAAAGTACTGGCAGGCTAACCACATGATGGGTCTATCTGCTATATCATATTATGCTACCTGTTCTGAGATCTTCACTATATATCCCAGCATTGAGAACTTGGCAGTAAAACTTTGACCTTGGAACACTTAAGGGAAACATATTTTCATATTTCTTACACCTCTTAGATTACCTTTACAACAGTTATCCCTGAATGTGTATCAGAAGCCTGTATGCACAGCTACAATACTGTGTCGGTACTTGTGTCCATAGAACCAAATGGAATATCAATTTACTTCAAAAGAAAATAGAAAATGCCCACATCGCACTGAAGAGAAATCCTCTGATTCTAATGTTCATATTTCAGAAAGGAAAAGGATTCATCAAGATTCTTTCAAATTTTGTGGTGACATTTCTACCTTTGACATTTTCATGCTCAGCAGCAACTGGCCATTAGTAATAAATCCAGAGAGTCAACTTGTAACCCACAATAACAAGTAAGACATCACAGGGCAGCCAGATGACCCACTTGCTCTGTTTTGGACTGATGTCTTTCCACTGTCCAAAGTAAGAATTTTTATTATAGCTTCGTATAGAAGTTTTATTACATTTGTAAGTGGAATTGTCCATGTTTTATTCAGTTGCCTCGTTTTTTTATATACTCTTGACAGTCTGTCTTTGCATTCTTTATTACTTGGGAATTTGATTCAGAAAAGGGAAAAAAAGGAGAGCGTGTAAGGGCACCTTGTCTGAAATTTGTCATTGTATGGCAGCGATAATTAACTACTCATATTCCTTAAACAAAAATGCAACATTCCACTTTTGTCTGTTGCCTCCTCTGCCAGACGTGTTCCTGGTTCCTCCTTTTTTCCTGTGCTGCAACTCTACCTGCGATCTTATCAGTCATTAGCTCTACATTTGTCAAGTTCTAAAGCTTTGCTAATCTTAATGGTACAAGCTAATTTTAGATCTTTCGTTTCACTTGAAGTTTTCCCAAACAATCCCAAGCATAATGTAATTCCTGTGGAGATAAAAAGATATTCAGATAAGTAGCTAAATACTAGGACATCATTATCTATCAGAGCTTATAACCTTCACTTTAGTTTTCTTTTTGACAAGTACCTTAAAGTTAAGACCTATGCCTTATTAATCTGTGCATGCTTAGTGCCTCACATAGTACTTGTTGCAAAGTAGACACTTAGGAAATAGTTTATCATTAAACTAGTGGCCGGGGGGTGGGGGTGCCCCTCAGCCTGGCCTGCACCTTTTCCAATCTGGGATCCCTCAGGGGGATGTCCACCTGCTAGTTTAGGTCCAATCTTGAAATCCGGACTGCTGGCTCCTAACTGCTGACCTGCCTACCTGCCTGATCGCTCCTAACCACTCTGCCTGCTGGAGTGCTCATTCACAACAGCTAAACGCCCCCTCACTCCTCACCAGCCTGATCATCCCCAACTGCCCTTCCCTCCTGGCCTGATCGCCCCTAACTGCCTCTGCCTTGGCCTTGCCACCATAGCTTTGTCCAGAAGGATGTCTAGAAGGTCTCCCAATCTAATTAGCATATTACCCTTTTATTAGTATAGATTATAATATATATACACAGGGCACATTCCAGTGCTGAGATAAATACTGTGTATTGCCTAATCCTGAATTTTCCTGGATTGGTCAATATTTACCAAGAACAAAGACAGTACATAGAGGAAGATAATAAAATAATTTGTTTCCTTCATATAGAGTAAATACAAAGCTTTTAAATACAGGTGTTTTAAAAAATTATATCCATATTTATTTAAGCAAAAGGTATAGATATGGTATATAGGAAGCACAATTCTCAGTTCAGTTTGTACTGTTGACATTTACATAAGTTCAGGAAGGAAGTTCCCATATACATCCCTAAGATGGACAGTAAAAGGGTATAAAGCAGTACGATTTTGCCTAACTGTTAGAGGATAGTGGGTATAAAACATTTCCAGAAGTTCAGTAGAGTCTCATTATTTTGGGATTATTGTGGTTTACTTAGGTGGGGAGGGGCGGTGCTCTCTTTGGAGGAATATATTATCACTGGCATAATTTAGAATTGCTGACATACTGTAAAAATAAAAAGCATACTTTTCCCAGTTAAGGATTTTACTGCACACTTTTGTTCCTCTAGTTTTTATTTCTATGGTACCTTAGAAGGGAGAAACATAAAAACATCTATATTCTTTGCCAGCTTGAACAGAACATTAAAGCTACCACTATGACACCAGGAATTTAGATGGTTTGGTACTGCCATTAGTCACTATGCTGAAAAGAATGACTTCTGTATCCAGTAATTTTTTTTCACATTCAAATGACAGATTAGGAGTCTTTTCTCTGCCCGTAGTTAATCTTGTTTTTAATTTTTAGCAAAGTCTAAAATATAAAGAAATCAATACATGGTCTTCACCATTACTGAATTCTGAGCTTCCTACTCTTCCATTAGTTTATTAGAGGCCCAGTGCATGAAATTCATGCACTGGAGGGAGGGGTTCCTCAACCCAGCCTGTGCCCTCTCACAGTCTGGATTGCCCCCACAGAGAGAGGCCCCACCCACCTGCCATGGCCTGCAGATAAGTGACCTGGGCCTTCCTCTGGGGTGACAGTGGAGCCCCCGATTGATAGATTGCCCTGCAGCTGGTGGCCTGGGTCCCCCTCTGCAGGGTGATCATGGGCTGATGGCTGCACCCTGACCAATTGCATCACACCTATCTTGGTTGGCCTAATGCCAGTGGGTGTCATAGCGTGATTGTCCGGATGGTCATCCTACTGTTCGGTTTGCATATTACCCTTTTATAATAATAGATTGACCTGCTGAAGCAGTTTCTTGAGTATGGTGAAGAATCTTTTAATCTGCCCAGTTTGACCAAGGTTAGCAATAATCATTTGGACTCAAAGAACAATCACAAAAATTCAAAATGATTCCATGGTTGATAAAGGCCTGAATTATTTTGCATTATTTTATTGTCTTTCATTTCTGATGGTTAGAATTAGATGATGTGATAAGCGAGAAAAGAGCCTTCAATCTCTCTAATATCTTATCTTTAATGAAATCATAGAAGGAAATGGCCTTATATTTCTGACTTCATAACCCTCTATTCATCAATGGAGGAAAGCCAAAATGAAAAGCCGGGTATAGTTTTGTTGTGGTCCAATTCAATTTGTTCCAGAGAATAAGGAACAGAAATATTAGAGAGATAGTAAGATTAGTGTTGGAAGAAGAGGAGGATTTTTTGTTATTAGCTATATCCTAACATTCTAGCTTGACTTGGGAATCACTCGCACATTAATTCAGATGATAATTAAAGCAAGAAACTCAGAGTCTAACAAAAATAAAAAAGCAAAAAAAGAGAAACATTTTACATTTAAACCTAATCATATATGGCATTTAATAGCCTCAGGTAGTTATCATGACCTATTTTTTAAAAATAATTTTAAAGTTAACTGTTTGTCCCTAAGCAATTATAGATATTCTATTTAAATTGGATTAAAAGAAATTTGTCTATCCCCACTATTTTTAAATTCCAGGCCCATTTCATGTATCAATTAGTGTTTATGTATTGCAAAGTCCTCCAAAACTTAGTCACATAGACACAATTATTTAGCTCATGATTCTATGTTCTACAATATGCATTGGGCTCAGCTGGATGGTTGTTCAACTAGTTCATATGTTGATAATCTGATGCCAGATAGTTTAAGGACCGGCTGATCTAAGATATCTCAGTTAGGACAGCTTATCTGTGCTTCACATGTGCCTCATCCTCTATCTTAATACAGAATTACATGTGTGAGAATGAAACTATACTAAACCTCTTGGGCTTTGGGGTCAGAGCTTGCCTAACTTTGTTTCTACTGCAGTTATTAAGCAAGTCACAAGATCAGCCCAGATTCAAGGAGAGGAGTTGCAGGAATTGTGCCCATGTTTGTACTTGAGCACAAGGAGGATGAATTATAGTAATATTTATGTTTCAGACATATAACAGCCTATGTGTGATGTGCATTTAAATAAATGAAACGTCAAATAAAGATTAACAAATGCATATACAGATTTATCAATAATTGAAAATTTTGGGTTAACAATAGATAATAATAAATAGTAAAACTGGCTATGTCCATTCTACCCAGTCTCCTAGATAAAGGTTGTATTATTCATTCCTTTCTGGGCACATGCTAAATCACAACAGCTAATTTGTTTTTGTTTCATAGACAGAAGATGCTGTAGTTAGCTTTTTCCCCTTTCCTTCCTAGAGGTCTTCATCAGCAAAATTTGATGGTCATTATTCAAAGCTCACTCTATTGCAAAGTACATGAATATCTTTTGAGGTACATCTATAATCTTTCATGATCTTGATTTAATAAACCTGTCATAGTCACTCTGGGTCTCCATTATACATAAACCCACATATCTACATATTTTCCTTAGTTTTATATTTTAGGTTATTTTCTCTTATAATATGCTATGCAGTTGTCATAATTTACTCCTTCATTATATGCTCATTGAAGCCATAGGCTAAAGAAAATGTCAAAACTTCCAAGAAGGTTATTCATTATTTCTCTTCTCTGATGATGAAAATATTATCTGGATTGCAATCTGTCTCCAGAATTTTGCTTATAATTTATCTTGATATTTCTATAAAATTTGTATAAATATTTGGCAGAAGTTAACAGGTATTTTTTTATTTTCAATCTTAGAACATTTTGAAGAAACAAAAAAAGAACACTTCTCTTCCAATAAGTGGGTAGAGAGAGTGAAGCTCTATGTGGGAAGGAAAGTCCAAGTAGTTAGAGAATGTGTGTTATGGACGGAATGTTTATGTTCCACCAAAATTCATATGTTGAAAATCTATCTTCAAAATGATGGTACTATGAGATGGGGCCTTTGGGAAGTAATTATGACTAGATGAGTTATTAAGGGTGTGGGTCCCACATGAATGAGATGAGTGCCCACAAGAGAGTCACAGGAGAGCTTGCTTCTTGTTTCTGCTCTCCACCTTGTGAATAAGCACTGAGAAGTTGGGAATCTGTAACCTCAAGTGGTCACTTACCAAAACTGTGAGAAATACATTTTTGTTGCATATAAGCCACCAAATCCAACTAAGAAAATATGATATCTTGATTCAAGTGGTATGAATTCCTAGGACAGCAGAAACAATGATACTCAAATGCAGGTACCAGCAGAAACCTAATAAAGCTAAAAAGATGTGTTTGGGAAATTATCCAAACTTTTAATTTAACTTCCCCATATGCAGCCTTTTTATTGCAAATAACCAAATTACATTGGCTTTTATTTCTTCTTAAGACATGTAGTTAATAAAATGTTCTCATTTTGGCATCACTTATCCTCATCGTTCTGTGATGAAATGAAAGAATGAAATGTAAATATAAGAAAGGCATGTGGCTTTAACTCTGTTTAAGACAAGTAGAACCAAGTTTAAATTCTAATGAATTCTAGTTTTAAATTACATTCTAATGCAGGCCAGTCACCTCTGCTAAAGTCTACTTATGTATTAGACAATATATAAATTATTGAAGTAGGCTTTAGAATAGAATTATTCAGGTAAGTCAACAAAGAAAATACATTTTTAGGAGAAAATGGAATATTATGCAAATAGTTAAGGTATCTTTATACATAAAAGCCTAGGTGACTGGCCGGCTGGTAGCTATGATATGCAATAACCACCAGGGGGAAGACACTCAATGCAGAAGCTGCCCAGCTGCAGTGACTTGGCAGCTGCAGTTCTTAGTTGATGCACCAGAAACCAGAGAGAGGGGAGCCTGATTCCGGGGTTTGCTACCCGAGAATCGCTCTCTCACAATCTGTCACTTCTCGAGGGATGTTGGAGAGCCTGTTTCGGCCTGATCTCCACAGGCCAGGCCAAGAGACCCCACCAGTGCATAATCCATGTACCAGGCCTCTAGTAGATCTATATGTGTGTGAGCAATACACATTAGCATGTTTAAGTATTTATACTATTTCATTTATTTAATATGTAAATGCTTTTGAAAAATTTATTGTAGGAACAATACTATATTAGGCAGTGTAGAAACAGCAGTAGACACACTGGATTCAAAACCATGCAGTAATGGTGCATAAATTTTAATGAGCAAAAATATATATATATATAAACAAAATGCATAAGTAAATTATATTACCTGCTAGATAATGGTAAATGCTCTACAGAAGAATATTAGAAAAGGAAACTAGGTAGTAATTTCATTAAAAACGGCAAGTGAAAGGTCTTCATTGACAAGTTTAGTTACCATCAACTGTTCATTGAAAATGTCCAATATTAGATAATATTCTCACTGAATCACTTATTTTCAACTGTGAATACCTCAACCATGACTTAATAGAACTTCCCTGGTAGCTCCACACAGTGCCTATACCACCTTGTATTCATTTTTTTTACCACATTTTTTTTTGTATATATAAATACAAATACAAAATCTCCCCCCCAGGAAACTGCACAGAACAGTTTGCATGCAATTTGAGTGTTTCGGAGATCTGGACTTGATCAATGGAACCCAGTTAGAAAAATCTGAAGTCACTTTAAAGTTACATCTACTAAAAGTAGGTAATACTATAGAAACAAATACCTTCACATGAGGCAAAACATGTCAGTTTAGAAATAACTCAGCCTTTCTATAATGTTGAGTATAACAAAAATGTCAGTAAAAATTTGGGATTCCACATTGTACTAGTCTGCTCTGTCTGCTATAACAAAATAGCAGACTAAGTGGCTAAACAGCAGAATTCTAATTTCTCATGGTTCTCAAGGCTGGAAAGTTCAAGATCATGGTGTTGGTTGATTTGGTTCCTAGTGAGAGCACTCTTTCTGGTTTGTACATAGCTATCTTTTCATTGTCTGCATATGGCCTTTCCAAGGTGCATGAACAAGATGAAAGAAAGAGGTCCTCTCTCCCTTTTCTTACAAGTCCCACAATCTTATAGCATTAGAGCCCCAACCTTATGACCCCATTACTCTTAAGTACCTTTTAAAAGCCCAATCTCCTAATATAGTCACATTGACCTTTAGGGTTTTAACATGTGAGGCAGACAAGCTCTCCAATTAGAAGCCTCCTGTACATTGCTAGAATCTACAAATTCAACCTAAATGATCTACCCATACTTCCTTTGTAAAATCTCTAAAGTTGTGTTTCATATTTTATTTCTCCCGCTGTCACATTCTCTACTTGGAATGTTGATAAGACAATCTCCCAACTGGTCTTCTTGTCTCAAATAAATATTAAGTACTGCCACCTAATTAATTCTAATGGTACAACAAAAGAAAAGCTTCAGGTCAATTTTGTATCCTTTAGTAGAACCAAAGAAAATCTCGAGTCTAATTTAAGAAGGGAATGAACAAGTTAATACTTGCTACAAATGTGGGGGAAAGGGTGCTTTTGCTTTTTGGCACATATCATCAGACCTTCAGCATATTTAGAAATAATAGATTTCTTAATAATAATGGCTGGCTAGTCACAGTGAGTAGCATATTTATCATTTTTATTATCCTCCAAAAAGGAATTTTAAATTGAATGGTAGCTATTATCTCTTTCTTAAGCCCAATATTGAATTATTTTTAACACAATCCATCTGTTACAAAGGATGATATATTCATTCCTTTTAGAATTGGTAGGGGGCAATTGTGTCTTTCATTTTATTAGAATTATTATGTTGCTAAAGAAGGCTGGAGACATCTTTGAAACTAGCAAGACTAGGAGAAATATTCTCTGATAAGAACACCTCCTCTTTCATTGGTTAATTAAGCACTGGGAACTAGATGCATCTTTCAATCCTTCTTACTAAAAGGACTGAACTTCGAAACAATCCTAAAACAGTGCAGTCATGGAGAATCTTTTGAGAACATTTCATAATGATGCATTTGCATGAGACAAAGAACATTGCTCTAGGACATTGATATTTTCTCAGTACACAATTACCTATATGGAAGAGCAAGTGTTTAGTCTCTGACAACTGGAGAATTGGCAAAATTATTATTTGTTCACTTGATCCATCCTCACCAAGTTAAAAGATTTTTGAATTCTGTATTTTGTGAGTGGCTGATTGTAATTTATGCTGAAACAAATTAACTCAAAACCTGGGTTAGGAAGTTACATTTTATTAATTTATACTGATAAATACTGAATTATAATTAAGGTGGATACAGGTAAGTAATAAAGAAAAACATTCCACTAGTAATGAGGAAGGTAATCTAGAGAAGTGGTCAGTAGAGATATCCTTTTGGATTCCATTTGTAACTCATTGTGTTTGATTAAAAATGTTAAATTCTTCAACAATACACCACGATTAATAGTGTAAAAAGGCACTTAGTTGGGGCACTCTAAGTCACTGTTTAAATAGATAATAAAAATTATCAATGGTAATCCTTGATAATGCATTGTGACATGCCATAACTAGTTATTGCTAATAAATGTATGCAACATTTAGTCTATGATACTTACACTGCCCAGCCAACATCTGAATTACACTTCAAGACATATCTCAAGTAGTTGTGTATTATCTGTAAATGTTTACTGTCAAAAATCTTACCCATGGTTTAACAGGAAAATTTTATTCAAGATTGTTGCATTCTGAGAAAGAAACTGAATTTAACTACCCTGAAACACAGAGCTAGAGAGTTTTTAGAAGCTAATGCGGTGATCATAAGCCACTTGTGTTTGCTAATTGACCTTACTCAATGGGAAAGTAAACGTTTGTTTCTTCATGACAGGAAGCAGTTTTCCAATTTGGAACAGGCTGTTCACCTAAGGTTTCTGTCTTCCCACAAAGACTTGCAGATAGGGAAGCTATCCTTCTTGATAATTACATTTCAAAAGGATGACTCCCAGGTCATTGAGAAAGACATTCCCTAGGTCATAAAACTGGCAAGAGGTTTTTAAGGAGATTTATATACATTTTAAAAGTGGCAGAGAAAGAATTTGTAATGATAGCTTTTCTAATATAAATGCTCTAAGAAAAGGGAAGTCAGGGCTTACTGTAGTCAGAGAGAAATCTGTGTGAAGTGTAGTCAAACTCAGAGGAGAATCAAGAGTGCCTTGACTTAAAAAAAAAAGACATTATTATTTTAGAATTTAGATCTATTATTTTAAAATGCCCAATGTATCTGTGTTAGGTAGCTGGGAAGACTGGGCAATGTAATAACCAATCTTTGGAGAGGAAATATGTGCAAAATTTATATTTATAAGATTGTAAAATCTCCATTAGTATCTCTACAAAAAAAGTTTTAAGGAGCAACATTTTTATGGTCTACTCTAATGAAACTCCCTCTGAACCAACTGGTAAACATTTTATATGATCATTGTCAAGGGTAAAAGTGAGAGAATTGTGAGAGAAAGAGAAAGAGAGACAGGGAGAGAAGAACTTTGATATTTGCCAACAGATTCCCCCCCCCCATTTTTTTATTAACTGGTCTTAGTATTTATTATTGCCCTGACAAGGTGCAAAGCATTAAGAGTATAAACACAAGGATCTTGAAAACAGAATCTCAGGCGAAGGATGGGTATAGGAAGGATAAATGGTGATGGTAAAAAAACAAACAAACAAACCAAAAAACACCCACAGAACAGAGTCTCAGTCTACTAGTAAACCAACTTAATATGACAGAAAGGGGAATTTATTTACTGTTGGAAAAATCAAGAAAAGCTGAATGGAGGAGGTGGGTTTGTGTTAAGTATTTATGTAGAGTTTGAGACCTGGCCACATGGGTAAATTTCCTGGATGGTATAGCTTGAGTAAAGGTATTATGATAGAGGTAGAAATTTCCCTTATTTTGAAAGACAGAAATTAGAATGCACCAGGGCCCTTGGACAGGGACAGGTACTCAGGCTTTATTCCGAGAAAAGGGAGAGTCAATGTAGGGAGTAAATAGAAGAATGTGTTCAGACTTACAATGTAAGATTACTTTGAATACTGTGTGAGAAACAGATTTAAGTGAGGCAATAATAGGAGAGGGATTATATGAAATCAGCTACTTTCTGTAAGTTCTCAAGCCATTGTTTTTCACACTCTGTCATCTGGGTGATCAATGTTCAAGGCTATCCTCTTAAAAGGAAGTGAAAGAACCCACTTCCCTGTGTTAAAATAATAACACACTTAATGAATCACAAGAAAAAGGAATGTGTTCCTTGTTAAACTTTGCCATTCAATTTTGTATTCTGAATATGCAAGTTTAATGGTTTTCAGGAGAAATATGTTCTTGGTAATTCCCCCAACAGTTCAGAACTTATTTAAGGTGTCATTAAACCCTTTGAGAGATAGAAGCATGCTTTATGTTTGGTAATGATTAAATGTTCCCCTAAATAAATTTCACATTGCTGAATCTGATGACATGAATAATAAAATATAACCATGGGAAAGCAATGGTCATTTTGAGTAATATGCAGGGAATTGATGTTCATTTAGAGTTGAAAAGTAGGACAGATTTTCATGATGTACTAGGCTATCCAGGACACTGTAGTAAACCTGACATTACAATCAGAGGACATTTCAGGGCCAAATTTGCTAAAGAAAATGTCTCTGTTTTAAACACAAAAATTCTGATATTTCAAATAGCATGTGCATTAAAATTTTAGTAGGTGTTGAAGTTCAATTGAGTGGACCTGTTCTATTCTTGTAGGCAGATGGGGGACTTGGGAGGGTGGAGAGATGAGGTTGCTGCATTAATAAATGGTCATCAGTAGTTCCCATATTTGGCTAATCTATTTTCTAGGGAAACACTTTATGCACTCAGTATGCCACCTCAGAAACTCATATATCTGTATAGCAAAAATAAAGATATTGATATCTGCCATGGAATCAATGAGAAAAACCCATAAGCAATTTTTCATAAGCCATTACAAAATGTCCACAGTAGGGATTAGCCTGAAGTCAGGCCACAAAGGCTAAAATTATCCCTTTGCATATTTTCAAAATTAGTTAGTAAAGGAGAGTCAACATGGTATTGGTTACAGATCAAACCCATGCATTGTCTTCTTGACTTCTCTCTTACAAGTTGGTGACCTTTATCAAGTGCTTAATTTGATTAAGCACCCATAAAATGGGAACACAGTAACCTACTTGCAAGATGATTTTAAAAAATTACAACAGCTAATGCATATACCATCTTGGTCCTTGTAGGTGTATGAGAAATTAATATTATTTTCAGAAAAATCTTTAAAACTATAGACACCTCTAAGCACTATAGACACCTCCTGCTTGTCCTGTAATAATTTTCCATGTTCACATACCCTCGTTCTCCCTCATTCTCCTTATTCCAACTTCATTATCGTTGGCTATTTTCCTGGAGCTCCTTAGCTTCCATTGCCATGTGGTAGCCTCATGTCAGAGAACACTGTGTATTAATTTCTCCATGTACTTAAGTGTAAGCTCCCTCCATTATAACACCTCTTACTCATCATCCCTGCTTCCATGTCTCTGGAAGGCCATCTTCTTAATTTAAAATCTCATTTCTCTCACTCATGTTTGCTACAGTTCCTCACACCTTGTTCACAAATCTTCTCCTGGGACTGGCCATAAGAGGATGGTACAATATGGTTTGTATATGTCTATTGCAGAACTAGATAAAAGGAACATCATGAGTGCAATGGGTCAGTAAGGTTATCTGTGTAAAATAACTTTTTTTTTCTCCTCCTCCTCATTCCCTCTCCCACTCATTGTCCCCAATAGACCAAATTATAAATCTCTTCAATGCTTGACCTGTATCTTCTCTGCTGTTTGTGGATATCTGTATAGTGTCTCTTTATAGTGCATTGTTTGAAAAACATATAGATGGAGTCAATATTATTGAGTATTATGTCTTCTTAAAACAACTGTGAATCTCATTCATCTGCTAGTCCAAAATCTTCACTTTAAGTTTGAGATTACCTAAAGAATTAAACAATTTATTGGTGAGAAAACTTCGTGCGAAAAGGGGACTAGAACCTGGTTGTCTGAACTCAGGGCTTAACTCCTTGTTACAGCTATCTATTCTAATAAAAGGGTAATATGCTAGTTAAACCAGGAGACCTTCTAGATGTCTTTCTAGACAAAGCTATGGTGGTGGGGCCGAGGCAGAGGCAGTTAGAGGCAATCAGCCCAGGATAGTAGGGCAATTGAGGGTGAGAAAGCTGGTGGGGAGGTCGTTGAGGTCAAGCAGGCTGACAGGCAGAGTGGTTAGGGGCAATCAGGCAGGTAGGCAGGTGAGCGGTTAGGAGGCAGCAGTCCAAGATTGCAAGAGGGATGTCTGACTGCTGCTTTGGGCCCAATCCCTAAATCGACAGTAGGACATCCCCCAAGGGGTCCCAGATTGGAGAGGGTGCAGGCCAGGCTGAGGGACACCTCCCACCCCACTGCCCCCCCCGTGCATGAATTTTGTGCACCAGGCCACTAGTAATTGATAGAAAACCTTATCTTCCCTGCAAAGAAACTTAGTATAATTCTACATAATAGGACATATGTATAGAAAAACACTTAAGACAAATCCTCTGGATTGTATTGACAGGTATTATATCTGAGTATTCGAGGCCTAAGGATCTGGATTAGACTTGAGTTTCAGGGTCTTAGTTCTTTATCTGATCTGCTATGGAACATCATTTAGCCCCATTTCACATGCATATGTACATATATCAAGCAAGCCTCAGCACCTTCTACAAAGCACTATTCTCATTTTATCCTTGTTTCTTCCCTATCAGTAAAGAAGGGAAAACACACAGTCCTTTGGGAGGTGACAGAATGATGAATTACTGCATGATTTCAGCAAGAAAGAACAATACATGTAGAAACCTAGCTTCAATTGTAAAATGAGAATAATAGTGTCTAATTCCTAGAGTGCTGTGATGATTATACACAATAACCAAAGTAAAGTGCTCTGTATAAATGTCAGATACTGTTAATATTGTCTTTGATTTTTCTAGATGACATATATGACCCAGTTTATGTTAAAAATTATGAATGAGAGGACTACTTTACTTTTTTAAAAATATATTTCTACAAAGTGTATTTATAAACATAAATAAATTTTCTTTGATAATATACAAAAGAGACCATTCATATAAACAAATCTGACCAAGAAGTAAATGCTCTGTAGCAATTATCATATTGAACATTTTTTAAAAATATTAATTCATTAGCTTTGTCTTTGTCTTTCCCTCTTTTGAATGTGATGCTGGTTAAACATCAGATAAAGCCTTTGTTAACCTTTTATGCAAAGTAAGTAAAAACCAGGCTCAGATTTTCATTTTAAGCCTGTCACTGGTCACCAGATTGAGTACAGTTATAAGAAAAAAAACGATGAATTTTCACAGAAAAAAAGAAATTTGATATCAGCCTCTTTCATGTACTTGGGTTCATTTTTAGTTAAATTTAATGCCAAGACAACATCCCATCGCTGTCTACTTATAAATTATAACACGTTTTGAAATGGCATTGAGAAATATGTGATAAAGGTGAAAAGGCTTTCAGATATAATAACTCATAATCAAAATCTCATTTAGAAGAAAGCAGCCTGCAGACTTGCAAAGCCAGGAAAAGTAGTGTGGCATCTTTTCAAAGAATGACAGGAGAAAGTCTTGGCTGTGATTTATGTTTTTCCTTATGGGTTCTAGTATATATGGAATCTGACATGCATATGTACATATATCAACCAAGCCCTAGCACCTACTACAAATCATTATGCTCAATGTATTCTTGTCTGTTCCCTGGTTATCAGTGAAGGGGGTGGAAGACAATAGAATGATGTAGTACTACTTGGTTTCAACAAGAATTGGGAATATACATTGATACTGAACCTTAGCATTAACTAAAGATAGAATTGGTTGCTACAGAAACTTTATTTCTGCCTACATATAAGAGATTCTGACAACCGATAAATTTACAAGTCACTGAATAAAAATCTAATGTTTTTGTTTCTTGACAGTTCTTCAGCAACTATTCATCACAGATGGAAAAAAAAAGTAAAATGAAAATGTAGGGCACAACTATATATAAACAAATATCCCTTTTAAATATAGACTTTGAAATTATTTTATACTGCCTTGATTATATTCCAAAGTTTTAGTGAAGGAACTAATTTGCAATTTGTCAAGAATCCACTTAAATTCCAGATTTATAGCCCAATTCTGAAATTTTGTACGAACTCGAATCCTGTTTTTCGAAATGATTTATATATTTTATTTATGTTATGTTGGGGAGGGCAAGATTCTTGTGTTGGGGAGTTAATTTTATTAGAAAAGTTAGTATCATTCTATGTATTAAATCATTAAGTGCAAGACTTAATATGCTTTTAAGATTAGAAAGCACTAAAATACACTTCCTTTCACTTTATAAGATTCAGTATGATGGATTGCCATAATAAGAAAAAATTATTTATGTGTTTTTATTGCTTTCAGCATTTGTTTTGTAGCCATGGTATTTGAATTACTTTTTATGCAGGTGATAAAAAAGGAGATTCTTGAATAGTTGATTTAGCAAAATATGTATTAGAGATGATTGCATAGTATTTTTTTAAGTCTTTCAAAATGTTTTGAACATTGAACACATTTTAGGTATTGTAAAGACTAGGAAGATAGCACTGAGAGATTCTCTTGATTTTAACTAATATCCTTGGCTCCTTTAGTAAAATAAAGGCCAACATTTGGCTCTCTAATAATTTGATTCTGAAAAAGTTACTTTAATATGTCTAAACAAGAAACATATAGTAATTATTATTATTATATTCCATATGAGATATCATAAAAAGAAAATATTCTCTCCTGTCTAAGAAAATTGTCCTTATGCTTACTACCTGTCTTCACTTACATTTCATCTTGTAACTTGAGTCAATGTATATTTCCAACCAAAATGCCTTTCCATTCTGCTGCACTAGCAGATTGCCCTCATTCTACACATACAACATAGTAAAATTTTATAGTCTGGATAGATGTCTTAGAGAAGTAGACATACCTAAGCAACTTGGTCCTTAAACTAGGGAGGGGGGAAACTATTCCAAGAACTCCAGCAGATATTTCAGATTAGCAATATTTGTGCAGTGTTAGATCTTAGTAGATGACTGTATCTTCTCTTCCTTCCTCAAGTGCTTAATGGCATTCAGCTCTTTGCAAAAGGTTGAAAGAGAAGCCAGACAAAAGTTGACATTATCTATTAATAGTTAAGAAAAGGCTTAAATTGTGTTGTACACTTCAGCCTCATACCTAATGATTGAAAATTTTAATATATTTTATGATCACAAACTGAACTGGCTTAGCATAGAAAAATTAATGCCTGAATTCAGGTTGATTGCTTTTATTTTTCTTCTGGAAAATTGAGAGGTATTATTTATAGTTATTCAAGAGGAAAGAATGGTGTAGGCAGGAGGGATTTTGATAGGGTCTTGATATATATATAATAAATAGGTTTAAAAAGATAGCTCTTATTTATTTTTATTTAAAAAATTGGGACAATTAAGCAGCCATTACATACTGTTCTCCCATTCAGAACTAGTTTATCCCAAATCTATTAAAATCTGATGGAACTACTATTGGGAAGTGAAATAGGGCATTCCAATTGTTTTGAAGTTATATACTTATCAATTAAGTGATATGATTGCATATAGATTTCTATCATTGGCTCATATTTGACTTATATTTAATTCTTTAGAGTATTAACCTGCAAAATGTTAATAACCTAAGAATAATCTTTGCTGGGAAAAATGTCCAGGTGGGTGAAGTGTTTACAGATGAAAAATATATGTTTGAAAAAATTGCATTTTCTTATCAAGTATGTGTCATAAGTATACTTTGAATATACAGTTATTAATTTTAGGATTAAAAAAATGAAACTGCAGAAATCACTTTAGCATTATGGTATTAACACAGCTTAATCAGAGTGAATATATCAATAAAACAATTTAAGAAAAAGACAAACCTGTATTTATAAATACTTCTAATAAGGAATGATATACAGTCATTCTTTGATTATAAAATATGCCTGATACATTGTTTTAATTTTGTTCATAAAGCAAAATTATAAGTAATTTGATGCCTCTGCCACTGGAATTTTGAGTAGGAAATGAGAAGTCCTCCTTTTACAGTGTATCTAACAAATAGTTACACACATACTCTTAAAATGATGAGTCTGGCCTTCAGTAATGTTCCACATGCTCCGCAACTCCCTTGTCATAAGCAATCAAGACTTATGTCATAAAGGCTAAGGATTCAAAGCAGGATACTAAAGCACAGAAAAGGCATAGTCTTGTCTTCAAATAGTTTTGAAACTTGATAGCAAGACCATAATAAAACTAAAATAATAAGTGCTAAACTGGGAATGGCTACTAGGACAACTAGCACTGATTACAGGTAAATCTCGCAGTATGCAAAGTGACAGGATGAGTAAAAAAAAAAAATGACCGCTGTACCCTGGGGATGATGAGCACAGATGAGGTAATGTTTTGGAAGAAACTGCAAAGCAGAGGGAGCGATTAGGAAATACGAAGTTCAGTTAGCTTGTTGCCTGACCTTGTGCCTATTCCCTCATCTGTATTTACCCATTGACTATTTTCCAGTAATATTATTCCTGTTTTCTCAACCCTGCCAACTCACTCTCTTCCTGATTGTTTTTTCACCCCCACTGAGACTCAGGATGCTGAGATCAACATAAAAGAATATTTCCTGTGCTCATTCCTCTTCTTAGATTGCCTTGTTGACACATTTAGTCCATTCTACATTTAAGTGGGAAGTTAAATCAACTTTAATTCATTGTGGTAGAATATGATGAGGTAGAAGAAAATATACCAGGATTGCTCAGGAAAGGGATTGTTCCTCTAAAACGCTTGTAAATAATTAGGAGCCTTGATCCATAAAAATAAACTTTTAGTGGGTGGGAGCTGGGTAGAAGGGGACAAAGGGGGATAAATGGAGGACATCTGAATAATACTGTCAACAATTTTAAAGAACAAACTTTTTCATATAAAATTAGTCTCTGAGCTTTTCAAATTTTTTAATCCTTACCACAAGGAATTTTGATTGTTAAAGAGAGGGAAAGGATAAGAAAGGAGAGAAAGAGAGAAACATAGGGAATGAAACACACCACTTTTAGCTGTATTGGATGATGCTCCAACCGAGTCACACTGCCCAGGGCAGCGATCTCTGAATTTTAACATGAAATACCCTACAACTATAGAACACTTTACATTTATTTTAATCTCTTTTCTCCAAAAGATAGAAGAACCCCTGAAATAAAAAGGTCTGACAGTAATGCAAAAGATCAAGGTACGGCTGGTAATGAAATGCTGAAGTCATAGCATTTTGTCATGAAGTCATAGTTGGAATGGGTCCATTACTGTCTTTACATTTATTCTCATGACTCCTATACTTAATATTCCAGTTCCTCCCCCCACCCCATATTACCAGAGGTTGTTGCTTGCTCTTTGGGCAGGAGAAAAGCAAGCTTTGGTCATTTGAAAGGTAATTTGGCAGGCATTGAAATCTTATATTTTCCTGAGCACACAGCTCATTAATGTCAAGAGAAAGAAAAATAAACCAGCCCCATAAAAGATTATCTGGAAAAAGTCCAATCTTATATGCCAGAAGCACTTTGTGAGAAGGACATTGTGACTGGTATATTAATGAGGAAAAGTTATTTTATTGTTCTAGATTCTCCCAGACTCAAAATGTTGAGAGAAGTACATTAACTTTTTCAGTTCACAGTAGGCCATTTGATCATTCCTATTGCTAGTGAAAGAATCAAAATTGCAATCTGAAAAGTTTACTAAACTACAGAGTCAATTATCACATTTTAATTGACATTTTCCTATTTTAAAATATCATAGCAACTTGCTGCAGAATCTAAGAGTCACATTAATTAAACAGGATTGTGGAAAGAGTTCCTGAGAATTAATGTGACCTGTCTCTAATGGAAACTCTATGGTCGAAGGCAGCAATTTTCAACCAGTGTGCCCTGGTAGGCACATTGGTGTGTCACAAGAATTTTTAAAACATGCAGTAATACCTATGCAGTCAGGGGCACTGACCTCTTTTCTCTTACACTGTCAAATTAAAAAACAATAACCAACACAATAGCCATCTGCATGGTTGCATCAAAATACCACCTTTCTTTTTGTCAAATAGGCAATATATATATATATATATATATATATATATATATATATATATACACACACACACACACACACATACATATATACATATATGGTGAGGAATTTTAGTAATTAGTTTATGTGTGTCAGGAGATGAAAACGGTTGAAAATTTCTGGTTTACAGCTCTCAGAAAATTAGATGTTGCAGAAGAATTGTATGCCCACAAATATTAGAATCCATCACTTGTAACTTGTTTTCAACTACATACTTAAATATGTTTTTCAACCATAAAAGATCTATATGAATTGATTAGTCATCAGAAGATACCTGGATTTGGGTAATGTAAAGAGAAAAAGAAAATTCCCTGTGTCTTTGTTCTCAAATCTTTATCCAGGGAAACAGCCCTACCAAAAAATTTACTTCTTACTGAGTAAAGCAAAATTCATTGAGCTGTTCTTGAGGATACTCTGGGCAATGGTTTGTTCTTTCACTATTATACTTTAATTGGAAAACAAAATTACCATTGTTGGGATTTTTCAAAAGTACACTTCTCCCAAACTCAGGGCTCATTCCAATTTTTAGGTTTTTATTTTGTTGTAGCTTTTATTATTTAACATTGATTTTCCCTGGTAGTATTGCAGTGCTATTTTCAATGAGACAAGGGGGCAGTTTGTGGTTAATTTTGCTTTTTCATTTCAAAAATATTTGACAATGCATCACTTGGGGGCTGTTGCTGCACATTTGAAAGAAGTGTCTGTTGTGGCAGAGGACATAGAGTTGACACATTATAACACATAAATAATAATAATGCTTCCCATTCACACCACATTCATCATCTAGAGGGGCCCTGAGTGCTTTGCACACAGCAGGAAAGCAGCATTATACTGCAGGCCTAAAAGTTCACACAGTTATACTGCAGAAAACACTGATGAAATGTCAATTTCCGGAATTATGCCTAAAACTGTAAACTGAGATGGGCCCTCTAGCTCTAAAGCCAGAGAAAATAAGAAATGGAAATAGTCTGAAAGGTGAAAGGTTGGCCAGGCTTTCTCAATCTCATCCATCAGTTCCAGGCCGTCTTTGTGATATACATTATACTCTGCTAATTGCTATGTCTCAAAGGTCATACACACACACACACACACATATATAAAAGAGAAATATGCAAAGTGACTGTACCTCTGCAACATCCATCAGTCAATCAGGAGTGAGTATGCAAATTAATCCAACAAATATGGTGGGATTAATTAGCATATGCAGGGGTGGAACAGCCATGTGGGGCAGGATGCCTGCTATGAGGGGGAGGAAAGGGCGTGGAGGGAACTATAGGAGTGGTGCTCTGGGCAGGAGCGAGGATTTGCAGGCTCCCAGGAGGCCAGGAGCGAAGCCAGGGGAAGGAAGCCTGTTCTTGCAAGAATCTTTGTGCACCGAGCCTCTAGTATATCCTATCCAATAAAAGAGTAATATGCAAATTGACCACACCTTTGCTATACCCACCAGCCACGCCCACCAACCAATCAGAGTGAGTATGCAAATTAACCCAAACAAGATGGCTACAGCCACAGAGAGAGCAGGAGGGAGGCTTGGGTTGCCCCCAGCGATGGAGAAAGCCAAGCTTTCCACACACCCTGGCCAGCCTAGGCCTCCACTTAAGGCAACAAAGTTTGAATGGCTGCCATCAGCGAGCAGGAGTGTTGTCTTCACTCCAGAGTACAAAGTTTCAATTGTAGAAGATAAATAAATCCCAGATACCAGGGCTTTCACTTGGGTTGTGGGGGGACATGTGATATTTGTCGAGTGCAAACCACCACAGGCTCCTCGCCCAGGCCAACCTATGCCCCAAGGGAACACCCACTATGATCCAGGGCAAACTAGCTGGCCCCCACCCATGCACCAGGCCTCTATCCTATCTAATAAAAGAGTAATATGCTGATTGACCATCACTCCAACACACAAGATGACTGCCCCCATATGTTCAAAAGATCTTGCTCCCATGTGGACACAAGATGGCCACCGCAAGATGGCCAGCAGGAGAGGGCAGTTGGTAGGGACCAGACCTGCAAGGGAAGGCAGTTGGGGGTAATCAAGTCTGCAGGGGAGGGCAGTTAGGGGTGACCAGGCCTTCAGGGGAGGGCAGTTAGTGGTAAAAGGCTGGCAGGGGAGCAGTTAGGCATCAATCAGGCTGACAGGGGAGTGGTTAGGGTGTGATCAGGTTGGCAGGCAGAGGCAGTTAGGGGCAATAAAAAAGGGAGACAGGTGAGTAGTTGGGAGCCAGCAGTCCTGGACTGTGAGAGGGATGTCCGATTGCCTGTTTAGGCCCGATCCAAGATGTTGGGCAGTCGGACATCCCTCAAGGAGTCCCAGATTAGAGAGGGAACAGGCTGAGCTGAAGGACAATCCCCCACCGGCCCATGCATGAATTTCATGCCTGGGACTCTAGTATACATATATAGCCCCAACTCTTCATCCTACTCTATTCCTACCATTGGCAATGGAATGTAAGCAGGCATCCTATTTGACTTCCTTCTGTCACTTCAAGTTTAGTTGCCTGGAGCTTAAAGAAAATTCTCTAAGTTGTTAGGAAAAGGCACCTGGCCTTCTCCGAGTAATTTTTAAACCCTTAGACTTTCCCTGAGGTGCATACTTTTCCTCTTGTTCCCTATTATTGGTGCCCCAACTTTCTGAACTCTATCTACCTGGTTCCTTTGGTCCTTTAAATGTATTAGCCTTTATTTCCTTTTAGGATATGGTTCTCCTTAAAATACAAATGATCCTCATTTTTCTCCACGCTCTATAAAACTCTAGGAAGAAAAAGAGAACTAAACTTTAGTACACCATTGCATTTTCTCTTGAGAACTTTAGGCATCTATTTAACCAATGGATATTTATCGAGTACCTATATTGTGTCACATAATGTCAGAAATATTGTTTGCTTAGAGATTTCAGCCTAAGTCTCTCAAAATCCTGTGAGAGAGATTATGTTATTATATATATGAGAAAGCAGAGTCTTATAGTAAGTCTGAGGTGTCACAGGTAGAAATTTCTAGGATCCAAAATCTTGTTTTGGATAATTAATGTACTTTGGGTCATATCAATGTAGGATTCTTTTTATCTCCCTTACCTGCTGCCTTTTCTGTGATTTTTAATGGGTTAAAATAGTCAATGAAACATACTAGTTCATCTTTAGTCTTCATTTATTATATTGATTTATGGAACCTTATCATTATAAAGAACCTTTCCTAGATATTATACAGGTGGGAGGACAAAGTTCACACATACATAGGGTCTGGCACTCTTTTCCTCACCCAGAGCTTGTTCCTTTAGCAGCAATTCCTGTTTACCTTTTCAGTAGAGGGGAGCCTTAGACTGTTTATTATCATTTCCAGGAGGCTCCTCTCATTTCTTTCTCCTTACTCCAGCCACAGCCTCCTGCATGTGAAACTAGCTCAGAGGAGTTCTCACTATTTGATTACAAAACATCTACATCAAAGAAAGGTCAAGTGTTTCTTCCCTCTTGGCATCCTTTCCCCTCTCCACACCTCACTAAAGGATCATGGCGCAGTTCTGATCCGAAGGTATGCTGGTGGGTTGGCCCCTCTTGATAAGACAGGTAAGAATATTGTCCAGTCTAGGGCCATTTGGAGGTACAGATAGGCTCTAATAATTGCATTTAAAAAAATAGCTGTGGAAAAGCAAGGGCCTTTTATTCTCCTTACACAGCCCAGGCCTGGAAGAAATGAAGAGAAAAACACAGATAATCAGATGCACTGATGTCAGCTTAAGGTCAGCTGCAACAAAATTTCTTAAACATGTAGAACATGTCACTGAAATAGCATTAGACTAGAAAGTCAGGCACTGGATAAACTGCAAAGCAAGAGACAAGAGTCTTGACTGCATCGGCTATGATATCATTACCTAAAATAAAGAAGTCTAACCATCATTCCTATTCCAGCTAAATGAAGCCTATTGCATTGGGTTATTTTTTTTTTAATTCTTTTAAATAGATATTTATGCTAGATTCTTGACAAGAAAGATTATGGGAAAGTGATAGACAATAGTCAAGTATCCAGGCCCTAGAATCAAGTGGTTAAAGTTCACAGACAAGTTTTACTGCTTACGGATTAACATATGACATTGGACAAATTATTTAACATCCATGTGTCACATCTACTAAAAATAGTTAATGAAAAAAATGATTAATGAAATGTAACTCATAGCTTATTGTTAAGATAAGTCAGTAGTTCTGAACTAGAGGTATTGTCTTCAAAGGACATGTGGCAATGTTTGGAAATATTTTTGATTGTCAAAACTGGTGTGTATGTGGAGGGGTGTGTTGTGCAGGTGTTGTTACTATCGGCTAGTAGGTAGAAGTCAAGGATGCTACTAAACATCTTACAATGCAAAGGACAGTCCTCCACAAAAAAATAATTACTTAACCCAAAATGTTAGTTGTGCCAAGGTTGAGAAATCATGATTAAGTGAAATGACTTACATATGTCCTTATAATTCCCAGTTAGCATTTAGTAAGTGTTAGCCGCCATTATTATTATTATTGATTATAAAGTTTAGAACCTTTGGTAATTCTTTTTCCTTAAATAGCACTTTGGGTTGTTACTCTTGATAAATCACACCTTCTTATTAAATCTGAATATTCCCATATCATCTCACTATTTTTATGTCTTGTTTTTTATTCCTTTTCCAAACACAAGCTCTTTAGTATCCCTATTACTGAAATTTTTTTAAAAATATATTTTATTGATTTTTTACAGAAAGGAAGGGAGAAGGATAGTGAGTTAGAAACATTGATGACAGAGAAACATTGATCAGCTGCCTCTGCATTCCTACTACTGGGGATGTGCCCACAACCAAGGTACAAGCCCTTGACTGGAATCAAACTTGGGATCCTTCAGTCTGCTGGCCAACGTTCTATCCACTGAGCCAAACCAGTTAGGGCCCTGGAATTTTAATAGATTATTTTTGGATCACCCTCCTATTTGCTTATCATATTGTTTCTTTAATTTTCTACTCAAGTCTTAACTCCATATAGCCCTTATTGTACCCTTATTCCACTCTTCATCTCCTCCATTGGCAGGCTTCATTAAAACCAGTACATAGCCATGTAATCTCTCCTTTGAGGGGGTTTGCTCTATTTGAGAGTTAAGGAATGGCGTTCACTTCCCCTGTGCCAGCATTTAGGAATCTGTTGACATTGAGGCTCAATCTGTCATTGAACTTTTCTTTTTGATGATGTTGTTTTTGCTATTTGGTACCAGAAGAAACCTTAAAGACCATTCAATCCAGTGGTTCCTGGGTTCTTTATATTCTAGGAAATGGAAGCAGCAGCACACATTTCAATATTTGTAATAGATACTTTCATTAGGACATGGAAAGTCTGTTTTTCATGATAAAATATTATAGTTTTAATATGAAATATTCTAGATTGGCCATTGACTAGTACAGTTTTCATCAACCACATGAAATTAGAAAAAGAATGCCAGAATACTTTCATGAAGTTAAAAATGACACCTTTCTCTTATTCTTCTATTCATATTGACCCTGGACTATTATATATATATGACTAACTTACATTTGCAATGTGTATTTATTTCTTCAAATTTGATGTCATGTAATCAGAAGTGATCTAATTCTAGACCCTGTAATGCCTTAGTTAGCTTATAATCATGACTTTAAAAAAATCATTTTTGAGTCTCAATTTGCATATATATTAAATTAGGATAGAAACATAAACAAAATTAAGACATACTTAATTGGACATATACCTCCAATTTTCTGTAATTCTTTGCCGCATCTTGGACTGTTTATGTCTTTAGAATAAATGTCCCCACCCGATTTAAAGGAAGGAAATCATAAAACTATCATTATTTTGGATTCCTAAACCATCCAAATAAAAATGAGCTTACACCTAGAGTCTTCCATGCTTTCTAAGGCTGATGATTTGGCGAGGCTCTAAGTAATGAGGCAGGAACTTATTTTTATATAATGATGTAAATACCAATCTAGTTATCTGCTGGGCTTTATTTTTTTTAGTTAGGCATTATCTGTGCTTATAAACAAACACTTGAGTACATACATAAGTAATAGTAAAGTTCCACTGTTGATTTAATATTTGTCATCAGCTTATTTCAATTTCTGTCCTAAAGTCAATACATAATCCTTTGGGTATCCATGTGACCCTTGCTGCTACTCACTGAATATGTTTATCCCTGTGTGTCTGCCAAACTGAATTAATTGGCCATTAGAACAGTTCCTTGTGCAAATTTTAGCAAAGCTCCTAACCATCCAAAATAGAAAAGTTTGAAGAGATTGAGTTAGTTTTAACATCTTTCCACTTGGAAATGATTTTGAAATCCCATGTTAGAAAATTGCTTTAAGGTTTCTTTATATAGTGGCTTCAGATTGTGTGTGCCTTTGGCAAATATATGTTGTATGTACTATTGGGAATTTAGTTTGTGCTGGTCTGGCCCTTAGAGATTTCATTCCCTTGAGAAGCTGAGCCTGGTAACCATATACACTATGCAGAAGGACCAGAGGCAAGCTGGATTTTAGAATACTTCATGCTCTGGCCTCCTGCAGTGCCGCCGGCTCTGCCCTCCTGAGACAAGAACCACGTAGATGGTGCCTGTGGAAGTTTCACATTATCAGCAGGTTTGTGAGAAGGAGCTAACAGAAACTTCTCATAGAGATGTCTTCTTGGTCCATGCTCTAGAAGGCTGGTTGCTGATTAATATTTAGGGGTCTGCATATTGTTTTCATCAGATCTGACTTGGATTTTGAAGTAGATATGGCTATAATGTCAGGTCTCAAGGAAGCCTGTTGAATCCATCAGGAATAAAGAGGAACATTCAAAAGAAATCTGGTTTTTGCTAGCAAGTAGTTCCAAGATGGGACAAAAATTAGCTCGGCCATTACAGCTAATCTCAGTAAGTACAGGGCATCTGAATATAGAGATAAATGCTTGACTTCAGTTGAAGTCTATTTCATCCAAATATTGTTTGGTAATTCTCCTTTTGTGCTTTTGAAATTTTTTTTTTTTACTCATATGTTTGTTTTATTTTTTGGACAAAATAGATTTGGTAAATTAAAGGCTATTTTTCAAGAGAAAAGTAGACAAATTGTACAACGTATTTGTATTGTTTACTATGTCCCAGAAAGACCAATTCAAATAAAGCAGGTACAAAAATATATTTAATTCGATTACAAATTAAAATTATGGTCCACAAGCCTAGATTATGTCTCAGATCTCCTGACGTCTTAGAAAGAATAATGATTTGGAGGATAAAAATTTCAGCCATAATTCTAGATTGATTATCGTAGTTATGCAAATGTAATTATAATTTTCTGTGCAGAAAAACATTAATATAGAAAGCTTTGCTGTGATTTTATTCAGCACCTACTCTGGTGAATAAGGAAGAATTTGGTATATTTTAATAATTTTCAGGAGACCATTATATTTATATTACTGTACTGAGTAATGTCCTTGAATTGGATATGTCTCTCTCTTTGTATAATTTTAATTACCAAAGTAATAACAAACCTTAGTAAAAATGCTAATTGTATACAATAGTAATTTTCTCCATGCCGGCATAAAATTCCTGAAAGCACTTTTGCTTTTCTAAAGAAGGAAGGCTGTGAAGGGAACTCATATGAAAGCCACTAAGGACAGCCTGTATTTGCTCTGAAATTCATTAAAATCAAGGTGGGGTGTTCCCTTCCAGCCAATAACTTTCAAACAAGATATTTTTATGCTTTGAGGCTCTGATACCATGGCTCCATTCCCATATGATTTAATGAATTAGGTAATTGGAGAATTTGAACTTGATTCCAGGCTGCTAATAACTTTAAATTAATAATCTGAAGACTTTTCTGTTAACTAACAAACATTCGCTGTTTTTTTTATGTTTTTGTTTTTGTTTTAGAACTACTTTAGAACACTTTAACAGCTGATTAATTTTGAAAATGAAATGTATTTTAATAAACTGCCTTTATAATTATTCAAAGTGTGTGTATACCTTTTTAGGGAGACCCTATAATTTGATGATTCTTCGATCTATGTGAAAAAGGTATTTCTGCATGAAGAGAGACATTGCATGGGAAACAGAAAAGGCTCAAGGGTCAGAAGACCTTGTAAAAAAAGGGATGGTGCTTAATGGTTTTTATAATGCTCTCTCTCTTTAATGTTCTTTTAGTTAATCCTAGTGATTTTTCTTAATTTCAACTCTTTATAAGAACCTCCTGTGCTCATTGACTGTAGAGATTCTGTCAAATGACAGAAGACCACTGAGAACTATGCAGTTCTCCTGGCCATGGTGACTTCCTTGAACTCAGGAAAAGTCTGCATAAGTTAGAGCCAAGGCCACGCATCTGATTGTTGTCATCAATGCTATTTACCGATGGTAAAATTCTCTAAGGAAACTCTCAGCTAAACTCAAGTTAGTAATTGAGCTTGTTGGGGAAAAAAAAAGTAATTGGCTGTTGTATGATTAGTAAGAGACCGTCCTAAGATATTATTAAAAAATATATTTTTATTGATTTTGGAGAGTAAGGGAAAGAGATAGAACCATCAATGAGAGAGAAACATCCATTGGCTACCCCCTGCATGCTCCCCACTGGGAATGGAGCCTACAATTTGAACATGTGCCCTGACTGGGAATTGAACTTGTTACTTCTTGGTTGGAGGGTATCTAGATACTCAGAAAAACACATAATACACAGAGTAAGTGAATAATCTTTGCTATACAAATTTAAAACAGGAGTCTTTCATCAGATCCTTGATATGACTCTTAGGTTCCGCATCCAAATTTCATAACAAAGTACAGAATTAGTGGCTAGAAAGTTAAAACGGAAAACTTCCGTGTTTGTCTCTACTGCACTCTCACTACAGCACTTTACTTATGACACTAAATGTGTGTTTTTTTCCACAAGCAATTCTCTGCAGGCACCACCTAGATGTTCTACAATTTAGTTCAATTAAATTCTGATACTATCTACCTGGAGTTAATGTCAAGTTCTGAAAGTCAAAGGGCTCAGATTTTCCCTTCCTAACTTCAGATGCTATCACAAATCCAGGTTGTCATCTGTGTTTCTGACCTACCAGCTATCAATAAAGGGTTCCATGGCCCCCTTCTTGGGTTCAACTTTTACTTCACATTTAAAGTAAATTACTTAGCTTTTTCCCCTTGATAGCACAGAAGCTTAAAATTTTAAGTGACCTCAAAGGTAATTCTACCACCTTCCTAGTGTAGAAATTTCCTCCAGTATTCAAGATAGATGATTATCCAGTTCCTCCCTGAATATTTTTAGTCCTCAACTTAGGCAGATGATGGGCAAATGATGGAGAACCTGCCAAGGGGTTTGGACTTGCAGGTATTAGAGCGATTGATATCTTTCAAGCCACAGAATGGAATTCTTAGAGCTGTGCTTTGGGAAAATGACTCTACCAGCTGATTGTAAAATGATGTAAGAAGGCAGAGACTAGAAGCTGAGTGATTGCTAGAGAGACAATTGCAGTAATTCAAGAAAAAGATAATGAGAATGAGAACTAGGTTAATGGCAGTGGGGATGTGGTGTAGGCAAGGGGAACATTGCTGAATCAACAGGACTTGGCCATTGATTGAAAAGAGGGCTAAGAATGGAGAGGGTGAATATTAAAGAAAAAGAGGGAAGACAGAGGAAGTTCCACGTGCATAAGCACTCATTAAGGATCTATTAGCTATAAGAAAATGCTAGTTACTGATAAGGCAAAAAGGCAACTAAGGGGTGATTACAGCTTCAGTCAACATATATTTATTTCGTTATTTCAATAGCACAGTTGCTAGTAGTAAGTAAAACTTCCAAGATCTCTACGGTGCAAAATAGATTCCAATAAAACTAACAAGTATAAAAAAGTAGTAGTATTGGACAGGCAGCAGGTTTTCCTTGGGTGATGAATCAGGGTGTAAGCAAAAGCTCAAGGTGAGCAAATGCCTGTGGTTGTGAACATGCACTGTTTTAAAGAATCATAGAATTTAATACAGGGACATGGTAATTAGAATGCAGGATGGGAATAATTTTTAAAACATATAGTTTTCATTGATTTCAGAGAGAATGGGAGAGAGAGAGAGAAACATCAATGATGAGAGAAAATCACTGATTGACTGCCCTGACGGGGAATTGAACCATGACCTCCTGGTTCGTGGGTCGACACTCAACTACTGGGCCACGCCAGCTGGGTAGGATGGGAGTAATTTAGAGCAGATGTTTAGACAATATTGGAGACCCTATAAAAGAGGTTAAGCTTTGAAAATAATGGGAAGTTCTGAAGGTGTGTGATTTTTATTGTTTGTTTTGTTTTTAGTAGTAATATGAAGTTATTTGCTCTCAGTTTTGAAGGATAATGTTGACAAGAAGATGGTGGATTCAATAGTATGAAATTGGAAGGTTTTGGACACTGGATTCTCTCCATAGTAAAAGTAGGCAATCCTGCCCTAGCTGGTTTGACTCAGTGGATAGTGTGTTGGCCTGAGGACTGAAGGGTCCCAGGTTAAAATCAGGCCAAGGGAACATGCCCAGGTTGTGGGCTCGAAGCAGCCGATCAGTGATTCCCTATCTCCTCATTGATGGTTCTATCTCTCTCTTCTTCTCCCTTCCTCTCTTAAATCAATAAAAAAAATATTTTTTTAATAAAAGTAGGCAATCCTATTAATGGCCAGTGGGCTGTTAAAAAAGGGGCAAAGATTTAGAACCAGAGGTGATGCACATTACCATCCTCTCAAATGTTAGGAAGCAAGATCTAACACTTGCAGAAAAGCCTCTCTCTTCTTTTAAGATAAACTTCCTTTCTGCTCCCCACAATATCAGTATACCATGTTTCTGTTCTGCATAGCATTTGGTTATACAGAAACTTGGTTCCTTCCCACCAGTTTCCTACTATCTTTTCACAGTGGGTAGTTATATTACAAGGATTATTTTGTCTGGCTCTTGATAAGAACATGAAAAAAAATTATTTTTATTATTTATAGCAGGAATAATAAATTAAAAATATTCAATAGTGAACTAAATGAAAAGATAATGGCTCCATTAATCCAGTGGTCAGCAAACTGTGGCTCTCAAGCCACATGGAGCTCTTTGGCCCCTTGAGTGTGGCTCTTCCATAAAATACCATGGCCTGGGCAAGTCTATTTTGAAGAAGTGGTGTTAGAAGATGTTTAAGTTTAAAAAATTTGGCTCTTAAAAGAAATTTCAATCGTTGTACTGTTGATATTTGGCTCTGTTGACTAATGGTTTTGCTGATCACTGCATTAAGCATTTATTACTAGTTTGGTTACTGTGGATTATTATCTGGCTATAGGACAGTTTTCTGAACTGTTGTGCCTTTAGGATGCCTTGTCTAAACAGCTTTTCAATATGCAGGTCAATATAATTTGGAAAATATTTCCTTTTTTAAAAAATATATTTTATTGATTTTTTACAGAGAGGAAGGGAGAGGGAGGAGAGTTAGAAACCTCAATGAGAGAGAAAAATCAATTTGCTGCCTCCCGCACACCCCCTACTGGGGATGTGTCCGCAACCAAGGTACATGCCTTTGACTGGAATCGAACCCCTGAGTCTGCAGGCCAATGCTCTGTCCACTGAGCCAAACTCGTTAGGGCATGGAAAATATTTTCAGCACTTTAGCAATGAGATAAGCAATAGCTTTTACCAACCTCTGTCCTTCTTGAGAAAATTGAAGTTATTTTAATTTGCACTTTAATTATATGCATCTGGTAAGAAATGAATATGAAGGGATGAAAGGGTAAAAAAATGGCTTTGAATAAGTGTTAATTTTCAGAGAAAAAAATCTAAATGAACAATGCAAGATTTAATATCAAAATCCTACTTTTGCAAACCTAAACTGGGAACAGTGAAAGACTCAAGAAAACCATAGCACCCTCTAAACAGAAAAACAATCTATCAAAAACATCTCATACAAAACCACACCAGAGAATACCAAAGACTCTTCCACACTTTTTGCATATATGACTTTTACATATGATTTTAGAGACTAGTAAATGTGTTGCAGAATGACAAAAGCTTATGGAATACAATCAATATTTTATTACAATGAAAAGTATCATGAAACAAATCTTTCCTCATACATAGAAGTTTAATAAAAATGTCGATCTGACCCTGTCATTACCCTCAGAGGGTGTTGAAGTTCATATTACAGGGGGTACTGACGGGGTCAGATGAGCATCACCCCTGCCTATCCTTCTCCATCCTCCATCTCCCTCCACTACCCCACAAATGTAAACTTTTTACTCTAGCAATATTCTACTTGCCCTTCATCAAATTCATCATACCCATGTAGATTTTTTCACCTACCACAAAGTGGTACTTATTACATTGTACTGGCATTATACATTTCTATCTCTCCAACTAGATTTTGTTGAGAAATATTTCTACATGAGCGGGAGCATCCATTAATTCAAGGAGAAGCAAAACATTCCATCTATGATATTCTCCCTGGAATAACATAAAAGTGCATGCTCTTTTTTTTAATGTCTAGAAGTGCCTTATACAATGGCTCATCATTTCTTGCCCATTGCTCCTCAGGGGATATGGCAAATATTATCTGTTTCAGACGTGATTCTGAAAGATTTCTATCCTCTGGAATGGCTGCCAAAGGGGAGCCGACAAATGAGGGAAGGGGGATGGAAACTGATCCGAATGCAAGTAATCTACAAGGTGAGCTTTGTCTGTAAAACCTACTAAATTATTACATTAAAAAACAAATATTTCAATCCCCCATTACCACTCTCTTAAAAGCTTTTCAGTTTATACCATTGTGTTAAAATTTATGAACTGGAATCTGAAGCAGGAAAAAGAAACATCACTGACATCCTAATCCTCTCTCCTTTCATAGTGGCCAGAAGCTAAACTAGAGCCTAGAAGGGGAAAGTAGGTAGACCAGAGCTGTCCGTCCTTGTGAATTTTACTGAAACAGACCTAGCCATGGATTTGGCCAGGCCAAGGCTGTTCAGTCTGGATCTAATACTAGATCCACGTTGCTTAGCACAATCAAACATCAAAAAAGTGATACCAGGGCACTGACAAAGGGAACTTTTCCACATCTTCCCATTCTGTTCTCTGAATTTTACATGGGGGTAGGTATACTGCTTTTCTATAGCAGTCTAATAAATTATGACAACCGTAGAGGTTTAGAACAACATACATGTATTAATTCGGTTTCTATGGATCCGAGAGTGTAGGCAAGGTTTGATCTCTGCTCAGGCTTTCACAAGAATGCAGTCATAGCATCATCTTGGCTGCATTCCTTTCTGGATCTTAGCATCCTCGTCCAAGCTTTCATGGGCTCTTAGCAGAATTCGGTTCTTTGTGGTTGCAGCACTGAGGCCCTCAGCTCCTAGTCACCTGCCCTGCCCAGCCATGTAGCCCTTTCCTTGAGCAGTCTGCATTGCGGTGGCTTGCTTTTTCAAGGCTGGCAGGAGGGCCTCTCACTTCAGTCTCCTAAGACTGAATCTGTAGCATAGCCTGATCCAGAGGGTGGCACATTAGCCACAAGCCAGTCACAGGTCCTTTGAGTATATTCAAGGGGAGGAGATTACAAAAAGCCCTGGACTCCAAGAATCAAAAATGGTTGGAGATTGCTCTAAGGTGTGTCTACAGCAGAAAGTATGTACTACACAGGAATAAAAGAGATTACATGTTAAAATTGAAATAGAATTTAGTAAGGACCAAAATCTTCTTTTCATCTACTGACAGTTAATTTTCACAACTATCTAATACATAAATGTTACTGTAATTATCCTTATTTTATAGATGTGAAAACTGAGGCAGAGAGTTCAAGTGACTTGTCCAAAGCACACAGCTGGTCAGAGGTAGAACAGGGACATGAGGGCAGATAATCCAGCAGCTGAGTCTGTCTTATTAAGACATTGCACATCTCTCTGTGATAATTGCTTACTCTTTTATAATAACCTCTAAGTACTTTCCATATTTAAGCCTCTGGTGATGACACAATTTTAGGAGGAATCCAATTCATCCTTTTTCATTTTCAGACAAGGTGAAAGAGACCATTAAATGTATGCCTGAATACGATTGCCTTCTATGGAAATGGTACTAAATACTATCTACTGAGTGGGCATTTTGCTAAACAATCCACAAATGTTATTTCAATAATCCTGTAACCTTTCTATGAGGCAGATATTGCCACCTATAGTTTGTGAGAAGAACACTGAACTCAGAGATATTCAGTATTCTGGCCTTGCTTTCTTGGTCAGGGATTCAAACCCAGTTTCCTTTGACTCAAAAGCCTGGGTTTATAATGACTGTGATCTGTGATTTGTTAGGCACTGCCAAGCTCATACATCTTCTTACTCTCTCTTCCAGCAAGATGTGCCGATTTGTTTTGTTGTGAGGAGAAAATAACAATTTTATGACTTTTATCTTATCTGGAATCAAGGTTCTGTTTTCTGACTTTCACAATGGAGCAGCCCCCGGCATGACCAAGAAAGCAAATGTAGGAACTTCATTTTGTAGCTGTCTGTAGCAGATTCCACCAGAACTCATTGGTAGCTCCCAAGTAGCTTGCTTGCCAGTTTTCAGCTCAGATTCCTGGTTATTTTCACAGTGAACAACCTATAGAGTCAGGGAAGGCAATTTCTTACCCTTTAGTATGCGTTTCACTACATCGATGTCCAGTGATTAAGAGAAGTACCTGTATTAGTAGACTCTGTGGCATATCAACTAGTTTTTATTCTTATTCACTACTATTTAGGAATTTATTGATATAGAGTAGTTTTCTAGAATTCTCTCTAAATTATCCAGACTGTCCTTTTTTATGCCTCCTCTTTTCCTTCTGAGTGCCTGTTATTGATTCCATTCATAATTCCATGGTGGTAAACACTGACTTAATTTAAGATGTGGGATAATTTGCAGATTGGGATGCTAGATTAGTTAGTAAAATGGATATTGAATCATATTAATTCAAAAGCTATGTGCTATCTGCTTTGCATCGAAGCTATTACTTAGATTCTTGAATCATTTCTAGTTGGACAGTTTTTATTTCTTTCTATTACACAGATGTTTAATAGAAATTTGGATTTTTATTTTATTTTATTGTTTCTGAACTAGACAATACATCCTGCCTGCCCTTGGAAAGAAAGCACAGTGTAAATTCAAATGAGCTGCCAAGTTGATTTTTGTGTTTGTCCTGCTCTGTCCTCACTGGTTCTATAGCTCAAACTCTAGAGGCGATTTTCTGTGAACACCAGGCTCGAAGCAGTTTGTCCCTGTGGAGACTTTACAGTCCAGGCGGGAGAGAGCTGTGGGTTAGCAGTGACCCGATAAGAAGAACGTAGGGGCACACAGAGGATCTTGATTGAAATCTGCCTTTGGCTTTATAATTAAAAGCCCCAAATCTTCTTTAATGGCTTCATTCTATTATATAATGAGTTTGATTTCTGTTAAAACACTCAAACCTCAGTTAGGATGAGGGTAAGAAATAGCAATTTAAGCTATAGTCAGTCATGTATATTTTAGTATAAATTAACCTCAGACCCTTCAGAGAAGGTTTTGAAAGTAGAGTATGAAGATGATATATGTTCAGACTTGTGCCTCTGTGTGTGTTGTATTAGGTGTGAGTATGGCGTAGGGGTACACTAGGGAGGTATTTATATAGATACCTTGACTTTCTTAATAGTTTACTAAAACTCAACATGGATATATTTGATTACTTATCTGAGTTCTTATCTAATATAGGAAGTATTACCTTCTGATTCACTTTTGATTATTTATCACACAATAAAGGATCTGAAATTATATAGGAAAACCTTATAATTCTTAATTATTTAATCTCTATAATTATTTAAAAACATTTTTTTTCAGCAAGATATGTTAAGGCTTGGCTTCTCTTCTGGTTTAATACTTTGACATCTATAATAATAAAAGCATAATATGCTAATTAGACCAGACGTCCTTCTGGATGACCTTCCAGATGAGGCCAGGACTGCAAGGGAAGCTGGGTCATGGGTACCAGAGGGAAGCCAGTGCTGGCAGCCAGGTGAAGAAGGACTACTTTTGCATGCATCTCATGCATTGGGCCTCTAGTCCATACTAATAAAAAGGTAATATGCTAATTAGACCAGGTCGACCTGATATCTTCTAGAAGTCTGACTTTCTTCTGGACAAAGCCATGGTGGCAGAGGCTGAGGCAGAGGCAGTTAGGGGCAATCAGATCAGCAGGGGAGCAAGCAGTTCGAGGTGATCATACCATCAGGGGAACAAGCAGTTAAGGGCAATCAGGCCAGGAGGGGAGTACAGTTGGGAGCGATCAGGTCAGTGGGGGACAGTTAGGCAGCGATCAGGCCAGCAGGCAGAAGTGGTTAGGGGCAATAAGACAAGTAGGCAGGCAAGGGGTTAGGAGCCAGCAATCCTGGATTGTGAGAAAGGTGTCTGACTGTGGGTTTAGGCCTGATCCCAGAGGGCCTAAACCCACAGTCAAACATATCCTGAGATCCCAGATTGGAGAGGGTACAGGCTGGGCTGAGAGACACACCTCTGCCCCTGACTCCAATGCATGAATTTTATACACTGGGCCTCTAGTTTATAATAATAAAAAATATAATATGCTAATTAGACCAGAACAGCCAAAAGACTTTCCAGATGAAGCCAGAGATGCAAAGGCTGAGGCAAGCTGCCCTGGCTGTGAGGGCCAAGTGCCTTGCACGAATTTTGTGCATCAGGCCTCTATTTCAATTATAATTATCTATTATCTTGTTCCTTAACATGTGTTCCAAGAATTAGCAGCATGGCTATCACCTGGGTGCTGGTCAGAAATGCAGAATTTCAATTCCTATTCCAGAACTACTGCATCAGAATCTGCATTCTACCAAGACCCAGAGGAAATTGTAGCACTTGAACCTGTGAGAAGCACTGAGCAAAACCCCAGTGCAAGGAAATTTCCCTGAGCTTTGGAATAAGGAAAATCGTGCTTGATTGGTAGGAGTTGACCAAGCAGATAGGCTATGATGAGAGTAGTAAGAAAAGGCAACATTGTGCCAGTGAGAAAGGCCAGAGAAAATTTGTGAATGGCTGACTCCAAATTAAAAAAGAAAAGAAAAGAAAAAAAATGCAGCAAGGTCACTTCTTCTGTAGATAAGAAGCTCAGTATGCCACAAAAAATCCCTAAGTGTGTTCCTGCCTCACAGCACCCTGGAATAATTACCATTCATAACAATGAAACCTATGCCATTATATAAAAAAAATAATAATTATATTTGGTGTCCTTTCTTTAAAAAGTCAGGGAAGTGAATGATGGGTTTTAGAATGGTTTTCAGCAAAATTTGGCTCATTATACTTTTAAATTACTTAAAAAGGTATGCACCAATTTATGTGTTGTTTTGGTATCAAAAAACAAACAGATGTTCCAAAAATAGTATTTTTGGAAAAAAGTTTTATTTTTTAAAAAAGAAAACAAGTATAATAATATATTTTGGAGATAATCCATCCTATATAATGAGAGGAATATGCTAATTATCCATCATGCCTTGAGGCATACCTACCAACCTTGTAATGACCAGATCACGGATCTGCAGGAGGGTGGGGCAGTGAACTATAAGCAGGCGGTAAAAAGCTACAAGAGGGTTGCAGAGAGCTACTGGCTCACAGATTCGTGCTCAGAGCTACTAATTACATATGTTTTACAATTTTTAGGAAATGTGCCTATGTATATAAAAATCACATGTGATGGAAGTCTTCTTTCTTGTTACACAGTTTCAGGGTTCACTGATCACACAATCACTATTCTGACTTGGGGGGCACCATTTACAGGATACCTTGTGAAAGCAGTTCTCTGGAGTGTGGGACTGTGGCTTGGAGAAGAATGCACCTTCACTGTTTCATTGTTTAGGGCAGCTGAAGGTTTGAATCCTGCCCTGCCTTCACTTATGCCTTCGATCCTTGTGGTTTGCATGTCGAGACAGAAAAGTGGAGACTGCAATGTCCTGTCACCCCTGAAATTTCTGCTTGATAGCTAACCATGGCCTTTATATTTATAGAGCTCCCCTCACTCTGCTGATCAGGCTGTATTTTTGCAAAAGCAATGCAGCAATAACATCCCTGAAGTGGTGGTAACTTAGGCCAACCATGACTGGTTGTAGTAGGTGAAGGCTGTCCTTGCATTAAGCCGGCTTTACCTGTTTTCACTTACTAGGTAACATTTCTGCAGCCCAGTCACTGGCTTCTCCGGATCCTAGGGCACACAGAATCCCCAGGTTCTCCCCAGGCTACAGGGATTAGGATGCTGACATTGTTAGCTGGCCATTATTTAGTTTACCATATACTATAAACCCACACTCTGTCTTTCTAATTATTATCTTCATCTCCATTCCAAGAACAGAACAATTTATTGGTCCTCTGTGCTTCATTTTTCATGTCTTGCTCATGTTCTTTCTTTCAAGAGAAATATCCTTCCATCTTCTGCATATGTCCAAAGATTTCTCATTTTTCCAGGCAAAGTGAATTACATCTACTTTTAGAACTGCTTTCTAATTCTTCAAATGTAATTTCTCCTACCTCTGAATACTTATAACACTGATCTTTACTTTTTATGACTCATACATAAATTATTTTAGTATAAGGTTGAAAATAATGTCTTTTCCCCTTTTAGATGGTGAGGTCCTCAAGGGAATATTCTATCTAATTAATAATTGTACCTTCTGCTCACCCCCACTTCACTCCCAGTTTCCTCTACAGGTCATTGCCTACTAGGTTCTCAGTAAATATTTTTTAAAAGATGAATGGCTTTCTAGAAACATCCCATCATTTGGGCAGTGTCATGAGATCCAAGGGGCATAGTGCTGTCTATACTTGAAATAGAATTTGTTATCTTCCCTTTATTTCAGGTGCTATATTGATTGTTAAAAACAATATGAAAAGTACTAGACTTCCCACTTTTTATATGATTACATTTTTAGTGGAAAAAAGTACTTTATTAAAATAGTGTGGTTAAGCATAAAATAAAAGAACAATTCTTTAAATAAGCAAACATTCCTATTTAAATAGCACAGGAGATATATCTCATTTTACTGCAGAGCTATGTCATCCATTTCCTTCTATTTTTTGTTGTTGATACTATTACAAATGTCCCTCTCTCTTTCCTATACCCAGCTCTCACTACTTCCACACCCCAGCCTTCACCACATTGCTGCCTGTGTCCATAGGCTAAGGCATATATGCATATATGTTCTTTGGCTAACAGCTTACATTCCCTTTCACCTCCCCAAAACCCTTCTGAAATCTGTCAGTCTGTCCCATGCACCCATGCCTCTGGCCATATTTTGTTTGCCAATTTATTTCATTTTTTAGATTCCACACATTTTAAAGATTTTATATTCTCTCAGATGACAAACTTAGGATTCAGGAAAAGGGAAATAAAAACCTCAACACTCCTGTAATTACAAATGGCAATGCTGTTAAAATGGAGAAATTCAATTGTTAAAATGTCAAGGAAGTGGCTTTTTTAAGCATTCATTTCACTTAGTTATCCCTGTCTATCTAATTGACAGAAATTACAAGTTACCTATCTCCCATTGTTCTCCTCTACTGAGATCTTAAAAATGAGTTTCATGTCTTGACTTGACAGGTCTGACAGATGTTCCCACCCTCTTCAATCACTGTGAGAAGTGTGTATCCTTAGCTCTAAGAAATCCAAAGTTGGCAAGGAAATTGGAAAGAATGATCATTTTCTCTCCTGTCCTAAGTGTTTCCGAGTTACCAGGAGTGTTTCAGTCATTCTTCAGAGTTGGGTGAAATTATGAGAACTACACCTAAATATGGCAATATTTCAGTCTCCTGACCCACTGGAAGTGAGGCATTGGCGAGACAGAGTCCTGGCTTTTACACGTTAGTGATTATATCATGCTGCTAGCAGCAGAGTGAAAGAAAACTGCTAACCTGTTTACTAAACTTCTAGAGATTCATTCTCACCTATTGCCTTACACAAATCAGAGTATTTTGTGATTAGCCTCTTTCATCAAACAATTGCTTTGAATGAGAGTAATGAGCATGACTAGCAGAGGGGCATTTTAATGGCTGTGGGGTTATCTCTGGGTCTTTGGATGACCACCCTCTGTCTTGGCTTCCTTGGAGTAATTCCCTTAGTTGTGGTGATTTTATGTACCCATAAGTAGGTCCTGTCTGTGTAATCTCTGAACTATTTATATTTTTCCAACAATTCTCATCAGTGTAGTTTAAGTATACTCTAATTTTGAAAAGTCTAAGTGGACTGGATGGAATAAATAACTTTGGATAATCAGTTATTGTACTAAGTGCCATGTCCCATGTTGTCTGAGGACTAAAGCTATTCCTATACTACTTTACAAGGACGGTCCCAAAACCAAACCTTTACACAGACCATTTTTTTCCTTTGTATTGGTTATATTGCTTTAGACATATCAATTGACAAAGAAAGAAAGAAACCTTACATTTGTACTCCACACCTCATTCTGCCTACACATATTAATATTTTGAACTATTGGGTTACCCAATAAGAAAGCACACTGAAGAGCCCCAGACTCCACCACTAGAGTCATCACCCTTGGAAAAAAATCTGGCTCCAGCTAGGAGCTTCCACAGACATTAATGAGGAGTGCCCCACACGATGCTTCCTAAGGGCTTCCTTCCTGAGGACTCCCCTTGGGAATGAAATGGAAGGAGCCCCTGTGTGATTCTAGAGCAGCAGTGGTTTATTGGCCATACTCAATTACCCAGCCACTACACCTTTCCCAAGGAGAGTTCTCTCTGGGCACAGGGCAGGAAATTAAATAAGGCCATTTGGTGGGCTTTTGACTTTCAAAGGTTGACCTGAAAGCAGCAAATATCACTGACAATTATTATAAGACTTTCTTTAAGATAAGCAAATGTACCATACACCCAAATTAAGGAGATAAGATTAGACACCCTCTCAAAGGTTATGGAGAAACACAATTGAGAATCTTTGGAATTTTTATCTGCTACAATAAGTAATTACCTATTATTTTTATTTAAAAATTTTCTCCAAATCTGTTTATTTTCTGTATATAATTATGAAGTGGGGCACATTTACTTAGTACTTATTTATGGCAATACCACTTTCAGTTGTCCTGTGGGTCGTTATGTCCAGATCTGGGTTATTAACACTTTGTTACCACTGAGGTTCCTTCAAACCAATAGAATTAGGAACCAAACCTCAACTATAAGTTAAGTGTGGACAATTTTGAAGTTCTCTACCTGTGCCAACATTTACCACAACAGAAATCCTTTCATTCAACACCCATCCCTGTGAATTAGGGATGATATGAAGAATAAGGTTATCACTGATATTAAGAGCCCAGTAACTGGTAAAATCATCTTTTATTCAATCCTCCTTGATCCTCACCCCCCAAATTAACCCATCCATAAATCCCACAACACTGACTTCACAACAGTACCCTCTGCATATCTCCACCACCACCACCGTAGGGCAAGCCACTATTATCTCTTGCCTAAACCACAAAACTTCCTAACTTAACATCTCAGCTTCTCATCTCAACAGTTATCTGTTGGCCATATAGAATGAACTTTTATTTTTTTAAATTTTTATTAATTTTTTATACATATCTCCCCATTGCCCCCCCCTCCCAGGTATACCCCAACCCCCCAGTGTCTATGTTCATTGGTTATGCTTATATGCATGCATACAAGTCCTTTGATTGATCTCTTATCTACCTCACTTAACTTTAATCTTCCTGCTTTTAAATGTGTAAATAAAATTATGTCATTATTCTGCTCTCACAACCTCCAATGATTCTTCATTACACTCAGAATAAAATCCCAATCCCATATTTCTCCTATCTGACATTCTCTTGTGCCTTTGTTCTTTCTTACTGATCACTCTTAGGTCACACTATCTTTTGTCCCTCAAATGTATCAAGCTCTTTCCAAGCTTAGGGCCTGGCACAGTTGTTTTTTGGAACATGTACACTGTCCCCACAGGTAGTCACATGTTAGTTTCTTCTGATTGTTCTAGTCCAAGCACCTTTCTATGGACACACAATATAAAGGGCCCTCTCTTTTACTCTATCGCCCTTTCACATTTGTGTTTATTTGTGCATTGCTTAGTTAATTAGATGATTAAAAAGAGAAGAGCAGACCCTAATACTTGGAATTGGTCTAATCCACACAGTAAGGCAGAAGTGTAGCCTGGAGCTTACAGGTAGACAGTGTTATTCACTTGTTGGATAGAAACAGTCTCACAGAATACCATCATGAGACAAGGCACTCTGAGACCATGATCAACTGAAAAGGCCACATCATTATTTTGCTTAAAAACTGATAAAAATCAAGGTCTCTGTAAAACGCACAAAATGTTAAACCATCTATTGGTTAAAATGAAGACTATCACTTATCTCCCAATGTAAGCTTTAGCCTCAATTTGGTCTGCCATTGCTATAGATAAGATTTATCAAAATGCCAAATCCATCACAGAATTGCATCCACTTCCTGACAACATTCAATCTGGAACAAAGTCCTTCTTTCTTAAACCATGCCCCAAACTACCTAATACAAGCCGAGAATCTTTAATAAGTCTTTTCTAACACCCTCTTACTTAGAAACGTTACGGATCCCCAAGGTGTGTGTTCCATTTTGCTATAACAATAAACACAGCTTGTTAAATTGAAAGGATGTTTGTAGTGGTCTTGGGCTAGGGGCCATTTATAATGGTATGGTGTTTGGCTGTTGGTTTTGACTTTTTCTAATCAGAAGATGGACTTCATTAAAGCAGGGCCTTGTTATCTTGTTCTCTAATGTATCCACAGAATCTTAGGTAGATTTGCCATTTAGGAGACCTAACACTTACTTATTAAATGACAAAAATTAATCTTTTTTATATGGACATTTAATCCTTATAGTGGTGATTTCCACATACAAATCTTTGGCTGTAAACACTCCTCCAGCCCCTTACTTCCCCCCACCCCAGGGTCCACTTAATAGATTGCAATCTGAACCTGAAATGGAAGTCCTTTATTTGCTTTTATAGGCAAATGTCATGCTATCCATTGAAATTCGATTTTCACAATACAATTAAGGACTACTTACCAACTTATTAAGAATTAAACAATCTTAGCATTCATAAGCTAAAAATAGCATGCAATTATAGTTATTCAAAATGCAATCCAAATAATATAGAGTCTGACTGCCATATTCTGCTGTCAGTGTTTCAAAGCTCCCACTGCACATGCATATATATGAACAGGGAGTAGGAACTCCTATCTGACTTCTCTGTTAATTTTCAATTCATGATAATTTTGCTTTTTAAATTAATTTGTTATAGGTTTAGTTTTTAAAAATATATATTTTATTGATTTTTTACAAAGAGGAAGGGAGAGGACTAGAGTTAGAAGCATTAATGAGAGAGAAACATCAAATCAGCTGCCTCTTGCACATCCCCTACTGGGGATGTGCCAGCAACCAAGGTACAAGTCCTTGACTGGAATCGAACCTGGGACCTTTTAGTCCACAGGCTGATTATCTACTGAGCCAAACCGGTAAGGGCATAAGTTTAGTTTTGATATTTACAGTTTGGTTTATTTATTTTAATCTATTTTGTGGTTAACTCTGTTGTGATGACACATAATTGCATCCATTAACATTTGTCAATTATTAGATTTTCAGACCTTTATGCTTACAGTTCAAATATAAAACATTTATACTTTTCCCCCATCCCCTGCGTCTCAAATATATTTGCATAGAGACATTTCAGTCCATTATAAGGACTCATAGGCAGGATAGGCAGGCTATGGGATTCTTTTTCTACCTAAGTGGGTTAAGAGCAAAATTAGTTTAGGGATGAAATACCTTAAAGAACTAAGCTATTACTGACCCACTCAACCTTAAGACCTCATGCTTTGTGATTCAGCCATGAGTTTAAATAATGCAGACTTCCACTGAAAGCAAAAGACAACTTGCATATTGGCTGCCCTATGACTCATGATGAAGAAAAAGTCAAATCACATGGGTGATCTCTGTTTTTATTTCCCAGTCTAGCAGCTGTTTTGTTTACCCAGATTTTAGCAGCAAAGAACCTTTTATTTTTATTTTTTTCAGTATACTCTTTTTATGACAGACTAGTCAAAACAGTTATCTGATTACCAAGGCAATGGCAGGCACTAAATCTTTCTCTGTAGGTTTCCCCAGATTTGAAGATAATAGAGTCAAAGAAATTATTTATTGTGGAATAAAACCATTAATTTAGGAGGAATGTTTTATTCTTTAATATATATTTTGCAACCATGCCACTCTGCAGCAATTCAGCAGGGACACACATATATCTCTTTCATTTCTGAGTTAATATGTGGGTGTCTCTCAAAGGATCTGATATTGCAGTAGAACAAATAAAAATAATAATGATATTTGTTGTTTTTTTCTTCAATTTGTAGAGGTGTGAAATTCTAGCTTTAAATCAATTCAAACTAGCATTTCTTCCTATGTTATTAGCTTTCAATTGTTTTATAATTGTGAAATTACATCTAAATACACAAATTAATTAGACATTGAAATATTGTCTTTCATATGTGTCAGAATACTTTTAACAAGAAAAAAATGTAATAATAACTTCCCTAGAATTCTGGCTTCTCACATCATACCTCTCTTACAAAAGTCGCAGGTGCTGCCTAGGAAAACAACTTTGTTTCATCTGTAATAAATTAACTTATCTTTCTATTTAAGTAAATGTTGACATAATTTGACAAACTGTAAATGCTACTACAGGACATAGACTAAGATCACTAATGGGACTATAAGACATCGTGAGTTTCAATCAATCAGTGGATCAATTAATCACATATTGCATGTTGATTCCATACTACAGGGGTGGGCAAAAAATAGGTTTTCAGTTGTGAGTACACAAAAACACAGTGTATCTTGCATTACTTATTTACATTACTTGTCTTATTTTATTATTGTTATCATTTTGGTATCCTTACTTATGCTTTATCTTTTAGGTAATGATGGTTGGCAATTTAACCTAGTTTTTCCTAACCCTGTATGGTTCCGTCCAGTATGCTCTCTTAAGTGAAAGAGAGAGGAGGAGGTTGTAGCTAACGTGATGGGAATGTGCCTGGGAGCATGTCATGCTTGTGAACTCCATTTATCATACTCCTCAGAGTGGAAATGGAGTTGAAAATCTCTAAGGCCATTAATGCAGCACTTATGAAAGTGACTAAACTCAGTGCACACTGATGACTCTATTGTTTTGGATTAATTGGAGTTCACATACAAATGACAGCTGAAATAAAGCCTAGCATTTTCCAAAGAATACAGTCAAAATCTAGCACATCACACACACACACAAAAAAACCCCACTATCTTTCCCTGGATTTGCATGAATCTATACATAATTTGAAAAATTGTCAGAAAAGTACTTAACCTTTGACCTTCCTTAAATATAGCACAGTAATTGCTGCCATTGTGAGCGAGCCATGTGCAAACTAATGATGTAGACTCATAGAATGGAAATAGTCTCTGTAGGGCCTAGCAGCAACTTCTTTATGTTAATAGTTGGATGATGATTGCAACTACTTACTGACCATTGAATAAGTGCCAGTGTTTTTACTGTTATATATTATCTCATTTATAACTTATCATAAACTTCAAAAGACATGTATTGCTGTTATTCTCATTTTATGGACGAAGAAGCTGCAACGTAGAGAGGTTACGCTAACTAGCTGATCCAAGACTCAAGCTTCAGCCATGAAGCCATATATTTCTTTTTTTTTTAGATGATTTTTTATTTATTAATTTTTTATACATATCTCCCCATTGCCCCCCCTCCCTCCCAGGCATACCCAAACCCCCCAGTGTCTATGTTCATTGGTTATGATTATATGCATGCATACAACTCCTTTGATTGATCTCTTATCTACCTCACCTAACTTTAATCTTCCTGCTGTAATTTCACAGTCTGTTTGAAGCTTTACTGTCTCTGTATCTATCCTTTTGTTCATCAGTTTATAATGTTCTTTATTATCCCCCAATGAGTGCGATCATGTGATGCTTCTCCTTCATTGACTGGCTTATTTCGCTAAGCATAAGGCTCTCCAGTTCCAACCAGGTTGCTGCAAATGGTAAGAATTCCTTCTTTTTAATGGCAGCATAGAATTCCATTGTGTAGATGTACCACAGTTTTCTGATCCACTCATCTGCTGACGGGCACCTAGGCTGTTTCCAAATTGTGGCTATTGTAAATTGTGCGGCTATGAACATAGGGGTGCATAAATCCTTTCTGATTGGTGTTTGTAATTTCTTAGGATAAATTCCTAAGAGTGGGATTACAGGGTCGAATGGGAGATCCATTTTTAGTTTTTTGAGGAAACTCCATAATGTTCTCCACAGTGGCTGCACCAGTCTGCATTCCCACCAACAGTGCACAAGGGTTCCTTTTTCTCCGCATCCTCGCCAACACTTGTCGTTTGTTGATTTGTTGATGATTGCCATTCTGACAGGTGTAAGATGGTATCGCATTGTCGTTTTGATTTGCATCTCTCGGATGATTAATGACTTTGAACATGTTTTCATGTGTCTCTTGGCTTTCCTTCTGTCTTTTGAAAAGGTTCTATTTAGGTCCATTGCCCATTTTTTTATTGGATCCTTCATCTTCCTTTTATTAAGTTGTATAAGTTGGTTGTAGATTTTGGAGATTAAACCTTTATCAGTGATAGCATTTGCAAATATGTTCTCCCATGCATTGATCTTTCTTGTTGTTTTGTTGATGGTTTCTTTTGCTGTGCAAAAGCTTTTTATTTTAATGTAGTCCCATTTGTTTATTTTTTCTTTAGCTTCCATTGCCTTTGGAGCAGTATCAGTGAAGAAGTTCTTTCAGAAGCCATATACTTCTTATTTCACAGCCTTTGTTCTTATTACCAAGTTCCTCCCTCCCCTGTGTTCACATATGATGTGCATTTGATTGGCAGAAATGATTCAATCCCTTTATTTCACAGATGAAGCCTCTCCCAGCATAGGCAGATTAAATGGTTTGTACACAGTCCACAGAATAAGAAACAAAATCATATCCCCTCACATTACTCCTTGGGTGGACATCTAGAACTCAGTACAGGTATCAGTCTAGAAATCATTTTTTTGTCCCCTGAATTTTCAGAATGTTTACTATGGGATATAATGTATGTGGCATTTATAATGTACTGTGTGTATGTGTATGAGAGAGAGAGATAGTTCTTGGAGAAGGTATCTGTTGTGTGTGTGTGTGTGTGTGTGTGTGTGTGTGTGTGTGTTTCAGTTCTTTGTACCTGTTTATACTGTAATATACATTGATGAAATGACTGAGTAAATGGTCCATTATGATGCTTTCCTAGTGCAAGTTTCAGGAAATGCCAGGAACCACCAGGCAGAGGGAAAGTAGACTCCACCCATTTAATACTAATTTCAATATTAGTCCTCTGATATTACTTATTTTTCATACTGAATTTTTCATAAGCATTCTTTTGGATAAAAAAATGTTTATGTTGCCAGCAAAGTTTTAGTTTCATTGTTGGTTTTCTAATGACCAGTCCATTTTCTCAATTTGGTTAACAAAGTAAAAAAATTCAGCAGGGTCTAATGATATTATTAGAATGAAAGCTAAAATGTGACTCAAAATATGTGAGTGCTGGCCCTGGTTCTTCCACTTGCTAGCCATATTGCTGTGCTTTAGATACTTCATCTTACAAATTTTAATTATGATATATTTGTGCTGTCTGTTTTTCTTATGATGTTTGATAAAAGATAAAATGAGAGAGCGTACATGATTAAATGTGTCAAAATGCATTAAGTAACAAGAATTATTGATTATATGTTACTATATAATTCATTATCAGTGATTATTTCCTATTTCCTCTAGAGTGGGGCTATGTACATTCCATAGTCTCCACAGGTGGTTTCTAATCTTGTTCACTAATCCTAACAAAATGTGCTTCTTTTTGAAGTAGAAAAGAAATATTTTCTGTTTTGCTGTAACCAAAAGTGATTATCTAAAAGATTCAAAGATTTATTCACAACATGTCACAGAGCTGGGCCAAGAAAGATTGAAAGTAGAGCAGTAAATGTAAAAGTACACATCTACAAACTATTCCTTCTAATAAAAAGATAATATGCAAATTGACCATACCTCCACTATGCCCACCAGCCAATCAGAGCGAGTATGCAAAGTAACCCAACCAAAATGGCTATGGCCACAGAGAGAGCAGGAGGGAACCTTGGGTTGCTTCTGGCAATGGAGGAAGCCAAGCTTTCCGCATACCCTGTCTGGCACTTAAGGCAACGAAATTTTAATGGCTGTGCTAGCAGAAGGCTTGGCTCTGCTCCAGGCTACAAAGTTTCAATTGTAGAATATAAATAAATCCCAGATACCAGGGTCTCCACTTGGGTCACTGGGGGTGTGTGGCTGGCCTGCAAACCACCACAGGCCCCTTGCTCAGGCCACCTCGTGTATCAATTTATAACACCCTTCAGGCAAACCAGCTGGCCCCACCTGAGCAGCAGACCTCTATCCTAATAAAATAGTAATATTCAGATTTATCATCACTCCAACACACAAGATGACTGCCCCCATCTGGTCAAAAGATCCTGCCCCCATGTGGACAGAAGATAGCCACCACAAGATGGCCAGCAGGGGAGGGCAGTTGACAGGGACCAGGTCTGCAAAGGAGGGCAATTGGGGGTGATCAAGCCTGCAGAGGAGGACAGTTAAGGTGACCAGGCCTGCAGGAGAGGGCAGTTAGGGCTGACCAGACTGGCAGGGCCAGTGTTTAGGGGGTAATCAGGCTGGCAGGCAGAATTGGTTAGGGGCAATTAGGAAGGCAGGCAGGTGAGCATTTGGGAGCCAGCAGTCCTGGATTGTGAGAGGGATGTCTGACTACCCATTTAGGCCCGATGCTACTTGGATTGGGCCTAAATGGGCAGTCAGACATCCCTCCAGAAGTCCCAGATTGGAGAAGGGAGCAGGCTGGGCTAAAGGACAACCCCCCCATACATGAATTTTGTGCACCAGGCCTCTAGTATAAATATAAAAACATACACACACACACGCACACACACACACACATATAGACACATATATATGTGTGTATACATGTATGTGTATATATGTTACAAAACAGACCTATAATAATGCAAAGGTTCCTAGGAGTAGTTTACCTATTATATAGCTGGTGAAAAAAAGGTTTTGTGTGTTGTTTTTTTTAACCCAGAAACACAGTAGGAGACTTGGATTTGTGCATCAGATTGACACATCATTCATTCATTCTTATTTATAAGCATTTACTGAATGTCTAAGGTATGCTAGGCCTAGTACCAGCAACTGAGCCTCCAAAGATGAAGTGGACAGAGGCTAAACCTTGGAGTTGCTAATCATCTAGAAAGGGGAAAAATAAATATACAAACAGCTACAACCAAGAGAACTATTTAATGAGTGCTAAAAATGCTATTATTATAAAGTGTTATGGAACACAGTGAAAATAATGACTAACGCTGCCTAGGGACTTTGTGAAGGCTTCAAGAAAGAGTAGTGTTTGAGTTCGGCACAAAACAATATGTGGGAGTATCCAACAATTTTTTTTTTAATTTTTGAAAAGGGCATATCCAGATAGGAAAGACAACATGTTCACACCAGTGAAGATGTACTAGTAATAAAACAGAGCAATATAAAGACAATATGAAAATTAGAGAAAATCTTTTGAAAAGTACGTTGGCAGATTGTTTCAAGCTCTATAAAAACATTCTTTAGATGAGTAACCCCACTTACAGAACTTTATCTTATGAAAAAAATTCAAAGGAAGACAAGTTAATGTACAATAGCAAAAATACAAAATAGAGATAAATCCTTTATCCAAAGAAACACAGAATAGTTATGTAAATTATAATATACCAGTTTGACCATTCTATGGTTATTAGAAAGATAATATTTTAAGTCAAGATAGAAAATGTACAAGCCATCATATTCAATTATAAAACATAATAAAACTGTGTCCTGGGTATTACACTTATTTAAAATTATGTATGTATTCAGATAACAAATGAAAAAGAATGTAACATGAAAATCAAAACAGTAATAACAGCATCAAAAATAACAAAATAATGTTTTGTGGAGGTGATGGTATTGTGAATGAATTGTTTCTATAGATTTACTTTTTTTGTAGTCATACTATTTACTAATTCAACTAATCTTTATTGACCATTTCATAGGTATTAGAAGCATTGTTAGGTCCTACAGTTAAAAAGATAAGGGGCTTATCATTTATATGATACATTTTTTTTAAAGTTTTTAAGGCACTTTTATACTACCTCCGAATCTTGCTAAAATAATTAACTCTATCATCTTTCAAGACCCAAGTTGAATGCAATTTGTCCCAGGAACTCCTTTCAGAATATATCCAGCTTCCCTGGCCATTTGGCTTAGTGGCCTGAGTGTTAACCTGTGGACTGAAGGGTCCCAGGTTCACTTCCCATCAAGGGCACATATCTCGGTTTCAGGCTCAATCCCAGGCCCTGGTTGAGGTGTGTACAAGAGGCAGCCAATTGATATGTCTCTCTTACATTGATGTTTTCCTCCCTCTGTCTCTCCCTCTCCATACCACTTTCTCTAAAAACCAATGAAAAAATATCCTTGGGTGAGGATTAACAAATAATAAAATAAAGTAATAATAATCTATCCATCCCATCATCCAGAATCTCTCTATATTTTCTAAACGACCTGCAGCAGAATCACTTGGGATACAAGTCAAGCGTATAGCTTTTCACTCTTACCCCTAGAAATTATAATTAAGTAGATCAGAGGGGGGCCAGAAAATTTGCAATTTTAAAAAGCACACAAATTCTTAAGGCACCTGCAATTTAGAAAGTAATTGCTTTAAAACAGAGATTTTCAACCTTATTCATCTCATAGAACATAAAAACTAATTGTGAAAGTCTGCAGCACACCAAAAATATAGTTTTTGCCAATCCGACAGAAAAATAGATGTAAATTTGATTTGTTTATCCCAGATGACTAATGTTGTGTTGACTATTGTCTTTTTTTTATTTGACAGTCTAAGGGAAAAGAGGTCAGTGCCCCTAATTAAAATGTCAGGTGTTTCATGTTTTAAAAATTCTTGAGGCACACCAGTTGTAAATGGCTGCTAAGAAATATTGAGCCTACCTCAAATATGTGCTTCTGCCTCCTGTAGTTTCTTCGTGGAATATTATATGAGTGACCAGTTGAGAACTTCTGTTCATTGTTTTTCTTATCTATAATAATAAAATGGTAATGTGCTAATTAGACCAGATGACCTTCCAGATGAAGCTGAGGTTGTGAGGGTCCCCTATCTGTGGCAATAAAAGGGTCATCTGATGCCTTTAAATCCCATGTGCCTACTGGCAGCCAGAAGGAAACCAGTGCCAGCAGCCAGGGGAAGGAAGGCCTACTGATGCACAAATTTTGTGTACCGGGCCTCTAGTAATGTCATATTTAGTCCAAGATGAGCTTTGTTTCCAGCATAGGTTTCACCATTTTGTTAATGGAAACATTCACTCCTAATAAGTAAATATGTGGATTCTGGGTGTGCATGTGTCTGTGTGCATGCGATTGTGGACTCATATGTAACCTTCTCAATACATATCTTTTATAAGTCATTCTTGCTGCTGAAGATGTTATTGTGTGGTCCATTATTGGTGGGTATGGGCAGATCAGGGAGCAAGGAGACTCATATTTGGTGATGCTGAAAGCCTGTACTCGCTGAAATGCTAAAGTTTCTCACAAGGTCTGTTAATGCACCTCTACTACAAGTAAGGTTTTCTGTGGTTTTCTTTCCTACCTCCTTTCTTTCCTGCTTTCTAACAGACTTAATATGGACTATGGCTCGTTGATTAATACTTTTCATCTATCAGCCACCAAAAATAATTGGTCACTGATGTCTGTTTTGTAAAAGGCATTGTCCTACTCACAATATCCCAATAGAACTTGTTCATTATTAGCCTTGTCTCAAATGTCTTCAGTTTAGATCGAAGGGAACAATTAATCAACATCTGTCAAACTAAAAGAAATGTATAGTATCCCAAAAAACTCAGAAATTTTCAAAAATGAGTTAGGGACTGGCAGTATAAATCCTAGAGAGATAAATCTTAAAGAGATTCGTCAGAAGAGAACATATTTCGGCACCATTGCCCTTTGACCTCAAACTGTCCAACATAGAAGCCAGCTGGGAGAAAAACAATGACTGTAGGATTTCTGTAAAGTGTGCTCACAGTTCATTTTCATGAGTCCTTGTTGTACATGAAATAGACTGGGGATTTCTTCTAGTGGATTCATTGTCTTAAACAATTAGGGGAGCTTTGATGTGATTTCAATGGGTTTTGAGCTCCTAAAAGAAAGCTTACCTTCTCCAGAGGTCTAGAGAGCCATCCTAAGAAATCATGTCTCAGTGCAAATGAGTTCTTAGGATATGTGAAGGGACTCTGCCTGGTTATCATGTTTTCTAATCACAGCAGTGAGGTAGGGTCTAATTCAGCCAAGGGCCATATCTATCTGTGGCAATAAAAGGGTCAGATGATTCCTTTAAATTCTATTTCTTGCACATTTCTTCCATGCACATTAATCTTTCTTGTTCAAAAAGTATTTTCAACTAAAATATTGTTTCATTGCAAAATCCAATTTGGGGAACTATCCCTTAATGGATGGTTCTAAAGCACCTGCATTTTTCTATTTCACTATGGTAATGCTCTCTGTTCCAATTTATCTCTTGAACATTACTCATACCACTTTTAATTTTATTCCTCTAAAAAAATACTTTCTATTTGTGTTCATTAGATATCCTGTTGACATGGGTTTTCCTGAAAAGAATTCTGAATTTGGAACTCCAACTTGATTCTGAGATTCTTAAAATATGGAGATGGGTTGCTTATTCACAATGAAGACTTTGGGGATCCAAGTCAGAGAATTAGTCTCTAGGGAAGGGCCCAGAAATCTGGATATTTAACATGTTCCTTCTTGGTTCTTATGCAAATTACTTTGAGAATAACTATTCTAGAGAACTGTAAGTTCTAATTTGGAAAGAACATTTGATACCTAGTCAGTAGACTTGCTGTTACTAGTTTCATTGCTAAAGATGCTATGCAATCACTTGGAGACTCAATTTCTTTTATTTTTAACATTAGTATAATAAATGTTAGAATATAATGGTATTGAAAAGATTATCCGAGGCAGTGTTTTTTAATTGGTGTTTTTATTTTTTAAAAGGCATATGTACCTAGAGAAATGATCAGTGTATAAAACAAAACCCACAAGAATAGAATAGCAGAAAAACATAAAATTTAGAGTATGTGAAATTTTCCTCACTTAGGCATTAATTCACTTCCTACCTCTTGCAAATATTAAACTAGTAATTGACCGGAGATTAATGTTACTCCATGGTTCCATACTAAGGATGTCATTACAGGGGATAAAATGCAAAAATAATAAAAAAATTAAAATTAAGTCATTCACTGTGGGTTTTCAACCATTTTTATTTTCCCCTTCTCTTAAAAAGAAAAAATGGTCCAGAATATTTCTCTATTCTCTCTTCTCCCACAGCTAGAGCTTACTTCCTGCCATATGTACTTTAAATGTCACCACTCATTCTGCTCCCCATACATGAAGACTGTGATGCAAATACAGAGAAGAGAATTCGTATTTTTTTAAAAAATTTTTCATCAGCCCCTTAGATTCTTCTGAAAGGAGGAGATGCAAAGCTTCTCCTTTTGTATTTCATATCTTATAAATATGCATTGGAGATCGGACCCTCTTTCCTGAATATCAATAGCTTTCAATGCCTTAGTCCAGTATCAGTGGGGGAAGGAGGAGGCTTCAGAGACTTCTGCTGGCTCTTATTTGACATCAACTACTCCTCTTCCTCTAAGTCTTACTCTGCTTCATAATTATGATTTTTGAAAGCATCGGAAAACTTCCCCATTGACTAGACGGGCAAAGAATCCCACTGTTCCTTATTTTAAGCCAAGTTACTTCACCTCTCTGCAGCAAAACCTTTCATCTGTAAAATGAAGTTGAACTCTGCCTGTTTTAAAACCTTACAGAATTGTAAAAATCTGTCTAGTTTTAAGGGAATTACGACATGCCATGTTCTACCTCACCACAGAGAATGTGATGTTATCGGTGAGTCTGTGGCTCTTTTTCTCTGACCTCTTTCCTTTCTCATTCTCTCTCTCTCCCCTCTCTCTCAGCTGCTTTCCTGCAATATTTCCCTGTCAAAACGAGCATTAATTTGGCTTGAAGCTGCTCCACTGTCCCTGTGTTCCAGGTGGCTCCATATCTTAGCTCTGCTGCACTGACCCTGAACGCCACAGGTTTGGCGAAGTGTGGCAGTTGGCTTGACAGCAGTCACACGGGGAATGCCTGAAGCTGGTCCTGAGAACTCTGTTCCCAGAAAGCTCAGTTCTGGATAGAAAGACTGGTGGGGGCCTGGGAACAAGAGCTGCAGAGCTTCTAGGGTGAGAGGTGGCACTCTGCCACCTCAGCAAGCTGTGATGAGGGATGGTCCAAAATAGGATTTGTTTACTCCCCCATTTACAAGCCCACCTTTGTGGACTATAAAGTAGCCTAAAACCACACACGGCCTAAGATGTGTAATTTAAGGGTCACAAAAGCTCATTCCCCTTCACGTATCCCCTCAAATAGCCCCTCCTGTGACCCCTGTAAATAGTACTTTTTCTGGCCACATCTTTAAAAATTCAAACCGGGAGGACCTCAAGTCTTTTGTATTGTTAACTTCAATGAGGTTAATTTTGCAGATCCTTTGTTTAAATTAAACAAATAAAAATTTTTTTACTTGACCAATCAACAGCATTTGGGCAAGGTACTCTAATGTAACACACTTAGGTGCCATAGGTTTACAGTTTAGAGTTAGGCTACACTTTGAGTTTTCCTCCTGTCTTCTCATTCTCATTTGCTGTTTCTTTTCTCAGGGATTTGTTAACTTTGGAGAGACTCAGGTCCTGGTGCTTGGTCCTCATCACTTCTCCATTTTAACTTATGTGCTTCTACTTTAAATATATACCTCACAGTAGAGGACACTTTTCTTAAGCTCCTTTTTAAGTAAATAAGGTATAAAAGCTTAGTATTTAGAGCATGCTTTCTTAATCTCAGTACTATATATTTTGACTATATATATATTTATACACACACAGATGTATATCTGTGTGTGTGTGTGTGTGTGTATAGAGAGAAAATATATAGTACTGAGATTATATATATAATTTATTTTTTTATTGATTTCAGAGAGAAAGGGAGAGGGAGCAAGAGAAACATCAATGATCAATGGTCTGCCTCCTGCACACCCCACACTGAGGATCAAGCCTGCACCCAGGCATGTGCCCTGACCAGGAATTGAACCATGACCTCCTGACTCATAGATCTATGCTCAACCACTGAGTCATACCGGCTGGACCATACTATTGACATTTAGGGCCACGTAACTCTTTGGACTGCCCTGTGTACTGAAGGATCATTAGCAGCATCCTTGCTTCTTACGTAGTAGATGCTAGTAGCACTTCCCCAGTTGTGATATTAAGAAATGTTTCCAAGCATTGTCAAATGTCCCCTTCAGGGCAAAGTCACCCCCATAAAACACTGATTTAGAATAATTTGGGGTATGATAAAATTCTGGTAATAATAAAAATCACCAGCCTTGGCTTGATTTGGACAGTTTAATTCCTTTTAAAGTTTATATCTCTTAAAGTTATTGGAATCTGAACAACAACAAAAATGTCAAGGATAGAATCTATAAGCTTGTGCTGGATAGGAAACACATAGACACATACAAAATGGATTTTGTTTGTTGTTAGCCCTACACCATTCAATAGTGTTTGATTGTTGATGATTATGTTTTCATTAAATTAAAGAAAAACTTACCTGTGTTAACAGCTTCACAGTTTATAGTGACAATTCACCTAAATTATCTCTGATTCTCAGAGGTAGGAATGAGAAGTACAGGGAAGTAAATTATTGGGTTAATACCCAAACTTGGACAAATTAATCCCTCCAAGCCTTCTTTTTCTCAGCAGGATACAATTAGCAAGACGTGGCAGAGCCAAACTGAAGCTTGGTTTAGGATATCATTGCTGCATTAAAGGCAAGATAATGTGTATGTTTTGGCTAAGGCTGCCAGCACCTCTACCTGGGAGCTCCCTCCTTGCCCACACCTTCCCTATTTTCTTTGAAAAGAAGCAGGTCACCCTTCCCTCTGACTCACTTTGTTTTCCCTCAACATTTTTGCTGGAAACAACTATCAATTACCTTGTTCTAAACCTAAATGAATGCAGTTGCCATCATTTTAATTATTTTAAATGAGAAAAGTAGAACATAGGCTTAATGACAACAATGAATAAAATGGCACTAATAAGACTATGTGACTTTTGATTTCAGTCCTCCTCCTGAAATTTATCCACTATTGACTAATATTTTATGTTTTTACAGAAATTTCCTCTGCATATGCAACTATTTGTGTGTGCAAATGTGTGTATATAGCCTTTAAACAATTTAAAAGTGTGTAAATTTAATTTTTGCTTAAATAACAATATATCCAGGATAGCTCTTCATATAAGCATATTTGAATTTTTCACATTAAATTTTATAGTGGTAGAATATCTCTACTATAAGGCTCTACCATAATTTATCTGACCAGTTCATTATTGATGACTAGGTGGTATCTAGATTTCGGCTATTACAATATTGCAATGATCAGTTTTGATATTGATGCTTTATTAGAATTGCTTTGAGCCTTCAATTTTCCTTTAAAGGAATAAAGTTTGACTATTAATGATTATGTTGTGATGGGATAAATAGGCCAAATAAGTAGAATGGGCACAAAACAATATATATTTTAAAGAAAAAATGCTTTATTGTTTTCTGATAGTTGTTATTAAATAAAAGAGAGGAAATGCATCTGCAAAAAAATAAATAAATAACTTGCCAGGGTCCAGTCTTTCAGGAATATGTTTAAAAAATGGTTGTCAAGACAAAATGCACTTTAGAATTTCAGCATTCTAAAGTTTAGTAGCAATTTACTTATGATAGCACACCTAGAATTTATTCCCTAAGTAGTATTGGGTGACTCTAAAAGAAGTCAGAATTAACCCTTAAAAATTGCTTGGATATAATTAAAATCTGGGCAATGAAGAACAAAGAGAAGTGCTCCTAAATACTCTCTCTTATTTAAATGCCATTTCTGAATATTGTTCAATGTTTCTTTTTATCATTTAAAAAAAATTCCTGATACTGTCATTTGAAATACACCATGGTCTCATCACTTATAATCTTCCCTGTCAGACTAGATATAATCATCTCAGTTACCTTGAAGAACTGTGTAACATGTCTGTTATTTCAGGATGATCAATGCAAGCAGATGTATTGGGGATATTTGTCCATATGGTATTCCAGATGTGAAGCCTTTGCTTACCAAATAATTATTTTAAATTTCAGAGGAATGGCAAAAATAAGTAGATATTTCCATCTCTGGATAATACATTTGTTCTTCATGCTTAGGGAAATAAGATGCATATTCTTTGGTGTGTGCTTTTATTTTTTAGTGATTGAGAAAATGTCATATTCATTGGGACTTAAATAGTCTTTAAAGAGAAACAGTTCTAATTTGCAAAAAAAGCATAATAATATACTTCTTAATGTTGCATAATTAACTTTACAAAATCATCCCATAAAATATTCATTATAAATGTGAGCATTGAAAAAAATGACATTCATTAAGTTGGAAATAAAATTATAACTACAGTAATAAAACTCTGATGCCATTCTGTTAGGAGGGTTGTGTGCTAATTGCACAGCTTAAGGTTTGTAATTTCACATTAGGTGAAAACACAATAATCATCTGAAAAGGAGCACATAGAATTTAATGGCTGGGATATTGTGTGTGTGTTTGTGTGTGTGTGTGTGTGTGTGTGTGTGTGTGTAAAATTTATCTTCTGCTGGGCAATCGCTTTGGATTAGAAAGCAATACTGTATAGAGAAAATTCCCTGTGCATGGAAATAGGTCTTTATTTGAGTGGGGGGTTAAATGGGATGCCCACTTCCCTCTGCATTCCCAGCTGGAGAGCAAATTCCAGAGCAGGGACTGCCTAGACTTTTTGAGTGGGGCGCGGCTGGGCTGGGTACCAACAGCCTCCTCAGCTGCAGACGGAACTGCAGCATCCCTTTCCGCAGCAGAGCGTCAGTCATTGGCTCCTCTGTGACACGTGACTGATCGAGCCTTTTCTGTGTATTTTCTCGCCCATCTGTGTGCAGGGCACTGATAGGCCAGGCTGATGCGCAGGCAATTTATCATCTTGATCTCCCACTGAGTCAGGGAGCTCTCCTGTCACCAGTATTGATTTCAGAGGATGGACTAAATTTCCTAGGATTTCCATTAAGAATTAAGAAAAAAGCTCTAAGCACGCAGGGTAGCCAGACAGACATGGATATGAGATGGCACTGTGAAAACTCGCAGGTAGCTTCTTCTGTCACAGCCGCTGCTCAGCACAGCTTAGAACTGCAGCATGCAGGGTTTAAGACACCAGAAGCCTGAGAGCAAGCATAATGAAACTAAGAATCAATTGTTTTTGGATAACCTGATTTTAAGATTTATATTAAACTAATTCTTGGAGATTGCATGTCAAATGTATGCATGCTCTATATGAGATGTAGAAAGGTCGTTTTAAAATTTTAATTGTCCTTAAACCCTGAGCATGGTTGCTTCTAGTTTTGTTTGCTGCTTTATGTGAGCTTCAAAAGTGTTTTTTTTTTACTAGCATGCTTGTTGCAAAAACAATAAAAGTGTGTGTATGTGTATTTATATGTATTTATGCATTAAGTTGGTTCAAGTAAAAGCATGAATAAAAGCTGCTTTCAAGACTCGCCAGACTGCTTTGTTGTTGTTAATGACTTGGTGATAATTTTGCCTAACTCTGCTTAAATTCTGACCGTGCATGCTTCTGCGGCAGACTGGGGTTTTCGCTGAGAATTTGTAAAGGTGGAATGTCTGAATTAAATGTATGTTTGATGCAACAGAAAATGTATTTGTGAGCAACGGTTAAATGTGCTTAACTAATAGAAATATTTCATGATGGTAAGATTTGCATAACATTTATTTACACTAATTCTGCTTACTGGAAAAAAATGCATGTCTGAGATTAATGAAAGTGTTTGTGTTTATATTTTTGAAATATAAATTTGGATCATTTCAAAGATAGTAAGACTTCAAATTTTTAAAATGCATCTAAGGTGAAAAAATTAAAAGCATTTTTTTTTTTTTAGTCTAGGAGCGGATTGTAAAACTGCTGTTAATGTATGCGAGAGAGATCATGTGCATGATTTGTGTGTGTGTGTGTGTGTGTGTGTGTGTGTGTGTGTGTGAATTCTTTGGGGGGATTTTTTGATATTCTAATCTAACTCGTCCTTATTCTCCTGAAGAGGGAAAATGCCTTAACATTCAAATATTTCCTAGGCCCAGGGGAATTAGAGCAGCAGAAGTAAGTGCATGGCCAGATGGGATTGGCACTGCTTGCCAGTGAGTGGAGACAATAGGTGGAGGCGGAGCAGATGGAGGACAGAAGGGACTGTGAATCAGAAAGGGGGGTGGGGGAGGGGAAGGATCTGCTTAATAGTGAAGGAAGTCTGGCCATTCTTTTCAAGGGAACCTCTGATTGCATCTTCCTTTCAGTTATGAGATGGAAGGTTATGTCTGTGGTGACAGCTATTATTAATTAAATTAGGTAGCCCCTGCACCATAGATTAGGGAAGTCCCATGAATTGAAATTGCTTTGCCAGATTGTAAATGGTATTTGATGTTGTATCCTTTTTTCTCTTTACCATGTTCAGGAAAAGTAGGAGTTAAATTAAAAGCAATTGTATTAGTAAGTTGGTGGTATCTAAATATAAATATGGCAGTAACTACTAAATATGGCAGTAACTACTAAACTTACTTACCTAGACATCAGATAATTTAATCATCTATAGGGCATACTTTTTCCTTAAATTAGTTTTCAATTCTGAAAATATAAAGATCATATCACTAATCTGATATTTTACTTTGGGTTTACAAATAGTCATTTCTAAAATAACGTTGAATGTTTCATTGAAGTATTGATGTTGTCAGGAAGCCTGGGTACTTGACCAATGCCCAATTTAAATTCTGAAATGAAATTAATCTCCCAGCATCCTCCATCAAGCCTTCTGTCACTCAACTACCCAGGGAACTGGGCACAGCCTTTGCCCAGTAAATTCATAGGAGTTGGGGTGGGGAAATGAAACCTTTGGAATTGTATAATTTGAATGATTCTTTTAGAATTCCATGATGTGCACAGACATAATTTCCAGTCCTAAGTATAACTGAATTTGATCAAAATCATGCTGTGACAATGTGCCAATAAAATACAAATTTTAAAAGTTTAAAGATATGTCTTTTGGTCCATGGTGCATGCACAGCTCATATAATCATTTATTTGGCCAACCTTGTTGAAGGAGAGAATATTCATGTTGCATGTCTCTTTTGACTTTTGAACCTTGGCTTGAGAAATAAAGATGAGATGACCTAGATAAGAGGATGAAAACTTTTGCTTGTTATACTTTGAGATATTAGAGATAATTTACTCAGGTCAATTAGACTAATTTCTCTAGAGCTGAAGAATTAAGCCAATTTCTTATACTTTCTGCAATTCTTTCCTCCATGCCCTGATCTTAGAAATTAATGAAAGGGTCCACTAAGCAGCAAAATATTCCTCATTTGGCAAATTCCCTCTCCTCTAACCTTTTTAGAAAGAGATAGAGCCTGCAGACAGAACTTTGGATAAATATGTTTATTTTGGAAGCTTGACTGGTGTTCATAAACAAGATAGCCCAATTATAAGGAATAAATACTTCTGACTTTGTACAATCACATTGCTGAATAGACTAAGAACCACATTCTCCTTATGGACAAAGTGAAATAAAATTAGGAGAGTTCTGAAGTGGTATTAAATATCTGATCACAGTAGCATTTCAGCCCAACTTCCAAGAAAATGTCTCAGCAAGATATTAGCCAGGGAAAGGCTTTCATATTTATATAGTAATTAGTGATGTAGCATTGCATATTAAGGATGTTTGGATAGTTATGATGAGATGTTACTGTCTATGTGCCCTCCATATGCTCCTTTAATTTATGAAATGTGCTCATCCCACAGCATCTGGGTACATTTATACACTACAAGTGCAATCAATTAATGGTGACGGCTGCACTAGGCAGAATGCTAATTGATGGGAAAAGCCCTCTTAGCTGATACTAGGTAGTTTTCAAATAGAAAAAAAGCAGGTAGCAAAGGACTTTCAGCCTCTGTCTATATCAACTTTAAATGTTTCAAGAAGTAAGCTTCACTCTACCCTTTTGGAAAATGATGCCTTTGAAATAAGATTTTGCCCTGTCAAAATTAGTGTTCTTAATTCCAGTGTTCTGAGCACTAGCAAAATTCTCAAAATTCAAAAAGATGGACAGTGTTGGTGGATATTTAATTACACTTAGACCAAGTGGTCTTCTCTCTCACTTTCCATATTCTCCATTTCCAGGCTTCTATCCCTCTGCTGCTCTGTCATTTATAGACTCAAATGCCATTTGCTCTAGAGTTTAGTATTACAACAACAAAAAACAAACTCCAGTAAGATATATACATATATATATGTATATACTTGGTGTAATGACACCAAGTTCTGCTTTATACATTTTGTGTATACTTAGGCTTTAAATTTCTTTAATTTCTACTAAAAGTTACCATACTGCTATATTATTTACATTTACTTGATAGTGGATATTTGAATCTCTCTCATCACTCTGACACAGCCAAGCACAATATTATACAGGCCATAATAGATAATTTCCACTATACAAAATAATTAGGGAAAATTACAAACTAATACAAATCCATATATTTCTAGTGTCCCTTAGCAAATATAGACAGCATAAGTCCAAACTGAATAATGGCCATGAAAAAGCAAAAATATGTGAGGTGTTTCTTATTTTTATGTCATAAATTATGTGATTATCACTATACACTTCCATTTGCCTCTCAAATGTTTACCTTCATCTGAATACACATGCTTAAGCATTAGTAACTATTCTCAGAACTATTTCACCCAAATCAATTGCCCATATTTGTTTTCATTGTTGTGATATATATTTTTTATAGTTCATATAAGGCGCAGTTTAATTCTTTTCTTACTCTTTTCTCACACCTATGTCTTTGGTTAATAGGCTCCATTGCTTTAAGTATTGCTTAGTTTAGAAGACAAAAACTACATACGATGGTGGGGATGACTTAAATATTATTTGAGGGAACCAAAAGAAACCATTCTCCAAAGGAAATCAGTCTTGAGGTCTATGTGCTCTCATCTTTGTTTCCACTGCTTTTTAATTAAAACATCATGGATTTTGTAGGATATCAATCTTGGCTCTAAGTATATTTCAGACTTTTGACCAAAAATATGATTGTGTAAGTTCACAGTCTAGATATACTGGGGAACTTATGGGTAAAGTGGGGATTAATGGTATGGGAAAATACATTCACTTAGCTGATCTCTTGACATTTTTTCAAATTGAAAACTTTACTAGAGCTTCCGAGACAATGCCTTCCCAATCAACACTCGGGTGAAATAAATTTTATTATATGAAAAAAACCCATTAAGTGGTACCTTGAGATACGAGTTTAATTCGTTCCGTAACCTTGAGGTGTGGGAAACTATGAGACGCTCGAGTCTCGGTAAACTGGTGGGTCGTGTGCGCCCATCCACGCAATTACTCGTATCTCAACTGTTGCTCGTATTTCAAAGCAAAAATCTCTCACTTGACGGCTCGTATCTCAAAAATCTCGTATGTTAGGGCACTTGTATCTCGAGGTACCACTGTATATGTACAAAAGTATAGATTACATATGGAATACTGTGCATATATAATAAAGCATGCCTGCCTTTTTAATTTCAAAACAATAATATTTCATTGTCATATCAAAAATATTGCATAGGATTTTTTTAAGATATCTTTATTGATTTCAGAGAGAAAGGAAGAGAGAGAGAGAAACATCAATGATGAGAGAGAATCATTGATCAGCTGCCTCCTACACGCCCCTTACTAGGGATTGAGCCCATAACCCAGGCATGTGCCCTTGACTGGAATCAAACCTGGGACCCTTTAGTCCACAGGCCGACACTCTATCCATTGAAGCCAAACTGGCTAGGGCTAGAATTTTTATTTTTTAAAAGCATTTTATTTTGGGAGTTGCATCAGCATAGCTTCAGGTGTCAATTCTCAATTACCTATGTGTGAACTGTCTGCATAATTGTTTATTTTGCATGACCAGAAGTGATTTCTAGACCACTTATCCTCCCATTGCCTTAAAAATCATTGTTTTAATTATACACCAAGACATTTCTCAATTAGCAGATTTAAGTAGACCACCTATCCATTAGGTTTGTAGTGTAGTGTGTATGAATATGTGTGCCTGTATGATATACTGCTAAATAATTAGCTACTAAATAATAGGTTTAAAAGATATCTATAACAAACTAGAAATTTCAGAGGGAATAGTTACTCTTGGCTTTGCCAAGAGTTTTCTTAGCCTTCAATGCCGGGGTTTTTGTCCCAGCAATACAAAGGGTTCAATAATCTGGAGAAAGGCTGTGCATAGGTCAAGTGGGAGACCATGGATGAAAGGTAGTTTTGAAAGGAATTGAGGGTCGGAAGAGCTTCAGCTAAAGGAGCTAAAGACTCTCTTAACTCAGGACCCCCTGCTTTTTATTAACACAATTTGTCCTAAGGCAAGGTGGAGATAATACACTTCAAAGAGTAAGGTTTACAGAAGCATTGTCAGATTGGGGAATAGCCCATAGCTGTTCAAGTGTTTGGCCAACAGGAAGCAATAACATGTAGATTAAGATGCCCTGAGCTGTCTGGCAGCAAAGGATTATCCTCTTCATGTTTGGGGAAGATGCTGTTTAGCCTTTCTAACAGATGATTACATATGTGGCTCAGCCCTTGTTGAGCCCCCAAGTCTCATCAACCTTTTGATGAAACTCTTATAATTATGACATGCTGGAACTGGCTCCTGGCACCTCAAGAAGTGTACCTTTTATTTCTAGAATCTGACAATTACAATATATAAGCAAATAATAAGCACAATCTCAGCATTTTTATACATTTGGTTATTAAAATGTCTACTTGCTGACTGATCCATACCAGAACTGTGCAAAATGTTATGGGTGATTCAAAAGAAAGTAAGACACTTGCTGCCCTAAAAATCCAGGTGAAATGTCAGAACAAGCACATAAAATTAGAGCATTGAACACTGAACTATTGTGTTCTCTAGAACTAATTAATGGACATATATTTGCTGGATTTGGAGAAAGGAAAGTTCAATAAGGGCTAAGTTGACAAACTAATGTTTTTCTGCTACATGTATCTTGTGTTTGAGCAACCCTAGTTATCTATTTATTTACAACATAAAAGATAATACAAAATCCAGTCAAATGGAGTGGGATACACATTCAATAACACCAATTCTGGCTTCTAAAGTGGCACTGGAGGTATTCGAATTTAAATAAAGATGGTTACTTCCTGTTCTACATGTTCTCAGGAAAATGTATTGATTTCATAAAAGCCAGTTTTCATGCTCTATGACTAATAAAAGCAATGCAATATGTGCATAACTTTTTTATTTAAAAAATCACCTACATACTTAGTTTGTACTCATTTTCATTTGTTAAAATTAGCCATTGGTTGCTAAATGTTTTTCTTTAAAATTAAGAAATTGGTTTCTTCCTACTGATGGGATTTTGGGGATGAGTTATTTTTCCAATATTTAAAAAGACACATTGAAGTAAGTATAACTATCTCAGGCCCCTATGCATAGATCAAGTAGGAGTCCATGAAGGAAAGTAGTTTTGAAAGGCATTGAAGGTGTTTGTAAATTACTCCAGCTATGATTTTCAGTAGGCTCAATTCTACTTCCTTCATTATCTTTTATTTTATTTTTGAAGGGTACCTGCTGAAAAGAGAATAAGTGTGGGTGGGTATATGCAGGAAGCAAGAGTCTGGCCTTGAGTTAAATAATTTTGAATATGTGATAATTATGGACAAGTCTATTTATGTTACTTAAATTGTTATTGATATAGATAGTACTTTTACTCCCTAAGTAAGCAGTTTAGTAAAATACCGTGAATAATTATGGAAATTTCATGAAATATTCTTTAGAACTGATTGAAATGATACCTAGCTGTAAAATATCAAACTGAATAATTCTTGATTACTTTTCAAAATCTCATATAGTAAGATATAGTAAGCTTAGGTCACTGTTTAAAGGCATCCATGCAACAAACATTTCCTAGATTCCTGACCTTCTGATTTTCCATGCACAGCCAGTGAGATTTAAATCACAATAGATTGTCATTTTAAACAGAAAATGTCTGATGCAATAACAAAATAAATACTAACTTTAACCTCTCTCTACCTTATAATTTCCTAAATGATGCATTGACTCTTTATAATACTATAGGAAGAGAGACGAGGGTTTAAAATGATGAGATGAAGTAGAAAGGTACATGCTTGGATTATTTAAAAGTCTACAATGCAAGGACATTTGCAAATGTATGCCAATGAAATGAGTATAACACATGTTTTACTCTGTGAAAATTACAAAAGGGGGGAATGTCTAGCTTGTCTTTTATGATTTTGGCTTTATTGTTTCCTTTATGAATGTATGTGCATCTTTTTAAAAGAAAATTATTTTATAAATACCAGTTTTGCCAACTTAGAGATAATATATAGGATTTGATCATATGCTTATTTTTTTAATATACAACTATATATATATATTTTTAAATATATATTTTATTGATTTTTTACAGAGAGGAAGGGAGAGAGATAGAAAGTCAGAAACATCGATGAGAGAGAGACATCGATCAGCCGCCTCCTGCACACCCCACAGTGGAGATATGCCCTCAACCAAGGTACATGCCCCCAACCAGAATCGAACCTGGGACCTTTCAGTCCGCAAGCCGACGCTCTATCCACTGAGCCAAACTGGTCTCGGCATAATATACAACTATATTATAGAGAATTCACTCTTCCTTCAGCTTCCTCTGTTAACATTGTCTTTAAGCATTGTACATTTGGCACCTCCAAGATATTAACATTCAGTGTGCCCTTTGAGAAATTATTTGTGTATTTAGGATTTTTGTTTCTTAGATGCCACTGAATAACTGTTATCAGACTATTTTGGAAAATGTCAACATCACTTGGTTTGCTTCCCATCAGTACCTAAGGGAATACTCTTCACTAGGCTACCCAGGATTTCTACTCAGACACAGTCAATAGAGTATTTTAGAAGGAAAAACAATTAACAGGAAAGCAGTTCTTTCCGTTTGTACCTGTCTTTTCTCCCTACCTCTATAAATGTTGGTTTTATTTTGAAGCTGGTCCTCTTTCTGTTTCTTTGTGAACTATGTATCACCCTCCATTTAGAATGTTCTGCTAAACTTCAGAGCTACCCTTGAAGCCACCCCAACTTCACCTCAAATTCAACATGTTCTTTTTTTGAAGTTTATCTAATTATAAACAGGTTATTCTGGTTTATGTAAAGACATTGGACTGAAGAAAGTGGTACTGCTATGGCATGATGAAGACCAACCAGTTAATTTTCTGGTCTTTGACTTTTCCTCATTTGAGGGGGTTTGCAGCTCTAATACTTCATGGTTTTAGAGTGTAAATAAAGTTGAATTTCCATGAAAAGAAAAAGGTTTGAAAGACAAGTGGCCTCAAATATAGACTGCTTTTAATTTTATTGCATCGTCTTTTCTGAATTTTGAGATAAATTTGCATCTGGGATTTGTTTATGGGATTTTCATATTGAAACTAGTGTGAGAATAATTCCAGTCATGGCTAGCATTAATTAGGGGGGAAGCTCCTTTTCCAATTCCACAATGAAGAATGCAGAGGCTCATTAGCATTCTATGGCCAAGGCTGGTAGGTTTCAAATAATTAGCAGTTTGGAATCTTAGAAACTTGCAAATAGAAATGCTGTAGAAGAAACAACATATTTTCATTTTAACACCATCTTGACAAAGGAGGACAATTTTTGCAGTGTGCGCATCACAAAAGCAAGCATAATTCTGTGAAAACAAAGGAAAGGGGACCCATATTTCCTGTTATTCTTGTGTTCCTAAACTTCCACCTTTGCCATGAGACCTTGAAATTATTTCAAATCTATGTTTTATACAATGGATGGTAAAAGAGCTAAATTATTCATTGTAAGTGAAAATATGTATTACCATGTGTCAAGAAACTCTGATTTCCTCTCTGGTATTCCTAATAAGAACCCTGTGGTGTAGAATCATGGGCTGAATCTACTAAATAATTACCCACATGAGTGCTGTACTTACCATGTGTATTTTTAGGTTTTATGTCAATAAATATTCTATAACATGCTGTATATTCTGGACTAAAAGTCCCTTATCCACCCATGAGTTTTAGATTCCGTAAGAAATAAGGTGCACTGTGGCTTCTAATGAAAGTGGTAAGAAAAGTGGTGACAGAAGCAATCAACAGCACAGTATAAGAAAAGATCTATGAAAAAAATAAATTTAATAAATGCTAAATGAGATCCTCAGAAAACAAGTTTTTGTAAGCATCTTATATAAGAAAGAGGTAATATGCAAATTGACCCTAATGGCTGAATGACCACTTGACCAGTCACTATGGGATGCACTGATCACCTCTCAGTCTCTTTCCCCAGCCGGCAGGTTCCCATTGCCCGATGGTGAACAGGGAACCAGGAGTGAGTGGTAGAAGACAGGGTGGGGTTTTGCCAAGGCCCCAGTCCATCAGATCACCCCACACACATAGGGCTACCCACGGCAGAGGTGGGGGCCATCTAGCAGGCAGGAACAGCTGACCTCTTTGTCCTTCCCTGCAGGTTCCAATTGCCTGATGGTGAATGGGGATGGTTTGGGGTGTGGCCCTAGGTGCAGGTAGCCGGGGAAGATGGCCCTGATCACAGGCCAGGCCTAGGGACCATACCTGTGCATGATTTTTGCATGCCAGGCCTTTGGTTTTTCTATAAACATGGAAAAAAAACAGTGGGTATTTACTGGTAACAGAGGGTTAGATGTATAGGACAACTTATTTTTAGGGTTGTTCACAATTTATATATATAAATTAATAGAGCTAGCAAATGTCTATAGTGATTTGAAATATTTAGCAAGGAAATAGTCTCAGACACAGGATATGAAATTACAACTTTGACATTTGTTATTTCAAGACTTCTTAAAATATGGAATATATAGCGATTGAGTTTTAAAATATTTTTCTATTATCAGCCTGTAAACAAAGGATTTAGTGGATGTTCAGAAAAACATCATTTTGGAGTGCAAATTAATATGTATAGTTGAGGTTTAGCTTGTAACACTTCAACTTTAAAGCATTCACTGGATTCTTTAAAGCTTAAGGAGCATCATGGCATTAGAGAGAGCAAAGAATGAGTGACAACCACACATTTCCTGGCCAGCTCATGAACTATAAGCCTAGATTCTTTTGCAGCAGATGTAGAATATATGGCCAGTTTACCACGTTTAGTGTCTTTCTTAGCCCATTGCCAATTATATATTGTACTAGAGGCCCGATGCATGAAATTTGTGCATGGAATGGGGGTGTTCCTTAGCCCAGCCTGCACCCTCTCCAATCTGGGACCCCTAGAGGGCAGTTGGACGTCCCTCTCACAATCCAGGACTGCTGGCTCCCAACTGCTCGCTTGCCTGCCTTCCTGATTGCCCCAAACTGCTTCTGCCTGCCAGCCTGATCACACCCTAACCACTTTCCTGCCAGCCTGATTGATGCCTAACTGCTCCCTGCCAGCCTGGTCACCCCTAACTGCTTTCCCCTGCAGGCATGGTCACCCCCAATTTCCCTCCTCTGCAGGCCTGGTCACCCCTAACTAACCTCCCTTGCAGGCCTGGTCTCTCCCATCTACCCTCCCCTGCTGGCCATCTTGTGGTGACTATCTTGTGTCCACATGGAGGCAGGATCTTTGACAACATAGGGGCAGCGATCTTGTGTATTGGAGTGATGGTCAATCTGCATATTACTCCTTTATTAGATAGAATAGAGGTCTGGTGCATGGGTAGGGGCCAACTTGTTTGCCCTGAAGGGTGTCCAGAATCAGGGTGGGGGTTCTCTTGGGGCATGGAGCATCCTGAGCGAGGGGCCTGTGGTGGTTTGCAGGCCAGCCATGCCCCCACAACGTCTCAAGCAGAGGCCCTGGTATCTGGGATGAATTTATCTTCTACAATTGAAACTTTGTAGCCTTAAGTGGAGGCCAAGACAGGCCAGGGCTACAGAAGCCTGGCTTCTTCCATCGCTAGAGGCAACCCTAGATTCTTCCTCTTTCCAGCGCCATGGCTGCTGCCATTTTTGTTAGGATTTATTTATTCTATATTTGAAACTTTGTAGCCTTGAGTAGAGGCCTGAGCCCACCAGTTTATGTGAAAAGCTTGGTTTTCTCCATTGCTGGGGAAACCCAAGCCTCTCTCCTGCTCGATCCTTGGCTGCAGCATCTTGGTTGGGATTAATTTGTATATTCCCTTGTGGGTTTAGTGGAGTGATGGTTAATTTGCATATTTCTCTTTTATTAGATAGGGTTTTTTTTATAGGGAGTAATTCCTTTTCCCATTTTAAATTTACTGAACCTGGTGGAATTAACTCTGGGAAAAGTATGCATGGGTGCTAAAAGGATTTCATCAGATAACTCATCATTCATTGCCCATTTTAATTATGTGACTAAAAAACTGCCTTTATTGTTTTTTCTCCTATTGTTTGATGCAAGATGTTCAAGGACAGAACAGTCCTTTGTGAGGCACTTTTCTGTGTCTTAAGATTTGATATTTAAGAAGAAGGAAGTCTTTGCTGCCAGAAAACAGCTAAATCCTAAGACTCTGTTTAGTTGTCTAATCCTGAAGCACAGCTGGTTTAATGGATTGACTTACTTTTACTTGTAGATTTTATTATGCTCCCTTTCTCTTAAACCTCTTTTGAAAATTTTGAAAGCAAGATCTATTTCACATCTCACTGGGTGAGATATTCACCCTATGTTCCTAATTCTGAAATATCTCTATCACTGGTCTCATGTATAAAATGGCATAAGACACCCTGCCTCTATCCAAACATGTGGGAGGACCCTTTTCTTTAATTTTCTCCTCTCTTCTGCTCATTCTTTATAATTTCCTGTTTGCCTCTTTTCTTCAATTTTTCCCTATAATAGTCATTGAATGGCATTTATTGTTTTATTTTGCCTCATTTATGTCACTTAAGAATCAAATTTTGAAACCAATATAAGGCATAAAATTGCTAAGACTTTAGACAATTTTAGATCTTGTGGAGGTCAGAAGAATCAACTGAATTCTGTGATATTAAAAGGAAATATATTGATCACAACTTAACTCTCCGAAGAATGGGATTCTGCAGGATTTTAGGAATGCAAAGTAAGACTACTTATCATAGAAGTAGCTCATTGGACAGAAACTATAGAATCCTCAGAATATAAGTATTGGAAATTTAATTTTAAGTAAATCCTTGACACTTCTTTTTTAATTATGTTGGTTTTATTTTATTATATTTGTATTTTTTATTTTTTTTTAATCAAGGGGTTATTTGTTGTTGACATTTTTAGTTATTTGGTCTCTTAATCATTAGGATTCCATATTCAAGGATAAATAGCAGAAATAGTGAGCAAAAATTGTGTCACTAGTAACAACCTGTCATGAGATCATTTCTCTACTCCAAATCATGGTGAGATAGCCAATATTCTAACTTCTTTAAAAGCACTAGTTGTTTCAGGTAAAAACTATCATATTTAGAAGAAAATTTAGTTATTTCAACCCATTACACTCCACTTCATCGAGAAAGCATCAGGCCTCTTTACTGGTGTTTCATCTTTGGCTGTCAGTGAGCCATTTCATGAATTTAAAGTTATATTTATATATGTGTGCACATATATATTTTTAAAAATCTTTTCTTTTGAAAAAAACTAAAGATTCACAGATGGTTACAAAGAAAGATAGGAAATTCCCCTGAAGCCTTTACCCAACATATCCCCCATGTTTTAACATCTTGCATACTTATTGTCCAGTATCAAAACTGGAATATTGATATTGCTCTAAGTCATAGAACTTATTCAAATTTCCCTAGACATGTACATATTTATGTGCGTGTAGTTCTATGCAATTTCATCATGTGTAGTTTCTTGTAACCAGTACTGCAATCAAGATACTTAACTGTACCATTACCAAAAGACTCCCTTATGCAACTCTTGATTATTACATTTTAAAGGGATCTGAGCAATCATCTACTCTCATGTATTTATTACTGGGATAAGGCATGATTTGCTCAATGTCAATGGGTTTGATAATGATTGAATGCCTGTTGGAATCTCAGAACACTATATCCTATCCTAGAGCAGTTTCAGGAAACCCACTGACAGTCTCAGTTTATGAAGTAGGCACTTGTTCTACAAGTTTAAAATTAAACGTATTGAACCAAACAAATGCTTGTAAGTAGTTGAGTTGACCAATTTCATCACAATGCTTAATGTATTTTTTTAAATCTGATATTCTATTACTGGATATAAAATGGGTATCCTGTTCTCATCTGTTTAACATCAATGTAAACATTAGATTAGTATTTTAGACAAGGCATATATAATAGAGGTAATCAATCCATGTTGCTTCATAGAAACTCAACATGGTTGCTAGAAGAAGGTAGTATTTTCTGTAGAGAATTCAGAGATTAACTACAAATTATATTATCAGTACTCTCCCCACATATTTGAATACCTACCCCCCATTCATCCTAAAACACATCAGATAATTTAATAATGACTTTCCCTTTTACAGTTGCCTTTAATGCTCACTTTAATTTAGTTACCACTTGTAAAATCATTGAGGTGTGGTTTAGGAGTTTTGGGGAATTGGAGAATCGCTGCATGTGACTTGACTCAAAAGACCTGTTCCCTACCCACTTTAGAACCATTTCCGATGCTACTTGCAATGGGGATGAACCTTGTTATAGAAGACCAATGAGAAATTATTTGGAAAGAATGTAGCATCAAAGACTTTCTTGCTATATCAGCACCATAGAGATTAGAGATGCAAAAGACCCATTAGCTGCTTTGCCCTATTTCCATAGAAATTGCAGTGAACATTTTTCAAAAGCCTAATCTATTTTTGTTTAAAATAAATGGGAGCTCAATGTAGAATCTTGTTAAAGCTTGAAACTGCTGATCATTGTGTTTTCTGGGTTGTTTTTCTTGTGAGATCCACTTGACAGTTTGCATGGCTAATTATTGCGTTCTTATTTGTTTAATTCCAGCACTGCTGTAGGCTCCTGAGGATGGGGGAGGGCAGGGTGGCGCCACTTCAGTTTTAAAGTACTATATATCAACAAGCCATTAAATGAAAGAGTGTCGGGAGAGAGACTGCTTATGCTGTGTGCGCATGGGTGTGTGTGTTGTAAGATGGGTCAAAGTTAAAGCAGGAAAGTGTATTTTATAACTGCCAGGCTTTGTTAGCTAATAACACCTTAGTGAAGATTTTGTCAGTAACTAAATGCAGGAGATTAGTGGGGTCCCTTGTGGCCTCATTTTATGCATCATGACGGAAAATATGCACACAAAAATGTTAGGAAAACTAAATAATACGCATTCTTAGAAATGCAGGTATTTTGTTGTTGTTTTGGTGGTGAATTAATTTTTTTTAATGGATTTAAAAAATTTGTATAGTTCATTTTAGGTGAAAAAGCCTTGTAATTTGAAGAGAATTAGTTAAGAACTATTTCTTTTACCAAATAGAGAGCTTTAAAACTTTCCAGTTTTAGTGTTTTATGGACTCTATTTATGGGGAAATGCTTTTTTTTAGGAATCACTGCTCTTATTGAAATGAATCATGAGTCCATTGTACAGGTTTTGCCATTTAGAAGCATCAATTAAACCATTTAAGAACAATTGAGATAGTAATGGTTCACATGAGATAAAATTATATTTCCTCTGGGTATATTTTTTTGTGGTTGTTGGTGGTGGGAGATCGGAGAGTTTTAATCATTAGAATTACATATTTTAATTTTCTTTCCTACATTGTAGGATGGAACCCCTTTTTAAAAATCCTTCACAATTCATTACACTGGAAGTTTGTTTTAATTGAGCATCCCTAAATAATTTCCATGCTTCTTTAACGAGATGTCAATTCTGAATGAAGAAATTAATGTGAAAGTCAGTAGAAAATGTTTACAGCCCTTTCATATTGGGAGTGCATCTTTGTGTTTGCAACAATGGTAAAAACGACTTCTGTTGAATCGGTGAATACAGCTTTCTCTAGAGCAGCCAAACTGGGATTGGCCAGCTAAGAATAGATGAGGAATGACTAAATCTCCACGTATGCATAGAATATAGATAAATAGGTAGATAAATAGATACATAGAAAGGAAGGGAAAGAAATACTTTTGTGGTTTCTGGTTGCAATAAGCAACAGACATTTCCAAACCTTTCAGACACAATGAATGGCAAACATTGTGTGCCTGGTGATTTGAACCTCTCCAAAGGAACTCAGTTGAATGCTTGAGAGCTAAGATGAAACTCATACACATTCTTGTGAACCATTGCCATGGCAACATACTTAAAATTTCCAAGGTTTGTCTCCCCCGAGTTTGCACCTGCATTTAGCTTATTGTGAAACAAAAAAGGCTTTCCAATTTGAAAATGCTTTGGAGTGGTTGAGGGTATGTTTTGAAATAAAGTAGAGTTTAAAAGTTGAGAAGCAAAATAGGATATTTTGCATTCTTCATGCAATATTGGCTTTCTTTCTCCTCCTACTTTGCAATATTTTAGGCAAGGGCAAATGTGGATAGTCTACGTATTGTGGATATTAGGGTATTTCACCCACTTCAATGGCCAACATGCTGCCTGTGGCAGGTTAGAGGTAGTTTCATGCTTGTCTTGTATAATAATAAAAAGACTAGAACAGCTGAGATTTATTTAGCATTTATTATGCACCAGGAACAGTGCTGAACACTTCATGGATCATGATTTTCTTATGTCTTACAACTACACAGCAGAGATTAGTACTGTATCCTTTCCATTTTTTACAAAGGAAGGTTAAATAAATCATCACCCAAATTATAACAGCTCCCGTTATCACTGGGGAGCAGCATCCCATAACACTCCTCAATGTATCAAGTGCGAAGGTGGTCCTACAAAGCCAGAAAAGGGGCTACCACAGAGAGCGTCTCTTCCTCTACTCAGGATACACGCAGTGAATTACCAAGCTGGGTAAATATAGCTGGGCCCCTACATGGCAGTATCAGGTCCTACCTATAAGAACAAGCCAATGTTTCTCCAGTGTTTGAGGTAGGAAGGTGGTAAAAGACAGTGAGGCAGTTATCTTTCTTCTTACATGGTTCATCTCCCTCCCAGCAAACTCAGTGGAGCACCAAAGAAGGCTTGGCTTCTATTTGAGTAGGTCTTGGAAAATAGAATGATGTATTTGGTCTTTCTTATAGGATATTCAAACATGTTGGTGTGAATTTAAGTCAGAAAATTGTACTTTCTTTGTGAAGAGAATGTCTAAAGTTCTCAGCTGCCCAGTGCTAGGAATTAACTTTGTACATTGCAAGGAAAGCAAAGTGAGAATGTGTCTACATAAATACTCTCAATAGCATCTTTTAAGTGCCAGCTACTGTGCTAGACAATGTTTGTGTCTACCCAGCCTCACAGAATACTCATAACAATCCTGTAAAATAGGTATAAGTTCACTTGTACATAGGAAGGATCCTAGATAACTTAGGGAATTTGTCCAAAATCACATAGCTAATAAGTGGCAGAGCTGGGATTTCTGCCCAGCTTATCTAGTGCTTAAACTCGTGCTTCTTCCATGCTTACTGGTCAAAAGAGATTTTTCTGCTCAGAGACAGCCTTCATGAGTCACACACCTGAAGTTCTCCATGAACTTGGAGGGAGGGAAGTCTAGTATTCTTATTGAATCCTATTATATTCTTCCTCTGCTTAGATCCTATTTAAATAAAGTATGCAGTAAGTGATTATGAATGAATGAGAGAACGAGGGAAGAATCAATCAAAAGATGTACATTTTATGGGTCTAAATTTGATGACTGGTCTCAGTCAGCACTTATCTTCTTGTAGTTTATTTGGAAAGAAGATAAAACTTTTACCCTGTAGTTAGATTTTGAAGGAAAACAATATAAAGGCATCGTTTCCTTATCCTTTATAATACAGGATAATATGCAAATTGACCTTAATGGCAAAATGATCACTGGATCAGTCACTAGGAGGTACAGTGACTACCTCTTCGTACCTTACCCCAGCCAGCAGGCCCCAGTCACCTGATGGCCACCTGCTGTGGGGCCAGGGCTGGTGAGGAGGCTGGAACAGCCGAACTCTGTCCCTTCCCCAAGCCATCAAGCACCCATCACCTGATGGCAAATGGGGAATCAGAGGTGGGTGATGGTGGAGGCTGGGGCTGGCTGTAGGCAGCTGGGAAAGATGATCTTGATCACAGGCCAGGCCTAGGCAATCGTACCCATGCATGACCTTCATGCACTGGGCCTCTAGTATTCAAGAAGAAGTGCTTATGATTTAAGATTATTTCAGTAGAGTTCAGGGGAGCCTGGGAGGGTTTGGGGAATGGCATATAAGGAAACCCCCAGAATAACAGTCAGTTTTAATTTTTTCTGTTCTTTCTAGAAAGCAGATTATATCTTATTGCTTTCTCAAAGGGCAGAAATGCTTAATAAAAGCAGGCCAACCAGCTTTTCCTTTCCTTCAGCCATTCCTTTCTTCTAACCTATAATCATTATTTTTTTTCAGTTAAATAAAATTTCACTTTTTGCTATTTTTCTACCATAAATTTCCAGGAGGTATAACATGGAAACCAGTTATAAAAGTTTATTGTCACTTCTAGAGCTGTTAGAAGGCAGATAAAGATCTTTGAAAAAGTATGATTTTGCCACAATTCTCATCTCCTATCTTAGGAGTTATATTCCTGGAAAATAATCTATACTTGCTCACTCTTATTTTGAAATTTAATGAGCTGCTATAAATGGGCAATTGTGACAAATATACCTAGATGTAGTGAGCTTAGGATGACTTTAAGAATAAGATTATTTGAAATGATTTTACCAATTCAAGTGTCATGTGTAATATTTCTATTTTTAATATCAAGATCAATTCTTCACTCAAATTTAATAGTCTCACAATCATAATTATCTTTATAAAATGCTTTTATTTAAATTGCAAATACTTAAAATAAGCCAATTTTATATTGTGATGACTTTTTCCATTTTTATTGCAGTATAAAATATTAAAATTTTAAATATAAAACATGTATTGATGCATATACATATTATGAAATAATTGCCATAGTTAGTGATGATGACACTTTAAATCATCTCTATTACCTTGCTGTGATAGATATTTTGGGGATGTATAACTGTTCCACAAAAGTATCTATATATAAAAACTGCTAAGCGACCATCTGACCATCCAGCTGGTAGCTATGACATGCATTAACTACCAAGAGGCAGACGCTCAATGCAGGAGGTGCCAAGCTGCAGTGACTTGGCAGCTGTGGTTCTTGGGTGATGCACCCTAGAACCAGAGAGGAGGGAGAACTGCTCTCTCACAATCCAGGACCCCAGTCAGAGAGCCAGTTTTGGCTGATCCTCTCAGGCCAGGCTAAAAGACCCCACCTGCTGGAGGAACCCCATTCACTTCTTCAATGCCCTTCATGCCACCCAAGGTCCAGTTGTTCAGGGAGGAGTTATGGGAGGTTGGCTTCAGGGCATGTCTGGCCCATCTCGCCCAGCGCCACCCCACCAGCCACCTTCTAATTAATTTTCTATGTGTGTGAATCTGTGCACTGGGGCACTACTATGAAATAAGATAAAACAAGCTGTTCCCAACCTTTTAAATTATACATAATTTGACAAGGCACATACATGCACTGTTCCAGTGCACTAAAATATATTGCTTAGTGTCTTAACACATTAAGGGCATGTCAGTCACTGGTAACTGACACTATACTTTCTGTCTGGAGCAGTCAATCATTGGTGCCACCAGCATATCGATGAAATCAGCTATAGCAGGCTAAACAGAAAGGAAGACAAAACAGGCTTGGTGTTTAATGTGTTAAGGATTAATTAGCATATTATTAATCCATATGTAGGATATAAGCATAGGTAATGTCCTGTTATAAACAAATACAGTGCAATAAGGAGCATTGCACTTCATGGATCACTCTTGGACAGTCTCTTCTTCTCCTTTCAGCTCCCCAGCCCCTCTTTCCTTAATCATCAGTGTTTGCCAAGTTATCTGTTCATCTGGTTGCTCTAGATATAGGACATGAATAAGAAGTAAACTTTGGGTTCAGAGATAAATCAGGTTACCACATTTTCTGAATCCTAGAAAAATGAATAAGGAGAACTTAGCAAGAGCTCCAGTATCCCTGTATCTGTGTAATAGCTCTACAGGAGGTCTGACTAGAGAAAAGTCATGGGTTGGCACTACCTAGCTTGTATGTATGCCCAACATTAGCATTGCCAAAGTGAACCCTATCTTGGTATAACACAGATCAGCCCCAGAATAGCAGCATTTGCGTAAGAGGCCAGTTGGTGTGAGATCCTCTTCAACTGAGAGGACAAGAGAATTTCAGGTCATGAAAATGAAATTTATTCAGTGAAGTGGATATTTGGCTGCTCTCTTAAAGGACTACCTGGGATTGCTTTTTATACTGCTATGCAATGAACAAAAGTAATTCATTATTAGTTAAAATGATAACTTACACAAATGCTGCATTATGGGGACTTCCATAACATATTTCACATATACAAATGATTAAATATGCATGTATTTACATGTATAGTATGTATACTCACATGTAATATTGAGAACACAGAAACCAGTCCAAGATGATGCATGTTGCTCATGAGATTCAGACTGAGAGTTCATAACTGAACTTGTATGTATTTTCCATTACTGAAATGGTTCAACACTACAATATTTCAAATATTTATCAATGAACCTGAATATGTACTATAAGGGTTGAAGTACTCAGATATGGAAGCATCAAGATTCTTTAATTCTTCATTTCCAATGATATTCTTGTTTTTTACTGTTCCAAGCATTGTGTGGAATAGAAGTTCTCAGATATTTCCACATTAAATCTCTATCAAATATCAAAAAGACACTGGTTATGATACTTTCCAGTAGGAAATAAATGTGAATAACTAGGGGCATGTGGCTCTTTATAAACTTTTGATTTTGTTACCTCTAAACTCTAGGGCCATCATGTAAATGCGATTGCCCTGATCAATGAGTGCATTTCTAGAGTGTATCTGGAGAAATAACCAGTACTACTAATAAACAGTCTCTTTTATTTATTCTCAAGATGTAATGAGAGATAATTTGACAAAAACTTAATGATGGTTGTGTGAGAGAGACAATGATAAACAGCTCATTAGTATTTAGGTTGTGTTATCAGTAGTTAAGTTGGAAGGATTTTCATCAGTAGATTAATGAGAAGAGAGACAGTTCATTGAGTTAATTATGTAGCAATGTTCTAAGTAGAAGGGAAAAAAGTTGGCAGAAAATTTAAAAAATTACATTTTACTTCTCTCCCCAAGAATTTATTTGTGCACTTATATGCAGAGATGAAGTGTTTAAGGTCTTATAAAATAAGCTAAGAAAAGATTACCATTAGTAAACAAAAATGTTCTGGGTTTACACCATTTCAAAGTAACTACAGTTAGTATTTGAATTTTGTTTTAAAATTTTGAATTTCACTCTTCATTATATTCTCTTTGCAGTGTAACTTGTACACCCTATCAGGTAAAGCAGTAGCTGTGTATGTGTGTCTGCTTGTATGTGTTTTCTTCATGGGAATTTTAGTGATCATTTATTAAAATCCAATACTCTTCTTTTGCCCCTATTAATTTTTTTAAAATTCATTTCATGATGTATCTTTATAAACCACGTCAACCTTTAGAGGACAAATGGTTGTGGATGGATATAATTGGGTGATAAATGAATGGATAGAAATCACCTAGAATAAGAGACTATTACATTCTACTAGAGGTCTGGATCATCTTGTAACTTTGCATTAATTTGCAAAATAATGTGATCAAACAGAAAAGCTTAATTTTTTAGCTTCAGTTTTCTAATATATAAAATGAAGACCACTGAGGTATGGCTCAGTACAAAAAGATCTATTACTGCTTGACTAAAATTTGATTCCATCCCCTTACTTGTTAAATGGCAACAGTGAAAAGCTTGAAATTTGGAGATACATTAGTTGAAACTATCCATCATTGGCATTTTACAATTTTAAAAGCTGTGTTTGGCCTCATAATGAGCAAGGATGTTCATTTCAACCTGTGTGACTAATTAGTCTTTTGAGTCATCATCCTTGGACCAGAGAAATTCATATTGACACAGCTGCCTGGATTTACACTGTAAATATCTGTCAGTATTTATTTAATTTGGAACTGGCCAAACCCATTTCCGGAGGTACTTTGTCCACAACCAAGACAAATAGAGAGGAAAAACATCTCATCACACATATCCTAGTTTCCCTTTCAGCAACTCCACTCCACTACCAACAGTCCTTGGAGGTTTTACACACCAAATTCTAATTAGCAAGAATCTAGGAGAATAGATTTTTCCAATGGCTTTGCAAAAATTTAAACTTCACTTTTATTTTTGCCAGCTATTTTACATTGCTATGGCTAAAAATTGAAATGCAATGTAAGCATAGAGTTTATCATTAGCTTAAAGAAATAATATAAGAGATGACTGTCTTTTTTAAAACATAAATTTGATTTGAACTTTCCTGACACCAAATTTCTACTTTGTAAGTTTATGATTTTTATAAATATTGCTAAAATATGTTCTTTTTTGATTAATCAGGAATCCAGTTCTTTTCTTTAAATTAACATATCTGTGGCATTATTTTTACATTCCTATATTTCCCTTTGGGTTTTGCCTGTTAGGATGACCAGTATTAGAATGAGTAGATATTGTGATCTCTTTACCATGGTGAAGTTTTTCTATCCAACCAATTTTCACTACTCTGGAACCATTACATACATTTTAAGCAGCCAAGGAAATCTTGAAGAAAATTGAATGGCTTTCAAGCCTGTCTTTTCCCCATGCAGACAGCTGATTTATGGTCACTTTTTATAATAACCTAAGGCATCAGTGGGAAAAAACACACATTAAAGAAATGTGAAAGCTGGCTTATTTAAGCTTTTCCCTAAATATTCATGAATGTCAATATTCAAACATTTGAATGGAGTAAATGAGTATACAAAAGGGTTTATTTTTTGAGCAGGTACTTTAACACTCAGGATAATAGCACTTTCACCTGTGTTCTGAGCAAGCACGTTATTGGTGAATATTTAATGAGATGATAGATATGGGAGCACTGTTATATTTCAAGAAAAAATCTGCTATTTCAATTGAATTGGTTATTTGTATTAATGATTTGTTCCTATGCTTAGAATAGAGTGGGCACAATTTGTACCTTGCTAGGTAATGACCACATTTTTGCCCATCAGAAAATGCTGTGCAGAGATGAGCTGTTTCATATTTGATGGTGACTAATTGATCCTCATTTTCTTTGTTATTCATGGGCTGGAGCTAAAATTCATCCTTCACAAATTGGATCTCAGTTTATTTTAATTAGATTATGGGGCCATGTGATTAACAGCTTTATATGGCATCTACCACTCAGAAAAAACAAACACTTGATAAATAAGAACCAAAAGCTTGAATGAGACAATGGAAGCTACCACAGGGTCCATGTGGTCTCTAAATTCCTTTGCACTTTTAATAGCATTGTTGATTAACTAAAATTTGATCAGTTTCTTTATTGATTTGATATAATCAGTCTATTGTTTGGAACTTGAACTTGTATATATGTATTATAATAGCATATTTTTGAGGGGGTGTGGTTTTTCCTCTAGATCAAAATTGTGACTTTCCACACCTCCTAGAAATGCCTTGCCGCATAGATCATCTATGTAGTGGGTCAGACCTACCTTGGAGAATTTGTAACACTAATTCTGAATCCTGTCATCTTTTTTCTTTCTTTTTTTTTTTTCATGGAAAGACTATCAGATTCAGTCCTGTAAGGCAAACATAATGCTCTCTCTCTCTTCCAGAGCAGGTTCATATAAACAAAAGTATTATCAAGAACAAGTGTCCATCAATTAGCCAAACATCACATTTCAGCTAGCATGATACTCCACTCATCAGTTTTCTCAATCAATTCAGTCTAAATATCATTCACAACAGTGAACAATAAGCTAAATAATATTATGTAAGTAAGCAGCATTGCTTTGGAAAATATTTATTTTTCTCTTTTTTTGGATGTATAGCCAAATAGATTTTTCTGTTTAGAAACCCCTTCAATAGAAGTTTCAGATTAAATCAAGGATTTCTTTGTGGGCACCACGTTTATAATGGGCCTCCTTTCCACAGTTGGAGTTGCTCTTTTCCTCACAAAGCACATTTGTCCTAGAAGTGATTGTATGTGGGTTCATAGGAATGTATCAGTCTTCAGGGAAGCCATTTAGCATGTTCAGATCACTCTGGATTAGGGAAGATCAGCATGGCACTTTGGCCTCTGCATGGTTCAATGGGTAGTTATGTAAAGCTAATGTTTTTGCTTGATCACTATTTTGTCTCTTTCAGCAGGTAGCCTCTTCTCTGAAAAAGGTTATAGGCATCAGCACAGAGTATACTAAAGAATAGGACTGATTGATGTGATATATTTGAGTTTCTTTCTACCACTCTCTCAACAGCATGTTATAGACAGACAGTTCTAAACACAATGCATTAAATTTAAATTACACAGCTTTGGCTAGAAAATTGTTAATTCAGCCTCCAAAATAAAATTTAATTTTCTCTACATTTGAGCCTCTTCCTCATTTTTTCATACAGTGATGATTGCTGCAATGCCTCTACTGATTTAAGAACTTTTATTCACAATATTGTCACTTTTTTCTAAAAGACTGTGCTGGGTTTTAATTTTTGAAGGAAAACATGAAAAAAAATGTATATTCATTATAACAGGAAAATACATTAAAATCTAAATTATCATTTTACAATAAGGTCATATTTGTATAGCTTGTTTTCTACTTGAAAACTGTATAGAAGGTACTATTTAATGGATGACATGTTTTGTTATTTTAGGCACTATATTTTGTGAAAGTTAATACTGAGAACATTCTAACCCTTTCTGTTTGCTATGAATTGTCCCAAAGGCTGTTGGATGTAGAAAATAGGTCAACTTTTAAAACAGAATTTAACTTGCATGGCTAAGTAATTTAGTCTGCACCAAACACTATTCATGGAGTCACACATTTTCAGTCTTTTAAGCAGCAGCTTTTATCATGCATACTTGATCTTGACTTCTAATTCAGAATTTGAACCTAGGCAGTAAAAGAGGGAAGCTTAGCTCAACAAAGTACCAATATAGCCACTGTTTTTTGATTACATATTAACATGAGATCTTTCATGTATAATTCACACATATAACTTTCAGTTTAATATCTAAAATTTTGTTATTTATAAATATAACACAAAAATTCAATTGGTTCTACATTTGCGAAGCAGCAATATTGATAATATGATAATAACTTATGAGCATTTACAATGCCATCATATTCTAGATCTTTTTGTGTACTAACTTAGTTCTTACAACAATAGGAACTATTATGTTGTCCCATTTTTCAGGTGAGAAAAACAAGATGCAGAATAGTTTTTAAACTTTTAAATCAGTTTCTCAACTTCTGCACGATTGGCATTTTGGGAGGATTGTCATGTGCCTTTTAGGATATTCAGCAGCGTTCCTGGTTTCTACCTCTTAGATGCCAATAATAGCTGACACCCTCCCACCCCAGTTGTGTCAAAACGCAATGTCTCCAGACATTGCCAAATGTCCCACAGGTGGTGGAGGGGAAAGGGGCCACATCACTGCTGGGCTGAGAAGCAGGAGATTAAAAAATAGACTCACATCTTCATATTAAGAACAAAATAACAACAGCAACCCTACACTGATTGCATTAATGTAGTTAGCATTCCTCAAGGAACATGAGAAATACTCCTGTAACCCCGAAATTAATTTTAAAGAGTATGCACTGTGGTTGAGAAAATGTATTTTTGTATTTGAAGTTAGCTCTATAAAAAGCGAGTGATCTGCTCTGGGGCAAAATGGAACAATTGCCCTGCAAGACCTCATAATCCAATAACTTGTTATCAAGCCAGTTTGGATATTAGCCTGCGGGATGTGCTTGTGCCAAAAAGAGGATTTCTTTCTTTCTTTTTTTTTGCCTTTAAGGCTCACTTGAATGAAAGATACCTGTGTAACTATCACACCAATTGCTGGTAGTTATCACTAATATGAACAGTTATAAGTCAAGAAAAACTGATATTTTGAACTTTGTCTTTTAAAATAATAGCAGCAAAATGAATGAATCCAGTCTCTTAATTCTCAGAAGAATTAAGAGCAGAATAATATGAAACCATTTAAATGTTTGCATTTAATTAAAGTTATATTAAAGAATAATTAGCATCTGAACAAATTCTTTATTCTTAAAGCTCCTGCATTTAAGAGATTTTTAAGCCTAATATGTTGTCACAAAGTACTTCATCCCTCATCTCCATTTTTCAAAATGGCATAATTTTCTTGACATTTATTTATGCATTAATCTTGGACTATATTTTTAGTTAAATAAAGCAAGTCATATTATATTTTGGCTTTTTAAAAAATTATAAGATCTATATTATTACTTTTCAATTTTTACTAAGCTATAACTGATAAATGTATTAGTCTCAGGTATACAACATATTGATACACTATTTATATACATTGTAAAATGAACACCACAATAAGTCCAGTTAACATGCTTCACTATACATAGGTACAACCTAGGTTAATTCCACTTTTAAATAAGGATTTCATTAATGTTGCAGTTCTGGGTATTGTCTGAACAATTATAATCTCCTTAATCCTTAGCCAATGTAATGAGATATTTTCTTTCTTGTACCTTGCATTCTCTCTGTGCTACCATTAGCCAGATCGGATCCAAACCTCACAATCTCCATGCAATCACTATGCTGAGTTTATTGCTACTTTAAGTGGCAGTACGAACAACCTTTAGTGCTTATAAATGAGTTGATTATATGACTAACTACCAGGATTTACACACTCTGCTTTTTATAACAGTGATTGTTGTCTTTTTTTTTTTTTTGCTATAAGTGCAGTGAAGCAACTACAATGTCACAAAGAAAATTGACACCTCTTTCCTGTTTACTGTAAAATACCATCCGCTCACGCAAATATGCTTTTCACTTATCATGATACCTTAATGATAAAAAGAATAATGGGGACGTGATACCTGCTACCGAATTGTAACAGGAACAAAAATTCAGTGTAAAAGCTAAACACTAATTGTTTAAAAATACCTTAAGAAGATTACATTTGCTTCCTTTTTCACATCAGTGAAAAAAATATTGTTTCCTAGTAAGGACAAGCTCTAGCTCAAAGATTCATCAGACTCTACCTGGTCATGAATGTAAAAGGTTATAGCTATTCTGCTTTTAGGAAGCCAAATACAAGTATAGAATAAAACCTACTGATGCATACATTGTGGCACTCCAGGCTGTCATCAATTCCAATCATCTGTTTCTGTCAGGCTGTTTTAAACCTGTATGCTACTGCGTGCAGCTTCTCCATGCTGTTGAATGGGTGGATGTCTGGAGTTGGCTACTACCATTCCCATGTTTTCTTGTAAAATAAGCTCTGTGTTTTCACAAATATGCAAGTACTTCCATGAGAGATCTAGAATAAGTTGAATAAAAAGTAAGCTCTGTGTCTTTGGGAAGGGAAATAGGTACTGAATTTGGTTTCTCAATGGAAACACACACGTATTTCACTTGTCGGTGAGACATAGATGAGAAGCTCTTTTGGGATCCTTTAAAATTAATCGACTGAATGTGCTTTTCTTTCCAGACCACAGATGACATCCTTGTGGCCTCAGCAGAGTGTCCCAGTGATGACGAGGACATTGACCCCTGTGAGCCGAGCTCAGGTGGGTTAGGTTAGTCGACTTTTTTTCTTACTTTCTTTGCTTACTCTAAATCTGTTGCATGCTGTAGTTCTCAGAAAAACCTTGTATTTATATCTAAACGCCCATCCTATTACAGAATGCCTTCTTGAGAGATAAGGGTTATTGCTTTACATGTTCATTGAAAAATAATTAAAAACAAAACCCACCAAGATTGTGTATTTCAGAAAGAGCAGTGGGGATAGCCACAAGGCCGCTACTTTACTGTTCCCTTAACTCACAACCTAATTTTTGTTGTATAACGTTATCATGGGCTTTCCTTTGGTCACCTATAGCAAAATTGTAAGCTATAAAATTGCAGTGCATTGTGGAAAATTACTTGACCTTTCTACTGGCAAAACGTACCCACCACTCACTCTACCAGCAAATTATCTTAAGTGATATATTTCTGAATTTCAAAAGTGAGACTATTATGGCAGTGGTAAAACAAACAGCAGGTGCAGTCTTTGCTGTATGTAATAGAGAGCATTTGAGTCTTGCCATGTCACCCTAAAATTTAGGCTGATGCATTTTAACTGAAGCTGGTGCAAAATTTCTCCTCCTCCTTTGTGATAGGGTGTGGCTGACCAATACAAACCCTGTTTCCATCCAGCCCTGTACACTTTCCTTTTTATTAGCTGTGGGCACAGAAAATTAGTCCCAGCCTGAATTTAATTTCAGGTATTCATAATAACAACTACTAGGGCATTTCCAGTGTTTAAAATCCAATCATTTGCTTTTGTAGATTATCAAAAGGAGTAAGGCAGATCTGGGCTAACCACAATCAGCTAACTCATGATCTATGTCACCTAGACAGAACCCCAGAAAAACTTCATGTCACAGTACAATAATTCAATTGCATTGCTGTGAAGAATATCATTTTGAAGTAAATTTACTTTTTCTGATAGTTGAATTTTTCAAAAGGTGGTTCAGGATGCATGTCTTGTCATCCTATTTTGGTTATCTGGACAGAGTCCCTTTATGATGCCTTCCTGGGTCCTTTGCCAAGATCCTGGCTTTGTTTTCATTTGTATTCTCTATTTCTATATATCATATAAAAAGAGAAGTTGCTTTTTAAATATATTACATCAGTCACATCTTTTTTTCTCTCCCTCTTTCAGATTTCTTCTTTCCTCATTTCTCCTGTTCTCACATGCCCAACCAGAACATTCTCTTTGTATCTGATCTTCTCTGAGACCTTCCAGCATAGATTATTCATCAAATAAAGTCTGGTGTTTGGTTGTGTTCATATTCGATTTCCTTATTCACATTTTCTAGAGAATAGTCCGTTTTTTCAGCATGTTCCACTGTGTGAATAAAGCACTGAAAACAGTTCCAATTCCTACTAATTATACTACTTGAATTTCCTTCCCTGTCCTGAGTATGGTCTATCAATCTCTTATATGGAGTCCTCACCTTGGGTATGTAGTAAAGTTTGTGAGAACTCTAATTACATTTAAAATTGTCATATTTTTTCTTCTTCTTTGGCACAGGTAAGTGATCAAAATCTTTTAGCTTTTGTTTATAGGTCAGACTCACCATTCCTTATAGACTCATTGTCTCTTTCTCCAGGATTGATGGTTTGGGGGAAAGGGAAGGAGATCATGCTTTTGTCATCCTCCTGTCCTTTTTATTCACGTGAGTTTTGCCAGTTGTGTTCAGTATAGTACAACGGAAAATGGGAAGCAGCTTGCTAATAGCCATACTCCAGATAATCTTCCTACCCTTGTTTTCTTTATCATACTTCATACTATGTGAAAGAATCTTATTTATCTGTTCATGAATGCATAGCTTGCATTCCCCCCCCACAAGTAGGGAAGCTCCATGCATGGATCTGCTGTATCAATTTTGTTTCATTGTAACAAAGGCTCTTGTCAGGTATACAAAACCAACAGCTACTTCCTCTATCTGATGACACCTACTTCAAGACTCTTGTACCAAGCCTAGTTTAAGTTTTCACCCTCTTCCCCGGCGTTTTTTTCTCCCCATACTCTCTCGTTTTCAATTCATTAGTTCCTCTTAAGGCTTAAGCTCCAAATTCTGTTGCTTCAGTGGGATCCTTTGCCTTAGACTTTCTTGTGATCTGACCTGTCCTTGAAAGAGTCTCGGTAGTATATTCCATGTCTGCTTTCTCTTTCTATATTATATTTTGTAAGTGAGATCTCTTTTCTACATTGACTTGTTCTATCCAATTCCTGATGACTTCGTATGCCCAACTTTAATAATTCATGTACTTTGCTCTTTTAGTAGAATTGGCTCTCTTTCCGTAACATCTTCCTATGAGATTTTTAGTTTATATATTTTTTCTATTTCCAAAGTATTTTTCTTTAGTGCTCTGCAAATATGAATGTTGTTCTATTACAGAATGCCCCTCCTACAAGCCTTTCTTTCTTAATGTAGTGGTTTTCTTAAAATGAAAGCAAGAAAAAGATATTTATCTTGACTACAAATATAAAACAACTTGTGCAAAAACTGTACTTGTTAATATTATTAGATTTTGGATAATGTTTGATAAAGCTAAGAAAGGTGACTTTTTAGAAAAATTACTTATTGAGTTATTCAGAAATGAATTCTATCGCCTATGTACTTTTGCTCCTCCTCAAGGAAAGAAAAGGTGGTATTTTTGTAAAGACATGCAGGATAACTTCAACAGGTGGGTTGCACACTAATGTCTTTTGCACTCCCTGGATATTTACATATGAGAGTTCTCTCACCTTTCTGATCCACAGCCCCTTCAAATTTCTTCTCTGAAAATGTGCTATGTTCATTACTTAAGTGCCTTTCTAAGGCTATTATTGAAACAGGAAAAATCTGGCATATTCTTGAATACGAGTAAATATGCCTTCTAGCAAGATTTGATCAATTTGAATTACCATGTGGTTCCCTTCAGAACTCTTAATGATGAGGGAAGTTGTATATGTGGTAAATTATCAGTTTCACCATTGATCAAATAGCATTGAGTCCTCTGTGCACCCACTGCTCTGTTAAGCTCTGGAGCAAAAATAGGAAATTCTTACCCAATTTCACATTCTATAAACAGACATCTTTCATTCTACCCTGAATGCATTCTCAGTTAATCTTGATGATCACCATGTTCTTCATCTTTGACATTAAAATAGCATCTATTTTTCAGGTTATTTCAGGAATTCAAACTAATATTTAAGGCATCTGTTTCAATGCCTGGCATAAAGTGAAGTATTAATGTGGTTCTTTTTCTCAGTTCAGCAATTTAGAAAGAATATTCAATCTACAGTTCCCCTTTTACACAATGCTATTACTTTTCTGACTGAAAACTGGTGGGCAAATGATGAGCTACTGTGGCCTCCTGATGGGAACTGTACATGTTGAAATTAGATTAGGGACAACCCCCTGTGTGGGAACATTGGAACTCAGTTATCCTTGGTTGCAGCCATATTGCCCTGAAATGTTAGCATTGGAAGATACCTTCACATTGGTATAAACAGTGTTTAGAATATGGAAGGGTGACTGCAATTCAGGAAGTCTGAGTCATCACTCTTAGCTCAGAGGTAGAAATCTGAAGCATTTCCCAAACTGCCTACTTTCAGCTGCTTGGACATGTGGCCAGTGGATAGCTTTCCCTCAGCCTACAGATGTGGTTATTAGATTAAATGAATTAATATATGGAAAGCATGTTGTGGAACAGTGACTTGCTTTTAATAAGTGCTATATGACTGTTTGCTGTCATTACAATTTGTATGAATTACATATTTTCCACATGAACATATTTTTTTGTAAAGCTTTGAAATTTTATGTTTTAGATTTACTGAGTAAATTGACAAAATGGCAACACTGCAAATTGGAGAAGTTTCAAGGTGACCCTTAATAATGTCAGTTTTGAGATATTTTATAAGTAGTTAAGTTTTTTCTGAAAACTCAAGAAATTTGGAAAGGTGATTTTTAAGTTGAAAATCAAGATAGTAAATGAAAATTATGGCCCTCCTTTTGGGGGGGATCTTCATGATTGTAATATAGACAAAGTAGAGTTATTCAGAGAGAACAGGACCAATTTCCGGATCCCTGAGAATCCTATTTAGGAAAAATAATTTTTCCTTTTTATTTATAATGCTGAGTATATCGTGTACATACTCTTTGTGTATGTCTGTGTGGGGAGAGGGGGGCTAGCTAATAGACTATTGGGCCACCTCCATATCAATTAAATCTTTGTCAAACAAGAAAAAAGAACACTGTATTGAATAATAATTTTAAAAGCTGGGTAGTTATAGCAGGAGAAAAGGATTATCATTTTTGTGTCAATATTTTAAGCATGAGTTGAGCCAGTAGGGATGAGCTACTGGTTCAGACTCTCAAAGGATAACTGTGGATTATTCATCGCTTGTTCACAATGAGTAATAGGCCACAATAACTAGCATTTAGTGAAAATTTATTCTTTGTTATTGCTCTTAGTACTTGATGAACATTCTACTTTAAATTTTTCGTATTTCAGAAGTTTGTTAGAAAATTTAGGCATATCACAAAAGTAAAATTATTTTTTTAAATGTTCACTTAAATCTGAAAAGTCCTTTGCATGTATTACTATTCATTAAGCTAAATTTGCTGCAATTAGCGTGCACTTTTACAGTGTGCTATTTTGAGAAAAGATCAAAGGATTTCTATTGAGCCAAACCCATTAACCACATTAGCAGTGAAAATATGTATATTAAATGAGGTGCATCTTTTCATTAAATAAGTAATCACAATCATTTAAAGGAATATTTCACTTATTAGATCATATTTTTAGAGCCTGATTAGGGGCTAATTTTGTGCAACATTTAAAATTGACATATTTATTATGTGATTATTCAAAAACAAGTTTAATTAGCCCCTAATAGCCAACACATTGCTGTTAAAATGGTGAATTTTGAGCTGTAGCCAGAAAAACAACAGTAATCAGAGCTCCATTTTTTGAAACATCTAGAGCATCTCCTTATCGCCAGAGTCAGTGCCAAGGACTTAGCTAATGGTACAGGTGCAGGACCCGGCAGCTGGAGTTGGGAAACTGATGGGATTGCTGGATTTCAGTGTCTGACATGAGGATGGAGAAATTGGTGTGTTTTTTCTTTTTACAATATAAATTTAATTTTGTAGAAAGCAAACAAAAATGAGCACTATGTGTTTAAAACAAAGTCATTTTAGACATCGTTTGCACTCACTTCTCCCGTGTTTTTTGAGAGTAGTAATGTCAAAAGAAAAATTACATTGGATGAAGAGGCCAGAACTCAAGCTTAAAAAAAAAAGACTGGAGAACTTAAAGAGCTGCATTGGAGGGTTCTGAGACTATCTTTGGAAATCAGCCTTTCCCCAAGTAAAAGTGAGGAGGTACTTCTACACCTTCTACACCTTAGAGCAAAGCTCCCTTAAAGTGGGCTCCAACTTTCCCACAGAAACAAGGATCTGGGAAATGCAAATTAAAACCTCAAGGAGATCTCACATGTCAGATAGTTAGCATCGGTATACAAACATGTGTTGGTGAGAAAAGGGAACATTCATGCACTGTTAGTAAGATTGTAAATTGGTTCAGCCACCATGGAATATAGTATAGAGGCTCCTAAAAAAATCAGAAGTACCATAAGATCCAGCTAATTCACTTTTGCATTTATCTAAAGAAATTCAAAACACTAGTTCGGAAAGATATATGCACCCCTGTGTTCACTGCATTATTTACAATAGTCAACATACAGAAGCAACCTCAATGTTCATCAATAGATGAGCAGATAAAGAAATAGTAGTATATATATACAGTGGAGTGTTACTCAGCCATAAAAAGAATGAAATATTGCCACTTGTGACAACATGGGTGGACTTAGAGGGTATTATGCAGAAATAAATCAGGCAGATAAAGGCAAATGCCATATGATTTCACTTATATGTGAAGTCTAAAAAAAAACAAATTAATGAACAAATAAACTGATAGACACAGAAAATAAATTGATGGTTATATATGGGAAAGTTGTTGATGGGATGGATAAAAAAAAAAGATTAAGAAGTACAGATTGCCAGTTATTAAAACACTCACAGGAATGTCAAGTACAGCATAGGGAATCTAGTCAATAACATTGCAATAACTACATGTAATTTCAAATAAAGACTGGACTTATAGAAGTAATCACTTCATAATGCATATAAAATGTCTAATCGCTAGGTTGTACACCCTGAAATTCGTACATTATTACATATCAATTCTAAGTGAAAAGTAAATAAAAAGAATATGTTATTAAGTTGCCAGGTTAAAAGAGGATATATTAAAGCTGCCAATATAGCCAAGACCATCAATCAATCTTTTAAAATTAATAGAAAGAGAAGTATCACTATTGCCATCTCTACGAGCACACAAATTTTACATTTAATTTAAAGCAAACCTTAGAAGTCAGAGTTCACATCCCAGTTCATCCAGTTGTGGTGTAATTGGTAATAAAGTATAGGACTTCTATTTATTCTATTTTTTGTATCTATAAATGACATCAATAATGTTAAATACTCATTGTTGTGGTGATAAAAGAATGTGTGTAGAGCACTTGGTCTCACAGAACCTTCAATAATATAAATATGGCAACTAACTGAGTAAGCCATATCATAAAGTGAAATAAACCGGTATCTCAGGCAAGAAAGGAAAATGTTAGTATTTGGCTCTTTAGCATCTAAGTTTTGCAAAGTATTTCTGAATTCTCTCAGCATAAAATTTTTCTCAGTAGCCACTAGGAAATTAGCAAAACAAGAGCTAGTTTCCACTAGATAAATTTAGGTTGCTAGCATGGGATGAAGGTACATCTCCTCTGCTATTCTTATTCCTGGAGGAAACAAATGCAGGCCTCTGCCACACAGAGCTTTTGAGAAAGGAATGATTAGCTTTCCTGCCTGTTCTTTTAACCTGCTTCCCTACTTCCTCCAACATTTAGGAACACATTGGGCAGCTTGACTTAACCGGGTTTACCCACCACATACCCTTCCCCCATGATGGATGGCTTGCCTTCCATATTTCCCAATTCTAGGCTTAACAGGATTCCTTCTAATGGGCTCAGTGGGGAAGCTGTCTCATCTTTCACCTCAGCTATTGCACTTTCACCAGAAAGAATGTGATCTTTCTGCAACAAAAGAAAATTGAGACAGCAATAGCTTCCTGACATGAATATAAAAACGATCACCCTAAGTGAGTAGACCCAGTTTTACAATCAGGAAAACTGTGCACTGCCTCCTTATCCAGAATGACCTGGACCCTTACAATTTCATCCAGGCACACCATGCAAGTCCAGAGCAGGTAAAAGGGGACGGAAAAGAGAACTGACCTAACAATTTTAGAAATAGACCCTAAAACCTAAACAAGAGTTATTCTTTCCAAGATAATAAGCCTTGATTTCAATTATTACCAAAGAGTGGTCTCAGGTGATTGATTTCACGAGACCTAAAAACCTAAAAAATCATAAAATTTTGCAAGAGAAAGGGGAATAATTCACTCCATTCATAGGTACCAGCGAGCACCAATCTGTAAAGATAGAATGTTTCGCAGATAAACAGAAACAAGCTCCATATGCAGCATGACAATTAATGGCTGTTGGACCACCTGAATTCACAGGGCCTGCGTGTATGAGAGGAAAGTCCCTGAATACAGTAACCCCTGTGGGGATAATGTCCTTCATGGCCCTGTCACAATGAACTGAGCCACAGCATATAGTACATGTTACAGAATTATCTACTTGTGGAATAGCTGGTGATTCAATACCTTTTGTGTGGCAGACACAGGGAAAATAATTGGACCATCACTGTTTTTTTCCGTAGCACTTTCACATTGATTGTCTTACCTGGTCTGATCCTCACAAAGACCCTGAGAGGTAAATAATGTATGGCCCTTATGTTTCTGATGAAAATATGATAGCGGAGGTTAATGAGTTGCTATGGGTCAACACAGCAAGTTAGTTTCAGCGACTAGAATAGAACCTAATGTCTGAAATGCTTCCTACCCCTCCCTGGCTTTCCTAAGATTCTTTTATTTCAAAGAAAGGGCAGATAGATCGCAGAAGTTACAGTGGCGTGTGGCTGGAAGGGGTACCTTTAGAAAAAAGGCCTAAAGTGCTCAATTCTACAGGAAAGAATAAAATTGGGAATATTAGCAAATCATTCTGCAGCCATAAATGCAATTGCATTGAATATCTAAAACCAGAACAGTCATACCCAAGTTGGAATTTCCGCTGTGCCATTTATGAAGTCTAGATAATTATAATCTCGCTGAGACTCATTTCCCTTTTCTATAAAGGAATGAGAACACGTGTATCACAGTGTTGTTATGAAGAATAGATTAGATGATTTCTGTGAAGTGCACAGAATCTAATATGTAATAATAATTCCATAAAGGTAACAGTTGTTAACTAAATAAGAAAATATATTTAAGCCTTGCACTGAATCAGAAGTTATAATAGCCATGCTGAGTATTACTTGACAATTAACTCATGTGAAAATAAATCTACTAAGGGTAAACTCTTGCAATATTTGGGAGGAAGTTAAGAAAGAGTTTCGATAATTCAATATATTTAAGTAAGTTAACCCCAGGGTATTGTGAAATCTTCCCCGGAGCTCTTCAAAAGTCTGACTTTACTTACAAATTATGAAGGGGCAGGGAGGTGACTGTTGCTACTTCCGTCAGATAATTGGAAGGAATGCTGCGTTATTCACGTGTGTGTGCATGCACACACATATGCTCTCCTACTAACTTAGCTATAATTATAGTGCTGCCATTTTTGTCTTCCTATAATCAGGTTCCCCGAAATTCCTGGTTTAAGATTTGAGGGTTCCTTTGAATTCATCCCCTGGATTTGTGTAAAGATTGATTGATTAAGTTTTCTATATGTAAAAATGTGAAATGCATCTTAAGAAAAGTGATTTCTGGGTATTTTAATCAATGAGTTTCCAGCAAAAGAAGCTATTCTGCTATGGGAGAGTTTAGTGGCATGGAAATGAGTAATGGAGAGTGTCTTCTACATTTCAAAATAAAGCTCTTCTCCCATTTTCTAAAATGTAATGCATTTTGATGAAAAACACACAACACTTTCAGGCTCCCTAACTTTGAAATGGATTTTCTCAATTACTGCCTATATGGTTTCCTCATGCTTGACAATTATGGAAAGTTTGACCTGACTGATGATACCCTTTACAAATGTATCCCTCTAAGCTCAGCAGGAATAAAAAGTACCCTAGAAACTTCAGCTACTCTGCTGAATTTGAGAAAAGAGTTCCAAGTTAGTTTCCAACTATTTGTGGTGCTGTGAGTGTCAGATGATGCTGATGTAAATAAGACACCGAAATGACTCAAACTGAAGGCTACTAACCTGGCTGACTTTAAATTAAGAAAAAGAAAGAAAAGATGAAATATTGCCATTGACAACACCCTGGATGGATCTTGAAAGTATCATGCTAAACCATATAAGTCAGACAAGAATCATATGGTAAAACTTACACATGGAAAATAAAACAGAAAGCAAGAACAAACCAAACAAACTCATAGACACAGACAACAGTATGGTGGTTAGTAGAGGGGAAGGGATGGGTGGGAGAAGATAAATAGGGTAAAGGTATTCAAATATATGATGACAGAAGAGAATTAGACTGTGGGTGGTGAGCACACAATGCAATATACAGAAGTGTATTATATAATTGTATACCTGAAACTTGTACAAAATTATAACAAATGTTACCCTAATAACTTTAATTGAAAACTGACTTATTGCAATTAACCTCATATTACTTGGAGACATAGGGAAATAAATGGGGATATTTGCATTGATGCACATCTATCTCAATTCACTTAAGCACAGGAAAGATGATTTCTGATATAATTATATAAATGTCATATTTAGGAGGTGGGAGATAGAAAAGTATTGCAGTAAACACACTCTATAAAGAGATATAGTAATAAGAAACTGGCAGCAACACTGTATAACTAAAATCTTGAAACCAAAGTTTTTTTCACACTTTCTTAATGGTTACACTCACCCCAGTCTATTCCTGAACATTTATAAACTTACAAACATCTCTTCCTCTAATCAGTCAGAAAACATACATTTTGCAGTTAGTGTGTCCTATCTTCATTAGATGTAGGAAGCATGGGGGAGGTAGAAATAGAGTCACTGGGAACTATCAAAGACTAGCAATCTTGTCTGGAAGAGAAGAAACAACCCTACAAAAATTAAACGTAAGTCTTCTTGGTTCTTTTCTTACTAGCTCATGTCTTCTTTCTTCAGAAATCCTCAGTGACCTTTCAGGGTTCACTAGATAGAGCCTTGCTCAATGTCAAGTGTCTCCCCAAACTCCTTCTATTCATAGTTCTTTACTTTCTAAATCCTCCCCTTTTTGTCTCTCTTGCTACCCAATATTTTAACATTTCTTTATTAAGGTATTACATATGTGTCTTTATCTCCCCATTCCCTCCTCACCCCCCAGTTGTCTGTGTCCATTGGTTAGGTGTATATGTATGTATACACGTCCTTTGGCTGATCTCTCCCCCTGACTCCCACCCTCACTACCGAATTTTTATGTCTTCTTGTTGTATTGAATTTTTTAAATTTAAAATTGTTTGTTTTCTTAGGTTTTCTGTTTTATTTCCAATATTCCAAGTTTTTTTTTTAATGTGTTTAAGACTTACATAGAAACTCTAATTCTTTTTGGTTCCATAAAAAATACAGTTTGCCCTTTGCAACCAGAAATCCTAAAATATACTCTGATAACATTTAAGAGTTACATAGGAACTCTGATTTTTTAAAATCTTTTTGGAACCAGTAACTGTAATCTGTTAATAATTTCCTTTTAAATTAAATTTATTGGGGTGACTCTGGTTAATAAGGTCACAGAGGTTTCTAGTATACATTTCTATGATACATGGTCTGTATATTGCATTGTATGTCCACACCCCAAAGGCAAATCTTTTTTCCTCACCATATATCTGACCATATTTACCCTTTATTACTCCTTCTCTTTGCTAACCATCATCTATAAGGTATGTGTGTATGTATTCATTGGTTGCTTTTGGTTTTATATCCCACATATGAGTGTAAATTTTAAGATTAGAACCATGGCTGTCTTGGGTACCTTGATATCTTCAATGTCTTATATAGTCCCTGCTAAATTGTTAATCACATAAGTATAAATTTAAAATTTTGATAAATATTAATGGATGAAGATAGGGAAAAAATTAACAGTTAACCAATGATAACAACTTAGCATGACTCTTTCACATGCCTTTTACCATGTTCTTATAAACATAAATGCAGGGTCATTTTTCTCTCTCACCTTATAAAATGAAAGTATGATATATGAATTGAATTTGTTTTTCTCTTTTCCTAATATATGATGGACATCTTCAGGTCAACAGAAATGACTGAAACAATTATTTTTAACTCTGTTAATATTCTAGACTATGGGTGTGCCTTTATTCAATGAAGCTTTGTTGAACTTTTGTTACCCTTTTTTTTATTCAGAAACATTTTAACAAAAATCCTGTGGCATTTATAATGCTACTATTTAAAATAACACTATTTCTTTTTTCTTGTTTTCCTGAAAATCTGTGGGATGTTTTTAATCCCCTTATTTTATTTTGACTTATATTCTAATGAAATTGAGCATCTGGTACTACATTTAATCACCTATTTGGGCCTTCTATTTTCCAATTGGCTGTGCATATTTTTGTCCATTCTTCCAGTGGGTTATCTTCTTTTTGTATTGACTGATGCATACTCTGTGTATTTTAGAGATATGTATCTTTCATATGGACAACAGTATTTCTCCTCTCCTTTCTCTTTTGCATTTTTACTTTTTTAGTGACACCTCTATTTCCATAAAATTATTATTATTTATGGAGTCAAATGTGCTGATCTCAGCTTGTACGATTTCATTGCACAGCCTATGCTGTGTGTGAAGTTCCATGTCTATCTTCACTTTCTTTTCTCATTCTCCCACAAAACTTACAATGCTACAGCTACTCTGGCTTTTGTTTAGTTTCCGAAAGAGCAAACTCTTTCCTTCTCTTTAGAAGTCTATTCTATGCACTTTTCACTTGACTACTCTCCACTCATTTTCCATGTCTAGGCATAAATGTCACAAACTCAGAAAGGTCTTCCTGACACCTCACTCTAAAGCAGAGATCTTTGTTCTGTTCCTGCATGGTATTTACCATTTTTCTTCATCATACATATCCCAGCTATTGCTTTAAGTTGAACTGTTTGATTCTTTGTTATATATCTATTTTCCTCATTATATTTCTAGTTCCATGAGGGTAGATGTCAAGTGTGTTTGGTTATCCACTTCACCTGCAGTCACTAGTGCAATGCCTGGAACATACATACTGATCACTATATATTTATGAACAGAAAGAATGAAGAGTCTTAGAGAAAAAACTTCATAAAAGACAGGGCTTTTAAGCTGGGTTATGTGGAGTTGGTAGTATTCAGTCAGGCAAGAGAAAAAACATCAGGAAGCTGGACAGAATTTCATTTGTATATAGAGGAGACTGGGGGACACAAAATTGGAATTGCCGCTTATTTTGGGATAAGATCATTGTGGGCAGACTTTGGAGGACCTTAAGAATAGTAGTCACATTGGTACTTTAGTAAACACCCTCACACTTTCAAGGGTTCTAATAAAATCTAATGGGCACCATGACCATGCAAAACATTTAAGAAGCCTGCAGATAACTAAGCTGTGTTCACACAGTTTACACAAAGTATGGAGTAAATGAAGAACAGTCTCTGAAAAATCTCATGACCCTATGGCTTCCCCCGGGTGAGGGATATGTGTGTTCCTCTACTAGTTTCAATGTGCCCAAAGTCACGCAAGGTGTGTGTGTCCATTGCATTTTCTGTCTCTATAATGCTATTTGAGGTAGCAGCCTGCCCTACTTGGTGTATTCTATCCTCTGGGCATGGGATGAGTTTTTCTGTGTCTAGCATGAAATATCTACATTTCTACAGAAGATAATGCTCCTCTCCATCTTATAATGGTGGCCTTTGCACTTCCCTTCAAACATGTGTTGTGGTGGCTTTGAAAGTAACAGAGGGAAATATTAGACCCAGCAGCCATGGAGGCAGTAAGAGCTTATTAATTTCCAAGTTCTTACTGAATCTCCAGTTCATGGAAGGGCTAAGATGTTTCAGACATGTCCTCTCTCAAGCCTTTTGTCCTATCTACAGGAGGGAACTTCAGAATGTTCAGGGCATGGGTAGAGTTGGCATAAAGAGAGGGATTTGACTGCATGCATCACCTCTCATAAAACCATAGTGTGTGTCAATATCAGTGCATGCCATAAAGAACATTCCTTACCTGATTTCTTGTAACTGTGGTAATGTTGATATTTGTGCATGCCATATAAATATTTGCCTACCTTCTTTCTTGCAACTGTGATATTTAAACATGTGTTCTTGTAAGGGTTTGCATTGAAGTTTCTTCTAACTCAGGTTGTACTGAAGCACTAAAATAGAAGAAGAATAAATTTTATTTTCTGGAGAAAAAATAAAACTATACTCATCTCAATTCACAAACACCCCAGGATCCTACAATTCCAATTCTCTTTTCACAGTATTAATAAAACTGGATACTGGAAAAGTCAAGTCTTTCCCCATAAGTCTGAAACCATTTTGAAGGCTAGGCTAGAATTATAATAACTTCCACATCTATTAAAATATAGGACAGAACTCTATTCTAATGAGATAGTTTTAGGTAGCTCCTTTTCCTACATGGGATGGAGACAGAAATTTTAAATTTGTTGCTTTTAATCTTTGATAAAGACTAATGAAAGACTCTTAGTGAAAAAAAAAATTAAATGCATTTTACCAATATTTTTTAAAAAGTATTATTGTAAGACAGGCTATCTTAATAATTCCAGGTAGCTGAATGATATATACATACATACATACACATATACATATATTTATATATATATCGAGAGAGAAAATTATTAAGATTGGAGATCACTTATAATTTTTTTTGTTAAAGCTATATTTTCATTGACATCAGTATCTAGTGAAACTCTAGCTTCATTCTTGATACGACAAGGTCATGGTTGATGACATACTTATAAACTAACAGTCTATATTGAAGAAATAAAATCAGCAATAAAAATTGCCTGGAAACTACAATCTCGCCCTACAAAGCTAACTTTGGAAACAACATAAATATAATAAGATTACAGTGAACAGCTCATTCAAGTATACAAAGAAGTTTCATAAAAATGACAATTTGAGTGATAAAAAGGGCATCTTGTGGCATGGTTATTGCTTTGGTGAACTCATCAATGGAAATATCAGGTCCCACAATCATCCACCAAACCATCATTCTATGTGACAGGAATTAGGACTTTAAGCATCATTTCTCAGCAGTGTTACAAAAACATAAACCAGGAGCAATTATATTTTAATAGCAATTTTCGATTGCTATGTTTCCAATCTCAGAAAGAACAGCTAAAGTGCGCCGAATGCTTTCTATTGCAAAGTGAAATCTCTATGGAGAGATTCATTAATGTTCAAAAATTTACCTTTCATAATGCATAGTTATTTTAGAACTTCAGTTGAGAATTATTTTGCTAAGTGAATGTGGGCCTTATACTGGCGGTTTGGTTAAGACTAGAAACAAATAGTGACAAAAGCGATAAATAAAGGCTATAGTAAAGCTTAATGGTTTAATGTGCTGCTCAGATCCTCATCTACATAATAAATGGTGTTTTTTTTACTTGATAGTGTTATTCCTTGTGATAAAGGATATAATTTTATTCTCTAAGCAAATTTAGGAAGTTAAATTTTAAAGGAAAGCACGCCAGTATAAAACACAAAGCTCATGTCGGGTGAACAATCAGTCACATTGAGATATGGAGATGTTTTGGACAGTAAGGACTCTTTTATATTATGCTTTGAAATTAGGAATTTGGCACCACATTTTTGTCATTCACTTAACACCTTTCTGAGGAAGGCAGGCACCCCAGAGGCAAAAAGTGCTGATCTCTACTGGCCTCACCTTCACTTACATGAAAATGGGCAGAGACACACCCACTATTCACTCTGAAAGCCACCTTCAAAGATAAATCATGAGCTGGGAGAGTGTCACACAGAAGAGGTAGAGAGGGGGGACTAAATAGGACTAGAGAGCAGCATAGGTTTGATGACAGATGAGCTGGGAAGAAATGAGACCTGTCACAAATAATTCTCTGCACTACAGCCCACTGTGTCTCTCAAACATGTTTGGCATGTGATGTTTGTTAACTGGACCTAAATTAGTTCCTACTTGGGGATATGTTCTTTCACAGATACAGTGCCAGGGACTGTCAAAAAGAAAGAACGAACATCAATCGGAACAATTTCTTTTCCAGTTGTGGTAGCTTAAAATAATTATCTCAGCAAATTTAAGGATAAGTTAAAATTTTAAATCTTTTAACATTTTTACGCAAAGCAACAAATACACTAAGGCACTGGAATATATCTTTTGCGCCATGAATTGTTATATGATATGAATAAACTGGTTTTCGGGTTTAATGTGGAGATATGTTAATAACCATCCTAACACTGGAAAGGCTATGCCAACCTATTTAATCCCAATATGAATTAGATAGGAAAATTCATTGAGCTAGCGCAGAGGATTCTTAATAAAACTGGGCCAAAGCAGACCACGTGAAAAACTAGAAACCATCAAGATCTTGCCAAATATTTGAGAGAGAGAGAGAGAGAGACAGAATTAAAAATCATTTTCATTTGCCCTTTAAGAAAATGCCATCTGTTCCCGCGAGTCCCAGGAATATCTCCATAACCTTTTGGCTGAAAAGTGGTTTATGTGAAAGAGGTTAAATTCCTGTGACAGCTCTTTGCCCTTGCCAGTACAATGAATACCTTCTGATTCATTTAAGCAAAAATGCAGGCAAAACTCAAGTTTTCACATTGCCATGAAGGAATGCATATGTGCTTTTCCCACATGTAATAGACCTAGCAGTGTACACACCAGCCCAGTGGATTTAGGGTTACGTGGCGTTAGGCATTTTTCTATAAAACCAGGGATAAGGCAGAATTATGTGGGAAATCTTTAGTAAGTAAAAAGCACCTATTGTTACAGTGTTCACATAAATTGTAAGTCATGATTTCATTATATGAATAGAACTACTAAAATTAGAAAATATAAATGGAGCTAAATGCTTACAATATATCTACCTTTTTTTTTTTTTAACTGCTTGTGCCCTGGACTTTAACCAAAACAGGTGTGCCAGCACTGCTGCATTGAATACTTGCCTTCCAGTCACACTGAGTAGTACCTATGTACTACTGTCCATTGTCAGTCCTACTGAAGTTTTCCACTCACCTCGGCTCCTTTTGCCTCTGGGCCTGATATTATGAATTGGCTACATTAGCTTAGTGTTACTTACAAATCAGTCCACTTTTGACCACTCAAGGCTTATTACTATTTTGCATGTATGCCATTCTTTTAGCTTCCCTCCTTCATCTTTTACCTGTTTTTAAATGTTCTTCTCACATGTTGGGACAAAGAAAAGGTGTCGGAGTATTGTAATTCCTTTATTTTTTAACACTGCTAGGAAAAAGATGTAGATTGCTTTAATCATCTAAAATATGTTGAATTAGTTTATTATGGAGTTTAAAGGGAATGCAAACTTCACAAGCCCATGAAATGTCAGATTTTTTTATGGATTTCTCTGATTAAATTATTTTTCACATTGATATAAATGGTTAAAAAAATGACTGCATTTCTTTTTTACCTAAAATTTTAACCAGATTATGTAAGAAGGCATTTAGCTTTTTGAGCCATTTATACTATTCTCTACATTTAAATGAAATTTTCTCATGTACTTATTAGCAAAATAAACCAATAACAATGATCAATACATGAAGCCACATTTATAATTCATGAATATATGTGAATTTCTCTAGCCTTTTATTGCACATTTAGAAAGATTTCCCATTAACACTTTAATGGGATAGCTGGGCCTTCACTTACTATTATTAATACTTCTAAACTTAGGGTAAGTGATATTTTTCTTGACTTTATGCTATCAATTAGATAAAAAGCAACTGCATATTCCAAGTAGCCCTATAAAAATACCCATGGTATTAATATTTTAGTTTTGATCAAGAGAAAAGGGATAAAATTTCTTCATTGGGCTTGGGTTTTTTTTTTAAATAAATATCATATTTTTAAAATAATCTATGTTTACATGGATTATAGAGTTATTTTTAGGCCTGCATATGACTTAATTATCATTTTGTCTGGAGTTGCTAAAAACACAAATATTTCCCTTAAATATGAGATTTTTATCAAATGGCTATATGGGAAAATTGAAGCATTTGAGGCTTCGCTTATTTAGGTCTTTGCAATCATATTCTAGTTTTAATATCAAATGGATGGTATGCTGCTTATGCTGTCTTTGTGAAAACATTAAAAGTATTTAAACAGATAAATTAAAAAAAATCTTGGATAAGATAGTTCACCAAATTTCTAACTGAGGAAACATTATATATATATCCATCCATCCTATATAATAAAAGCCTACTATGCAAATTGAATGGTGGAACGGCCAGTTACTATGATGCACACTGATCACCAGGGGGCAGACACTCAATTCAGGACCTGCCCCCAGGCTGGTCACCCTGCCCATCGCTCCACAGATCGGCTCTGATCACCAGCCAGGTCTAGGGACACTACCCATGCATGAATTTTGTGCACTGGGCCTCTACTGTATATATATTCATTCTTAGGAAAGAACATTTAAATCCAGCATTCCATTAAAACCCTCAGGCCTTACTGTTGTGAGCTATATGAATAGGATTTTATCTCCCCTTTCCCCATCCCTTTCTGACAAATAGAATGAGATAATTATGAAAATGTGTTGAAAAATGAGAGCATTCCACCTGGTGGAGAGAAAAGACTTGGGTAACATTTAAGTAAAGATCCAGCTCTTGTGACACCCTGGCAAAAGAACGCTCATCCAAATGAGCAGGTAGAAAGTTGTCATTTAATGAACATTAGCAGCTGAGCTAATTGGAAGACTTTGGCGAAGATGACTGTATTTGAAAGAGAAAGTATGGCCTTTGGCTTGTCAGGTCGTGACAAGAGCTCCTGTAGTAGGTTCTGTTCTTCTGGGGAGGAAATTAACTTCCTGTAATCAAATGCTGTGGATTACAGTCTTTGTCTCCTCCTCCATGACCACAGAAGCAATGCCAAGGCTTATTCAGCAACATTACCTGGTATTTTGTAAAGAAAGCAGTGACATACTCAACAAAGAAATGTTTTGCCTGCTACATTTTGTCGCTCAGAATACAGCCTATTGCTGCTTTGAGACTGAAAGCTATGACTGTAAGTGACTATATTTGCAAGGCTTTGTTCAGAGAAGGAAAGGAAAATGACTGCAAGAAATTCACATGCGGACAGAAAAATCTTGGTGACGTCTGAAAACAAAATTATAATGCAGTCCAGGGTTACAGTTGGTAAAGCAATCCCAGGAATAGGAACTTTGGTAGAATTTTTTATAAAATAATTACTATATAATATTGAATAGTAGTGACATAAAAGCGCAATCCTAGTCTTCTTGAATTATTCCATTTCTGGTGTGTGTATACATTCACATGCATTTATATTTGATATATATGCAATCTAGTAATGATTTAAAATTCATTCTGCATGACTTACAAAGTTTTGAAAAATTAACCCATTACATCTGTAAAGTAATGATATTTTAAGACAAGGGAGAGGGTAAATATTCAGAAAAAGAAAACAATTTCATACAAAAAAATGACCTAGGGTCAGAGAGAAGTGGGATGGAATCGTCTCTCTCTATAGTTCCTAGGTTTTAAATTCTTTCAACAATTTTTTAAGTGTATTATGTAAAAGAAAAGAGTCACCTTCCCCACCCCTGATCTGTAAGCCAAATCGCAGAATGCGTTCTCCCCATCCATAGTCAACTTCAGCGCCTCTTGAGGCCTTGGGAAGACAGTGCAGCACCCAAAAGCCCATTTCCTGACCAAAGGAAGAGCTTCCTTACTCTTTATACTTTGGAAAGATTAAGCAGGGTTTTACTAGTTGAATAAAACAGGGCTAGCCAGTCCTTTATTTATTGTCACCTATTAGGTACCAAGTTTTAACTCAAAACCAATATGGATGGTCTCTAAAACTGAGGAAAAAATAATAATTTCTTATATTAACCTCCCAAATTTGGTTTTGGTGATCACTCAACTGCAACCAATGAATGAATTCCCATCCATCCATCCAAACAAACCTCCAACGGAAAAAGGAATTAATTTTGTTATAGTTTGTAAAGTTGTGACTAAAATCATACTTTTACAAGCAGGTATTTAGATTGTTCAAAATGTCTGAGTTATTTTATTGTTCAATACTATATTTAAAACTACAGGAGGCAATATGGTTGCATAAATAAGTCCTAAGTTTAGCTATCCTGATTCAGAGTCTAGAGTTAGCTCTCAGGGTTCTTATATTAACCTCAATTTGATTCTGAAATTGACACCCTCTAAAATCACAAGGTAGGGTCATCATGATTTTATTTTCCATGCTGGGTTTATGATTTTTTTTTTACCTAATACATCAATATGGCCCTAATGAGGTACGTGGAGCTTATTTGGGGCTGCACTTACAAGATCTTGTTAACAAAATTGATCTGTGAGAAAGAAAAGATGGCAACTATCTCTCACCGAGTTCTGTGATTTATTGTTCCCAGTTTATTTTTATTTATTTTTTCAGTATTTCTTTAATTTCAGAGAGGAAGGGAGAAGGACAGAGAGATAGAAACATTAATGATGAGAGAGAATCATTGATTGGCTGCCTCCTGCACGGCCCCCACTGGGGATCGAGCTCGCAACCCAGGCATGTGCCCTTGGCCGGAATCGAACCTGGGACCGTTCAGTCTGCAGGCTGACGCTCTATCCACTGAGCCAAACCAGCTAGGGCTGTCCCCAGTTTTTTAGTGACCCCGAGGCATGGGGTTTCCACACTTGACAGCAGTCTACTTTTCCTGAAGCAGTAGGCGCTATCCTATTAGTCATGGAAATAGAAGGTAACTCTTAGCATCCAAGGAACTTGATAATCACTTTGTCTGTTGTTGTTTTTCTCTTCCCTCTTTCCTATAGCCAACCCAACCCGGGCAGGGGGCCGAGAGCCATACCCAGGCTCCGCAGAAGTGATCCGGGAGTCCAGCAGCACCACGGGCATGGTGGTAGGCATAGTAGCTGCTGCCGCCCTGTGCATCCTCATCCTCCTCTATGCCATGTACAAGTACAGAAACCGGGATGAAGGCTCATACCACGTGGACGAGAGTCGAAACTACATTAGTAACTCAGCACAGTCCAATGGGGCTGTCGTAAAGGAGAAACAACCCAGCAGTGCAAAAAGCGCCAACAAAAATAAGAAGAACAAGGATAAAGAGTATTACGTCTGATTCCAAGATCTTAAAAGGACCCTTGTATAGAAATAGTCTTCATTTTATCTGAGACATAATATAAACTTATTTACTTTCCTTTTTATGAAGCACATACAAAAGAAGACAGGGAATGCAATCAGGAAGGAAAGACTGTTTTTAAAAAATATTAAAAAAAACAACAACAAGTATCTCATGCTCTTGTTTCTCCAAAAAAGAAAAATAAATAAAAAATTAAAAAACAGGGGCCAATAAATTCCCTAACATCCACAGTGTTTTCATTTACTCTGCCTGTCTTTATGTTGCTGGAACATTTCTAAAAGACAGTGATGACCGCACGCATTCATAAAGCAAAGGAGTATTACAACATCAAGGCACAACACAAAACACAACACACACAAAAGAAGCTACCTATGATCCTGGATTTAGCCAAAGTGCTAGTGCTTTCCCGAGAAGTCAGATAGTCCTATTGCCAGAGAAGACTGTGGCATTTTGAGTGACTCGACCTGCAAATCCTTAAGAATTTGCTGCCTGGCGCAAATGGAGCAGTGGTTGGAATTTACATTTGAAACAAAAGTGCTGGCTTTTTTGAAGACTTGTGTAGGAACACATTCAAAAAGCCCCTTTATGATTGTGAGAGGGGAGAAAAAGTATGGAGGCCTTATTTTCAACATTGTGAAATATAAGGCACATCTTCACACTAAAATTTCAGAACAAAAACAAGAGGGCATAGATGCAATCATTGGGAAATTTTCATGCACGCTTAATATGTTACTACATATGTTTATATAAAATCCATCTCTGTGTGCTTTCTGGACTGTGGTTAAGTGACGTTTTATAGCCTGTTGTATAGAAAATGCAAAATATATCTCTGCTCTTCAGCCATTTTTGGTAAATTAAATGTTATAAGTGTTGCTAATTATAGGGAGTTTTATGACATTGGAGCAACAATTATTTCAGGGTTGTTTATGTTTTTGTTTTTGTTTTTGTTTTTGTTTTTTTGGCCATCATTATAAATTGCCACAATTACTTACTTTTTAAAATAAAGTTACAATGTAGTGTTTATTCTAAGAAAGATATGTATGAATGTATATAAAAAAATTCAGCTACATTTTTTTCTTACATGTACAGCCTTCATTCTGTTGCAGTTAAGTTTTGTATTTGTATGAAAGGTGTGAATTAGAAGGTAAAAGCTATACATATGTATCTTATAATCTTTTTTCTTCCCAAAATACATCCACATACATTCACTATTCACAATCAAAGATGCACACACACATACACACATATGAACTCAGAGTAATCCATCAGATATAATGAAAGACCAAAACATATATATACTAACAAATATTTACTGACAAAATGAAAAGCAGGAAGATAGTTGTGCCAAGGTACTGATGACAAGTGGGGTGATTTGCTGCATTGAGATCATGGTCCCAAGAAACTCCAAGAAGGTATTTCCCTAATGAAATGGAACCTTTTCTTCTCAAATAGAATACCAATGGTATTTTGATGTATGGATATGAACCAGTAGATGGGGAGGTTATGGAAGCAAAATTGGTTGATATACACCTTAATCTGATAGCTGCAATTGAAAATTTTCTCAATAAATTTATATTTCTTTCTTTGAACCTAATGCGCATCATAAAGATTTTAGAAAGTAAACACTTTCTCAACTAAAAGTATTTTCAGGAATATTTGATTCCCTATTTTGATTATTGACCATGTTTTAACTTTTGTGGTTTTACATATATATCATTAAAGTTTTAATTTAACACATTAAATGGTAGGAAAGTATAGATTATACACTTGTTTTTGCATATTTTTTCAATGATGTTCATAGCAATAAATTACCAATATGAGAAGGTAATGCAAAAGAAGTGCATTAGATTGGAAGGTGATGCCTCAGTATAAATTGATTGCATTACTTTAACATCTCCAAAAATGATATTAGATTTCAAGGAAGAGAAGAAAACACTAACAATTAGCTTTAATCAGCAAAGGCAAAAAATGCAAAACATCTTTTATAATATTTTAGTTGATGAAAATAAAAAGCCAAGAAGTGGCCTGGATTTCAGACATACAGCACCTTAGAAACATAGCAAATCACCAATATCTATGGTTGCCAAGTAATTGTTGTAAATGAAAAGTTATAAAGGATTTTCATGACCCAGAAAGTAGAAGTATAAAACTAAAATTTAATATCCATTACTTGTGTTTCAGATTTTTTTCATTTGCTAGGTTAAAAATGTTCATGTTTTGTGTTTTTCTCCCCTCTCATTCAGTCTTACTCAGGGAAAGCCAGTGAAATAAGAAGGTAAATATAAAACCACTAATTTACATTTGAAGTTATAAAAGAAATGGTTGCTTTTCCATTTGATCTATGGGATTTGACCTAGCTTCCAGCTGGAAAAATTCTAAATTATGATAGAAAATCAATAATGATATTTTTAAGCAGTATATATATGAAGTAGTGTTGTTGGGGAAGGATTTCAATGTTTCTTTCCAACATAAATTTTAAAATGTCATGCAATGATATAATCTTATATTGTCAGTAAAAATATTACTGATATTATTGGCCTACACAAAATCTAGCATTTTTTTTCTTCTTTATTTTATAATGGAGAAAGAGGGGAATATGAGCTAGGGAGAGAAAAAGACATGAGTAAAATCTTCACACAAAAGTATCAGGGTTCCAGACATAGTTTGCAATTAATAGAGGATTTCACACTACCTGGCATAAATTTGATTACATCTCTAGACTAACTTTTCTGATTAAATCTGCTTCTTTTTTATCCATGTAATGTGTTGCCTTTTTTTAATAAAAACAACAACCAATACTACAATAATGTGTGATGTGGTCAAAAACCACATGATCCTCCCCTTCTAGTGCTCTGTGTGACTGGGTATCTAAGGGTTTTGTTTGTTTTGTTTTTTTGTTGCAAGGCCAATTTATCCATTATTGGAAATGCTAAGCAAGTGGAATTTACTGTTTTGTTAATAAAATATTTCTTAATACAACTGTGGATTTATTGATTTTTTTAAAAGTATATGCGGCCTCATCTGGGGATAAAATAACACAGAAAACTGCATTTGAAGGAAAACCAATCCTGAGAGAAGCAGGGGAAGAACATTGACTAGCTTTTCTTAGATTTTAATGTTCATCAAGCACTTCTACAGTCACAAACTTAGAAATACAGCCATGAAAAATGTACCTTAGTTTACATCTGTTAATCATGCTATATGTGAAACCACAAATGCCTAGAACTAGTAGAAAACAACATAAAGGTGCTAATTTCATGAATATGGTTCTCTATAAAAAGCAATGTAATTCAAGGTAAGTAAATCTATAATTAAATTTCAACACACTTATTAGCTACAAGTTACTTTACTAATGAGAAAAGGGAGACAGAAATCAGGTAAGGGCAATAACACCAACTTCTTAGGGTAGTAAGGATAAAAAAATTTAATGTGTCTAGCACAACTAACTGCAAAGACAAGGTGGTTCCTTAAATCATATTTTTCATAATAATAATTTGGGAAAACAAGTCAAAAATGTAAAAATACAAAAGGCAAGTGTGTAAAGAAATATACTTGTTCATATATATATTTATATATGTATGTATATACTAGAGGCCTGATGCACAAAATTCATACAAGAGTAGGCCTTCCATCCCCTGGCTGCCAGCACCAGCTTCCCACTGGTACCCAGGACCCCTCATACTTGGGACCTAGGCTTCCCTTGAATCCCCAGTTTTGTCTGGAAGGTTACCCGGAAGGACGTCCAGTCTAATTAGCATATTATACTTTTTTTATTATAGATATACCATTTTAAAAATATACATATATATTTTGGTATGTTTTAGTCCATTAGTTGACAAATGTTTTAAAATTCTGGCCTTTGAAAATAATTATCTGACAGAAAAGAATGAGTGATCTTTCTCTTCTCCTATAATAGAAAATTTGAACAGGAATGCTTAACCCATTTTTTACTATTTTATTCCAGATATATTATTTACATCTTAATATTAACTCATGACTTTGACATGTAATGGGGTAACAATCTGCACTCTCTTAATGTTCAAATAAAAGGCTATATAATTTAGCTTACTTTACAAAGGTACAAAATTTCAAAGATGATGACTTTATATAATATATATTAGTAAACAGATGAAGGATTCTTTTTTTTTAAATATATTTTATTGATTTTTTACAGAGAGGAAGGGAGAGAGATAGAAAGTCAGAAACACTGATGAGAGAGACATCGATCAGCCGCCTCCTGCACGCCCCACAGTGGAGATGTGCCCGCAGGCAAGGTACATGCCCCTGACCGGAATCGAACCTGGGACCTTTCAGTACGCAAGTCGGTGCTCTAGCCACTGAGCCAAACCGGTCTCAGCAGATGAAGGATTCTTGAACTGTGGAGTATACACCCTTAGTGTCCAGTGATTAAGCATCAGGGTTTTCTAACCTCTAATTATAGTTATAAAATTTGGCAGATGTATGTGGAGGAGTATTTCCTTGGAAAGAGAGTGAACATTTTTGCTTCTGTAAATTATTCAAGCCTATAATAATCTGTACAGAAATTAAGCAAAAAATACCTGACCCGAAGTTTTCATTGATTTGATTTTTTGATGTTTTTTTTTTTTTGCTAGGTCACCTAAATTGTGTAAAAGTATAAAGAGTGTTCTATATAATACTTCCATTTAAAAAAAAACAAAACAGCACAACTTGAGTTTCCTGAACATTTTTGTTTGTTTGTTTTAATTGTGTGGGTGGGTGCAAATACTCACTTTGCATTCAGATAGATCCCATTTCTTTTTTCATGTGAGACATATCAGGCATATTAGAACATATCTAGTCTACTAAATAAATTACTTACATGATATATCATCTTAACTTCCAAATGGCAACTGAGAAATGTCTGAGAAATCTGAGAGCTGAGCGTAGAGGTTGGGACCAGAGAGCAACCTCATAGAATTATCTTAAAGAAGAACACCAAGCACTGGTGTGAAGAATGCCATGGGGGGAAACGTGTTAAGTTTGCTTTTCTGACTTGATTTATATATTTAAAAATTTTTAAATTACGTCTTTTTTTAATTGATAGGAAGGGAAAGGCATAGAGAGATAGAAATGTCAGTGGAAGAGAAACATTGATTGCCTGCCTCCTGCATGCCCCCTACCAGGAGTGGGCCGCAATCCATGCATGTGCCCTGACCAAGAATGGAACTGTAACCTCGTGGTTCATGGGCTGATGCTCAACCACTGAGCACACTGGCCGGGCAAAAAATTAAGTTTTTCTGTAATAACATTTTGTCATGAAGTATAAATTATAGAAGAGGAAACAATCTAAGGACAGAATGTACTATATTTAGAGGAATTAAATGGGTTGTCTTGTGATTATATAATTTTACATGATGAATTTAACCACTAAGGATGCTCAAATTAAATTTTTACTAAATACCGACATCTTTGAACCTAGTGGACCATATAGGAAACATGAGATATACATCCTACAAGCATCCCAAGTAAGTATCAGCAAATAAAACAAAATAATTATGAATGAAAGAAGGGTTCTATTAGGTTGATATTCTCACTACCTTTCAGCTTGGTCCTGTCAAATACCCTAAAATGCTTATCAGCTTATTATTCATAAAAATGATAAATCTAAATCTAATGAATAAATTTGACTTCAAAAAAAAAGTGTGAGCAGTCAAAAAATTAAGTAGAAAGGCTCACATTTTTAAGACAAAATTCTTAAAACTATTATATTTTACTTGATATTATGGTATAAAAGGTTCCATATTCTGGATCTTTTAATATATCTGACTTTAAAAAATATCTAATATATGGAAATCTAAATAGTTATTAGTTTCACAAAATGACTTCCCATAAGATGTCTTTAAATAGCATATATTTCTAATACATTTAAAATCGTATTACCTCTGCAAAACTTAATTCATAAAAAGATGAAATATATGGCCTTTTAAAAAGAAGTATAGCTATTTTCTCAATGATACTTTACACTTTTAGACTCATTATAGTCTAATGAATTTGAAACCAATTATTTAATTTTCATATTTGATACTTATAAAAGCCCCTTAAAGTTGCCAGGTAAATTATTGTCACCATTTCATAGTAATGGAATTAGGGCTGGGAAAGGTTGATTTGCCTAAAGTCAGTCAACTACTGAAAGGCAGAGCCAGTCTCATAGCCCAAGTCTTTTACATTTAGATTTATATGGCTTTTCATTCTGTCATAATAACAAAAAAATTTAGGAATCATTTTAGTAATAACTTTTTTTTATCAATTAATTCACAATAGTTCCAAATCCTTTGTAAATTTTCTTCTCATCTTGGAATTTTTGTTTGATTCTATATTAGACCCTACTATGAAATATTTGATTCAATTCCTTAAATAGCTTGGAACTACTTGTGCTAGATTAGATATATAAATCTTTTCTCATTTTACACAACATACAATCTATTATACTTTATTTCTAAACCCTCCCTCAATTTTTCAGCAATCTTCATTTACCTCAAGATGTTACTTAGTTCAAAACTGCCAGTACCTAAAATGCCATCCAGTCCATTAAAACATCCTGGTGTTTGTTAAAAATATAAATAATTCATGAAACTAACCTTCAATGAAATCAACAAATATTTATTTATATTTTTATCTTTATATTGTTGCAACTCACCTTGTTTATATTGCTTCCAGGTGTTTATGTTTTCCTTGGTACCTCAATGCCTATGAATTTTTAAAATATATTTTATTGATTTTTTTTTTACAGAGAGGAAGTTGAAGGATAGAGAGTTAGAAACATCGATGAGAGAGAGACATTGATCAGCTGCCTCCTGCATGCCCCCCATTGGGGATTTGCCCACAATCAAGGTACATGCACTTGACTGCAATTGAACCTGGGACCCTTCAGTTCACAGGCCAATACTCTATCCACTGAGCCAAACCGATTTCGGCAATGCCTATGAATTTTGATATTGATTATGGTCTATGATTGTTGAACACTCAGAGGTATGCTTAACATCCTTAAAATCCTTTTCAGGAATATGAGGTTCTAGAAATAGTCTTTTAGTATCCCTGATTTTATTCAAAATGGCTCTGATGTTTCTACATATTATATCAATTACTCTCCAAATTTTGTGTGATGCAGATGGAGATCTTTTAGTGTAACAATGAGAAGACAAGATTTTGAGCAATAAGACTGGTTAGGGAATCTTATTTATCTGTCTCATCTTCTCCTGACTATGTATAAATGTGTAACTTTGCATTTGGCTATTCTTTATAATAAAAAATCAAAATATTTTTCCACAATGTCTTTCACATAACCTAATGACATGAACATGTGCCTAATTATAGGAACCACCAATTTGAAGCGATTTCATTATTGGAGATTTACTGTGATTCTGGCTTATGATTTTAGTACTTTACATCATTGACAGTCTAGAAATGCCACTTCCCAGAGAATTAGAGTTTCTGTATTCTACATGATATTTAACACATCCAATTCTTATATTAATCAATCACTTGGCTTTCAATTGTGACAAGACTGACAGGATGAAGAGTCTTGAGTTATCAGCTAGTAGATTTCAGATTAAATCTTACTTGTATCACCCACAGTGGAAGTCAAATTTATGTGAGTTCATTTTAATACCTTTTTAAATTTCCAAGCTTCTTGAGCCTCATTAGAACTATCGCCTTTTGACTTCTCTACCCACAATATTCCAATATTCCAAACCATTGTGTTAAGGTGCCTATAAAAATTATGACTAAGTCTGAAATGTGAAGTGTTGTTCAGGTATTTATTTCATAAAGTGGGCATGGCCCAGGAGGCGGGTCCAAGAAGGACTGAGGTCCTTCCCCCCACAAGAACACATCAAATGTGTACCTATATTTAGATAAATCTCTGCCTCAGAGACAACTGTGAGCCAACTGAACAGCTTCTGCACAATAAGCAAGAGAGACTGCATAGAGAAGATCAGAAGCTGAGGAAGCAAGTCAGAATTAGGGAAAGCAGTCAGTACCACTGTTTCTATTTCCCATACACACAGGTAGTGGGCAGTAACTCCATCTAGATTCTCTGGATGACCTTAGCTACCCATCCTAGAGCTACAACTAGCATAAAGAGGAGGGCCCCTCCACCTGGATATTTTTACAGCAGGTACAGCAGAGTATTGCTTCAGGCACCCATTGGGCTCCCCCACCTAAAGAGAGTGTGGAGCTTGCAAAATGTTGTGGCATTTGCCTATAGGACAGCCCTGTCCAGATAAAGAGCAGAGAAACTGGGGTGCTACTGAGTGTTCACATGAGGCTATTTCTCCTGGAGAGAGTATGGAACTAGTGCTTTTAGATTTCAAGTGAACGTAAATGTCTATCAGCTTGAAATAGACTGTTATAGATATAGATGGATATATACGGACATCATGGTAATCATCAACAATAAAAAATACAAAAATGGATATAACTCTTAAACATATACACACCACCACAGAAACACCTAAGCATGTAAAGCAAATATTGAGTGACACAAAGACAATAATAGTAGATAACTTTAGCATACCATTGACATCAATGAATAGATCATCCAGACAAAATATAACGAAGGAAATAATGGCCTTAAAAGACACATTACAGTATATGGACTTAAGTGATCATTTTAGAGCATTTCACCCAATAGTAGCAGATTATACATTCTTTTCAAGTGCATATGCAACATTTTCCAGGATAGACCATGTTAGGCTGAAAAACAAAGCTCAATAGATTATAGAAGATTTAAATCATATCAAGCATCTTCTCCAATCACAATCAATTACAAGAAGAAAACTCAAAAACACAGAAACACAGAGACCAAATAACAAGCTACTAAACAATGAATGGATTAAAATGCAATTAGAGAAAAAAATCAAGATACCATGAGACAAATGAATGAACATACACTCATTCAAAATCTTCGGGACATAGCCAATGCAGTTCTAAGCAAGAAATTCTACCTCAAGAAACAAGAAAAACCTCAAAAAAAAATCTAACCTTACACCTAAAGGAAGAAGAAGGGGATAATAAAGAACATAGCAGAAATAAATGCAATTGAGTCAAAAAATACAATAGAAATAAGATCTATGAAAACAAGAGCTGGTTCTTTGAAAAGATAAACAAAATTTATAAACCTGACACACTCATCAAGAAAAAAAATATGGCCTATATAAATAAAATAAAAAAGTAGTAACAACTGACATCACAGAAATACAATGGATTATAAAAATAACTACAAAAAATTATAAGCCAACAAATGAGACAACCTGGAACAAATGGAATTATAATTCCTAGAAACAAATCTAAAAATTGAAGAGAAAGAAAGGTTCCCAAACACATTTTACAAGACCAAAATACCCAGATACCAAAACCAGACAAAGACACTATACACTAAAAAAATATTATGGTCTAATATTCCTGTTGAATGTGCATGAAAAATCCTCAAACTGAATTCATCAATATATTTAAAAGATGAAGCAGCATAATTAAGTGGTTATTCCTGGAATACAAGTTTGGTTCAACATCCACAAATCAAATTAAGTGATGCACCACATAAACAAAATGAATAAAAGCCATATGATCATATCAATAGAGGCAGAAAAATAACATTTGACAAAATCTAACACAAATTTATAAAAAGAAATCTCTTAACAAAGTAGATACAGAGGGAACATATCTCAACATAATAAAGGCCATATATGCTGAACCACAATTAACATCATATCCAATAGTGTAAATCTGAAAGTATTTTCTTTAAGAAACAAAACAAGGATGTTCACATTTGCCACTTCCATTAAATATAGTATTGGAATTCCTAGCTACAGTAATCATACAAGGAAAAGAAATAAAGGCATCCAAATTGGGAAAAAAAGTGGTAAAACTATCATCCACAGATGACATAAAACTATATATAAGAGAACCCTGAAGATTACAATAACAAACTATGAGAACTCAAAACAAAAATCAGGAATATAGTAAATATGAAAATTAATATTCAAAAGTCATTTGAATAAACTCAGAGAAAGAGAAATTAAGAAAACAATTTTTATAATTGAATTAAAATAAATAAAATACCTAGGATTGAATTTAATCAAGGAGGTAAAAGACCTGAATTCAGAAAAACATAAAACATTGAAGAAATTAAAGACATACATAAATGAAAGATAAGACCATGTTCAAGGGTAGGAAGAATTAACATTTTTAAAATCTCCAACTATCCAAAGTAATCTATAGATTCAATGCAATCCCAGTCAATATACAATAGAATGCTTTTATGTATCTAAAACAATTTTAAAATGTATATGGAATCACAAAAGACCCTGAATAACAGAAGCAATCTTGAGAAAGAACAACAAAGTTGGAGGTATGCTACCTGCTATAAAACTAAACTACAAGGCTACAGTAATCAAAAGGGCATAATACTGGCATCAATGGGACAGAATAGAAAACTCAAATATAAACTCATACCTGTATGATCAATTAATCAATGGCAAAAGAGACAAGACTACATACAATGAGTTTAAATCAGTCTCAATAAATTTTGGTGGGAATATTGGATACATGCCCCCCACCCAAAAAAAAGAAGCAAAACTGGATAACTTTCTTATACCAGGTACAAGAATAATCTCAGAATAGATTAAAGACTTAAATGTAAAACCTAGAAAAACATTTGACATCACTCATAGCAATATTTTTTGTCTATGTCTCCTCGAGCCAGAGAAACAAATATAAACAAGTGGGACTTCTTAATCTAAAAACTTTAGTACAGGATGCCCAGGACCAAACCAGAGAGGGTCGGACCGACATCACCACCATTTTTCCAGTATCCAGATACCATTGATGACATGTACACATAAGGAACTGTCTGACATTGAAACTGGGTTTCAAAGCTATCGGACATTGAAATTGGGACTCAATCATTTCTTTTTTTTCATTTGCTTGGGTGGGTTTATTTCTAGCCTACAGGGGCAAGATGTTTTTAAAGACAAGAATCAGGGGGTGGGGTTGGGGGGAACAGACTCAGAGGCAAAGAAGCAATGAACAGATTGTTGTGCTACAGTGGGAAGGCAGGGAAGTAGGAGAGGAGGGGCCTATAGGAGATCAACCGAAGGACTTGTATGCATATGTGTGTGGGATAGCCAGCAGATACAGGGCAATGGGGGAAGGCGAGGTGGGGGAGGGGATGGATGAGGGCATGTACGGGGGGAGGGTGAGGAGGGCAATAAGGGGGAAAATAATAAATAAAAAATAAATTAAAATAAATTAAAAAAATAAAAACTTTAGTACAGCAAAAATCAACAAAACATAACTACAACCAACTAAATCAGCGATTCTCAACCTGTGGGTTGTGACCTGTTTTCTGATGGTCTTAGGCTCTACAGCAGTGACCCACAGGTTGAGAACCACTAGCAGGGTCACCTAAGACCATCAGAAAACACAGATATTTACATTACGATTCACCACAACATGAGCAACTATATTAAATGGTCACAGCATTAGAAAGGTTGAGAACCACTGAACTAAATGGAAAAAGATATTCAACAAAAAGAGTTAATATCCAAAATATATGAGGAATTTATGCAAGTTGACACCAAAAAACAAACAATACAATTAAAAAATGGGCAACTGACCTGAATAAACATTTCTCCCAAAAGGCATAAAGATGCCCAAAAGACACATGAAAAGATGCTCAAAGTCACTAATCATTAAATAAATGCAAATTAAAACCACAATGAAACATTACTTCCTATCTGTCAGAATGTCTATCATGAATAAATCAACAAACAACAAGTATTGATAAGAATGCAGATAAAGTAATCTTTTGTGCACTGCTGGTGATTGCAAATTGGTGCAGCCATCATGGAAAACAGTATGGAGATTCTTCAAAAATTTAAAAGTAGATCTATAATAATACCCAGCAATCCCAATTCTGGGTATTTATCTGAAGAAATCCAAAAGGCATACAAATATATATATCCCTATGTTATTGCAGCATTATTTACAATAGCCAATGGAAGCACCTTAAGTGTACATTAATAGATGAATGGATATGGAAGAAGTGATACATACATACAATGTGATATTACTCAGCCATAAAAAGAATGAAATCTTGCCATTTTTGGCAACATGAATGGACCTAGAGATATTATGCTAAGTGAAATGTCAGAGAAAGACATGTACCATATAATTGCAATTATATGTGGAATAAAATATACACACAAATAGAACTGAAACAAGCTCATGGATACAGAAAACAAATGGATAGTCATCAACTGAGTGAAAAAGATAAAAGAGATTAAGAAGTATAAACTGCCAATAGTCACCAGGATAAGAAGTACAGCATAGGAGTATAGTCAATAATATTGGAATAACATGTATGGTATCAAATTGGTATTCGAACTATATCATTTTGTAAATGTTTAATCACTGTGTTGTGCACCTTCAATGAACATTGCATATTAACTATAATTAGTAAAATAAAAATAACAATTAAAAAAATTAAACATACTCCAGTATGCCATCTTAGCATAGCAGAGTAAATAACTTAGGAGAAACACATTCTGTAGTAACCATTCCATTCACTAGTTTCTGAGCAGAAGAGCAGTGTATTCATCACCATTTATAAATATTTATTGCACACTCCCATGGTACTAGGACTTGAACTCAGGAAGCAATAAGATAAATGAAACTGGGAAAGGTGAAGTCTGGAAATCCCAGTAGATCCATAAGCAGAGGCAAATTTCAGGTGTCAGAACATGGAATAGAGACCTAGAAGTGAACTACGTATTTCAGAGAGGGTTGCTCAGGGATAAGTAACCAAATGAGGGTCTGAGAAAGGTGAGTTCCCCAGTAGCACAAGCAGGATGGCTATCCCTATAGTAAACAGACTAAACTGGCAAAGATTTACAGCAACCTGCTCCTCAGGTAAGGCAAACAAATCAAAGGGAGTTCATTTGGAAGACAGCTGATAGACACCAGAGGGTTGTGCTGTGTATGTTAGAAAAGCCTTGAAACATGAAAAGGAGAGGATTTTATTCATAAAGTGACTCTTGGGGGGAATACTGCATTTGCTTGAAAGGCCAGCAGCGACAGGTATTCTTAGGCAAAAAGCTCAGACACTAAAGGCATCAATGATGCCCAAGATTTTAGATAAAGAAATGAATCCAATTCTACCAGAGGCAAAGGATAAAAAAAAGGGAAAATGAGAAAAATAAGTTGAAAGGAAGAGGTAAGTTAAGAAAGGAAGGGAAGAAAACACAGGTCTCAGTTAAAAATCCTTTCCACACCTAAAGCCTCAATTCTTCAGCAAAATCATTATTCTCTTGCAGTGCAGGTGTGAGTAGATTTTTTAATCAAATTCAATAAAGGGCTGAATAGATCAAATCCAATAAAAGGCTGAGTGTCAAATATGGGTGGAAGTAGGGTGGAACCATGACAGGATGAAAAGATGTAGAAGCTGGAAATGGATGTAACCAAGGGAAAATAAATACCAGGGATTTCTAAACTACCATGAGAATAATTTGGGTCTATTGTCTACTGTATACAATTTAGTTCACTTAGCTAAAGGCATCTGTATCCTTATAGAGCAAACACCTGATTTGCACTGGAAAAGTGGGCAGGAAAACACCAATACTACTTGGAAAACTTAAGTGTCAAGATTAATACAGGACCTTTCAGAAGACTGATGTCAGATTGCTCTGGTGAGCAGTCTAAATCTAAAGTTTCTCATGTGTTCTATACTTGCACACAGAGCCAAGAGTTGGTTTAAACTCATAAGTGCAGAGTGAAGTGGTTGGATATGTAAAGATTAAAATAGTTCAGGCAAGGAGTCAAATTTAGACCACACATGAGTCACAATGGATATGAGGAATCAGTTTAAATGTCAGATATTGCCTAAAAGGATATTAAAGACAGATTAATAATAATCATGTCTACATATCTATATATTTATAAAAAGCCAGTGACAGGAATGCCTTAATGGCCAGGAATGACTGGTTGCTATGATGCCCACTGCAGCCAGCAAACCAACTGGATCAGGGGGTTGGGCCAGTCAGACAACCTCCTGCAGCCCCTCCCCCCACCTGGTCCCAACCCAAATCAGCCCCCCAACCCCAATTAGGGGCATGACCAGCCAACCCCTCTCATACCTCCCCTCCCATCTGCTGATCCCCATTCAGCACCCCCCAAGCCCATTTGAGGGCAGCCAGCCCATTGCCCACAGCCCCTCCCCACAGCCATCCCTGCCCACAATCAGCTCCCCACCCCAATTGGGGGCAGGGTCTGCTGGCCAATCACCCAAGGCCCCATCCCCAAGCTGGCCCAGCCCTAATTGGGCCCAATTGGGGCAGGATGGCCAACTTCCCACCATCTCTTTCTCCTGACAGGCTCGCCCCCAAACCACTGATCAGGGACAAGCCACCAGACCCCACCCATGCATAAATTCATACACTGGGCTTCTAGTGTGGAATATAAATTATTTTGAAGGTTGGCCTCATGAGATTTTGCAATGTTTTTGGTTAATTTTGTGTTATTATAAAAGACTTCACATGTGAACCAGGTGAAGGCATTAAAGAGAAATTATGGAGAAGTACACAAGAAAAATATTGAAAACAAGCAATGCAAAACAACCTCTGAAAAGACAGATATAGAGAATGATGGATGGTATAGTAACGGGAAGAGATTGGGAGGGGAAAAAGAGCCAAATAGATTGCAGCATCCATCAATACAGCCATAGGATTCGTTTTCTCATCATTTAGTTTTGCCACCCTTCCATATCCTACATTGATTTTCCTTATGTGTTACAAATTTCCTTTATGGCTAGATTGAAAATCAGGGGGGGGGCGCGGAAATATAAAGTAGGTCCTAACTTAAAAACTGTATTCTATTTGATCAAAATACTTTTTCAATCACCAGAGATCTCTTCCCTCTTCTATAAGAGAAAAGGAAAACTGAATGCCATCTTTCTTGTACTTTGCTTTTTCTCCCTTCTCTTCCCTTTTGAGCACCTGGTTGTCCTGATTTATTTTTTCACTCTAATACTGGAGTATGTGTGTTCTCCACTTAGACATTAACATGGTATTCCTGAAGGTGCTAGCCTTGGACTTATCTCTTCTCACACTATAATTCCTCTTGGGAATAACAGAGTGTCAAGGTTAAGAACACATAGTTTGGAGCCAGTCTGCCTGGGTTCAAACCTTGACTGCCACGTACATAGAATTATGACCTCCAGCAAGTACTAATTTTTTCTGAGCCACACTTTATAAAATGGTGACAAGAGCAGTGCCTTCCTCTCAGAGCTGTGTAAGTATACATGATTTAAAGCATGGCATGATTAGAGCAAGGTCTGGAACACAGCACTATTAACTCTTTAGCATTATTCTGATGATGTTGAGAGAAAAATTACATCCATCATGATTTTCAAATTCTTGTGATCGTGAGAGTAACCTTTAACTTTTTTTTTTCCTTTTCCATTCATCAGTTATAATGTCATCCCTGCATTGCTAAATTCCTGTTGCGTATTGCCATCTGATTCTTCTATCAGCACCTCCATATAGCACTGCAAACTGAAATCTTCATATTTTTCTTAGATTATTTCTTTTAATCTATTCTGGGTTCTTTTTAAACAATATCACAATCTTTCCATTTATCCAGCATCATAGCTTATTTCTCAATTTTCGCATCTCATCAATGTCTTGGTTGGAACTACTGGTTTCAGATATACCCCTCATAGGTTTCTACTTTTCCCCATTTCCTTTTCACCGAGTTCAGACACTGATAATTGCTTACTTGAATTCCTGCCATAGGCTGTGCACTGATCTCCCTACCTCGATCCTCTTGTTTCTTCAATGTATCGTCTACATGAGCAGTAAATTATCATGTTGAAACTCTATCTGCCCTAATTACTCCCTTGCTCAAATTATGTTCAACTTATCACTCTTTAAGAGTGCTTTAAAGCTCATTAGGTAGATTTTCAAGATGCTTTATAATATTCCCACAAGGCCTCTTCCACATTAGTCTTTTATGACAAGCGTAGTTTTCTCTGCTCCAGTCACGTCTTCAGCTTGGACTCCCCAAACATTCCTCATTTATCACCACCATGTTTTGTTGACTAGAATATATTTCTTCCTTATCTGAGTTTATCAAAATTTTGCTCATCATTCAAGACTCAATCCAAATTCTTCTTTTGCATGAAGCTCTTTTGATGGTCTCCCAAGCTTCATTGGATTTGGCATTTCTTTCCTCTCTCCAACACTAGTATTTGTTTAGGGTTAATAAAAACTACCATACTGTATACTAAAGAGTACCAACTATATGTTAGTACTTTAGACGTGGCTGGATAACTTAGGGACAGCATTTACATTACTCATGATAGCCCTAGAATGTAGGTGATTATGGTTGCTTCAATTTACATATAAGGAATTTGAAGATCAGAGGTTAAACAAGTTACCCAAATACATTCTTGGTATAGGAAAAAAAGATGTACAAATGTGTGTAAGTATATCTTTTAAACCAGTGCTCATGTCAATATCATTTATTCAGTGTTCTTTGAAGGATCACACACCAGAACCCTGTTGAGGTGCTGACTGAAACATAAATTCATAGTCAGAGGACCTCTGAGAAAGGGATCAGAAACCTGTACCTTTAATAATTTCCCCATGTGATTCTCATGCACTGGCAATTCTTTCTAGAATCTCTTCTTTCATTACCTCAATAACTATATTGTCCCGACCCATGGGTTAAGTCAACAAGGACCCTAGAGGGGGAGTGGGGATGAAAGGGACAAGAGACACAAGGAATGGAGACAAGACAAAGTTCTGATCAAGTCTCATTTATTCAACAGGAGTTCAAGGTATTTATAGGGAGGAGGAGGAATGAGGCCTAGCCCTTAAGGCGAAACACCTGACTTACAGGAAAGAGATAGGGTTTGGGGTAATTGAAACCTAGCCTGAGGTTGGCTGTCAAGCACAACAAGTTTCCCATACTATATATATTAAGTTAGTAGTGAATTAGTTTCTTGAGGGCAAGAATCATATCATATTTTTCTTGGTATCTGCCACAGTTCATACCACAGTGCCTTATACATAATATATACTTTATACCAGTGATCGGCAAATCATGGCTCTTTGGCTCTTCCACAAAATACCATAGCCTGGATGAGTCTATTTGAAGAAGTGGCATTAGAAGAAGTTTTAAAAAATTGGCTCTCAAAGGAAATTTCAATCGTTGTACTGTTGATATTTGGCTCTGTTGACTAATGAGTTTGCTGACCACTGCCTTATTCATTTTAGTTCAATTATTGCCAGTTTCTGTGTTTCATCACTGCAAAATGATTATGAACCCTGTTAAGAGTCAGTAATATGTTTTCTTATGTGACAAGCTGTGGAAAATATTTTTCAAGCTTTAACATATATACATATATACACAAACACATAATATATATTATCACAATAATGTTAATATATATATACTACATTATATATATATATATATATATATATATATATATATATATATATATATTAATTGTAGAATGTTTTGGAAGAATATAAAAAAAAAATAAAAGAATGAAAAATATTATCCAAAGGTACATATCTACTAGTATAAAAAAAAAACATGTAATATGATAATTAGACCAGACGTCCTTCTGGACAAAGCCAGGGCTGTAAGGGAAGCATGGGACCTGGGTTCCTGCCAGAGGCTGAAGGGAAGGAGGGAAGCCCAGGTCACAGGTGCTGGAGGGAAGCTGGTGCTGGCAGCCGGAGGGACAGCCTCCTCTTGCACAAATTTCATGCATCGGGCTTCTAGGATATTTATAAAAGTGAAAACAGCAAAAATTTTTGTCAACTTTTGTTTGATGCAAAATCTGGCATTACTATTATTAAAGTATAATTGTCTATATAGTGATATTTCCTTTGCAAAATTGTTTCAGGTTCTATGGGCACCACCAAAGTAATGTAAATAATCTCATCCTGTTTCAAGAAGTACAGTGGTACCTGGAGATACGAGTTTAATTTGTTCTGTAACCTTGAGGCGTGGGAAAGTATGAGAAGCTCGAGTCGCTGTAAACTAGTGAGTCGTGTGCAGCCGGCTAATCTGCGTGATTACTCCTATCTCAAATGTTGTTCGTATTTCAAAGCAAAAATCGCTTGCTCGACGGCTCGTATCTCAAAAATCTCATATGTTAGGGCACTCGTATCTCAAGGTACCACTGTATCACAAATGCTCAGAAGTAAAAAAAATCTCATTTGACTTTCAGTGGGGTTTCACCATTTTTTTTGATTCATTATTTGATGGCAGAAAGTTCTGTATAATATCTATTAGAAGGATCTCTCTTATGCAAACAAAATGCAATACACTGCCCAGATTAGCAGGAAAAAAAAGACACTAAAAAACAAACAAACAAATAAATAAATAAATAAAATAAAACAAAAAAAAAATCTCCATGAGGGTTTTCAGTGAAGGACAGACTTCCAATTCTAGCCCCAGGTTATGGATACTCTTGCTAGTCTCTCTTTGTCCATCTCATATCACCAATGCTGATTCCAAAGAGATAAATAAGATGGTTCACACTTGAAACTGCAATCAAGAATGAATTTTTTCTTTCTGATTTTTTGCACACTTCTATCCACTACTGGCAAAAAGAGGCACATTATCCTATAATAAAAGCCTAATATGCAAATTGACTGAACTGTGGAAAGACCGGTCGCTATGATGTGCACTGACCAGCAGGGGGCCTATGCTCAAAGTAGGAGCTGCTCCCAGACCCCAGGCCAGCCAAGGCTGGTGCCAGTGAAAACCCCCTCTCAGAGGGAGGTGACAGGGAGGTGGGGCCAGGGACGGAGAGCTGGTGACACCAGGCTGGCCAAGGTGGGTGCCAACAGGAGGCCCCCCAAATGCCTGCTGGTCACACCATAGATCTGCACTGATTGCTGGCCAGGCCTAGGGACTCTACCCATGCACGAATTTCATACACCGGGCCTCTAGTTATAGTAATAACAAATGGAGAGTCTTTGAGTAAATGATAACAGATTTAGTAATTCCTTTATCTCCTTCCTTTCTAAATAATCCTTTACAAGGACAGTAAAAAGATTAAGACATAAAACCAAATGAACAAAATAAAGGGGATGATGGCAAAATCTTTTTGAAAATTTCAAGCAGAAAGATAAAGTGGCAATTGACTTATCAGAAGAAAATAACTAACACCCAGACTAACAATGAGAAAAATTAAGAAGCAGCATAAATTGTGCTAAGGACCTCAAAATGTTCAGAGAATGTTCATTTTAAGTACTTCTTGAAATAGGAAGAAAGGAGAGTATGAAAAGGGGGGAATTCATCAGTCAAAGAATGACTTTCAAATTTCTTCCAAGAGCTCATACAGCAGAGTAACAACTCACCACCAAACTCAGCATAAGACCAGAGAAACATGCACTCAAAAATATAATACAACCTGGACCTATGCCTCACTCCACTCCAATTCAGAAATTGACACCAAAAGCATGAGAAAACATTTTTTAAAAAGAGGATAAATTGGATTTCACTGAATTAAAAACATTTTCCATCAAAAGGACTTTAATAAAAAAAATGAAAATATATCCAAGAAAATATTTGCAAATCAATATCTAATAAGTATTCAGATTAATATCCAGAAACATAAAAAGCACTCTTTTAACTCAGCAACAACAAAAAAAAACCCCACAAACCCCCCAATTAAAAAATGGGTAGAGTATTTACATAAATATTTATCCAAACACATACAAAGAGCCAGAAAGCACATGAAAAAATGCATAGTATCATTAGTTATTAAGGAAATGCATATAAAAATCATAAAGGATATCATCTCACACTTATTAGTTTGGCTATAATTTAAAAAAGAAACATAAAACAAGTATTGGTAAAAACATGGAAAATTGGAACCCTCATACATTGCTGGTGGGAATGTAAAATGGTTTGAGTACCATGAATAATGTTTGTTTAAAAAGTTAAACATTTGTAAATATGCAGGTATTTACCCAAAATAATTGAAAACAAATTTATGTAGGCATTTTTTTTTAGTTAGTGCTATTCCAACACACAAAAAGTGGAAACCCAAATGGCCATTGACATTTACTATATGAACAAATTGTGTTGTATACATAACAATGAAATATTATTCAGCCATAAAAAAGGGGTGAAATACTGATAATGGTAAAACTTGGGCCTTGAAAATAAGCAAAGTGAAAGAAGCTTGCCCATCATTCTATCAAAGCAGCTCTTGTGAAAGTCATCCACCAACCCTCAGTCCTTACATTCCTCTACCTCTGCATCATTTGACACAGTTGCTTACTTCTCTCCCTTGTAAAAACCCTGGATCATTCGATATCCTCCAAATTACGCTCTAGATTCTCCTAACATCTCATTTAGGGGCCCTACTTCAGTCTGTTTTGCTAATGCTACATTCTTCAGAGAACACCTGGATAGTTTCTAGAATCTCTTCTCTACTGATACCACCTTGCTTGTTTTGCTCCATCCCATGACTTTAAGTACCATTCCCATGCCAACGGTTTGCAAATGAATAGCTTAATTACAGAACTCTAACATGAATTACATCTTCCTCTATCTAAGCAGCTATTTAACACTCGCCCCACAAAATATCTAAGAGAAACTCAAACTTTTAAATTCTACAACTCAATTTACAATGTCCAACTTCCAACTTGTTCTTTTTCTAGACTTCCCTGTTTCATTAAATGGCCCAGTAGCACACTTCCAGTTACTTCATCCAAAATTTCTGCTGTTCTTATTTTATACAATTTCTTCTTTGCACTTAAGATCCAACCATGGGCACTGCATATCAGATCTCCCTTATAAGTAGGCTCCAGAGTCTAACCATTTATCTTTCCCAGTTTTACCCCTGGAGCTCGAGCTATAATCTCTCAACTGGAGTATTGCAATAGCCTCTTGTCTTGCCTCATTCCTCTCAGTCTTATTCTACAGTACACAGTGTAATAACTGCCTTTGCAAATAAAGATACATTTATTTAGAGTGACTACCATGATATTTCTGATGAAAATTATTAAATTCTATTTTAAGAAAATAAGAAAGTGAAGTGAAACTGAGCAAGTTGTCCAACATGGGATAAATCCTCCTTTACCATTATAGTTACAATTTTTCAAAGTACCATAAATGATTTAGAAGATTTTGAAAATTACTACAAAAGTGAATTCTTTTTACATGTAAGAATTTAGAGGCCTAAATGTAGTCATTGCCCTGATGGTAAAATTAATACTCATTTTGCTTTACCGCCCAAGTTTTGAATTATACTATCAATTTTGTATTATCAGTATTTATTACTATTTAGGTTCTATTCTATAATAATAGTCTTGTTTTAACTCAATGTTTAAATAGAATCTATGTTTACATGAAACCAGTTACCCAGTTTTCCATTACTATTTTTTATTTCTATTTTTTCATGGGTTAGATTTATTTTTCTTCATATTTTTCAATAAGGGATCATCTGTGCTACATTCCTTGAGTCCTTTCATGTTTGAGAATGTTTCTCTGTTGACTTCGTGTTTGAACATCTTTGCTAAATATACTCTTATAGATATACTTCATTTTCAATCAACTAAATAGATGTTTCTCCATTATATTTTGCCACTGCTGTGGTGGATTCATCTAAAGCCAATTTAATTCCTCTCTTTTTCTTTTAGTGTCCTACCTAGAAGCCTGATTTCTTCATGATTAATGAGAATATGCAGTAATTTCAATTATTTTATATTATTTTTCCTGTGTTAGATTGTGTTCTTTAAATATTACATTCTCAACTTGTTTCATTTGGAGGGAATCTCTTCTATCCATTGGACTGCCTACTCAGAAGACATGGCTAACCTAATACTTGACTTTTAATGGGCTTTCTTTCATATTATAATATCCTCTCTAATTTATTTTTTATTTAAGCATAGATGCTACATATTAGTTTCAGAGGTATATTAGATTCAACATTTTTATAACTTACAATGTGATCCAATTCTAGTAATCATCTGTCACCGTGTAAAATTATCATATCTATCCAATATTTTTTTATTTTCCTCAGAATTTTTTATATTTTCTGAAATATTTCAGCTATGCTATTAGTGCTATTTTGGATCTACCTCTTCTATTTTTAAAATGTATTTATGAGTTTGACTTTTCACTTTCCTTTTTTTGCTCTATAATTTCCTTTGTAACCTCATTCTGAAGGGACTTTCTCATTTTACTATAACAATATGTTTACTAACTTGTTTAGTAGCATGGAATACCTATTTTGCATGCCTTGGACATGTTTTACTTTATATTGTGTTATTTTCCTGGACTGTATTGACTATGTTTTTTTTTCCCCCATGCAGATAATACTAGCTGACTGCTAGTATCAACCCTCCATTTTCCCTAAGTAAAAAAAAAAGTCTAATTTTAGGCACATGGCTGCTTAGAGTCAAGGTTGCTTTCAGCCTCCTTTGGAGTTAGGTTTGCCTTGAGGTTATGTTCAGGCCACTTTGATGTAATTAGAAATGTCTTTAACTTATGTGATGTCTGCTTAAAGAAGTGTAAAAAACCCCATTTTCTCCTTCCCTTTTCCTATTGCCTAACAGGTGGATATAAGCCTGTAACTTCAATGGTCATTTTGGCTCCCCAATTAAGTGTTAAAACCTGACATAATTATACTGTATAGCAGCCCTAAAAAAGTCAAAACCTCTATCTGCAGACACTTTGAACATGAAAAATAAATACTGAAAATGTTATTTAAGCTACTGTTTTCTTGGAATTTGTTTCAATTACAGCTAATACTAATCTAATTGGTAGTCTTCCACCATTCCTTCTCCTTTATCTCTCTCCCTGTCTTTCCTTTCTGGTCACCTCTCTGCCATTTTTTTTCATTTTGCTCATTCTTCACAGCACTGTCCCAGGCTTGTTAGCTGTCATGTTCTGTGGGAGATGTCTTCATTATTCCTTTGAGATATCTCTTTGGTTTCCTCTCTGATCTACAGCCTAAGAGCAGAATCTTGTGTTCTGTCTGTCCGTTTCACTAGAGCCTCAGAAATGGAGCACATGTGTGGAAACAGGAAGCTTGGATGCATTGTACCATATTGGAGATGGGGAGAATACGGTATTCAAATGGTAGAATAAGCATTTGAATGCCGTATTCTCCCACTTGCTGTCAATGGGTCATAAGTAAATTATTTAATTTTGCTATACCTCAGATTCCCCATATATAGAGAAAATTAACACCTGCCTCCCATTGTTATGAGACCCAAATAAGAATGAAACTAAAGGGCTGAGAACTTCCCGATACATTTAGAGAATGCTGGTTGAGTACTATCACCCTTAACCTCAATATCATCATGCATGAACTCTGATGTTTCTTATTCGTTTTTGTTAAATGTGTATACAGGTGACACTCCACCTAGTCAACAGTGCATCATTTCACTAGGAGAGGTAACCTTGATCTTTGAGATTTTCTATCAATCCAGCATGCAGAATTCTGAGCTTCTGAAGAAAAATCTCATCTCTATCAGGGCTATGACCTCCATGAAGCCTAATCTTTTATTGAATTTCATTTGTATATTAATTGTTCATTATCATAGCCACTGAATTCTTTCTGTCCCACTGGTCCAAATGGGACATGGTTTTGGAAAGTGGAAGTTTATGCAAATTTATAGAAGTCTAAACAGTAGCAGAAACCGTGCAATTATATCATAAACTGTGGGCAAATATGAAACCATTGTTAAGGTTCATGACTTGTGCTTTAAAAACATTTTACAGATTCTACATCCTGACTTGTTTTTGTCTTCTCTCATTAAGACTCAAACTCTCCCTGCATCTCAAGCTCATGAATGTCACTTGGAGTTGGCAGTCATAGAGGTTAAGAGCAGAGTGAGAGCAGGAGAAACTGAGGCCACATATCTTTGTCATGGCCCAGTGCCCCACACACTGCTTAATCTTTTGCAAGTCCTCTCTGAGGCAATGCATCTTTGACAGCTGTGGAGCCTGGAATGGTGAAGTAAACAGAGGCACAAAAAAATGATATAAAAACCCAAATCACAAAGTGTAATATTTAATCATTTGTACCTGTTCCACATCTTCTTCTAATTAACGGAATCTGCTAATCTTTTTCAACAAGGGAGCCCTTTTTCTTCCTCTAAGAAAATAACTAGCGACTCTGATGATCCAAGAACAATTGGCATAGATTTGAAAGCACATTTGTAGAGAAGTATTTTTAAATTGTCGATGGATTCTCCCTGCACTCTGTTTTTCTCTTTCCTTGACCCAGAAAATATAAATTGTGCTTTGTTATAAATTAAGCTGTCAGCTTTGGCCCGATTTTAGATTTGGTGGTAGGCTGTTTTGTTGTCATCACCCCTCCACCGAGTTTTACATTGGGAGAATATTTTTTATAAATTGGATATTTATGAAAATTCATCAAAAACCACTTACCTCAAAATTCTCGAAAATAAAATCCTGCAGTTGCTATAATCTAGAGTGATAAATACTGGGATGCTTAAGAGAAGATGGCTTAAACTGTACCATTTCTCTCCTTCCCATTATTTCCATTTAATTGCATACCAAGAGAGTGGCAGATACCAGGTGAAACTAGGAGCAGAAACAAAGAGTTTGCTGGTCTCCTCAGGCTACAGGATACTAAGCAAGGGAAAGCAATGGAAAGAAGCAGACATGGAAATACCTAGACTTCCAGACAAACAAGATTGTTTTCCTGGAGTGATTTGACACAGACTAACAAAATAATGATGCATATATGATGTACCACTTATGTACCCAAGTTCTGATAACTTAAAGAACTATTTTCATAATTTTTTCTTTTGCAAAAAAAATAAGGAATCCTGTAGCTTAAAGAAAAAGCAACAGTGGAAATTGCTACTTATTTATTTATTTATTTTTTGCAAACTTTATCAGTGAAATACTTACTAAGAAAAATGAGACAAAGGAAAATGCCATTACAGAGATCAGGGAGAGTATGGGTATAGGTATCAGGATGAGAATTTCAATTATAGCAAACTGAAAACATAAATTGCCATGGATTAGATACAGTGGACATGTAGTATATTCCAGATTCTTTTCTTCAGAATCCCAGCAAACCTTGATAAGAGGTAGTTTTTATTTTTGAACATTATAAACATTTTAGAGGTTTATTAAATAAGCCAATTATGTTTTGTTCTGCTTATCTCCCAATTACATATCCCAGGAAGGTTAACAGAAGGGCTTTCCTTATAGTCAAACTTTTTTAGATCTGGTTTTACTGCTCATCAAAATTCTATAACATTCAGAGTCACATGACACTCAGGAAAAATTAAAGATAAAAATAAAAACCAAATAACAATTATTGATGACTTAAATTGTTTTCAACTATATATGTTCTACTTAGGTAAATAGCAGTTATTGATATAATACCACATCCACTTAGTAATTAATATATTTTTCTTTTAGCTTTGGCCACATAGGACATTTTATAAACCATCAAAATAGAATTCTCAAATTTTCATTCAAAGTAATTAATCTCTAACTCATATCCATATTAAAATGATTCTGGTATTACCTACCCACTTCCTCTGAGCCAGCTTTCTCCTTGATATTTTTCAGTCTGGCTTCCTTCCTAAACATAATACCCAAACCACAGTTTCTACAGTCTCTCAAGATCTTCCATATTTCTTAAAAATATAATTATGAACATTTTCCAGTGATTTCTACTTTATTATTGCCTAAGTGTTGCAACTTCAAAAAGTGAATCTCTCCAAACCATGCTATACACACACACACACACACACACACACACACACACACAAACACACATTTTTAAAAACTTTTCGTCATATTTTTGGTTTATGATGAAAGGGATATTTTTAGCTGCAAGGAAGAAAGAACTGCGTTGAATAATAATAATTTACCCAAATAACAAAGTCTGAAGGTGGGATATTTTCAGAATTACTTGAGAAATTCTATATCATCATCAAATGTCCAGGCACTAATTACTGCTTCCTCCTGCTAACCACAGCAGTCATTTCACAATGTAAGACTGTTTCACCTAATTGTCTTCTAGTAGCTATGAGAAAGAGGAAGGTCTATATGTTTTCTCCTTTGTATTCATAAGACTAGAGATACTCACATCCTGAGAGGTATCTATAATGATAAAAATTTCTCTTTTCCAAACTTCTGCCATCATCTTCCAGCATTTCATTGTCAGAATTAGGCCACTTAACCATTTCTGAATTGTTTCAGGAAAGAGAATAAAATGTCTGTTTACTTTGTTATCATCATTTAAGTATATTTGAGTTCATAATTTTTAAATTGTATTCCATAATTTTTATTTATTCAAGGTCCATTTTTAATTTGACATTCCATTTCATATTTTTTTCTGATAATTATCTCAAATAATTATCCAAAATTTTCTGATAATTTTCTACAAGTAATTTAATAAGGAATGAAAAGGCTGATTTACAGAAATGGTTCTTGTTTTAGAAGTAAATTCATGAACAAAAATGAATGAATGAATGACAAAAATTAAGTTCAAACATTTTAAATTCACATTTGTTGAGGAATACTAGTATGCTTATATAAACTGGTTATACTTTAAATTTTATTGTGGAATGAGAAATGGAATATCATAAAATTTACTTTATTCAAGAGTAGAGATTTTATAAGCAGCAAATTTAATAATACTAGTACTAAGGGAACTCCCTTGACACCTGAAATAATTAAAGAAAATAAAGAACGTTTTCCAGAGTGTTTTGACAGAAGACCACATGGGTAAGAATTTTCCAAGAGTTCAGATCACATGGCATTGTGCTAAGAATTGTGAATAAGACCAGGCAATGAAGACAGGCCCTTACCAGGAAGAAATTTACACATGAAAGGTTCAGAAAAAAAATATGTAAAAAATTAAACTGCAATAGAAAAATAAATAGTTGAAGACAGCCACAGTAAATGTCTTATAATTAAATACATTATAATTGCCAACTTAATTATCCTCAGGATAATTTCTATTAGAGGTCACAAGGAAAAAAATCATTAAACGAACATGAGAAACTCACTAATGAGAAAGCTACTACAGATCAAAAAAGAAATTTACCTTTATTGGTAATGACATCAATCATTTAAGGAAGAAAATATAAATTTATACCAACTCAGAATGTTTAAGAAGAGGAATAACACTATAAAGCTAGCATATCTTTGATACAAAAAGTGAATAAAGGTATTACAAGACAATTAGAAACCAAATATTTCTCTAGAATGTAGATGCAAATATCTTAAAACAATATTCACAATTCAAACCCAACAAGATATCAAAAAGATAAACTCCACTTGGTTATGAAGTAGTATTTCAGATATACCAGGCTGTTTTAATATGTGAAATTCCACCAACGTAATTTACCACATTAATAAAGAGAAAAATCACAACAGACAACATATATAGAAAAAAAGCAATTGAAAAAATGTATACATTTACTCGACTTAAAAAATTTATCAGTAAATAATAGGAGGAATATCCTCACCCTAAAAGAAGGTTATCTATGAAAGCCCACAAATAACATCTTATTTAATGGTAAAATACTGAACATTTTCCTCAGTATGTCAAAAACAAGGCAAAAATGTGTTCTGAGAAGTTCTAATCAACATTGCACTGTAGGTTTCCAGCCACTGCATTTAGGCAAAGAGAAAAGCCAAAGGCTTATAGGCAAATAAGATGCAAACTGCTCCAATTTAGAAACAACATTTCGTTTATGTAGAAAACCTAAGGAATGCTAGTATATTTTAAAACTAGAAGAATTAAAAAGTGAATTTAGAAACATGACAGGATACAAAATCAACATGTAAAAATCAATTGTATTTCTGAGACTGGCAGCAACCAATTGGAAAATGAAATAATAATAGCATTTATATTTATACCAAAACCCAGAAAATAGAACTGAATTTCACATAAGAAGTGTAAGATCCTTACACTGAATGCAAACATTGGTTAAAGAACATTTTAAAAAATATGAATATTGATTAATACAATATTGATTAATTAGAAGATATTAAGATTCAATTCTATCATTTTGACTTATAGACTTAATGCAATTTAATGAAAATCCCAGTATCTTTTTACAGAAATTGGTAAGCTGAATGTATAATATATGTGGAAATAGGACCTGGAATCGCCAGCCTAATCTTTTGAAAAAAATTAACAAAGTTGACGGACTTATACATCTGGTTTCAAGATGTACTATAAAGCTGCATTAATCAAGATATTGACAAGTGTTGGTGAGGATATGGAAGAAAGGGAACCATTGTATACTGCTGGTGGGAATGTAGAATTGTGTAGCCTCTGTGGAAAACAGTATGGAGTTTCCTCAAAAAATTAAAAATGGAACTCCTATTTGACCAAGTGATATCACTTCTAAGAATATATCCTAAGAAATCGTAAACACCAATCAGAAAGAATATGCATGCCCCTATGTTCATAGCAGTGCAATTTACAATAGCTAAGATTTGGAAACAGCCCAAGTGCCCATCACCAGTGCAGGAAGCCATCCATTGTCAATACTATTATTAGAATGCATCAAGGAACTTAGAAGACTGATGAACCTTGAGCTTTGGCAGTGCTAAAGCAATGCACCAATTGTTCTGTGTTGAGATAGTGATGGCTCAAAGCAATTTCCTGACCTGATAGTCTCAAAGTAAATGTTTACTGATCTTTACTAACCTTAGAGATGGTCTGTCTGCTACCTGTTTGCCATACTTTACTGAGGGCAAGATGTGTATCTATAACCGAAATAAAATCAGACTGGTCTGAGTTTTGATCTGTTCTTCATGAAAGAGACACCCCTGGCCCCCACTGCCTTCTAAATTCATCTTACTTGTATAGCATTTTCATTTGTGTGCAGCCCCTTTTTCAGATCCTGACCTCTAATCATGCAGGTTGTGACAAGCAGATGAGTTGATTAAAAAATTGTGGTGAATTTACACAATGGAATACTACGCACCTGTAAAAATGGAAGAACTCACAGCATTTGCAACAGCATGGATGGATCTGGAGAGTATTATGCTAAGTTAAATAAGGTAGTCAGAGAAAGATAAATATCACATGATCTCACTCATATGTAGAATCTAATGAACAAAATAAACTGATGAAAAAAATATATTCAGAGATACAGAAGCACAGAAGAGACTGTCAAACCTCAGAGAGAAGGCAAGGGAAGGTAGGTGAGTGAGTGGTTGGGAAGGATCAAAGAACTTATATGCATATATACATAACTCATGGACATTGACAATAGGGTGGTGAAGGCCTGGGGTGTGGGACATGGCAGGTAGAAAAGGTAAATGGGAGGGGGGAAAGAGTACATTTGTAACACTTTCAATAATAAAAATTAGAAAAAAATGATTGTAGTATTGGCATAACACAACACAGATCAAAGGAATAAAATAGGACATCCAGAAATAAACACATACATTGTCAACTGAAATATATCAATGCAACTCAATGGAGAAATACAGTTCAACAAATGGTGCTGGTTAAGGGTCTGAAGAAAGATGATTCTCAATCCTAAACTCACACCATATGAGACAATTTAATTGATATGATTTATAGACCTACACATGAAAGCTAAAACACAGCACTTCAGGGAACATAAAAGAATAACTTTATATTCTGAAGTATGCAAAAATGTCCTAGCCACAAAAGCACTAATTAAAAAAGAATAAGAATAAGGGAGGAGTTGAGTTTCATCAAAATTAAATTCTGTTCATCAAAAGCTGGCATTAATAAAACAAAGTCAAATCAAAAGCTTAAAGAAAGTATTGTCAAAACACGTATTTTATAACAGATTTATATTCAGAATGTACGAGCTCCTAAGAATCAGTAACAGAAAGGAAATAATCCAATTTTATAAAGGTCATAGAACTTGAATACATTTTTCAAAAAATAAAAAAAAATTGACCAGTTATGATGAAAAATAACTGAACATTATCATATGAAAAATACTGAACATTATCAGTATTTTGAATTCCTTATAAAGTTACATACATACTTTTATTATAACCCAATGATTCTATTTCTAAGTATTTCTCTAAGATAAATGAACACATGTCATTAAACCCACAATTTATTATGCTAAGCAAAATAAGCCAGTCAGAGAAAGACAAGTATCATATGATCTCACTTATAAATGGAATCCAATTAACAAAATAAACTGATAAACAAAATAGATCCAGAGACATAGGATCATGCAACAAAACTGATGATTCTCAGAGGGAAGGGGGCAGAGAGATTAACCAAAGAACTTATATGCTTATGTGCATAATCTATGGACACAAACAATAGTGCAGTGAAGGCCTGGGGAGCAGGGAGAAGTGGGGTGAAGGGAATCAATGGGAAAATAAAGAGTATATCTGTAATATTTTCAATAACAAAGATAGATTAAAAATTTATTGGCCATATTCTTATTTATCATTTGGACATTCTTCAAAAATAATGGGCAAATGATGAAAATATTTCAGAAGGTTTAAGGATCCCCAAAATTCTCTCAAATGGTGATTTTTATTAAGAGACAATCCTGTGACAAAAATAAAGATTACAAACAAAAACAGCTAAATGCTGTTATTTGAAATTAGGAGCACATACTTCAAATAAAACATGAAATATAGACACTGCATTATGGAAATAGGTTTACTGTCAAACAGGCAATTAAAATCTAAAGCATAGTGAGCCACAGACACATTCATTTTCTAGAGCCAGGATGAATACCAAGTGGATTCTTTTCCTTTCTTTTCTCTTTCTTACAAAGAAAACAGGGACAGAATGTATTTCCTATGCAGTGGAGTACATATTTTTGGGCATCGACACATCTTTATTGGTCAGTCTATCACTAAACTATTTAAACCTGTGTTTGCTATTTGTGGACAGTTGTTTCAGCTGCACATGTTACTGGAGAGCCTCGACCTGAGTTAATCTCCCATTTAGAACAATATGCGTGTGAAAGCAATCCTCACGGTAAACAGCATGTGCTCCACAGTCAACACTGCATTATCTCCAAGTGGAATGATGGAGTCAACTCAATAAACAAAAGCCCTGGCAATAACTTCTACATTTTACAATTAAAAGCTAATTACTATTTGAAAATAAACAATGTGGTCATTTCATTCTTAACCTGCAGCAAACAAAGCCCCACAATGCTTACGTATTTGAGAACCTGTCATCTTTTGGTTAATGGACATCAGTTTTTTCCAATCGTGTCTCTTAATCATTTCACAAGGACAATGACAGCATCAGCTCATAAAGACTGATGTCTAGAAATCCAGTTGTCTAAATGGACACCACAGAAAACTATTTGAACCCAAGGGCTCTAAGACATTTGTAAACCAATTAAGAAAAATAACTATTGCTGAATTATTTGCTGCAAATGTAACCTTAACCTGTTTTAGTAAATGGAAACCAAAGACATCAGTAAAGTGATTGGCTAGCAATGTAATAATGGTTAATATTTATTAATGTATCAAGAGATATTAGACATGCTGTACATATTATCATTTTGTCTAATTCTCACAAGAATCATCTGAGATAGTCACTGATTATTTTCAACATGTAAGATTCATTTTAATAAATTTTACTTATGAAATTAATAATAAAAGTAGCCTACAGACAAGGTGGAGACTTCCATCACATCAAAGACTACAATAGGTATCAAAGGCTACATGAACACAGTAATTCCATTACTGGGAACGCACCCCAATAAATAATCATGTACGCTGTTTCCAAAAGAGCTTGCAGAAGCCGTGGAGGGTCAGGGAGACAAAGCAAAGGAATCAAAGCGAAATAAAAAATAAAAGTAGTAAATGAAAGTCCCTGGGAATTTGCTACACAACTAAGTGTTGTGTAAAATTCTTAAGAGTTGGGTTATAAATTCAACTCTAACTAGAGAGCAAAGCTAATAAAGAAATCAATTACAAGATTCAGTGTTCCTAATATAAAATATCAATGGATAGAATTAAGCCTGTTTTTCCTTGTTGGTATTGGTGTTTGAGAAAAATTTCTCCCATGGAGCCTCAAAGTGATTCTCCTTAATGAACTCGCAAAGGTCTTCAAGGGCTGCTTACAGCAAATACTGAAAATCAAGTTCTATAGTAAAGTGTGTTTCAGTGAAAAAATACTACCAGGGATCAAACAATGGAAAAAGTGGTGAGGTCCCTCAAGGTCTTGTTTAAACCAAGAGCAAATTTAGAAAACATGGAAGATTGAATGCACTATAAAGCATTTTTAGTTTAATAATTTCACAATTTGTATTCCTCAAATTTTGGTCTCTGTCATCGATGCCGGAGAAAGGATGAGAGCATGTCTGGTGGTAGTTATGGTGGAGTTTTAGGATTCTATTTCTGCTTTGCCCAGTAGCAGCTCTTCGCTTACAAGTTTAATTATCGGGCTTTCTTATTATAATAAGAGAGGGTTCACTGAATAAAGAAAAATGTGAAAGGATTTATTGTGGCATTAAATAGAGCCATGAATAAATTACAACATAAAATCACCAAAATACAGTAATGACTAATTAGTAACACAGATTTAGTCCTAAAAATGTATTCTGCACAAGTGTTAAAGCTGGGTCACCAATTCAACTCTGATTGTTAACAGAGCAAAGCAAAGAAAAATCAACTAAAAATTACATTTCAATGTGAGCCAATGTGTTGTCATTGCAGGTAATGATTCTGAAGATTAAAGAAAATTATGGAATATTTTCATGCAATATGAAGCAGAATATGAAATAATATTCATGGCAATTCACAACTATCTAAATACTGTATACATGTGAATGATAGGAGGAAATACAGAAAGATTTTATTGGTGTGACTTCGAAGGTTTCTTTTCATCTTTTAAAAGTAATTTTATTTTACTTTATTTTTAATATTGTTTAATTGACTTTTAGAGAGAGGAAAGGAAAGGGGTAGAGAAATTGAAACATTGACAAGAGAGATATCAGTTGGCTGCCTTCTCAAAGCCCCACACTGGGGATCTAGCCTAAAATCTGGGCATTTGTTCTGACCAGGAATCAAAATGGGGACCTCTTGATTCATGGGTTGATGCTCAATCACTGAGCCACATTGGCGGGGCTCTTTTTATTGTTAAACATTCCTTTAGAAAGGAGCAATTGTTTTGACTGCATAAAGTTTTTAAAGAAAAGGCAAACCACCACAAGATGGAAAAATAAATTGCCACAAATGCAACCATAAACGTTTAATATTCTTATTATTAACATCAAAATTAATAATTATTCATTGATAATAGGAAAACATTAATATTTTAATAATTTGAAACTTGACAAGATAAAAGAGCAAAAAGCACTGTATACTAATTACAGCATGCCAGAAAAACTGTTCAATTGCTTTATATATATTAACTCATTTTAAACTTCATTAACAACCTTTGTAAAGTGAGTACTGTTTACAGAAATGGGGAACTTGAAGCATAGGAATATGAAGTAACTTACACAGATACATGGCTTGTGAATGGTGGTTCCAGGATTCAATCCCACGCATACTAGTTTAGAGCTCACGCTCTTAACTGAACACTAACTGCTTCTCAACAGTACATTGGTTAAGTTCCCCTCAGTTCAACAACCCTCCATAATACTGGCACACCATAATACTACTATTGCCCTTCAGCTGCATGCTACCCTACAATTTTTGAAATGTCGTTATATGCATTATCTGTTCTTCAGGACACTTTTCTGAGCAAGAACAGTTATCTTTCTGGCTTTGATTCCGCATTGCTATTGTACTACTACTGCTCGACATGTGCAGCCACTTTCATGGACTTGGCTCCTTGGTCCATCTGGTCCATAGGGTTTGATTATCTGGATTTCAAAAGAACTCTGGGAGCTGTTATATTTCATTACCTACAACTTTTTACAGAGAGAATGGAACACATCCAACTACTACTATAACATCCCAATGTTTTAGGAGCATGTAACAATAACCAAGCTTATAAAGTTTATGAGTGGCAGACTGGACTAAAACTTGATTTTTATAAGACATGGTATATAAATGTAAAAGTGACCAGTGACAAAGTTAACCAGACAAATATTCTAATGTTAAATCCAAAGTGGATAACAAAGCTATAAGTACTTAAACTATGATTTAAACTATCATTTTCTTACTGAGAAAAATTACATGCATATAGCTCCCTACATGTAGCCCAAGTTTATAAGCAAAGCTGTGATATGCTACTGGACAATGAGATGCCCATCTGAGAGGAACACAAGAAGCACCAAAAGCCTTTGTGTCCAGTCAGTGTTTTTAGTTTCCCTATAAATAGAAAACAAATGACTTTATACCTACATTTTTTAAAGTTCAGCATTGTTAGTCTATTTTAAAGTTGAGACCCCAGGGAACTGAATAGCAAGAAAGCGATAGGTCAAAGTGACAGACTCAAAATGTAATGCTCTTTCTACCTAGCAAAAAAGGCAAAATCAACTAATATCCCATTGAGCATTTGCTTTAACAATAACTAAAAATTGCTTTCTTGTAAAGTGACTTAAAATTCACAGGACAAAGGACATTTTTGAACAGAAGAAAACACAAAAGGAATATATACAGAATAGTTCCTGTGACTTTCCTGAAGGCATGAAAAGTGCCAATTGTAATATTAAAATTAAAATTAGGAATTTTGTACTGTTGATTTTTTATTATCAAGAAATTTGAACTTTGAAGAATTATTATAGTATATTTAAATAATTAGATTAAATGCAGCCTTTACCTCTGGGGATTAAAAGTTGTAAAATAATCCTGACTCTTTGTATGAAAAAGACCATTATCAAAGCAATGAACAAGTAATTTGTTTTTGCTTTTGCTTTGTTTTTAACTAGGAAAACACCTTATCAGTGGTATTCTGAAGCTGGATCCTACCAGCCCACAAGAAAATCTTCATTTTAGAAAAATAAAGGAAATACTGATGCTTAAAAATATAAAACTGACTAATATTACTACTAAAAGCTAGTAAATACAATTATAATAATAATGTTTATAAAAAATTATGTACTATTATTTTTCTAGAGTACTTTTATATATTGACTCAATTGTTATTACAACATTTTGAGGCATACTCAAATTTCATAGTTTCCATTTCACAGAGAAGAAACTGAGGCACAGAAAGGTTTAAGTGACAAAGCTACTAAGTGTTAGGCTTCAGGCTGATACTTTTTGTCTTTAGATTATTGATTTTTACCCACTATTCTCAATTGCTGCAAACTCTTTTTACATCCCATATATCATGAACATTAAGAAAGTAAATGGTTCTATGGAATATAGGCTCACATGTTAAATATTGTAGATGCTTTCCAAGTGATACATTTCAGACAGACTTCTAACCACAACAAAATATCTTCTTTGTGTTTTAACATTTAATACCATAACACTATCTACCAAATTAACCAACTATCAGAAAATAAACATACCAAATAAATTTCATTGTAAATGTGAGAAGTATTCTTGAGAATGGATTCCATAGAAAGTATACTACTACTACAGTTCAACTTGATATTTAATTGTTTTACTTCTATCAATTCAATACTTCCTTAATTCAAGTACTTTAAAAAAATCAAAATCAATACTGACTGAAATTCAAGTTGATCAAAACAGAGTTTCTATGCAATTTATTTTGCATACTTTTCTATAACTTATGACAAAATCAGTGGAGATCTAGCTACAAAATTAACAAGTTCATTGTTGAGACTGACACACGGAAACTTGATCAGAACAAGAGGTAGCTTTAGTTTGTTCCACTCTACACAACTGCCATTTTTGAAGAGCTACTCATGCCACTTTCCTTTGCTTTAGATGTGTCATTTCAATTCTTCCCATGAAGTGATTCAAGTAGGAGGCAGTGCAGCTGAATAAATTTCAAAGCTAAAATATACACTTCAAATAGAGATTGATTTCAGATTTGAAGTACTATTCTAATACTTAATTAAATAGTTGTTTCATGAAGAGTTATTCTATCAAGCCATTTGTAAAGACAACTATTTCTAAAACTTGTACACAGCAATGTATAGTCCGTGCTTTATATTTTCAATTATAGATGAGTATCCCATATGCCCCTGCCAAAGACGTATAAGGTTAACTTATGTTATTGGAGGAGAGAAAACTGCAGGTTAAAAATTATGTTTTATAGTATTCAGCCACAAGAGGCAATTCTTGAGATTATCTAGTTATGGTAGAGGCAGGCTGACTATGTCAGCAACCCAATTCTGCTTTCTTTCTGGGTATGTAGACTACATGTCACAGGCTCCTTGCAACTGTTGCATGTGACTGAATGGTTTGCAAGCGAACATGTTATTTCAAGACTTGGTCCATAAAAAAATCTCCCGCCGAGACCGGTTTGGCTCAGTGGATAGAGCGTCGGCTTGCAGACTGAAAGGTCGCAGGTTTGATTCCGGTTGGGGGCATGTACCTTGCTTGCGAGCCATTTCCACTGTGGGACGTGCAGGAGGCGGCTGATCGATGTCTCTCTTTCATCGATGTTTCTGACTTTCTATCTCTCTCCCTTCCTCTCTGTAAAAAATCAATAAAATATATTTTAAAAAAATAATCTCCCATACTTAGTCTTCTATGCTGTCTTTCCATTTCTACTATTGGAAGGGAAAAAACAACTTGTTAGGGGTGTTCTGAAGCTGGATCCCACCAACCTACAAGACCCAATTATTATAGGCATTTGGGAATGTTTTCAGCCAGTTGTTACACTGTTGTAGCTTGAAATTTATCATGGTGGGAGTATTTACAACAGAAAAGTCAGCAAATGCTACACATTAGAACTTTTTTGTGTGTGGGATGGTTTTCTAGCACACTACTGCCACTAGAATGGTTTTGTAATCCACATGTCGAAGATGACAGAGACAAAATCTAGAAGGAACTTAGTCTCCGATTCAATACTGGGAGAAAAGGTATCTGACCAAGAACACCTCTATTAGGCTGTTACACCAGCAAGAAACAGGGTGCCCAGTTTTGCTCAGGACAGTCTTTGTGCTCAGTTTCCCAGTATAATTAATGCTGACCCCTTTCACTTGCAGAAGTGTCTTAATTTGAATGATAGTCATTCTAGTCAGATCAAACATAAAATATTTCTTGAATTTGAGTATTTAAGGCTTATCTTTCATAGACTCTGTTAGTAATAGAGTAACTAATACACTGACCTTCATTTTACATAAAGACATTGATCGTCATGGTAATTTTATGAAGAAGAGCAGTTATCTGATATGTAGCCTTTCACATATGTGTAAAGTAAAGCACAGAGATTATAAAGCAATTTTCCAAACTAACAATGGCAAAGGAGAGAAATTAATACACAACTTTGAATGAGAGCAACTAATTTTAAAAGGTTACAAAATAAATATATTTTAAAAGATCTGCTCTGATGGAAGGGTCTAAATACAAGGCACATTTGAAAATTAAAGAAAACTCGTAGAAATAAATGATAGATAATTGAAGACTGAAATTTATGAAAGAAATTACTCGCAGATTAATAAGGGTTGAAAAGGTAATTTGTGAACCAGGGCTAGCTTTGGAGAAAGAAATAAAAGGCACGATAGAGTACACACGATAAAGAAAGTTTAAATATTTAAAGAAAGATTAATAGAGATTGGTGTTGAGAGATATAGAAGGTTGAATGCAGAAATGAAGTCTAATAGATTTTTCAGAAGGAAAGGAAAAGAGAATGATGGCAAGGCAATTATCTGATAAAGTAAAACAATCTTGACAGTGTGCCTATTATTAGCAGTGAATAATAATAATAATAATAATAATAATAATAATAATAATAATAATAATAATAATAATAATAATAATGCTAGTTCCCCATTCCTCTTCTGCACTTTCTTGTTTTCTAATAAAAAAGCAAGCAAATTTAAAATTTACAAGTATTTTATACCTTTTTCCTTAGACTGGTTTCACAGTTTATGCCCACGATTTTATATGTTATTTGCTCATCTTCATAAGGATGCTAGCAAATTGCTTTATTACTTCCATTTATCAGAAGAAGAAACTAAAATTCAGAGAGGATAATAACTATCATGAAACCACACAGCTGAGATTAAAATCTAGTATACTTCACTCCAAAGAATTTTTACTGCTCATCAGCAATTTTCTAATATTAATTACCATATTCAATAGTAAGAAGGTCACTTCATCAAGTCATGCTCATAGAATAAGGACTTTTGTGCAAAATAATGCAATGTCTTTATTGGAAGTAGATGTGTGGAATAAAAAGGATGAGCATGTATAGCACATGCTACATTTATAAACTGTTCTAAAATTACTGCACAGTTATTAATTGAAAAAATAATTCATTCTTCCAGATATAAGCAATTCATCCTGAAGCAGTTTTTCCTTTTCTTTATGTCAGAATTATGCTCTATATCCAGGGCTTCTCATGAATTTTCTGGCAGTCCTTAAGCCAGTCAGTGAATGCTACAATAAACAATTTGTGTCCTGGCTTTCTTTAACCACTTATAAAATTTTTTGTTGTGCTTGCTCAGTGTGACAATGTTTGCTTTTCAACCAAACACAAAAGAAGGCTTGCACGCAATCTTATGTATGCTTAGCCCCCCAGCTCTGCTGTGTATGTTTCATTCATTTATGTATTCAATACTGTGCAAGTAGTTTATGCTAAGTATTGTATTTATTCCTGAGGATCTTATACTGAATACAGAAAAGTTTTTGACCTCATGGAGCTTACCATTTAAGGAAGTGACAGCGAAAAAAATTAAAGAAACAAAATGAGGATAAATTTTGGTTACTGCTATAAAAGAAACAAATAAGGTGGTGACTTTATTTGGGGTTGACCTGTTTTTGATAAGATGATTGAGGATGCCTTTCTAACTACTGTACTGATCTTAAAGACGTGAAGCCCATAGTAACCAAATCTTTCTTCCCTTATCTAATCTTTTCCACCACATCAGTGGCTGCTACTTTGTTAGCCCTGATGATAATGGGGCAGCTTCACTATGGACCACCAAGTGCCTCTAGGCAGCTTGGATTTTTTATTTTATTTTAATATGTTGTATTGATTTTTGTTATAGAGAGGAAGGAAGAGGGATAGAGAGTTAGAAACATCGATGAGAGAGAGACATGGGTCAGCTGCCCCCTGCACAACCCCTACTGGGGATGTGCTCGCAACCAAAGTACATGCCCTTAACTGGAATCGAACCTGGGACCCTTCAGTCCACAGACCGACACTCCATCCACTGAGCCAAGGCTAGGGCAAGCTTGCAGTTTTAAATGCATATAAGTCAGGTTTCATTTTTCTCTCCCTTTCCCAGCTCCAATTATCTTCCTCATCGTTATTTTATTTTCCTCCCTCCCAAATTATCTTTTTTTTTTCTTATTGAAATCCTTCATGTATTCTCCAATTTGGATTTCAGACTTGGGACCACCTCTCAAGTCTCTGGATGAGCTGCGGACTCTCTTGACTATCCCTGGGTCATTGCCCAAGCTTTCCCTCCCACCTCTCTTTCTCACTCAGTCCTAGTCTCCTTTAAAGGCAAGTTTACCCAACAAAACACAGCAAAGCAGAACTCAGAATTCATTCATTCATCTACTCATTTATTCAACACACATCTGTTAACACCAAGCAGTGAGCTAGATTCTAAGAAAATAACTGAATGGAGTAAACAATAAAAATAATTTGTAAGAGTTGATGAGAAACATGCAAATGGATGCCTAATGAATTCAAAGAACAAACTTTAAGTGTCTCAAACAACTTTTATAGGGAAAAAATTAGGATTCTTTATAATCAATTGTGAAGCATTACACATACTACAAGGAAATAGCTACTTTTTTAAACAGAATAATAATAAAATATACTTACATAAAGAAACTGCCATATGTACCCATTACCAGGAATTTAAACATAATTATCTCTTGTTATCTCAAATTAGTCAAATTAAACTTATCAAATTAATACCCATTAGTGGGTTGTGAAAAATAGTGTTGCAACCATTTTGAAAAAATGAAATAGGATTGAACACAATAGAAAATATGATATCACATTGTATGTACTGAAGATAAATTTTTATTCATGAATCTTTTCTTTCAATAATGTGCACATACATGTATGTACCTTGTTGCAATGTAACATTCTTTAGTGTAGGTCAGTCAGAGTTTGTAAAGTTTTTAAAGCCACTATCTTGAAGAGCAGCCTCTGAAGTCATCCTAACTGGAAATAGATGAGCTTTATTTGCAATAATAACTGTGGGAGTCAGTCATTTAATCCTTTTGCACATTAATTTAATCTATAAAAAGAGAGATCATAGACCCTATTCTCTGCCAAATTTGAGTTCCTGTTAACAGAAAATTCCTCCACTGAGACTAATTAAAAGAAGACTATTAGTCAGATGTTTCACTTTCAGAGTTTTGTTGATGGTGTGTCGTTAAGAACGATTGCACAAAAAGACCAATATTGGTCGGCAGCTGTGATCACCAGCTCCCTTGATTGACTAGAAAGTAAATTTTAGGTTCTCCATTCGTTCAGGACTTTGGGCTATATCCATGCTGCCTACCACAGTGCCTGCCACTAAGTAAATAGTTGTTAAATAAAAGAATTAACCAGTCCATTAAGTACAAACAGCGTGGGTGTTGTTTTTACAGTGCTAAAATATTCTAAACTGCTTTAAGTATTTTCTTTGCATGGTATAATAGGTGTCATTAGCTTAGATTTCAATTAAAAATTAGTGTGAGAGCGCCTCACCTAACCAGGTTTCAGTACATAAACTGAACGTCACATGTGTCGAGACCATGTGCAGTGTCCAATACAAAAACCTGCAGCTGCACAATGCAGAGCTCCTGGGTTAATACCTGGGACACAGTGGCAACTGAGGAATGTTTGTTGATTTGATTTTTGATTTGTCAGGTGAGTTAAAGAGCAAAGGCATGTATGCTTTCCAATCAGATTTTATGTTTACATCATTCCCACTAGAGAGGAACATGCTTCTGGGCTCACTGTACATCTAAATTTGTGGGCGGACATGTTTGAATACAATGAAAACATTCTACTGGTTTAATAACCACATTTATATACAACTGCACCTAATAGTTCTTACAAATACTGTGCTAGAGTGAAAAACAAAAGGAATGTATTATCAAGATGATGAACGTAGTTTACAAATCAACTACCTGATCATAATCCTTTGGTTTAAACCAGGTCATTAACTTCTGGGAGAAAAGGGTAAGTACAAGTAGCTAACTCTGCCTCTGGGTTATTCAATGGCCAAGAAATCATTTTGTCTGCTCCTTTATCATATGAAATTAAAATAGTTTGAAACACTAATTGCAGATAAATATGACAGACCCAGTTTATGTAGAAGCTGCTTACTAAATGGCTTTAAAGCAGAGGAAAGGAGAGAAATATTGACAGGTAATCATGAGGAATATTTGGTGTTGAAGATAAAGGCTAAAAAAAGAAAACACAAACATGCAAAAAGGTCATTTTCTGTCAGCATATTCAGAAAAAAAATTATATGTTGCTTCTTATCTGACTATTTCTTTAATGGCTATTCTTAAAAGATATAAGAATTTTTTTAAAATAGTGCAATTAAGTGGATGGTAACTAGACTTACTGTGGTGATCACTTTGCAACAGATATAAATATTGAATCCTTCTCTTGTACACCTGAAACCAATGTCAATTATACCTCAATAAATATTTCAAAAAAATTTAATAGTGCAATTTTGTGTGAGTTTTTTTAATGAAATTTTGTATGAGTTTTTTTTTTAAATGTATTTTAATACAGGGAAACTAAAAGGATTGAGATAAAAATATTATTTTTTTGAGAGATGAAGGGGTTGAGAAATTAGACCACAATTTGGTAATACAACTGTATCTAAGTCTCACTAATCTATACTTCAGTATTGGGTACATATAGTAGACTTACGGATTAGTTGATAGAAAGAATTGAGAAGTGTCACGATGAACAAAGTTGCTTTTAAATCTTGTCCTATTCAGAGTAAATATGATCATGTTGGTTTCTGGTCCCTATTCTATGCTCTGCAATCCAGAAAGGGAAGTATTGAGAATTAAGGTGAGGAAAGGCCAAATTCAAAGGCATTGTTAGGCAAACACTACAATTTCTATGTTTAAGGTGGGTGGGGATAGCCTGTCTTTTATGCTTATCTTGTGGCTAAGTAAGAAGGATTGAAAGGAAAGGATTTGATCCCACCTAGAAGCTATCTTGGCCATAAAAAAGTCTGGGGTTCACAAATAAGATCCCTGATTATAATTCTTTGGTTTAAACCAGATCACTAACTTCTTGGAAAAAAGTTAAATGTGCTCCTTTTTAGAGTTTAAGGAGTAAAAAGTTTCCTTTCTTTACATATTATCTTACACCTGCCTTTTAGGGTATGAAATGAAACCCAGTATCCTTTGCACAGGGTTTTTGATCAGAGCATAATGGTAAGAAGAGAAAAGGCTTTCTCATTGGCCTTGAAATTCTGCCTAGTTCTCTTAAGTGGTGTTAAGAGTTAGTAGGGACACAGAATGTGCTCATTCAGGATCTGGTTCTTGGACAAATCTTCATTACAGCAGAGACCCAGCCATTCTCATTATATCTTTCCTGCAATATTGCCAGCAGCTTCTATTTCCCCCTGAGACTCTAAACTGTATGCCCAAGAGGGAAACAATTTCAAGTACTGTGGGGTTTGGTGATTCTATATATGCTATGATTGAGCAGTTTACTCTTATTTTTTTTACCTTTATTGAATTTATTGAGTGACATTAGTTCATAAAATTATGTAGATTTAAGGTATACAATTCTAAAATCAACTTACATTCTTTAAAATGTTTGTGTCTAAATGAAATCAGTTATTTTGGAATAAAAGTATTTTTTTAATTGCAGCCAAAAGGTAAAAGGAAAGAAGTCTGTTTGGGGAACATATAGTATGCTTAAAATGTTTCTCCAAATAGTTCCATTGTTACTTTCACATATGCACATTGTCTGAGTTTTGCAACCCCTTTCAACCTGTAGCCTCCAGAAGGAGAAGAGCCACTGAGAGAGTATAATAAAAAGCAGTTTCTTCAGTGTCCACGATAAAATTCCTGTATATAATATTTACCCATCCAATTTGCTTAATGGCCATCTACACACACACACACACACACACACACACACACACTAACAACATATATAACTAGGTTATACACATATATGTATATTGTTTAGAATTAAGCAAATTGGATATTTACTAGTATGTATATGTATCAGATACACATACATTTGCACACAGACAAAAAAATACACAAGAAAGTTTTATATTAAGAATATTCTAGTATATATTTTGATAAATTTGGGGAAAACATTTTTAAAAACCAAAAAAACAAACATCATTTTGTATCAAAAATATATCCCTTTTCTAAGCTAGAGTTGGTTATGATTCAGTGTTTGGAAGAGAGTACCATGTAGAAGTCAACTAATATGATTAACATATTGAGAGCTTTTCTAAGTAAGAAATATCATTCTAAATGTTTCAAATATGAGTGACAATTATTCTCATTTTACAGTTAAAGAAACGAGGTTTAAAGAGGCAAAGGAACTTGCCCAAGGACACGGGCTAGTAGGTGACAGAGCAGAGAATAAGTGTATCGTCCACAAAGCATGTATCACAGCACAGGATGCTCTGCTTACCAAGCACATGACCTTTAACAAATCGTTTTCCTGAACCTCAAGTTCCTTTCTCAGAAAATGAAGATATCACGAGAATCAAGTAAGAAGGCAGAGGAAACCATTGTAAAGACTCTCACACTGTTAGGAACTAAATATCTGAGATGTTTCTATTTCTTGACCACAATACCATGATTTCCCTTTCCCTTTGTGAGTTCTTCGTGGCTGCTTCTTACAGGAGTTTCAAATGCAACACAAGCCTACGAAACTTACTGTGTGTGGCTTCCAATCCCTGGAAATAGGCAAACCAGGTAGAGTAATAAGTTCATAGGTTTTGACTCTTGTAGGCTATTTACCATATGTTATGATGGGAGGAGCAGGGAAGGGAAGTATGGAAATGGAAGGCAAAGGAGTGTAGTTCTTCTAAAGAGAGATATTGAGTTACTCCTCTCACACTGTATTTCCACGCCATTTCCCCTTTCACTTTCAATGATACCTGTTCACTCTGAATTGAAGACTGCTCTGGGATTTTTACCAGATAGGTAGATTCACCTATTCTGTACTACACTTTATCAATTTTACTTAATTTTGTAATAAGCTGAATATTTTCTTTTTATCTTCCAAAGATATAGTAAAATCTGCTTCCTTTTATGGTGACCTCCCTATTATGTTTATTGTTATGAAATAATTTATGCTATCTTACTTATTTGGGGGAAGCAAAGCACAAATTAAAAACGGAAGTTCTTTACTTACATTTGTATTTAAAAGCAGCTTAAAATATATTGATTCTAAGACCAAAAAAACTGATGACATCAAAATAGCATTAAAATACGCCACTTCAGCATAAGGACTACTTTGAGCTAAAATCGCTTTAAAATACACACACACACACACACACACACACACACACACACAGCAGATGCAAAAGGATGCTTTCAACCTCCATTTTTCCTTCCCAAAAATCAAGAGAAAAAACCTTCAAATAGATGTCCTTTTTCCAGAGGAATGTATCATTCTTATAGCCAAGGATGGCAAGTGAAGCTAAGAGAATTCTGTCTGAACAGACCTTATTAAAATGATTATTTTTCTTTAGCCTCCCCTTATATTTTAGTTGCTTTTTCATAATTGCTTCTTGTTCAACCTTGTATAAAAGCATTTATCTTTTGTCATTTCTTTGGGCCTTTATTTCCTTCAAAGACTGGCATGCCATGTAAAGCATATTCAATTTGTATGCTTTTCTCTTGTTAATTTGTCTTATGTCAACTTAATCTCCAGCTAAAACACTAGGAAAGCAGAGGCAAAGTGCTGCCTCTCCTACAGCATCAATGTATTCTGTGGCATCCCAGCCTTCTCTTGCCCGTGATTTGGGAAACACTGCATGCCTGCCCAGAGCTCTGGTTCTTTGCAGACTATCATCTTGTCAACATGCTAAACCCCCAATGGCAGATACGATGTCTTGCTTTACACTCTATCATTTACCCTAAAAAATTGTACATTGAAAGGTTTAATGCTTTTTGGTAAAACGGATGAAGCTAAGAGGTGGAGTAACAAATAACAATAGGTTTTGTAAATCATAGAGAAACTTCACATTTTCCAATTACGGTTCTGTGAATAGTACCCATCATTTATTTCCTCAGCTGTGGTATGTGTTTATTCAGTACTGCAGACCTTTCCATGATGCAAAAATGGAAAGATTAAAGATTTTAAAATGTTACGTAACTTGTTGCTTTCAAATAAAGATATTTGAGTGTGTGTGTATTACAACTAACATCCTCATTATGTGTTTATTAACATTTCTAAATACTCAAATGTACATGTTACTGAATCTACCCCCACCCCAATTAATACCAGAAGGTAGGACAAGTATTTTTAACTCCAACTCCTAAATGAAAAAGTTGGTGATCTCCCAAGATTTCTAGTTAGTGGAATATCTGCAGTTGAAATAAAATCCATTGATATGTGGAACATAGATTTTTATACTTATTTATACTTTTGTTCAACAATTAAACTTCATATCTTATGAACAATAAGCACAATAATTTTTTCTTTAATAAAGCACACAATGACATCATATTTGAAAAAATAGACAATGAGAGATAGCATATCATCACTGTAGTAAATTATTCACTGAGAGTTCAGAGAAGAGAAAAATCAAATATGCACAGTAGTAGTTTGGGAACTCTTCAGGGAAAGGACCAAACTTGAACTGGGCCCTGAAAGATGGATAACTTGGAGAGGAAATGCATGTTAGATGAGGCATCTCAAGTAACTAACCATCTTGCAATTTAAATGCAGCATGTACTTAAGGCACTGCTGCCGAAAGAAATGAACTATCTGTCTCCAGAGGTGACCTCATGAATAATTGTTAAATGATTCAATATGACATTAAAGATGAGATTTGGGGATGCAATGATTTGCTATTGAAATCATGAGTATTATCATGAACTCAGAGCCTAAGATAAATTGGGCTATAAAGCTACTAATAAAAGGTAATAAGTTCCACCTTTCTTTCCTCCTACCATTCCAGCAGGATTTTTTGGACATTTGTTCTTGTGGCTGAAATGAAACCATGTTTTACTCTAGGAAAACACGTGTTTATCTGTGTTCTGTAAGTAAATGAGGAAGTGATAATCTGAAGAAAAGGGAATAATTATAGTGAGGTTAAGTTAAACCAAGACTTGTCAGTGTCTAAACTCTGTCTTTAATCAATTGTCTAGAGTTGTACTAGGTTGAAGATTTGGTTATTTAAAAATGCATGTATATTTAGTCATAATATATTAACAATGGGGTATAATATTGTGCTAAAGTGTATCAAGATCCCAGAAATACATAGCACCCTCAGCTGGAAATTTTGAGACACTTTTGCTATATTTCTTTTTCTAACAACTCTGTCCTAAAATATGATTTTTTTTCCTGTTGAATGCATGACATTTGCAAGTGAAAAGGTTACTATATTCAAATAGTTCTAGGAAATTCTCCAAACTGTCTAGTCCCAGGGCCAACTGGAGGTGAGGAAAGGTGTCCAGCCCTCTCAGGAATTTGTAACATTCTAGCTCATTTTACCTATGAGATGATTAAGATCCAGATCTACAAGTGTCCCCACAAGTTCTTTGTGCCCTGAGTCAAGAAATATTTTCTGGAGGTATTTAAGAGATGTGTAAATGACACACAGACGATGGGTTCCAGTCTGGCATGTACAGAGCTTGGAAGCTGCCATTCTATCATAACGATAAGTAAAAATCTGGAAAAACTGAAAAATCAACAATTCTCAGATGTCAGTGTAGTAAGATCATAGAGCAAATCATTGAACAAAAATTGGAGACAGGTGGAAACAGAACATCACAATTTACCAGAGCAGAAGCCTAGAAACAGATACACCTCTAGGACCACTGCTGGGTAGGAAAACCTGAACTGTGATTGATGAAGAGCAGGAACCTTAGTGTAGACAATTGTGACAATTAAGAAGTCTAGAGGAACTTAGTGATGCAGTTTGGGCAATGCTTTTGTCAGTTTTACCTCCAGAAGCCCTAGCAGGTCCTCAGAGTAAACACTGGAGGAACATCTGCTTCCAGCACGGGACAGGGAAAAGTACTGATTTTGAAATACACCAGAGCATGCTTTTCCTCATAACAATGCCTTCCCCCAGGAATACGTGTGAACCAGAGCCTGCCCTGCTGGAGTTTTTGCAGAGTCTAAACTACCTGAGGGACATAACCCATCTCTCGCCAACCTGTATCTTGTTCCATCTATGGAGTAGGGGGGTGAGGGTAGACTGAGAAGCACAGGTGAAGTTCATGGTCCAAGGGCACAGGCTCACGAAAACACAGAGACCTGATCATAGGAGGAGAGGAAACTTTCCCTTCCCCAACATCTTACTGCACATTACTAAATGCCTTTTTAGGACAGTTCTTTTTTACCCAGTACATCATGTCCACCTTTCCTAAAAAAATTATAAGGCATTATAGAAGATAAAAAATAGTTGGAAGACTGAAAAGCATCAGAACCAGAATCACTCACATATTAGAAGGAATATTGGAATGCCATAATAATGAATATGCTAAGGGCTTTAATGGAAGGAGTAGAAAAATAGGCAAGAACAGATGGTTAATGTAAAAGAGATGGAAATTCTAAGAAAAGCTAAAAAATGCTATAGAAAAATAAATTAAAAATCAACCTGTATCAGAAATAATGTTTCAGTAGACTGGATATGGCTGAGGAAAGAACCTCTGAGCTTGAGAATCTGACAATAAAAACTTTCCAGACTGGAGAAAGCAAAGAGCAAAAGGATTTTTTAAACATTCAGAAATTAGAAGAACTGTGGGAAAACTATAAAAGGTGTAACATTTGCATAATGGGAATATCAGAAAGAGAAAAAAAGATATTTGAAAACCAATAATATAATTTTCTACAAATTAATGGTAGACACAAAACAACAAATTTAGGAATCTCAAAGAACACCAAGCAGAATAAATTCCAAAATAACTATACCTAGGCATACTGTATTGAAATTTCAAGAACTCCAAAATATTTTTTAAAATGATAGAAGTCAGAGGGAAAAAAAAAACAAACACAACATTGTGCATGTAAAAAAGCAAATATAAGAATTAAATCTGACTTTGCCTCAGAAAACATGCAAGTGAGAAGAGAGTGGACTGAAATATTTGAAGTTTTGAGAGAAGAAAGAAAATGCAAAACACCATCTGTATCATGTGAAAGTACCCTCTGTAATTGAAGGACTTCCAGCAGCCTGCTGCCTACCTAAATCATGTTGTTAGTTACTAACTAGATAATCAAGTACACATGCTCTGTCACTCATCTTTGTCTAGGGCAGTGGTGCTCAACCACAGTCAATTTTGCCCTGCAGGGGGCATTGCCAAATTTCTGGTTGTCACTAATGGGTTGCTATTGCTATCCAGTGGTAGAAGCTAAGATCATTGAAAACATCCTGTAATACACAGGACAGTGCTACATCCAAACACTATCTGGCTCAAAATGTCATAGTGCCAAGGTGGATAAAACATGTAGTTCACCTTTAAATGTAAGAAAGGGCGTCAAATATATGGTGACAGAAGGTGATATGGTGGATACAAAATGCAATATAAAGACCATGTATCATAGAAATGTACACTTGAAAGCTATATAATCTTAACCACTGTCACCCCAATTAGTCTAATACAAAATAAAACATTAAAAATAAATTCATTACTTAGTCAAGAAAATTTTTTAATTATAGTTGGCATACCATATTACATTAATTTTAGCTATGATTAAACAACATAGTGATTAAACATTTAAAGACCTTATGAGGAAATCACCCTGATAAATCCAGTACACACATGGCACCATATAAGATGTGCGACAGAAAATGGGTATTCTATCACCTAGTTAACAGCCACTACCATGATTTACATAGGCAGCTTGCTGCTATTAGTTCTGCTCTTTTTCTTGAGAAATATATTTATTGATCTTTTAATTCTTCATATTGCTTCCCCATAAATGTTTAAATTAAACTCTATCACTAGGCTCTGCTGCTTACTAGCGATAAATTACTTGGCCTCTTCGAGCTTCAAATTCCTTGTGATGGAAGTACTTTATGCAAAGTGCTTTAGTACCATGCCTGATATATAAGTGATTAATAAGTTTTGGGTTATGATAGATAATTATGTTAAATTGTATTATGATTAAAAATATGTTACCCTGCCAAAATTGGTTTGGCTCAGTAGATAGAGCGTCGGTCTGCGGACTGAAGGGTCCCAGGTTCGATTCCGGTCAAGGGCATGTACCTTGGTTGCAGACACATCCCCAGTGGGGGGCATGCAGGAGGCAGCTGATCGATGTCTCTCTCATCGATGTTTCTAACTCTCTATCCCTCTCCCTCTCTGTAAAAAATCAATAAAATATATTTAAAAAAATATGTTCCCCTTTCTATGGAAATATTTTCTATTAAACCATCCTATCTAATAAAAGAGTAATATGCAAATTGACAGTATCTCTCCTACACCCACAAGCCAAGCTCACCAACCATACCCACCAGCTAATCAGAGTGAGTAGGCAAATTAACCCAACCAAGATGGCTACAACCACAAAGAGAGCAGGAGGAAGGCTCGGGTTGCCCCTGGTGATGGAGGAAGCCAAGCTTTCCACACACCCTGTCCAGCCCAGGCCTCTACTTAAGGCAACACGGTTTGAATGACTGCAAACAGAAAGCTTGGCTCTTCTTCAGGCTACAAAGTTTCAATTGTAGAAGATAAATAAATCCCAGATACCAGGGCCTCTGCTTGGGTCACTAGGGGATGTGGCCAGCCTGCAAACCAGGTCCAGGTCCCTAACCCAGGCCTCCCCATGCCCCAAAGGAACCCCCACCCTGATCCAGGACACCCTTCAGGACAAACCAGCTGGCCCACACCCACACACCAGGCCTCTGTCCTATCTAATAAAAAAGTAATATGCAGATTGACCATCACTCTAACACGCAAGATGACTGCTCCCTATGTGGTCAAAGATCCTGCCCCCATTTGGACACAAGATGGCCACCACAAGATGGTCAGCAAGGGAGGGCAGTTGGCAGGGACCAGGTCTGCAAGGGAGGGCAGTTGTGGGCGATCAGGCCAGCAGGGAAGGACAGTGGGAGAGACCAGGCCCATAAGGTAGGGCAATTGGGGGTGATCAAGCCAGCAGAGGAGGGCAGTTAGGGCTGACCAGGCTGGCAGAGGAGGGAAGTTAGGAATAACCAGGCCTGCAGGGAAGGGCAATTAGGGGCAAACAGGCTGGCAGGGGAGTGGTTAGGGGGTGATTTGGCTGGCAGGCAGAGCTATTACAGGCAATCAGGAAGGCAGGCAGGTGAGCAGTTGGGAGCCATCAGTCCTGAATAGTAAGAGGTATATCTGACTGCCCATTTAGGCCCGATACAGGTATAATCGAGCCTAATTGGGCAGTCTGACATCCCTCAATGGGTCCCAGATTGGAGAGAGAGCAGGCTGAGCTGAAGGACACCTCCCATGCATGAATTTCATGCACTAGGCCTTAGTATATAATAAAAAAGAAAGCCTTGGAAAATCAATGAGTAAAATAAAAGTTTAAGAATTATTTTTCTTATCCTTAATTGATGGAAAATTATGGGTGTCCTTTATGACTTGCTTTGGCCAACAAATTGTGAGTGAAAATGGCCACTTTCAAGAAGAAGCTCTAAGAAACATTGTGTTATTCTACCACCTTTCCCCTGACACTCTACTGAGACAGTAATGTCTCAGATAGGGACTATTTATTTCTTCAGTCTGAGACCCAGAATGAAGATAATATGAAAAGAAGAACATCCTACCTGGGATAAATATATAACTAGATTCAGGGGAAAAAAAAGTAAAAGAGAAATAAAGCCTTTATCAGACAAAAATTGAGAAAATTTATCTCCAATAGACTTGCCTTGTAAAAATTATTAAAAGAAGTTCTTCAGAAACAAGAAAAATTATATAGGTAAAAAAATCAGATCTAATAAAGAAAGGAAGTACATTGGAAAGGAAAAGGGAAAGCAAAATTTAAAAATTATTTTTCTTATCCTTAATTGATCTAAAATTATAGATTATTTAAAATAGCAGTAATGTACTTTATTATGTATGCATGTATGAATATATATATTTATATACATATACATATATTCATTTATTTACACACACACACACACTTATAAATAAATGAATGAGTAATGATAAAGAAATGGAAAGGAAAAATTAAAAAAAAAAGCTTTAATAAGGCACTCGCACTACCTGTAAGTCAATATAGTATCAAGAGTGGACTTAAATTAGTTGTAAATGTATAATTGCAAACTCTAGGGCACCTGCTTTAAAGGATTTAAAAGAAATAATAAGAATGGAAAGAAAATAGAATTACATAAAATGATCAATTAAAATAAAAAAATTCAGAAAAAGTGTGGAAGACAAAAATAGGAACAAAGAATAAGGCTGACAAATACAAAACATCAATAAAATCCAAAGTAAGCAGGAGGAAAAAATGATAACAATTAGACATGAAATCAATGAATTTGAAAACAAATTAATAAAGAATATCATTAAAAATCCAAAAGCTGATAATTTGATAAGACTCTAGCCAGGCTAATTTAAAAAGAGTCAGAGAAAATAAGTTACTACTATCAATTGTCAGAAATCAAAGAGGAGACATCACTACAGGACTTTCTAGATATAACACCAAAACCATAATCTATTAAAGAAATAATTAATAATATAATATGGACTTCATAAAATTTAAAACTTCTGTTCTGTGAAAGACAATGTAAAAGTGCATAAAAAGACAAGCCACATATTAGAAAATGTTTGCATAAAACAGCTGATAAAGGACTGTTAAAATATATTTTTAAAAAACCTTTAAACTCAATAAGAGAATAGCCCAATTTAAAAATGGATCGAAGTCCTTAACAGTCACCTAAATAAAGAAAATATATGATGGCAAACAAGCATATTAAAAATGCCTCACATTTCTGAAACCGGTTTGGCTCAGTGGATAGAGCGTCGGCCTGCGGACGGAAAGATCCCAGATTCAATTCCGGTCAAGGGCATGTATCCTAGTTGCAGGGACATCCCCAGTAGGGGGCATGCAGGTGGAGGCTGATCGATGTCTCTCATCAATGATTCTAACTCTCTACCCCTCTCCCTTCCTCTCTGTAGAAAATCAATAAAATATATTTAAAAAAATGCCCCACATCATAAGTCATCAGGGAAATGCAAATTAAAACAATAGTAGGATACCACACATGTATTAGAATGGTCAAAATTTAGAACACCAACACCATCAAATATTTCTGAGGATGTGGAGCAATAGGAATGCTCACTCATTGCTGATGGGAATGAGAGCGTGCAGCACTTTGGAAGAATGTTTGGAGATGTTTTATGAAAGTAAACTTCCTCTTGCCATATAATCTGGGAATCATGCTCCTTGGTATTTACCCAAAGGAGTTGAAATCTTATGCCCACACAAAAACCTGCACATGAATATTTATAGCAGCTTTATTCATATTCGTCAAAACTTGAAAGAATTCAAGATTATTATTATTATTCAGTACTAAATGGAAATGAATTATCAAACCATGAAAAGACACGAAAGAAACAGGATTGTAAATTAGTAAGAAGCCAATCTGAAATGACTATATCGTCTATGATTTGACATTCTAGAAGAGATAAAACCATGGTGACAATAAAAATGTAAATATTGACAGGTAGTAAGGTTGTAGGGATGGATGAACTGGCAGAGCCCAGAGGATTTTTAGGACAATAAAAAAACTGCTTATCATACTAGAGTGGTGGGCTTCTGTCACCATAAATTTATCCAGGTTAGAAAAATGGCCAAATAAGATGTCCCTTTTATATATTCCCCCATCAACCAAAGTTTGTCATCCATCTACTGAGAAATGTGCCTTTGAGGGAGCTTTGGGATCCAGAAGACTGTGAAACCCTGGGCAGTCTAAGACTAAGGAGAGAGCCATTTTGAAGAGGCAGGCTCCTCCGACCCATGAAGATCCACTTTTAGAAAGCCCTTGGTAACAGGTAACTGCCTGCCTGAGTACCCCACTTTTCCCTTCCTATGTCTCAGTTCCTTTTCTTGTCCTGAAAAGTTTCCTGATGGTTGCTGCTGAGATGATTCCATCAATGACAACCACAAGGGCTGGTCAGCCACAGCATTGGCTCCAGTGGGGGAAATGTCTGTGTGGCTCTCCACACGGAGTGTGGGCCCTGATGAGCCTCTCAGGCATTCATAGCTAATAGCAGCACAATCAATAGGCTGGGACTCACATGACAGGTAATTACCCACCAGGGAGGGCAGGAGAAATGGGGAAATGTTGGTCAAAGGGTACGAATTTCCAGTTCTAAGATGAAGCTGTTCTGGGAATCTGAGATTCAGCATCATGACTACAGTTACCAACACTGTTATGTACTAGTACTTGAAAGTTGTCAAGAGAGTAAAGCTTAAATGTTCCCAACCTACATACACAAAAAGTATGTGAGGTGATAGATGTATTAACTAACCTTATGTGACAATCATTTGACCAAATATATGTAGATCAAATCATCACATTGTATACCTTAAACTTACACAATGTTATATGCCATTTATATTTCAGGAAATCTAGAAAAAAATAAGAAATAAAGTTTTCTAAACACATAGAATGTACAATATCAAACATGATGTAAACTATGAACATTGGGTGATAATCATGTGCTAATGCAAGTTCAGCAATTATAACATTTGTACCACTCTGGTATGGGATATTATTAATGGGAAAAGCTGTATGTTCAAGGAGCAGAGGTTTATGGAAAATTCTGTACCTTCCTCTCAATTTTGTTGCATGAGGACCTTTTGCATTGGAATCTTTTGGGATATTTAATACAATTTCAATTAACAGGAGTCCACCTAAAGTCTCCTGGATCAGATCTTTGAATTATAAGCCCAGCAATTTTCATCTTAATACATTTTTTTCAGGTAATTCCCAAGGACATTAATATTCCCTGAATGGCAGCATGGCTTACTTTTATACTCCTTTATATTTTACTGTAATAAAAATTCTCAAAGTTATCTTCTCTGACAAGTGAATTTGCAATTGCTACCATATGCAATTTCATCCCAATATCTTGCATTCCTTAATCTCCTTCTCTAAATTATTTTTATCTTTATAATTGATCACTATTTTAAACATATATATATATTATTCATTGTTGAATAATATTATATGTATTATTCATTTTTTTGTTTATTTCCTCTCTTCCAATCTACTTATTAGCAACTAGAATGTAAACTCTATGAAAACAGGTTATTTAAAAAAATATTTTCTTTGCTGCTGAATGCCCATACCGTACTAACTAAAGCCCTTAAAAATTATTGTGTTTTAATAATTTTTTAAATAAATGAATTATTCTGCCAAAGGTTATAAATTTATATACTTACAATATTAACATCTTGTACCTCTTTTTCTCCATTAAAGAGAAATATCAACTCTACTTTCCACCTTAAATAAAAAATAAATAAAAAGCAATGTATAACTTGGATCTATAGATGAAAGTTTCCTTGAAATGTATCTTGTGTTCTTCAGACTGTAATCCAGCAGAAAGCTCCAACTTTATGTATTTCTTTGATATTAAACTGGGTCAAAGATTGGATGAGGGTGAAAGTAAAAGAAAAATCAAAAAGTGTCAACTATAATGGTAGCAATAAATAATATTTTGTTAAAAGCTACCTAAGAATAAATGGCACAGTCTAGGTAATGTATTAAATAATATGCATATCAGAATCCAATTTTAAAGCAAATGTATGTGTGGCCCTTCTAATTATTTCATGCACCTGAATAGAGCCCTTAGGAAAATTCTAGTGGAGAAAAATGTGCTCTCAGCAATGTTTTAATGACTGGGTGGATTGGTGAGCACAAGGAACCACACCTGACATATGTTGCAAGTGCTGCTAGTTAGCTCTTAAATACAAGCTCTTATACATGGATTACTGCTTGGCAGCTTTGGTGAACTATAATTTGAATTGTGCATACCTTGACTTACCAATTTTATAAGGGAGTATGACATTGCTTTGCCCCAGGCTAGTAAAAGTGTTATCAGTTAACAAAATGTTTAAAGCAGGTGCATGTAGGAATTTTTAGACCAGAGGAATTGTTAAATATAAATTATCCCAACTCAGGGCTATGATCACATTTCATTATGAAACACAATCCAGTTTGTCCGGTTAAACTGCATCCATATTTCAAACAGGACATATTTCAAGGTGGTATGACTTCCATAAAATGGAGAAAAACTGTTGGAAAAAATAAGTTTGTTGTAATAAGAGCTTAAAAATAAGCAAAGTTGATAAAAAGAATGAAAGGCCACAGGAAATGTCTCAGTTCAAAGACCATACACAGGAGGCAAAAGGACTAAGCACTGTTTTGTCCTATGACAACATTACATGATTTGGCTATTTCAGAGAATGACAGATAATTATGAAAAATAACACCACCTTATATTTCTGTATTTCTATAACCCTTTATCACTAACAATACTATTCATATTCCATTATCACCACTGATTGCCCTGATGAGTTATGTAAATAGGGTTCCATTACAAACTCTCTCTTAATTTTTTTTTTTAAAGTTAATCAGACTTTTGGTTCTGGCATTATGATTGGGTGCTCTAGGGATCTTTCTGCAGCAAGACACTAGGTATTATATAAAATACATATTTTGTGATATCACTGGTCTAACATGAATGACTCATAATGTTTCCTCTTAAAAAATATTCAGCAGTGAGAGAGATGGGCATAGAGCTAGGGACAGATTTACAAAGGAGAGATGCAGGATTTCACAGAGAGCAAATCCTGATGCTATCAGGATACTGAGCTTTGAGTTAATTGTGGGGGAGGGCAGCTTCAAGTACTGTTTCAAGTCAAGGAGGAAGAGGGTTGTTGTGACCCCAGTTTTTAAGTAGAGGCTTCTGACTACAGCAAATACAGAAGCTGAAGCAATTCTTTTAGGCCCATGCTATTCAAAATGTGACCCTAGGACCAATAGCATTAGCACCATCTGGGAGCAGATTAGAAACCAAGACTCAGGATCCAATCCAGGTTTACTGAATTATAATCCACATTTTAATAAGTCCCTTAGGTGATTCTTAAGCACATGATAATTGAGAAGAATTACTGTGAGAAAAAATATTTCCTCATATGGTCCCAGCAGACTACAATCAACCAAGACAATGAGCTCATAGCTACAGAGTACCAAACGCATGAGGAAGAAGGAATAAAAATCATCAGGAAAAAAGGACACCACTATATTTAGACCTCCAAGCACTGTATATTGAAAAAGGTCAAATACAGAGCCTCAATTAGTTATATATGAATCCTTCAAGACACAAGGAAACAGAACATTGAGCATGCAGTGGAACATAACCAGGAATGAATAAGGACAATAGAAACTTTAAAAATGTAGCCTTCTAAAAATAGGATGTATAATTGTTAAAAAAACAATGGAAGTGTTAAACAGATTAGACATAGTTAAAAATAGAATTAATGATCTGGAATATATATCTAAAGGAATTATACAGAATCTAGCACTAAGGGAAAAATTATATGAAAACAAATAAACACCTAAGACAGATAAGACACATAGAGTCTAGTAACACATATGCTTGAGACCGTGGAAGAAAATATTAGAGATTATGGAAGAGAGGCTTTTAAAAATAATGGTATGAATTAGCACCAATAAAAAAATACCCACAGTTCTTCAAAGATCCTGCCTAGATAGAAGTTGAAATTAAGTGGAAGAACACCAAAGACAAAACTTCTTTAAAGAACCCAGACAAAAAGGAAAAATCTGGGGGCAGGGATGGGGAGGTGGGTGGAATAAAAGCAGATTTCTCAAAAGTACAATTTAAAAAAAAGGAATATTAGTCAATATAGCTACATTTAGTATCATGGAGCCAGTAAAACTATTTAGAAGAAAGGATAACATTGAAACATGTAAAAAAAATTAACCTTAGAAAATTTTTAGTGGACTAAAAGATAATGATTATCACTATACTCCTTTACATTCACTGAGTCTCTTCACCTCTAACCATATAGCTTGTGTTTAAAACAGAACAAAACACTAAACTTTATTTCTCTGTAGTGGAGTGGGAAGATCACTTTTAATTAATCACATTTTTTATCAATATTTTCGCTCGGTAACATTGGAAACTTAATCCTAAAATTCATTATATATTTTCAAGATCCAGTCATTTGCCTTTCCCATGACATCTACATGTACCAGCCCATTAACCCTCCACATTTAAATGCACTCGTACACCACATCACATTTCAATCAATAAAGGACTGTATGTGCAATGGTGGCCTCTAAGATTACAATGGATCTAAAAAGCTCCTATGACCCAGTGACTCCATAGCAGTCATAATTTCCTAGCAAAATGCATTACTCATGTGTTTGTGGTGAGGCTGGTGTAAGCAAACCAACTGCACTGCCAGTCATATAAAAATATATCAAATAATATGACAATAATAGGTTGCACCATCTAGGTTTGGGTAACTTCATTCTATAATGTTTGCACAAAAACAAGATCACCTAACAATGCATTTCTCAGAATATATCCTGGTCATTAAGAAGCTCATGACTGTTTGCCCAATTCCCAGTACATATCTGACCAGGTAACTTTGACCCTGTGGCCTTAACAAACCATGTACACATGGTTTGTGTTCAACAGAAATTTAGGAGAGAGGTGTATTTTAAGCATTTCCTAGCCCTTCATTTCTTTCTCAATGAATACTGTGGTACACGGAACAGAACTCCAGGATGTCCTTGGCAGGGATGACTGTTCTAGTGCTCAACTTAAACTTCTAGGCGAGGTATCAAAACAGTTTAGTCTGTAATTCTCATAAACTCTTGCTTCCCACCCAGATCTTGACTCTGTGTCTACTTCACTTCTGACAGATCAACCTTTTGCCAAGGGATACAGTGATAATGTATTTGCTCCAGTTGAACTCTGTCTCAGAGTTTTTTCATAATATATCTTCTCCTTTCATTCCTCAGTAAAAGAGCTTCCCCTCTTCCATTTTAATTTGGCACATGGTTTCCCAGATTAAGAATACATTTATCAGAACTTTTTTTTTTGCTAGACATGACTGTGTTCTGGCCAATAGGAGGGTAAGCAATAATTTTATTCTCATAGACTCTTAAGAAACTGTGCATGTGCCTTTGTCTTCATGTATTTCTCATGACAGGAATACAGAGGACATTATCACCAGGCAGAACAATCCTATGCCCCAACACCATACAATTCCAAAGTCTTGGAGTCTCAATGCAAACTTCTATATGTTGGAATAAACCTTGAACCTATTTCAGCCACTGTGTGTGTGTGTGTGTGTGTGTGTGTGTGTGTGTGTGTGTGTCGGGTGGGGTGGGGAGGAAGGGCATGAGGGGGATCTTTCATTCACACACAAACCAAATTTTATCTCCTATAGGCCTCATAGAAATGATCTCCTGGATGTTTGAAACTCAAACTGACTTAACCTGTTTCATCCCTCTACTCCTCTTTTCACTTTCTCAGTTTCTTGTGCTATTGATTCTGATAATCCCTCTCCATTTATGCTTTTGCTTCTCCCTAGTTTCCCCAGGTCTCTAATTTCAGTTCTCTGTCTAGCTGGAGCTTTCATTTTTTGCTCCTCTACTCAGTGACACCACTTATCCAGACCTCACTCAGTGTTGGGTCTCCTGGACCCATAAGACATCTCAGGAAGTACTAGATACATCATGCATATGTAAGGCAAAGGGCATATGTTCCCCTGCTTGTCCCCTTGCTTTGCCCTGAAACCCATGACTTTGCAAAACTGTTATTCACTTCACCTTTCTAGCTAGGACAAATGAAGGACCATAGAAAGAACTCTTGTTTCCTGGAAGGAGTATATTGAAAGCACACAAATAAGTAATTGGAAAGTGACAAATCTCTTCTCTATCAAACATGTCTTCCTTTTAACTCATGCTAAAGTCAAACTCCTTTGAATGGTGGATGGGATTTCTGTTATCTTGATGAATTGATCTTTTCTGGTCACCTTCCCTGAGATGCTCCTAAATTCTCCCATATAAGTGTCTCTAATATTTTCAATAGCATCAACGGACAATAAAAAAATATGCCCTTACCTCAGTCTCAGAACAGAACATCCATTATCATTAATGATGATCATAACCCAAGAAAGGAGTCAATTGACCTCTTAGCACATGCCCTTAAGCTACATCATCACACTTCCCTGGGGGTTTGGTATGCATTTGAAAGGACAGGATTAATTCAGCACAAAAATGTTCCCTGGCCTATTTGAACTTTAAGTAGAATACAAGATGACCTACTTTTACAATATATCTAACTTTTTTCACAGTTACTATTTTTCCCAACTCTTTGTTCATGACTTTGCTAAAGTGTTTATGTGAAAAGATTCTTAAGTTGTTAAATATACACTTATATTAGGATATTACTACTTTTTTTTTAAACACCACATATTGTCAAAAAATAGCCCCAGCAGAAAGCAAGCAGGAAATTAATATTAGCAAGAAAAGAAAAGGATTATGAATGGAGACTTGTAGAAGCAAACCTTCAAAAATTGCATTTGACAAGGATTTCTGATCTGATGACATGTTAGGACACTTACAGAAGGAAAAGGCTGTCCAGGGAGAATAAATTTTATAAAATGGACAATCAATGCTTTGAAAGGAATCAAGATAAACGTTAAGAAAAAAAAAGGCACTGTTATTCAATGAGGTGATTTTAAAATAATAAGAATTTCACCAGTTGTATATATTCTTTTTACCTCCAAACCAGATAGAATTTAACTCATGAAAAGAGGAACATCAAGAAAGTTGACTCTCCTGGTATTATTCTGTTTCAGTTTTGCTGAGTCACCATTATATGCTTCAACAGTTCTGTAACCTTGAATATGTTCTGATCCTATGAAAATCCAAACTGTTCATTCTTTCCACATCTTTGTTTTGTATTCTTAACAAAATGGTAAACTTTTTGAAGGAGAAGCAATCTATATTTCTCTTGTGCCACATCAGATACTTGTCACAACTCACTCGAACTTCTTTGTAAACAAAAAGCCAAGTAAAATTACAGTGCTAACTAATGACAATCAAAGAAACTTTAAGAAGCATAATTTAGACAATGACTAACTAAATTAAATTGAGCTATTTCTGGTGATAAAGAGTAGGAAACATACTCCTTAAAAAAAGAAATCTGTTGATATAAAAAAAATTGAATTTTATGCATTTACTTCAGCAGGAGAGAACATAAGGAATCCTGTGGATTAGCATTTTCATCACAGAAAGTGAATGCACAATTTTTATTGCTTATAGGTTGAACAGAAATCCTCAGTTTGAGATATAGAAAGGAGAGTGAGTTTTAAATTGGTTTATTTCTTAAGATAAGGACTTATGCAACTAGGTGAAGTTCTGAGTAAAGATGGAAGTATTGTGTAAGTCATATGATATTACATGGTTCTACCTGCATAATTGATAATAGAGTGTGGGGTGGAGATCCAGTTCACAGTCACACTAGCTTTTGGGCATCTTCTGGCCAGGCCATATGGTTGGCAATACAGTTTCATTCTGGTCTACAGCACTGACATAATCTCTGATGTCATTTTTTTTTAATAGGTTAGATTCAAACCAGGGTCTGACCTTTTGTTTCTTTTGTTAAAGAATGAGGTGGCAGGTCATCTGATAAGACAGTGGCTTCAGAGCAGCATTTAAGACAGAAAATATACACAAATTAAAAAAGAGTAATAGGAGAATCCAAGATGGCGGCATAGGTAAACACCTACACTGCTGCCTCGCACAACAATTTCAAAACTACAACTAAAAGACAAACGAACATCATCCAGAACCACAGGAAAGCTGGCCGAGTGTAAGTTCTACAGCTAGAAGGAAGGAGAGGGGCCCACAGAAACCCAGAGGAGCTGCAAAAAGCTGAGGTACAAAGACAAGTGCGCAGAGAGAGCAGGTGCCCGAGTACGTGGCTGGCTTTCTCTGGAGGGAGGGAAATGGAGACTCCCAACGGCATTGATCCCCTTATCTTACAACACTATCCCCCAGATGCAGCCGAAACTCATATGGGAGGAGTTTGGACTGTGAAAAGGGAGAGGTGCACGGAAATTTAGGGGAGTTGCAAAAGATTGGAGGTCTGGTCGAGCCAGCCCACGTCGCTGCGCGGAGGACAGATTGCTGATTGTGCCACTGGCTTTCGCGAGTGGGCGGGAGACAGACCCTCTCAACTGTGCCACTTCTGACTCCACTAAGCCTCTGTTTCAGGCGAAACCCTGGAGACCTAGACTTGTGTGGTCTGGGTGTGCAGGGGAGCTGGAAAGGCAGCGGTTAGAGGCACTGCGGGCATGTGTGCACAAGGACCGCTCCAGCCATTACCCAGTCACGTGAGACTCAGGGGCCGTGGAGGGCGGAGCCGACTGGAAGGCAAGGCGGTCCCTTAAGCCCTGAGACGCCACCCATCCCAAGCTCAATAGAGGCTTCTTCGGTTTTGCAAGTCTGGTATCATAAGGCTGAATTCAACACAGAAGTTTCCCCGACATAGTGAAAATGCCGAGACAAGGGAAGGGATCACAAACAAAAGAAATGGAGGAAAAAAAAAAAAACGACTGGATATAGAGTTCAAAACCACGCTTATAAGGTTTTTCAAGAATATGCTAGAAAAGTTGGATAAACTTAGCGAGAGCCAAGAGGAGATGAAAAAGGACCAACTAGAGATGCAAAAGAGCCAACTAGAGATGGAAAAGGTCCAACTAAAGATGATAAAGGACCAAATAGAAATTAAACATACACTGACTGAAATAAAAAAATATTATACAGAGTCCTAACAGCAGACTAGAGAAAGGCAAGAATCAAGTAAAAAATTTGAAATATAAAGAAGCAGAAAACACTCAACTGGAAAAGCAAGAAGAGAGAAGAATCCAAAAATGTGAACATAATGTAAGGAGCCTCTGGGACAGCTTCAAGCGTACCAACATCAGAATTGTGGGGGTACCAGAAGAAGAGAGAGAGCAAGATACTGAAAATCTATTTAAAGAAATAATGACTGAAAACTTCCCACATCTGGTAAAAGAAATGGACTTACAAGTCCAGGAAGCACACAGAACCCCATCATATAAAAGGAATCCAAAGAGGACCACACCAAGACACATCATCATTAAAATACCAAGAGCAAAAGACAAAGAGAGAATATTAAAAGCAGCAAGAGAAAAACAGTTTATTACCTACAAGGGAGCACCCATACGACTGTCAGCTGATTTCTCAGCATAAACGATGCAGGCCAGACGGGAGTGGCAAGAAATATTCAACGTGATGAATAGCAAGAACCTACAACCAAGAATAATCTATCCAGCAAAGCTATCATTCAGAATTGAAGGGCAGATAAAGAGCTTCACAGATAAGAAAAAGCTAAAGGAGTTCATCAACTCCAAACCAGTATTATATGAAATGCTGAAAGGTACTCTTTTAGAAGAGGAAGAAGAAAAAGGTAAAAGCCAAAAAATTATGAACAACAAATACATATCTATCAACAAGTGAATCTAAAAATTAAGTGAATTAAAAATTTGATCAACAGAATAAACTGGTGAATATAATAGAATCAGGAGCACAGAAAGGGAGTGGACTGATAATTCTCAGGGGGAAAGGGGTGAGGGGTGTACAGGGAGAGACTGGACAAAAATCATACACCTATGGATAGATCAATGGGAGGGAGGTAAGGGCCGAGGGAAGGGTGGGAGCTGGGTTGAGGGGTGCTATGGAGGGGAAAAAAGAGAAACAAATGTAATAATCTGAATAACAAAAATTTAATTAAAAAATAAGTCTTACCGAAAAAAAAAGAGTAATAACTGGGTTTTATAGAATGCTTTAAAGATATATGCAAAAATTAATGAATGCTGGACAAGAAAGTATGTCCAGAACCCATTATTATCTACCCTGAAGAGTCAAGTGGTCAACCCCTTCAGTTTAGGGCAGTGTTCTACTTGAATAGTACTATGTATTTATCCAAACGCAGTACAAATTATTGATAATGACACAAATACTTTGACTGGTTAACAGAAAGTCTAATGGTACTTTTTTTGTATTATCACTCGGGCCGAAGAGTTTAGAGTTGTCTTTTGAACTTTGAAGGCTATGAGAATATCATTTTAAACTGAAGGTAACATGAATGTTAACTTTCTGAACTTTTCCAATAATATAATCCCCATCATAGAGAGCATCATCTAGATGGTATGCATAAAAAGTGAATCAGTATTTCCTTTAGGTAATTCTCCAGAATGGTCTATGGTGGCTTCATTCTATAAACTCCTGGGCTCATGCCTCAGTGAGAGATTGTCCAAAAAAGGATTCCTAAAGTTTCTGGCAATTACTCTGCAGACACAGATGTGGTTACAGTGAGGGAAACAAATAAAGGTTGGATGTCTACATAACCATAGCGCTCTAATGGGATTCAGGGGTCATTTACCATAACAACAGTATGCCAGTTCTCTTTCTTGAGGACAGCAAATACTGGTGTGTAGGCTACTAATTCCTATTAAGCAGATTGAAAATCTAAGAAAATAAGTGAACTAAAAAGAATAGCCCTGATATTTATTCCTAGCCCTGTGTGTCTTCAACCTTGAGGACAATGTTGTGTCAAAAATGTGCTGCCTTTTATTTGCGCTGTGCCTATTCTCACTTCAAGCTGGTAGCATAACTATTGAAACAATTTACTCAAAGAACTGTGAGCCTCCTTTGCAACTCCTGTGGTTCTGTATGGTAAATGGGCCCCTTCCCATGCTCCAACTCCCCCTCCTACCCTGTGGGAAGTACAGTGAAGGCCATCAGTAAGCAGACTGTGAGACCTTGGGAGCTTAGTCCAGTTCCTCAGTCAATAAAACGTTTTGATCTCTCACAGTTTTCACACGTTCCCGTCCCCCAGCATAGCTTTTTTTCTTCTTCTCTGTTGTCTGTACTCTATAAAACCTCATGCTGGGAAAGTCTAAATGGCAGCTAAACAATAGTACCAGCCGGTCACCCCAGTGCAGCCTGTCCACTGGCCTGATGGGACTTAGCAGTTCTACTTCACCTGTGGCAGCCAGGGCAACCATAAACTTCACCAGTTGGCTGCCACAGCCGTGCATGTTAGCCCTAACAAACTCATGTCTTTCACAGCCAGTCCTCCAGTCTATTTCTTTGCGAATCCAAAACAACACGCTGAGGTTTTTTGGGCCCTCGGCACTTCGCATCACAGGTTCACTTCATTAGACAAGAGTCACGCTCATAAATTTCTGAAAGCTAAAAGTTGTTTGCTATGGGTTTTGCTGTTGTTGTTTATTTACTTAATATTGGGAGAACCTGGGAGCTGCACACTTAACCTCTCTAGATTGCCTTTTGTGTGACCGAAAAGTCCTCCAGGGCATCTCCTCTCATCTGACTGAGCTTCTAATAAAAGATTTGAGAGACACACCCTCGGTTTTTCTCTCCGAGTCACGTTTTCAGGGTATCATCAGGGATTCAGCTTTTGCTCAGAATACATTTTGTAATTTTAGCATCACCTGCCATCTAGAAGTTGAGAGTTTTCAGGAAACATCAAGGCCTGGCTCCCTATAACATTCTTTTTTTACTTACCTCTTCCATTTCATTGTAAGCAGCAAAAGGAGACCAGGTAGTACCTCCAAAACTTTGCTTGTAAGTCTCCTGAGCTAGATCGCCCAGTTAGTTCATAGGACACATTTTCTACTTTCCATGTTACCACAGGCATTAGAGCTGCCGGCTCCCCACTAGTATATAACAAGAACCCGCCGCCTCCCCCACCACTTGTAGTTCTCAACATATACCCGACTTCTTTTGAGGCCTCACTGCTGCTATCTACAAAGTCCATGTTTCTACTGCAAGTGAATTCAAGGCATTGAGGCTTTCACTAACATTCTCCTGAAAGCTCACTACCTCATTCCAAACCATTCCCATGTTTTAGGACTCTATATTGGCAGCATTCCACTTTCAGGTCCAAAATCTGTGTTCTTTACCTATCAGTACACAACAAGCCATACCGTCCCCCCAAGCGGAAACATGAGACATTGTCTTACAGTTTTTGTGTGTCAGAAATCCAGGGAGAGCTTAGCTGAGTGCTCCTCATTCAGGTTCTTGCACGAGGCTGCTGTGGGGTTGTGTGCTGAGGCTACAGACATGTCACAGTTCAAAGGAGCCACTTTCAAACTCACTCAGGGCCCTGTGAGCAGGCTTTAAGGCCTCACGAGGTGTTAGCTGAGGACATTAGATTCTTGCCACCTGGGCTTTTCCATGGAGAGCTCAAAACATGACAACTGTCTTCACTCAGAATTGAGTGAGATTCAATTTTTTCTCTTTCTCCCTCTCCTGCTCCTCCTCTTCTCTCAAACAACAACAAACACACACAAACACACACACACACAACAAAAACCAAGTCATACTTTTATTATGACAACCTTATCTTGGAAGTAACACCCTTTGCCATATTTTGTTAATCAGAATCAAGCCTCCAAGCCCAGCCCGCATTCCATGTAGGCCTTCACAGCAGGTGAGAGTTATTGTGGCCAATTTAGAGCCTCCTACCACAGACCGGCTCTGTGTAGATCATGAAGTTATGGGTAAAATCTCACTTTCCCAATGTAAAATAAACTCCCTGCTCTAGAAACATTTTATGTCCAACAAAATCAGAGCTCAGGCTGACTTGTGAGTCGCTCTCCAGGGAATGCTGGGGACCTTGCCCTGAACAGTGCAAATGGCCTTGAAAGAGAAGCGCTTATACAAGCCAAGGTGAGGGTGTCTCAGCTGAATCTTTTTGAATCTTCAAACTGTGGAGAGCTCCCTCTTTAAATAAAGAAACCTGTTTGATGTAACCAAAGTCAGTTTTATTGACTTCCTTAAGTCAGGAAAAGCGCCACCAAGGCAATTCTGAAACAGAGTCCAGGTAGAACAATAAAGGCTAGGTTTTGGTGCTTATGAGTTAAACTCAGAGGTCATTAAAAGGGACAGGTGAGGAGGAAGTACCAGAAGTTATGTAAAGTCTTGGGGTTGTTTGATGTAGATAACACAAAATTTTGAGCAAATAAGTGTGCAAGTTATAAAACATTCCACACTTACAACATTATAATTATGGGGGTGGTTGTTCCAGTTATTAACACCACCACTCAATTTGAGACACATCGGTAATATCATTGCCTAATGGGATCTATTACAGCCTTAGTACAAATATCTTGTGTTTATGCTGTGAGGTAAAAATGAAAATGTGACTTGAGGGCTGATAAGCAGACATATATATAATTTAGATTATGGAGCCAGAAGTCTGTGTTTAAATTCAGGTCTGTCACTTGCTGAATACATGGCATTGATCAAGTGACTTAATCTGTCTTTACCTCAGTTTCATATTTTTGAAATGGGATAAAAATGGGACCTATCCTATATGGTGGTTTTGAGGATTACGGTAAATGAACTAATATGTGTAAGTAATTTATGTAGTGCTTGGTACATAGTTAATCACTAAATGAATGGCAGATTTCATGATTCTGATGATGATAATCATATCTTCTTATTCATGTCAAAAAAGGACTTTCTGCCCCTCCCACATACTACCTAATTCATTATAACTAATAACACAATATATGTTAATAGAAAATAGCATTTATGTACTTATTATCCATAGTATGTTGCATAGGAAATTTCATTCTAGCATTAGATATTCTGGTATGGGATAAATTCATCATTCGGTTGCCTGGGTGCTGGCCCTTACTGCTCTTGGATGCATTTCCCCAGCCTTCAGGGTTGAAATCCATAACAAAGCACACCCAATAACTGTGTCTGCTTCTTTAAAGTTTCATTTTTCTCTTAGCTTGGAAGCTCAGGGGTTTTAGTGTATTTTAGAAAGTCTTTACTTATTAACAGATGACTTCTATTAATTTGTGGAGAAAACTAGATATTATGACAGCTAATGCTGAAACCTTATAAGCTATAGCTCCAGAAAGCTGATAGAAAATCTTACTTCTTCGCCTGTCTTCTTTAATTTTTCATTCCATAATGCTGTTTCTAGTGCGATATCACAGTCAGTAAATTTTTCACTTCAGGTCTTGGCAAGCAGCCAGGTAGTTTTAAAGTCACTTGCTCAAGAAAAAGAAGAATGGTGCATTTGGAGTGGAAGTATCCTGGAGGGCATTGTTGCAATTAGATAGATGGATGACCACAGGTTTTAATTAGAACACTAGGTATACACTCCATATCATTATTCTAAGAAACTGCACTCACAGAGTGAGGTAGTGTAATACTACTGAGTCAATATCCTGCAGATCTGTAAGCACAATTTCCAGGTAGGAGCCATCTTAATTCCATTTCTTTATGCCTTTGCTAGTTTTAATAGACGAATCATTTTCGATTACCCTTTAGGACAGTTCTAAAATCAAATTAATTTTTAAAGTCAGTCAGAGGAGAAAAGAATGAGCATTATGAAGATGAATATTATTGTCATTTTTATGTCTTACAACCGGTAATAACACTAGTACCCTGTTTTTCTTGACATAGAATGTATGCTCTTTAAAAAAAGAAACAGCTTTATGCAGACTTGCTTCACATCACATGCTTACAAAACCAAGATGAGCTTGTTATTTCTCCTCTCCATTTAAAGATTGCAAACCATACCTTGAAACAATGAAGTTCATAAATATAAAGACTTGAAACAACATGTTCAGCTATACAAAAAAAAAAAAAGAAAAAGAATTATAGGTAAAATGCAATAACAAATAACACAAAAATAAGATATCTTCATAATAAAATAACTCCTGTGTCTTTACTCACTCACTCCAACTCATTGACTCATTCTTTCAACATTTTTTTATAATCAACACTGCAATGTCACTGAATGCCTAGAAAGCATTATATAAAGGAACTAAAAAATGATCTTAATATTTGCTATGATCTAAATGTTTGTGTCCCTCTAAAGGCTCATGTGTTGAAACCTAAGACCCAAGGTAATAGTATTAAGAGGTGAAGCTTTTGGGGTGATTAGATCATAAGGGTGAAACTCTCAATGCCCTTATTGAAAAACTGCAGAAGAAAGCTCTCATGTTCCTTCCACCAAGTGAGGTTACATTGAAAAGATGTTCTTTTAGGGAAGTGGGTCGCACCAGACACCAAATCTCTTGGTGCCATGATCTTGGATTTTCTCGGCTCCAGAACTCTGAGAAATAAATTTCTATTTTTATCAGTTACCCAGTTTACAGTATTATAGCAAACTGAAAAACCTAAGAAAATATCTAATACATGATTTTCAGAGAAAGATAATATAGAGGTATAGGAAAAAAATAATAACAATATATCAAATCAAATTACAGCCATCCAATTGGGTTTCTTGGATAAAAAAGGCAGCAATGTTTCTTTCTCTGTCTGTCGCTTTATGCAAAATTAGCTCAATACACTGCAGTTCAGATTCCCAAAGTAGAGCTACAGAGATTCAACAAAAACATAACTGTTGGCCATATGGGAAAATTTATAGAGATTATTTTGAAGGGAATTTACTACCCTGATCTTGCAAAACAGGGTCTTCCCAAACCCCACGAGAAAATTGCCTGGCATCTTCTTCCAATTTTGGCCCCATGCAACTTTACAACAGTGATGGAAATCTAAAGCTCAGATGACTCCTTCCACACCACTCATACCTAGAGCCATTAGGCTGTACTTAGCCCCTTACCTGTCATCTATTTTTACTCCTCCGTCAAATATCTGTGCTCTCTCTTCCCAAAACTACTCTACTGTACCCACACCACCCATTTCATTTCCATAATCTCAACCACTTCCATCTTCTTCCCCTAACAGGTATTCTGAAATTTGTCTACTCCAGAAGACATTGCTTCCCTTGGAACTATCTGCAATGGAAATCAGTTTAGGAATAGCAATAGTGGTCATTTATTAAAACCTTTGTGTAGAAACCTTGCTAAGCAATTTTAAAATATTACATCTTTCAGTTTAGTAAATCCTCATGATGATCTATAAAATAGATAGTTATTTCTAAAGTATAGCTAAAGCAAATAAAATAATAGGAGGTTAAGCAATTTGCACCAAAGCATACAGCTACAAAGTGGCCGCATTAGGATGCAAATCTGAACACATTAAATTCATTAACAGTAAGATGGATGGTTTGTTCACCACCTTATCACTGTTGGTACTCCAGGGTTCAAGCTGATGAAAGAGCCACAGTCTGCAAATACCTTCTAATTATAGCAAAGAGAAATGTGAACTTACAAGGTACCCACCCACCTGTTCTCAAGCTTCTGTCAGAAATGGCAGATATCATTTTCACTTAGATTTCATCAGCTCATGCAGATCACATGCTCACTAGCCAGTTAACCAGGACATAGAAGTATTCATCTCTTACAGAGGAGAGAAACTTAGCATTGGTGAACAATAATACAGAGTACAAGGATTGGTGGTCAGAGAAGAGAATTTCAAGCTTAAAAATTATTGATGGTACAATTTTAGATAATAGAGAAGTTCAAAGTGATATGATTTAAGATGGCTCAAGGAAAACAGCATGGTGCTAAATATAACAAGGATAAGTAACTAAAATCTGTAAAAAAAATTTAGAATCTGTAAAAACGAATTTAGGTATGAACTTCTTTTTTTTTATAGAACAAGACAGAAAAGATAAAAGAGAATTGGTAATCATGGATTATCACAGTTGTTCTGATCATTTTTTTTCTCCAAAATGTATGGGAGGGATAGAGTTGTCATAATCAATGGTTTTTAACCAATAGCTCTTAATCCACTTCTCTGCATTCATGAAACCAAATCAAAATACAAGGATGGAGAGTTAAAGTGTATAGAAATAACCTTGAAAACAGTTTACCTTTTTAGTAAAACATTTATAACTACTATTTGCTTTGTTTGTCAACTATAGTTGGCAATAAGCTACTTGCAACAAACAGCAGCAGTGACAGAGGCATGCTAATATCCTTACACCTAGCCTCTGAATGCAGAATTGTTACCAGGGTGCTCTAACTGGACATAGTCATAAGTCATTAACTATTGTACTCAACCTTTGATTCATGTCTAACTGGGAGGGTAAACCCAATTGGTGTTGGTTGTTTTGTTTAATTAGTTAAGGGCAGTTCTAGGAGAAATTATCTTGGTCTCTGCCTCAAATGTATAATTTTGTGTTAGATACAGCCTGTGAATATAGGATGAAGGTAGAGGAGCTTGGATTTTTGTTGTTGTTGTTTTTATTTATTTGTGAGAAAATAGGTGTGGGGTAAGGAAAAAGGACATGGCATGATAAAAATAAAATCAAAGAAACCAAAAGAATTACCATACAGAAATATAATCTTCAATTTTCTGGGCAGCATGATTATTTTACACTGGAAAAGAGAAAAGCAGGAACCTAGGGAAAGTTTATCATCTTTGTTTACCATTCAACATTTTCCATTTTGAATTGTGAAGTATATTACCTCTAATCTAATTGCAAATACTAATTTGTCCCATGATTTAAAATAAATGTTGTTACTGTACTTGTAGAATGCTTCTGCATGTACATTACTACCTTTGCATCTTATTGATTGCATTTCTGGTTTCTATGGAAACAGTAGTGGAGAAGTTAATTAAGATCAGGAGGTTAGAATTGAAGGAAAATAGAATTTTCAACACAGTTCATTTATCATGTACATTTAAATTAGTTCCCTTAATAAAATATCTATTGGAGTAGAATGGTGATGGCTGAATCACTTTAATAAAAACAAATGATACATGCTAAAAGTTTAACATCACGTATTTGTACTCAATTCATCCCATTAAGAAGCGTTTGGCTTTGGTAATCAAATTAACAAAAGTCATTAATAAAGGTTCTGAGTCTCAATATTGTTGCTCTAAGATTTGTAGTCTTGAGCAATGCATTTCATGCATTATTTTTATTATTTACTCGGGAGAAGCCTGTGGTTGTCATTAGGTTTTAGTCTTTTTGTTCCAAATTCACCCTTTTATACCCTGCTTCCTGATACTCTGGCTACCACTACGTAAACCATATTTCTCAGTTGCCATTTGTTCCCCCTGTTCTGCAGGTAGAGGGCAACAAGGAGAGGTTAGTAGGCAGAAGGGTAAAAGAAGAGACTTCCTTTGTGTTGACTTGCTGTTCCTGTCAGAATTAATCCAACAATGGTACTTCACTCAGCAGAGCCATCAACACTCAAAACCTGTAACTAATTCTCCATGGATGTTCCTGCCTTTGAAATACAGTATCTCATGTATTTCTGTGTCCTAGCTGATGGTACATACATGTTTAGTTTTATATGTAAAAAATAGAACGTAAAAAGATAATAAATTTGATTTTTTTATTATAAAAATTTTAGAATAAAAAATGTAGGAAGAAAAGAGATTGTCACTCTATTTCATTACTTATATAGATCATATGCTAACATTTTACTTTTTTTCTCTACAATTATTGTCTTTTTTGCAGATATGCACATATGTTTTTCAAAAACATAATCATCATATTTTATCTCTGCCTTTGTCTCCTGCGTTTTATTTTACTTTAAATCAAAACTATGTTCCTGTGTTATTACAAACTTTTCATAATCATTATTTGAATAGCTATGTAACATTCCATAGCCTATATTATATATTACTATTACTCCTATTTAGACATTTGGGTTGCTCTCATGGGATTTAAATTAATAATAATACCCTCATAAAAAACCTTATGCTTCATTTATTTTTAATATTTAAATTTATTTCCTTAGGATTTAAGCTTTTGTTATTATATTCTTGTTCCAGTCCTTAATTCAGAAGCCCAGCCCACAAAAAATTCTTGAATTTATCAGAGGTTGTCTTCCATGGATTCACAAATTACTACTCTGTGTCTCTTTAATGTGTGCATGTAAATGCATGTGTATGTGTGTGTGTGTGAGAGAGAGAGACAGAAAAAGAGAGAATGAGTATGTGTGTTTTCCTTACACATTGTCCTTATGGCAATATTATAGCTAAGAATATATGCCAAAACAAATTTAGATTGCATTAAGGGGGATAATCATACTAATCCTATTTTGCAAAGAGAAAATTCCTATGTAATATACACTGAGCATCTAATTTTAATATATTTTCTTTTAAATGATACTAACACTCTCATAATAGAAAATATTACTCTCCTGTGCAGTAGGACAAAGAAAAAGTAATCATGGTGTTATTTTTAAAAAAGTTATTAATTAAGAAGGTATATGGATTATTAATTGAAATAGTGATATTTTAAATGGTGAATATGAACCTACGAGGACTTCAGTATAAACCAAAATAAATCAGTAAGTTTCATGGTTTTAGTTTTTGCACGGGTATCTTATATAATAAAAGCCCAGCAACCTAAATGGCAGAACAACCATAATGACCAGAGACCAAAACTCCTGCAGCTCCTCGCCTGGCCAGTCACACCACCCAGCAGTGACCCTCACCCTGATCGGGGACATGGCCTGACTGCAAACTGCCCACAGCCTCTTGCCCCAGCCAGTCCCACCCCTCAGTGGGGACCTCCACCCTGATCAGGGCCCCCATCCAGGCAGGCTGGCCAGCCCCAACCCATGCATTGGGACTCTATCCTATATAATAAAAGGTTAATATGCAAAATGACTCTAACGGCGGAGTGACCAGAACGACTGCTCGACCAGTCACCATGAGGCCCGCTGACCACCTCTCGCTCCCTTTTCCCGGCTGGCAGGCTCCGAATGCCTGATGGTGAACAGAGAACCAGGGGTGGGTGGTGGGGCAAGCGGGCAGTGCCAGGCCAAGGTCCCCACCCCACCAGTCACCCCATACACAGAGGGTGACTTGTAGTGGAGGTGGGGTCGGTGAGCAGGTGGGAATGGCTGACTTTTTGGTCCCTTCCTATAGCCATCAGGCTATGATCACCTTTTGGCGAATGGGGAGCCAGTGGTGGGTGGCGGTGGGGGGTGGGGTTAGTGAGCAGGCAGAACAGAGGACCTCTTGATTCCTCCCCACTGGCCAGCAGGCTCTGATCAACGGATGGCGAACAGGGAACTGGGGGTAAATGGCAGCTGGGGGCAGGGCCAGCTGCAGGCAGCCAGGGAAGATGGCCCTGATAGCAGGCCAGGCCTAGGGACCGTGCCCACACACGAATTTCATTTGCCAGGCCTCTAGTAATAGTATAATACCTGAACAACACTTCAGATGTTATGAAAGTCAAATTATATATCTTGCTATAGTCTATATTCATATTCATAGCTGTATCTAAGTACACTAAATATTATGAAACAACAGAAAATGTAGGGCAGTCATAATTAATTTTTCTAAACAAAGTAAAAATCAAAACCTATAACCTTGTGTTTAAGAAAAGTTTACACGACATTAATTTAAAATGTTCAAAGAATATCAGGAGTAAAAAGTTGTGCACTTCTATAAACATTTCATATGTTATGCTTAACTCAAGGGCCAAGTTCTCTTTTGTGCCATTTCCTTCTGCTTCTTCAAAGCCTCGTGTTTTTTTTTTTCAGTTTGGCACCTTCCAAATGCACCCTTCTGACTTTAAAAGATGCTAGCCAGTTATAAAGTTAACAAATTAATCCTGGCTCTAAAGAGCTATTCTCGGTTATATGTACAGCTTCCTGGCGACAACAACATATGCTCTTGTTCAACAGAGAAGCACTGGACAAGAAATTATATTTTAAAATAAGAGAATTTTTTGGAAAAGACTTTCCAAAGTCATCTCTGTAGCTTGATACTCTTCACAATTCAATTCAATCTCCTACTATTAAAAAAAAAAAAGAACACTTGCACGAAGTGTGGCTCTAGGTTTTGAGCTATGTGTGATCTCATTCACACCTCACAACAACCATGTAAGATGTTTATCTTTAATTTGTTTTTACAAAATAGAAAGCTGGGGACTGGAAAAGTGAAGTAGCATTTCCATGTCTGTGCACAGTGATAATATCTGCATTTGAATGTCAGTTGGCCTGGCCCAATAGCTCATTTTCTTTCATGGAAATAGTTATGTTTTTAATGGCAGTTAATAAGGATAAAGGCTTTTTTTTATGTGCCTGTCACTGCCAAGGAACTGAGTTTAAATGCAGTCATGTTTTAGAGGATATTTCATAAATTTACCTAATATATAATTACAGTTAGTTTGCACAATTTGATTATAAAAATCCACTAATGTTGGTTTCCAAACTAGACTGATACACAGCAGGCAAGGACAGGTGGATAAAGAAGAGGCAGGCCAGTTGAGTTTGGGAGGTGGCAGGTATAATAAGCAAGGGAACCTTCGGCTTGTTTGGTTAGTTCCAAGGGGAGTAGATCTCCTCACCCAGCCACAGTCCAGGCAGTCTGACATCCTCCTGAAGGATGTAGCAGTGCCCACGTGGCAGGAGCCCCAGCAAGCACAGCTCTGCTGCTTCCATCCCAGCCCTGCAGCGCCTGCAGCCACTGCTCAGCTGTGCTTACCAGCTATGAGCCTGGATTCTGGCTGAGTGGCACTCCCACTGTGGGAGCTCACTGACCACCAGGGGGCAGCTCCTGCATTGAGCATCTGCCCCCTGGTGGTCAGTGTGCATCATTGAGACTGGTAGTTTGGTCTTAAAGGTTGCTTACACAAATATATTTCAATGGATATGGAAGAGTGCTATCTAGAGAAAGATTTTGAAACATTATAGGAAAACCTTCATGTGTTTGGAATTTATAAATCTATATGTACTATTTTTATAGAGTACTTCCTTTATTTTTCATTAAACACAAGTAGGCACATCTATGGAGTCAATTAATTCCAATGATATCATTTGGACTCCAACATTTTCATCCATGGTATGAGATCCAGAGCAAAGTTAAATTTGTTAAATCCCTTATTATTGAGTAAAAAAACTTTTTTTTTGTGTGTGTGTGTGTGTGTGTGTTTCCTGTAGGTCTTATTTTTTTTTTTAAAGTGAGGGATTTTTTTCTCCTAGAAACTTTTGAAAGTTGTTCAGTCTTCCTCAATTCATCCATTGCTATATACAAAATCTGCCCTTTCATCATGAAAGTGTCTTAAATATTATATAATAGTAAATGTGGCTGTTGATTTCAATCTATAAATTAAGACAAGCTGAAATCTAAATGTTTACAATATCATTTAAGTAGAGTACTGGGGTATCTCTTCTCATTCATCTCAACAGATGTATTTGATAATATCTATTACAAACAGGGTGTTTGAAGAATTCTTTTGGAAAGTTAGGCTGTTCAGTAGATTTCCCTTTTAGAAAAGTTAGAATAGGGTTGAATGTGAAATATTTTTCTAAATAATGAATTTTGCACAGCCAAATCTGGGCTCAATTTAGTCAATCATGTAGATGATATTGATCTATAAATACTCTTACTATTTTTGTAATTGAGATAAGTATTGTGGATGTAATGCTGACAGGTTTGATGATGTTTCATTTGACTGACACAGAACTGGGGTGAATCATTACAAATATTCTCACATAGAGTTGACAGCATCTAATCAGCTATTAAATCTGTACACGCAATACATTTATATATAAAACAATCAAATTGAATTAAATGGTTACTGTTCCTGAAACAACAGTCTGCCATTCCAGATTAAAATGATCAACAACTTGGATAATTAAAATCATTTCATCTCACTGATTTCAAAATAGAAATTTAAAAAAAAGTAAAATACCAGGAGATAGCTTGTAGCTAAATTTTCTTACACTCTGTTGCTTTATAACTACAAGGAAATATGTACTATTCACTTGCACAAAAATGACTCATATGTTGGATCAAATCTGGGGTCATGAGAATAATTGTATGAGTTGAAATAAAGTTCTCATGTGACTCAAAATGTTAACACTTTTAACATGAGAATGACATGTTCATGGTACGTTTTATTATACTACGGGTATATGTATGATTACCGAATTGCCTTTTAGTGCCCTTAAAATGAATGCTATTGAAAATAACTTGCTCTAAGTCTATGTTACCTTCCATTGTCATGGATCTTGAGAAGTCTGCCACTTAATTCAAAAGTTTTTATGAAATTCACAGCCTTCCTAAAACTTTATTCTATTTATTTTTTCCGTCAATAGCAAGGCATTATAGCAGGTATGTAAGTAGGTTGAGAGACAAACAACGATAATTTTGTATAAATGATAGGGAAGGGCAGGGATTATACATTTTTCAAGCTGGATTCCTCTTCAAATATGACCTCATATATGTTCACTTCAGGGACATGCATTGGGAAAGTACACTAAAGTTTTGATTATTCTCATAAAGCCTTTTCTTTAGCTATTGTATGGTGACATTTCTGTAAGAAACTTTTTGTACCTTCAATTAATTTTTTTCCCCTGCAGTGAATATAAACTTTCAGAACCAAAGAGCATGGATTCTCCGAGGTGTGACCCCAATCTTGACCTTCTTACCTGCTATAGGGATTTTCTTTTTGAGTGACTGAGGACTGATAATGATGTAACAATGTCTCTGCTGGCCCTGCCAGACTTCTTCAAGGATATCAGCCTTTTACATTTATTCTAGGTCTAGAGATGATTCCCTGTTATGGGCAGAGGACATAAGTATTTCTTTAAATAGAATTTTCTATCTGTCTTTTTTCCCAATTCTCTCTTCACTGTTACAAGTGACTGCCAAATTGTCCCTGCTCTATTTTAAGTCAATACCATTTGAGCCTTTGCTTTACTGGAAGCATTTGCTCAGTTCTGAGCTGTAAGGATTGTACTATTTGCTGTTTGCCTATTTAAACCTTTCTGGGGCTGTAATCTGTTTACATAAACTCTGAAATCCTGTTCATTTTCCTGACGATATTTTGATTGTCTCAGTACATTATCACCCCAAGTATTCTCAAACACCAACATGTCATTTATGTATAATTGAATAAAATATCAGTTTGAATTCCTTGGTAATTCTTAATGACATAATAAACTTCAATATGTCTGCAGGTATGGAGATTTTTTTTTATACAAACATTTTGTGGACAGAGGGAAATTTTGTGTATAAATTTAGTTGAATACAATCCTAGGAGACAAATATTTTGAGTATTTGCATTGGTTACAAAGAGTGACAGTCTCCAGTATTAGTAGCTCACTGCCATCTATTTTAAACTCAGTTAACCAAGACCACATTGAGTCCTGGCAATATGTATTCAATAGACCAGGATAGATGTCCACCTGTTACAATGATCCGGTAAGAAGCTTCAGAGGATCTAACACACCCACTGGTCCTTCTATATGCATTAATCATGCATAGATTATTGTGCCTCCAACTAACCAACACCGACACATATGGCACACCTAGTTGGACTAGGAATGAGTGAGTGGCTACATAAGCAGCTCTTTATAGCCTGGCCAGCATGCTAAGATGTAGCATGAAAGGATAGTTTTGCCCAAAAGGGGTGATCTCTGATGAATAGAAACAATCTAATCAATTAGATCTCTTTTGAAGATACTCATGATTCACAAGCAATAGTTCTGGAGAGACCTAACCTATTTGGCTCAGTGAATAGAGAGTGGGCCTGCAGACTGAAGGGTCCCAGGTACAATTCTGATCAAGGGCACCTACCTTAGTTGCAGGCTTCTCCTTGGCCTGGGCCCTGGTCAGGTCGCATGCAGGAGGCAAACAATTGAAACACATTGGTATTTCTTCCTGTCTTTCTGCCACTTTCTCTAAAAATCAATGGAAAACTACCCTCCAGTGAGGATTAAAGAAAAAAGTTCTGGAGAGATAGGAGCAGAGGGAAGAAATAGAAAGAAAAGCAAAGTAGGGGTGGATTGAATCACACAGCTGACAAAGATGTAAAGTGATGCTACAATGAGCTACTTTATTGCAACTGCTATATATCTTGAGCTATAGCTTTGCTGCTTTTAAGATTGTTTCTCTGTTTTTGGTGGAAGGAGTATAGGGGTGTTGGTATAAGGTCTGGGGAAACTTTCCAATTCTTTAAAAGAGAGCCTTATTTCCAAAAAAATAGACACATTCAATAAGGTACATCTCTAAAGAAGATTATTTTAGCCTTAAGAGGAATTTTGCAGTTATCTCTGAAAGTAATGTTTTTTTCCCAAGAGTATTATTTCAAAGTGAACCCTGTAGCATTTAGACCCATATTTATAAAATCCTTTAGCAGCAAGGCTATCTTATCACACACATACAAAGACACAAGGTGGGGATGACTACCTATTTAGTATCAAGGACTATGTTGAGATAACTTACATGTTCCCCTGGAAGAGGACTGTTTCCCTAAGAAATAGCCAACAGATATGCCAAATGAAGAATTAAAATAATGAGTCTGCTCACAGGTAAAATTTTAGCATACCACAAAGTGTAATAAAAAATACACTACGGATATAGGGGAAATGTACTCTAGATAAAAAAAAAAAATGGCAGCTAGACCTCACAAAATCTCAATGATGCCTAAGATGCATATTTAAGAAACTTTTAAAATATGTAAATATGTTCTTATTAATTTCTTTTTAGAGAGAGGAAGGCAAATGGATGGGGTGTGGAGAGAGAGGGGCAGAGAGAGAGAAACATCAATCTGTTAGTGCCCACTTGCACCCTGACCATGGATCGAACCTGCAACCTGGGCATGTGTCCTGACCAGGAATTGAACTGGTGACCCCTCAGTGCACAGGACAACACTCAAACAAATGAGCCACTCATCTGTCACTCAAATATAAGATCCCTTTTAAATGAGAAACCAGAAAATAAAATCTTTAATACATTATTGCAATTTGTTTAAGGGTAAAATACCCATAACACAAAATTTACCATCTTAACCATTAATAAGTGTACAGTTCAGTAGTGTTAAGAATATCCACATTGTTGTGCACCCATCACCAACCACCATTCCTCTCTGGAATTCTGAAAATCTATAGCCATTAAACAATAACTCCCCATTTCCCCTTCCTTCAGCCTCTGGCAACACACCATTCTACTTTTTGTCTATGTGATTTTAATAATTTTAAATATCCCATATGAGTGGAAAAATACAATATTTGTCCTTTTGGACTGGGTTATTTTATTTAACAACATCCACAAACTTTATCCATGGTATAGTATAGTATGTCAGAATTCATTTTTTAAGGTAATATTTCATTGTCTGTATATACCACATTTTCCTTACCTATTCATTCCTCAACAAACACTTGGGTTGCTTTCTCATTTAGCTACTGTGAATAACCTATAATAAAAGCATAATACGCTAATTATACCAGCTATCCTTCTGGGTGACCTTCAGGATGAAGCTGGGGCTGTGAAGGAAGCCCAGATCCCGGGTGCCTGCCATGGGCCAGAGGGAAGCCTGGGTCCCAGAAGCCAGTGGGGAGGCAGTACCAGAAGCCAGGGAAAGAAAGACCAACTCTTCATGAATTTCATGCACCAGGCCTCTAGTGTCATTATAAAAATGGTAGAAAACTATTTAAGACCCAATTCAATGGGGGTATAAACATTCCCAATAAATAATTTCTTTGCACAGAATTTTTAATACTTACTTAAAGGACTCTTAGAGATTTTTTTCATATGTCAGTTGCTCTTATGTATACCTAGAACAGAAAAATATGTTATATTTATTACAAATTTAACATATTTATATAATAAATGTCTAAGCTGCTACCAAAATGTGAAGTAATACATGACAGATAATCCCTTTACATGTATGTTAACAAAATGTAACACAGATTTATATACTTATATCAAGCTTCTCTGAGTAAGCTGATCACTCAAATTATGGTTCATAAATTTGGCAGCATGAAGAAAATGTGGAGGTTTGGGAGGAATTTTTAACCTTAGATGCCAACCCAGACTTATGGAATCAGAATCTGCATTTTAATGAAGTTCCCAGGTTATTTTTCTTCAAGGTAATGCATGAAAAGTACTGCTAGAAAGCACTTGAAATATGAATTATTGTCATTCCTCTAATGACAAAGCATTTTTTTCATAATACCAAATTACACAATGTTGTTTTGTTTATGTGCATTTATGAGAACACTAGAGGCCCATTGCACAAAGAGATTCATGCAATAGGCCTTCCTTCCCTTGGCTTCCAGCACCAGTTTTCCTCCAGCACCCGGGTCCCCAGGCCTACGCTCCAGCCAGAGTCTGCCACCTTTGTCTTCACTGCATACTCTGGCTGAAGTCTGCCATCTTCACAATAGGCTCAGGAGTCTGCAGTCCTCATCTTTGCTGTGGCCAGAGTGCCATTCCTGTAGATCCCTTCACCCATTCCCCCCACCACCACTTCTTCTCATAGCAGGCATCTTGCCCTGCCTGGCCACTCCACACCTGGAGCAGCTGGGTAGTCATCATCTTTGGCTTTCTAATTTGCATATTCCCTCCTGATTGGCTAGTGGGCATAGTGGAGTGATGGTTAATTTGGTAAACAGCAACTATACCATATAGATAGATAGATGATTGATAGATTTTGTGAGGTCTAGCTGCCATTTTTAATCTATATACACAATCACAATCCTTCTGCCTGAATTACATCAGTTTTTCTAGGAAAACTAGTAGAAAAAATACTATTTTCAAAAAAATCTTAGAGATTGGTATAGGAAGAGAGCATAATTTATGTTTAACAATATTTGTAGTATTCAAAACGTGATCTGAATATCACATTCTTGGATATTACCTAGGGGCCTCTTTACAGGATGAAAATACATCCCAGATCTCTACCAAATTCTCTGGGATAGTGCCTACTCACCTACAATTGTACTAAGTGCCTCAGATGACTCACAGGTACACTAAATTTTCTCCTGCAAAAAGAATCTGACATTATTTTATGCAGGAGCTAGGCTAAATTTAAAAATCTCTTTTTATCAGTTAATATAGCTTGCTGGAGTCCGTGACTAATTAAGATGCATATATAGATATCATATGATAGATATCATATCACTCATTTTATCATAGTTGACCCATTTTTCAGCTCTCTTTGGAACTGGCATACTACATGATTTCAGATGACTTAATTTTATAACAATTTGCTTTTTCTTCAGGTTGCCAAATTATTTTATCTATCAAACCTATGAGATTACTATTATGAATTTCTAGCAAAATTTATCCCAAACTTCAATTAGAGTTTAAGAAAATGATTCTAAATATGAGTGGAAAACTGTCTACTTTTTGAAGCCTATAGGTCTTTCATTACTGTTTTAACTATAGTATTATAGAGATAGAGTATACATTGACTGAGCCTTTTCAATTTTCCATAGGAGAAAAGTATAATTTTCTTTATCTAACACATATGAGTAACTGTGATTCCTAGTTTAGGAATATGAAAATTAGACGTTGAACAATCCTAATACGTAAAAAGCCAGGGGCTGTCATGACTGAAACAACTGGACAGATGACTGACAGCAAGCTATGTGAGGCAACAAGGCCAGCAGGAGGATTAGTGAGGGATTACTGAACAAGCAGGCTGCGTGGGACAACCAGGCCAGCAGGGGGGGGGTTAGTTAGGGGCAACCAGGCCAGCAGAGGGAAGCAATTGGGAGCGACCAGGTCCACAGGGGTGGGGGGGAGTAAGGGGAGACCAGGCCAGCAGGGGGGAGCAATTGTTTATGACCAGGCTAACTGGGGGGACAGTTAGGGGCAACCAGGCCAGGAGGCAGAGGCGGTTAAGGTGATCAGACAGTCAGGCAGGTGAATAGTTAGGAGCCAGTAGTCCTGGATTGTGAGAGGGACATCCCCCAAGGGAACCCAGATTGGAGAGGGTGCAGGCTGAGCTGAGGGAACCTTCTTCCCTCCCCCTTCCCCACCCCGTGCACATATTTCAAGCCTCTAGTCCTATATAATCAAAGCCTAATGTGCTAAGTGTCTGGTCCCTTGTCAGCCATTTAAACAATCAAAGCATAACACAATAAGGATATGCTAAGTTGGCTCAACCACTCACTATGATATGCACTGACCACCAGGGGACAGACAGTTGACTGATCAATCAATCTCTATGACATGCACTGACCATGAGGGGGCAGACAGTAGACTGGTTGACCAGTTGCTATGATGTGTACTGACCACCAGGGAGAAGATGCTCCGACAGGTAGGTTACCTTGCTGCTGGGTTCTGGCCGATTGGGACTGAGTAAAACTGGATGGACACACCCTAGAGCCCTCCCACAGTTCCTCCCTGGCTGGCCAACTTCCCACATTCCTCCCCATCCTTGATTCTATACCCGTGGGATCCCTTGGCCTGCTCTGTGCCCTTTTGCAATCCAGGATCTCTCGGGGGATGTCAGAGAGCTGGTTTCAGTCTGATCCTGCAATCCAGGTTGAGGGATCCCACTGATGCATGAATTCATACACTGGGCCTCTAGTTTGATATACAACTATACTGAGCCTGTATAAGAATTTAGTAGGCAGAATTACAGTCAGTAAAGGTTTAATGTTTGAATTGGGACAACTCACTTAACTGTAGAATATAGTTTTCTAAGGATATTAAATGTATCCATTTCATAGAGTTGTATTAAATGTGGTAATTTATATAAATTTTGAAAGATGGATTCTGGCTTATAATGAGTGCTTCTGAGTGTCATTTTATTATATACCAAAATACAAAGTAAAAGATCTTGCCCAAAATGGTCATCTTTGAATGTTAGACTATGGTTAATTTTATTTTATTTTATATTTTATATATCTTAAAACATTGCATAATCAGATAGATAACTGTTGTAATCAGAACAAAAGCATTTTTACAGATAATTACAAGTGCCCAGCAGATATTGTTCACTGGTTGAACATCAACTTAGAAACCTAGGTTCAACTCCTAGGCCTTGCACATGCCCAGGGTTGCAGGCTTGATTTCCCAGTAAGGGGCATGCAGGAGGCAGTGGATTGATGAAGTTTCTCTCTCATCAATGTTTCTTTTATCTTTGTCCCTCTTTCTCCCTCTCCCTCTAAAAATCAATAAAAAACATTTAAAAAAAAGCTCAGCCAGTTTTGATCAGTGGTTAGAGCGTTGGCCTGCGAACTAAAGAGTTCCTGGTTCAATTCCAGTCAAGGGCATATACCTCATATCTCGGTTGCAGCCTCAATTGCTGGCCTGGTTGGGGATATGCGGGAGGCAACCAATTGATGTGTCTCTCTCACATGGATTTTTCTCTGTGTGCCTCTCCTTCATCTTCACTCTAAAAATTAATGAAAAAATACCCTCAGGTGATGATTAACAGAAATGACAACAACAAGAGAAGAATAATAAAAAGTATTGGTGATAGGATGAATACAATTTATAGGGTGAGAGTGGGTTTGGGGGTAGGCGCAAGCTCAAGAGATAAAAAAACAACAACAACACACACACACACACACAATGAGAAGACACACCCTGAGAATGGGTGTGTGTTGGAAAAAGCAGGCAATAAGAAGTAACCAGGGTACATGCTAAAGCTGGTGATTGAAATGAAAGCACTGGTGTTCGAAGATTAGTTTGGAATTGATATGTGGGATGAACAAAGTAAATAGAGTATTAGCGTCTAAGAAACCAGTTGGGCAACTGTTATAGCAACAAAACCAGGGGGGGTGGGTGTGTGTGTGGAAGTAAGCCTTGGTAAAATCACAGATTTTAGAACATAAAAACATGGTTAATCTGAGCAGTATCTCCCAAAACAGTCAGACTCTGTACTAAGTTAAGTAATAGCCAAAGAAGAGTCAAAAAGGACTGCAGGTGTTTAACTCTCGTGAGCTGGAAGCCCACAAGAAAAAGAAAGCAGTTTGGGAATTCGAGGTAGTTTCAAGGTGTGGATCATATGTGCTTGGGGAAGGGATAGTTTGAAAGGACAGTGGAATGTCTAAGTGAAGTTAAAATGTAGGCTCTTAGAAATTTAATCTATCAATAAAGCGTATCAGCTGGGAGAGTCCCTGCAGATCCCCTTGTGCCGTCCATGTCCCTCATTTAAAGTTTACCTGGCAAAAGCGACGTGCCATTCTCCCCCAGCTGGGCCACTGCAGAATCCCGCTTTGCTAAGAGCAAACCAGGGTTTGCCATTCCTTATCCTATCAGACCCGCTGGTACAGAGTCCTAACTTCAAACATGCCTGAAGTCTCAATTTTTTGGAGTGAGGGTGGAATATTTTATTTTAAGATGACATAATTTTAAAAGATCTAAGCATATATAACATCTTGCATATTATATATCCACTCTTAAACTTAAATGACAGAATAGTTACGTATCACAACGAAGGCTATCTGTAAATATAGGGGTAACATATTTCACAGACATTAGGCATTTGTTACTCTTTTTATTTAAATGTCAAGGTGTCCCATCTCTTTTTTCTCCCTCCCCACCCCCCCACCCCCGCCCCGCTTTTTTTGTTACATGTTTCTTTTAGGGCACTAAATTTGTCTATATCACTTGGAGATGTAGGTGTTCTTTCACAATGTCTCTTAATGAGGCTAATAATAGATGTTTTTTAAGATTTTTATGTTCACTTTAGCCACAAAATCTCATCATCTGCTGATATTAAACAGGAAGACATTTTGGTCACTAACAAGATTTTGCTAATTGGACATGTTGGAAATATTCATCCAGTAGGTCAATCTAATCATGGTTAATCTCACCTTAAAACTTAAGATTGTATTTGTGAAACTAAAATTTTTATTTCATTTTAGACTGTGCTCTACCAAGGTCATGTCACTGACAGCTATTTAATATTTCTAAAGTTAGAACATTCTTAAATCTTTCAGCAGCAGAGACATTGGTCCAAATACCCATGAATTCACAGTTAAACTTCCAGGTAATGTTCCTTTTATATCTGGAGATTTAAAAATAGATTTCACATATATCAATTCATTCACAAAATACTTATTAAATTTAAAATATGAACCAAGAATTTTATTTAGAAGGATATATTACTGAGTAAAACAATACAAAAAAGAATTGAATTTTATTCTAAGGAAGACATGAAACTATTGTCAAGTTTTGAACCATGTGATATAAGCTCTCTTTCATTTTAAATTGGTTGAATTCTAAATATAAAATAAAGGTGAATTTTACAGGATTTATTGATAGCTTGAACAGAGGCTCCTAGACAAAGAGAAGTGTCAAGGGTAATACCCAGGTCTCAACTTAAGTACTAGGAAGAATAGAGTTTCCATTTGCTGAGGTTGATAGAACTCAGAGAATAGCTGGTTTAGGAAAACTCTTACAAAGCTTCAGCCCTGAATGTCTGCTTACATGTCTATAGTCTAGACTGGAAAGTATAAAACTTTGCTTCTCTTCCCATCTCTCCTTCAAGAAGAGATCATAGAACAAAAGTGTTGCAAGGCTCTGCTCCTAGCCTGTATTCACTCTCAACTGCCTCGCCAAGAACTGAACAAGTCGTCTCGCTGCCAAACGCAGCCCCACACCTTCCTGTCTCATGTCTTGGAGAAGGACAGAAAGAGAAAAATTATGTCACTTTGCCTCCCATCTTTCCAAAATATTACTTGATTTTTACTCCTTTAATCTTTTCCCACATTCTACATCACTTGGTTGGAGAGTTTGTTTGTTTTTTCTATTAAAAATGTTGGTTGTGGTGACCTTGATGTCTGTCCTATGTAAGAAGCTGCCTTACACCTATTTCCTAGAAAACAGCACCCGGAGCAGGGCTGGTATCCTAATGCCACATGGGGAGGTGGAATACCAGGAAAACAGTGAGGAGGGGTGGGGGCAGGAAGGACAAGGCACAAGGAAAGAAGACAAGAAAACATGTTGCATGGAGCAGCTGGCCACCGTTTTCTGAGAAAATGCATGTTAATAACAAGGAGAGGCCATATGGAGCCACTGCTTCTTAGGAGGATTTGTCCAAGGAGAGAAAGGGAAAGCATATTTAACTGACAGCTCCTTCCTGTGCCCTGTTTTTTATTAGTCAAGGGTCAGCCCACAAGACTTTAATTTCCTCACCCTCTTGGGGATTCTACTTAGACTCTCCAGGTAACCCCTGGGAAATGAGAGTTTAAATAGGTATAGGCAGGCTGAATTGGGGCACTGAGATGCCACATGGCCCCCACTTTAGCTAACTTGCCATAGGGAGAAACTGATTGAACTGGCAGTATTTAAGACGTGGCAACAACAGCAATGGCCAGGGAATGAAGACTGTAAGAGCATTTTGAGGAGGACCACTCCATCTGAGAAATAGGGCAAATGGACTCAGATCTAGGAGCTAAGTAACATTTGCTATATTAGGACATATGATAGGAGATATATAGGTTGGATCAGACAGAATTCATTTCTCAGATTACCCAGATGTACACACCCTCTTGTATAAGTACATGATGCCTTCACTTCTCCCCTGGGAGGGATAGTACAAATCCAGTTCTTCAAAGAGTGAATCCTTACAACATCCCCAAAAGTCTTAAAGAGGATGAGCAAAACAAATGAGATCCCCTGAGATGACTGGTTCTGGAACAGCAATGGATACTTATCATCTCCCTCTTCTACTGCTGACTGAGATTTATCCCTGGAATGAGGCATTTTATTGCTACTCTGCGTTGGCTGTTCATTTAGGCAATTGCATGTATCTTGACTCTGATAGCTCCATGCTGCCACCTGGCCCATGCCATTTCAAAGTGCTATCTTCCCCATTGATATCTGGTACCCAAGTTCCATGGTAGCCCCTTTCAGCAAATAGCTACCACAGTGCTTCTGAGAATGCCCTCTTTATTGCCAGAGTGAAGACAGCGCCTTTGGGATCCTTACTGGGAACATAGGCAGGTGGTGGTTCACAGATACATTTGAACACTGCCCACTCTGTGTGACCTCTAACCCCTCCCTCAATACTATGCTGCATATTCTAAAATCTTCACCTCATTTACCATAGGCCATTATTATATCCAATCATCTAAAAGGCATCAGGAAAACTATTATGACCAGCTTGAGGTATACTTACCAGAATGTTGAACCATTAGTCTGAGCGAGTTACCTAATGCCAATTAGTTCTCCCCTATCCCACCTTAGATCTCATCTCCCTAAATTAACACCCTCAGACATATTTCCTCAGTTTATGACAGTATGTATGTGTCAGATCCTGCAATTCTTTTTAAAAAAATATATTTTATTGATTTTTTACAGAGAGAAAGGGAGAGAGAGAGTTAAAAACATCAGTGAGAGAGAAACATTAATCAGCTGCTTCCTGAACACCCCCTACTGGGGATGTGCCTGCAACCAAGGCATATGCACCACCTCCCCAACCCAACTAACCATGGGTAAAGCTTTAACAACTGTGCACACCAAGGGTTATTACTATCTCTTTTCACCAGCAACGCAGGCACTATTACTTTCAGTCAGGTGGGCAATCCAACTGCAAATCCTATCCTGAGGAATTTTTTCCACATGCATTGCCCAGGATTTTAGAAAACAGAACCTGAAATGAAGTTTGCATGTGAATGTTGTATTGGAGGAGCAACATCCCAGGAAATTGAGCGTATCTCTCAAGAGTAAAAGATAAAAGAAATGAAGCAGGAAAGAAAGAAAGAAAGAAAGAAAGAAAGAAAGAAAGAAAGAAAGAAAGAAAGAAAGAAAGAAAGAAAGAAAGAAACAAGGGAATGTGTTACCAAGTCATCACTCATTCCCTGGATTTATGACAATGGCCTCTAGATACTTTTTCTTTCCTTCCTTCCCTCTTCCTTCCTTCCTTCCTTCCTTCCTTCCTTCCTTCCTTCCTTTTTTCAGGGATAGATTTGTATTTTTATTTTTTAAATTAAATTTGTATTGTTGACACTATTGCAGATGTTCCCTCCAGTCCCCATGCCCCCATCCCTTGGCCCTCACCTCACTATTATCTGTGTCCATGTGCTCTGCATCTATGTTCTGCTAATCCCTTTACCTTCCTCTATTCAGCCCCTCTCCTTTAACAACCTGTTTCATATGTCCAGGCCTCTGCTTCTGTTTTGTTTGTCAGTTTATTTTGTTCATTAGATTCCACATATTTTCTTTGGTCAAATTTTGCTTATAAAGCATTCCTCTCCTAGAATTCCAGGCTGTTTTAGTTGGCTTCTCCAGGCAGCTGCAGAGAAGCCAAAAGATTCCTGGTCTTCATTTGTTGGACCAGAACACTGCTTTGGCTTGCACCTCAGAGATTGCGCTGGAGCCTTTGCTGAAACCTGGCTCTTGCCACCAGAAGACAATTAGGAGTTGTGAGAAGCTGTGAGAAGATCAAATGTGGTGTCCATGCTTTGTGAGCATGGCAACTGCCTATGCAGTCACTGGGGCTACTCGGGGGGGGGCAGGGGGGAGGAGGAAGGGGCATAGCTAAAACCAGGTAGATTGATAGGACCATGCTAATCTGGAGCAGTGCATAAGCCAAGTTCAGGGAAAGAGCCATAATTTTGTAAAATTGTACTCAAGGATGCCAGCATCTTAGTGACTTGAATATTGGGCTCTTTGGAGAAGTATAATGACTTGGAAGAGCTAGAGAACTAGAAGATCCAGGACCTAAGACAGAATAAAGAGAATCTAATTCACCAAAGACTAGTAGTAGCAATGCAACAGGGAATATTATTAAATAAATGAAGAGATGCTGCAGAAAAGTGCCCCCAATAGAAGTCAGGGTAGTAGTAAAGGTTATTTGACACATCTCCTATGTACTAAAACATCAAAAGCCAAAAGTTCGGGTGAAATGATAGTTTTCTAGAGGCAAACTGGGAACATGAGAACTTTATCAACAAATTTCAAGGTTATTCTTTCTTTGCTGAAAATAGCTTTGGTTTGTCTTTGGAGGCTCTGAGCCTTCACAAAAAAGTAATTGTTTCTGTTGAATCACCCGTTCTCTGGGAACTAGTACCCAATTTTTTTTTAATTTTCCTATGATCTTTCCACTGATAGCAATAACTTAAATGTTCAGCCTCTCATTGAAAAAAAATTTGACAAGGAATATCAGTTTTCTTATCCAAAAATAACAGTAACAATTGAGCTAGTCTGTCAATCACCTTGTACAGTATGGAATACATTAAAATAATATATTAAATACAAGATTGATTCAGTAGGCATGTCAGTGACTATTACAAGCTTAGTGGAGTAGCACAAAGAATTTCAGAGCACGTTGTGAGTCAAGCAAGGGAGAATAGTGGCAGACTTGGAAATATGGTGGGAGGAGAAGAAAAGGAGGCAGAGAGATGATATGTCGGCTTCAGGACATAAATTAAATAAGTAAATAAACAAACACTGTTGCTTTAGTCATGTTTATCAAACAACCTGTCCAATTTGTTTCCTGACTTTTCTAAAACATATACCTAGTTTTATTAAAGTAATGCATCCTTATGATGAAAAAGAAAACAGCACAAATAAGCTTAAAAGAAAAAGCAACAGACTCCTGCCCACCATTTCCATCTCCAGTCCCCCTGCTGAAGTCAATGTTTTATTTCTTCTGGTGAATGTCCGCTCATCTCAAACTGATACACTTAGAAGCCATGTAACGAGCTCATTAATTCTGAAGTTATTTATTGAATTGCTGTGATGACAGCATGTGCACTAAAACCACCTCTACTGGTACACCCACTTCCTAAGTTTGATAGTTTTATCAGTATTTTTAGTTTGTCTGTTAATTATTTATGAAACTCAAAATAATACACTCAAACCTCTGTTTCATGATCCGCTGGTGCTTGACAATTTTTCTTGACTGCCACTTTATCAGATTGCTTTGGTCTTTCTACCTCAATTGTCTGCTCTACCTACACATTCCAACTTCTGTGGTCTATACCTTTATTTTTATATTCTCAAGATATTTTGGTTGGGCTCTTTGGAGTAATTATTTTTTCCAGAATTTAGGGTCCAACAAGCGGGGAGGAGGGAACTTTACAAGTATTTCTTTCTGTGGTCACTAAGCTATCTCCTAAGGCCCAGACGCCTTAGAAAGTAGGATTTATTACTTAACACAGCTCAGTCTGAATGTAGACACTAGTGCTGGGAATATAAGCATGGGAATGGCTCCTAGAGATCTGTACTCGAAATGCCAAGTGGTTGTTGTCTGTGGCAGACTCAGTTGTAAACCTAACCTAACCCATATTTGTCTGACCACAGCTCACAGCTGATTAGCACGTAAGCATCTGGCCATCCTCAGTTATTTTAAAAGGGTTCTTTATTCCACCCAACTAAGAAAAGCCCTCCCTTCAGGATAGCTTGAGGCAGGGACAAGTACTTGGCATATTCTTGTTCTTATTCTGAAGTTGTGGGAGGACATGCGTTTTTGATCACTATGGCTGTCTGGAAAAATCCCACTCCACCCTGTCTCCAGCTTGGGTATTACTCTCCCTGGAGTGATGAGAAACTATAAACCTGAATACCCTCTTTGTCTGGGAAGCTGCCTTTGCTCTTCCCCACTGTGGCTTACAAGGAAAGATGGTACTAAACTTACTTTTACTTTTATCATACTCTGTAGGTCTGAGTCCATACAAAAATTTGTACTCTAACCTCCCCCTCTAGCACTAGAAAATTAATCTTTATTTTGACATCTGGTAGTACTGTTTACATTCTATTCTGCACCATCAATAAAAATATGAGGGTTATCTATACATTGTTTTAAATAGTTTATATGTCAGAAGCCAATTTCAGCACGTCAGCAGGCTGAATCCTCTGGAGATGGCTGAGGGCATTTCCCCAAACCTGAAAAGGATGCATTAAATTGATTGCTTGCTGCCAGACAGCTCAGGGCATCTTAGTTGACATGTTATTGCCTCCTCCTGGCCAAACACCTGAACAGCCAGAAGTAATTCACCAATCTGGCAATGGATTTGTATACTAAACCCTAGCCTTTGATGTGTATATCTCCACCATGCCTTAGGACAATTTGTGTGAATAAAAAGCAAGGGGTCCTGAGACAAGAAGAACTTAGTTCATTTAGCTAAGTCTTCTCTGACACCCCAAAATGCCTTCCAAAATTATGTTTCATCTCTGGATTCTTGATTAATTTATGTACAGACCCTTCTCCAGACTTCTGAACCCTTCTAGATGCTGGATCAAGAACACTGGCATTAATAGAACATAAACAGTATACACATTATTATGATTATCTGAATGTTGTTCATTGTTGAGCCAAATAGAGGTATAAGATAACTATTCTTTCTCCAGGTGCTCAATGTTTTAACCTCATTGCTCCTCAAACTAAATATTACATGGAATTTCCTTTATTATGTTTCATCAATTGCTTAAAATCATGTCATGCTTGAATTTGCTTTATATTAAGACAATTATTTTCTTGTACATCTTGTTTGATATTTATTGAAATAACACATATTCTTTATTTCTTTGGGTGAGAAGAAAGATAAGCCATTGAATAATATATTTTAGCCTATTGTCAAGTCTTCACATAGAAGATAGACTTCTTAACAACCACTGATTTCCTTTTCTATTATGTTTAGCTGATACTTCTTATTATTTGGATTTTGGACTATTCTTATCATTTATTATAGTATATGTCTACCTACTTTTTAATTATTCTTCCTCATTTTCCTGGCATTCATCATCAAGAAGTGACAGCATAAAATGTTCATTGAAAGTAAAAATAAAAGTACAAGTAGAAATTATTTGCTTTATTTCCATATCCCATTGAGGAGATGATTGGCTGAATATAGAGTTCTTGATCAAAATTAAATCTCCCCCCAAACATTTAACTTGCTCTATCTTTCAGCATCTAATTCCATGAGGTAAAATCTGATGCCATTCTGATTTTTTCCCTTGGTTAGCCATTTAGTAGTTTCTTAATGTGTTTGTTTTTTTCTTCTTTGGAAACTTTTTCCTAAAATTTCCTTTTCCTGGGCATTTACAACATGTCTTCATTATTTCTTAGATGTTGATCTTCCTTATTTCAGTCTTCTCAGTATTCAATGAATTATTTGACTTAAATACTGACATCTCTCTTTAATTTGGGAAGTTGTTTTTGTTTTATTCCTTTGATAATTTCCTTTTTGCAGTTTCTATGCTTTCTCCTTGCAGAATATAATTTGAAAGATGTTTGATGTCCTAAGCTGATTCTCTATGTCTCTTATCTGTATTCTTTTTCTTTGTTTGTTTGTTTGTAACTTTCTAAAATTAAGATGTACTTTTAATCTTATATTTCCCATCTCTATGCTCTTTGGGAATATTTCTTAGATATAATTTTCCAAAATGTAATTTGTGTCATTATATTTTATTTCTTTTTCTGAGTTGAATTTCAACAATAGATGCCTCTCTTTTCAGTCCCCCTTTCAAACTGGGTCTTTTGTTCTACACACTAACTGAGGCCAGGACTCCATGAGGTCTAGGAGTAAAGGAGAAATTAGCTTTCTTATCTGCTCCAGAAATAATCTAGGTGGTTCTGTTGCTCTGTTTCATCATTCCACAAGTTTTCATTCAATTTCCATAAAAAAAATCTCTCATCTTCTGAAATTCTTAGCTATTTTATCACTGTGACTGCTTTTATTATTTTGGGATGATACTTTCTTAGAGGTTTTCTTTTGTTGGTTTTCAAGAGGAAGAAAGACCAGTATGCACTCAATGAGCCATCTTAAACCTGAACTCTGCTCTCCTAATAAAGCAGAACAATCAAACTTGTTATGATAAATGTAAATTAGCTACTAGCTAAATTGTTTCATCAATGAGTCAATAATTGTTCTATAGAAAATAAGGAGACATAAACCAAACTATAAAAAAAAGAATTGGTAAAACTATAGGTGTTTTCTAGTAACAAAGAAAATTCTAGTCATTATCTAGTCAACATAACCTCTCTGAATTTTCTAGACTATTAAAAAAAAATTCCTTTGGGAAGAAATTGTTTCAGGTGATGCTTCTTCCTTCCTGCCTGCTTGAGCACAATACCGTGCACTTTCAATCTAAACATAAATTACATCGTTTTTTAAAATATCCATTATAGCTATGAATTAATTTTATTACTTTGATTTGCTATTAAAACTCTGTGAATCCTTATTAATGACAAAATAGGGCCCTTTACACTTTGGGTATCACTAATTTTAGGGGAAACTGATATACAGTTTTACAGGATAGTAGAAGGATATTATGTTATTTTGTGGGTGGGCTTGCATGTGCAATTTCAATCACAGTGGTTTCTGAGAGGCCAATCATCTGTAATTTAACACAAATTGCAGTGTAAGAGCCTTTTGCAGACTCCATTTCTCTTTCTTTTGAGTATACTTGTCTATTTGATAAAAAGAATAAAAAGGAAAAGAAAAAAAAAAGACATTCCTTTCTTGTTTCTTAAATTCAAATGAAATAATAATGCCATTTGATTTTTCTCCCCTCTGATGATGGGAGTCAGTCAGGGGCCTGAAGAAGAAAATGTTTCAAAAAGTAAGTAGCTTTTACTGTTTTAGAGTCCTGGACATCAGCTATCTTTTCCAGTGTAATCATAAGCAAATCTCCTCAGGACTGCCACCTGAGTACCAGCTCATGTTTGGTGACAATACAGTGTGTTTAAAGACAAATGTATCCCTCAAATTGGTCTGTGGTTTGGGTAGCCATGAGGTTGGGGGATATACTAGTACTTTATTTCTCTCCCTCTTTTCATCAATCACCCCTCTTTCTTTGACTGCCGTCCCTTCCTTCCTTCCTTCTTTCCTTCCTTCCTCCCTCCCTCCCTTCCTTCCTCCCTCCCTTCCTTCCTTCCTTCCTTCCTTCCTTCCTTCCTTCCTTCCTTCCT